>CM066588.1:33977143-34577143 GCA_033816785.1 Picus viridis
TCCCCATGTTTGCAATAGAGCACCAGAAGCACTACTTTTCAGTCTGAGAAAAAAACCCAATACTCTAATGACAATAGTGATCATGTAGAGACTGCCTGTCCATCTCTGTCTGAACCTCATCTAACTTTTAAATCCACTGGACAATCATTACTCAGTTTCACAGCAGAGGACATAAGAGGTTTACATGTATATATAAAATCCTGATGTGCATGCTTCTGTAAGGGGAAAAGGCTGGGCTTAGGGAGAGATGCACTTAAAGCTCCTCTTACATGTAGCTAGCCTTGAGCTCTGCTCTTCATTTGGCTCCCTCTGCATCTCTAGATTGATAGGAGATGAATCATAGTATCAATAAAGTTGGAAAAGACCTCAAAGATCATCAAGACCAACCTATCACCCAACACATCACGACTAACTAAACCATGGCTTGAAGTGCCACATCCAATTACCTCTTGAACACCTCCAGGAACATCAAAGATTTTCAGTTCCTGTAAGTCCTGTGCATGTAGGCAGTTAGGCAGAAGAAAAAGAGGGAGATCCTATGAACATATCCAACTGAAAAGATTATATGATGAAGTAAATCTTACCAGGCAAGGAGAGTATCAAAACACCCTCCCATGTTATGACTTTTTAAGCATGGAGATCTTCAAAACTGAATGAAAAATAAACATAGCAGCCAACATACCAGTGACAATAGCCTTGCTGTGGGAAGGGACTTGGACTGAAGACCTCTAGAGGTCTGTTAATCTATTTCCCCTATAAATATATGGAAGTCTTAATTATAGGGAAAGTTCCAGTTGCTGCTTGTAGACTCCAGAGAGCCTAGCTGCAGGACAGAAGGCTTCACAGGCTCATGGAATGACTTATTTTTCTTTATGCATATTTGCCTCACACAGTTCAGCACACTTGAGATAAAATCCTATAGCAAAAATGTACAATGAATGAGAACACATATGATGGGGAGTGGAGGAGCAAACAGATTTCAATTTCAAGCTTTCATGGCTTAGCATAAACAAACAGGGAAAAAAATTCATCCTCAGAACATAGAGGTGGGAGGGGGATATTGACAGTATCCTCTAGACACACAGGGACCTTGAGAACTAGGGAGCCTGGACTGAGGAAGAATATCAAAAGAGTAAGAAAATTAGAAGCAAAGATAAGCTTGCCTGATTCATCCACTGAATCTGTAACATCAGTTATCTTCATACACTGCTACCCCCCAGATTGTCAGAAATAAGCAGCTCTGTCCAATGCTTCTTTTCTCCTCAACAAAGACAATCTTTTAAAATCTCAGTTAAAATTTGGAAGGGGTGAACAGGTTTTGGAAAAAATAAGAACAGCTTTCTAGGGAAAGCCACAGAAACAGCCTTTAAAGAACTCACACGGAGCTAAGACTCTTTATGAGTCTGCAAAGTCTATGTGAATTTCCCCCTCTTTCCATAAATTCATCCTCTGCCCATGTCCAAACTGGTATGAAATTAAAACTCAAAATACTTAGCTGAGGTGGGGGGAGTGTCTAATTTCTACATATTTTAGTTGACGGGAAGCACAGTGATCTTGTAACGATGATGAAGTGATTAGGTGAGACACAAAACTATGCAACAGTCATATCTGTTCATTTGTTCAAGCGAAGATCAGAGTGGTGTGGGTTGATTTAGGTTTTTGATTTTGGTATTTAGTGCTCTCAACTTCAAGTATTTCAGAGGCTGATTCTCATTCTTTGCAACTTGTGGAAGGCAACTCGTTTGTAAGGCCCGTGAAATAGCGTTATTGGAGGCATGCAGAGAAAAGAGCGATTCACTGCCTTCAAAAAGTCAGACCATTCCTCTGCATTCCTCTGACCTGAATGTCTGCCAAGAGCAGTGGTATGCCCACCTGAAACTCACAAGGGCAGAATTAATGGAATCAAACAAACTTTGAAAGTAGTGAAATGGGTCACTCTGACCATGCAGGTGCCTGGAAAAAAAGAAGAAAGGAAAAGAAAAAGATGGAAGCAAACAAATTTGAGGCTCTCAAAATTAAGTGGCTCACCTGTAATGGAAGCACATGGAAAGAATAGTTTCATGACCAGGAAGAGAGGAGATGAAAATTACTTTCTTCACTTTAAAAGAAAATGTATTGAAGCCCAGAAGACAAGAACAGAAGAAAAGAATAAAGCAAAACAAAACAGCCCAGAAGAGCTCTGAAAATCCAATCTTTCCCATCAGCCTCTGGAAAATGGATAACCTATGCGTGGTATGATTGAATTTCTCTGTTTCATCACCCTAGTGGTAGCATCTTGTATGAAAGTCTGGTTTATGAATTGAGTTTTGAGAGGGACCTGAGAGAGCAGGAGTTATATCAATCTAATCAGGATGTGACAAACACATGCATCAAAATGTTGCGTTGTCAAGATCCAGAAGCCACTTAATTCCAGAAAGATTTTAAAGCTCAGAAAGCAGTTTTGACAACAGGATTAGAAATGATGAGAAGGAAAACAAAAATCCAGGTGGAGGAAGATAACAAATTTTTTTCCAAACCATCTTTTCAAAAAATTAAGCCATCTTCCTGGGTAGTTTCTGGCTAAACTCTTACACAAACCTATGCCCTGTTCCAATGAAGGACACAGGTGGCTTCTTCCATTTATTCCATCAAATTTCTGAACACATGATAATAATGAAATGGAAGACAGGTGAACATTAATAACATTGGAGTAAACTCCGTGAGCCCATAGGATCAAACATCCTACAACATCCTGAGGAAAACATTGCAACAGCACAGGCTAAATACAAACATAACAGTATAAGATTTAACACATTCAAGTGCCGGGTTCTGCACATTGGCCACAACAACCCCTGCAGTGCTGCAGGCTGGGGTCAGAGTGGCTGGAGAGTGGCCAGGCAGAGAGGGACCTGGGGGTACTGATCAATGGTAGGCTGAACATGAGCCTGCAGTGTGCCCAGGCAGCCAAGAGGGCCAATGGCATCCTGGTCTGCATCAGGAACAGTGTGGCCAGCAGGAGCAGGGAGGTCATTCTGCCCCTGTGCACTGCACTGGTTAGGCTGCACCTTGAGTCCTGTGTCCAGTTCTGGGCCCTTCAGTTTAGGAAGGATGTTGACTTGCTGGAATGTGTCCAGACAAGGGCAACAAAGTTGGTGATGGGCTTGGAACACAAGCCCTACGAGGAGAGGCTGAGGGAGCTGGGCTGGAGAAGAGGAAGCTCAGGGGTGACCTTATTGCTCTCTACAACTACCTGAAAGGAGGTTGTGGACAGGCAGAGGTTGGTCTCTTCTCCCAGGAAACCAGCACCAGAACAAGAGGACACAGTCTCAAGCTGCACCAGGGCAGGTTTAGGCTGGAGGTTAGGAAGAAATTCTACACAGAGAGAGTGATTGCCTACTGGAATGGGCTGCCCAGGGAGGTGGTGGAGTCACCATCACTGGAGGTGTTCAAGAGGAAGCTTGATAGGGTGCTTGGTGGCATGGTTTAGTTGATTGTGTGGTGTTGGATAATAGGTTGGACGTGATGATCCTGCAGGTCTCTTCCAACCTGGTCTGGTCTGGTCTGGTCTGGTCTATTCTATTCTATTCTATTCTATTCTATTCTATTCTATTCTATTCTATTCTATTCACAGTCTCAAGCTGCAACAGGGGAAGTTTAGACTCGAGGTGAGGAGAAAGTTCTTCACCAAGAGAGTGATTCGCCATTGGAATGGGCTGCCCGGGGAGGTGGTTGAGTCTCTGTCCCTGGAGGTGTTCAAGAGGGGACTGGATGTGGCACTTGGTGCCATGGTCTAGTTGTGAGGTTGTGGTTACAGGTTGGACTCGATGATCTTCAAGGTCTCTTCCAACCTTGGTTATTCTATTCTATTCTATTCTATTCTATTCTATTCTATTCTATTCTATTCTATTCTATTCTATTCTATTCTATTCTATTCTATTCTATTCTATTCTATAACATGCTGGTATCATTGCCACACAGGAAAGAAACATGCTAGTGCCACTGCCACACAGGAAAGAAAGCAAGATTCATGAGATTGTTTTTCAATGGCTCCTAAACTAAAGCCGTGCAGAGAAATAGTTCATGGTTTTAGATAACACTGGTCCAAATGAGAAAGCATTGGCATTTGGGAGAGGACATCAAATGTGCTCTTCAAAAGCAAAAGAACTTCACAATCACTTTGTATTTCCCTGGTCTCAGCTTGCATTTCTGATCTAAATACTGAAGATAGCTTCACAGGAGAAGTACAGATTAGCAAAATATTCAGGGTGATTGAATGGATTAGTATTATTGTTTAGCACAATGCAAGGTGGCAGAAAAATCCACAGAAAAGAAAGATCTGATATGTGGACAGCCACTTGAAATTGCGCAGCTCACAGGTTGAATTTTTACATTCTTCTTGTATCATCATCAAGTGTCTCAGTAGATGCCTGGAAAGAGTTCCAGCTAAAGAGACAGCTTTAAAGCTAAAGATCTTGAGCAACAGGTGAAATGGAAATTTCTAAATAAGCTGCTACCTTGTTTGCTACACAAATAGACAATCCATATGTTAGTGCCAGAGGCAAAAATAAAATGTTCTAAGAAACCGCACAAAACAAGAAATCTGAAGAAACATTTGTCTGTAAAGAAAGGAGAAAATGGGGAAAGGGGGTGCGAAATCTAAATGCATCTAGAAAAGTTCAAATGCCAGTCTGGTAGAAAGAGTAAAAGCATGGCATCCTCAGCATTCTGGCTGCCATGATCATGGAACCATAGAATTGTTAGGGTTGGAAGGGACCTCAAGGATCAGCTAGTTCAAACCCCACTGCCAAGGGCAGGGACACCTCACACTACAGCAGGTTGCTCACAGCCACAACCAGCCAGGCTGCAAAAACCTCCAGGGATGAGGCTTCCACCACCTCCCTGGGCAACCAGTGCCAGTGTCTCACCACCCTCATGAGGAAGAACTTCTTCCTAACATCCAAACTGAATACACCCATTTCTAGTTTTGCTCCATTCCCCGTAGTCCTATCACTCCCTGACACCCTAAAAAGTCCCTCCCCAGCTTTCTTGTAGGCCCCCTTCAGATACCGGAAGGCCACAATAAGGTCTCCTGGGAGCCTTCTCTTCTCCAGACTGAACAGCCCCAACTCCCTCAGTCTGTCCTCATACGAGAGGTGCTCCAGTCCTCTGCTCATCCTCATGGCCCTTCTCTGAGCACCTTCCAGCACATCCAGATCCTTCCTGTAATAGTGGCTCCAGAACTGTACACAATACTCCAGGTGGGGTCTCACCAGATGGGAGTAAAGGGGGAGAACCAGCTCCCTCAACCTGCTGGCTGTGCTTTTCTTGATGCAGCCCAGGATGGGATTGGCTTTCTGGGCTGATCATGTCCAGCAGCTTGCTTTCTCCACCCTCACAGGGATCCATGCTTTAGTTACATATTTACTTATGTTTTGTGTTCCCCTTAGGTCACAAGCATGCAACACCTTCTCAAACAGATTGGTAGACACCAGAGTGTTTGGGTTTTTTAGGTATCCACATCAACAGTGAAGCTTAGGTCAAACTAGAAACAATTCCATATAACCTATAGGGATGGCAATTTTGCATTCAGACATTACAATCCCACGCTGTTCTGTTGGCTTCTAGAACTAAGGAATTTGCAGTTCAAGAGCTAAATCAAATCTTCTAAAATTCAGTCATCTAGAGTATGCATTTTACTGATGCTCTAGGAGACATTCACAAACATTGATGAAATGCCCTCCAGTGCTTCAGTGAGGCAGGTGCGTGGTATTAGTCTCATTTTGCAACTAAGATGACTGAGAAACAGAGGGGGATTGAGTGAATCATCCTAGATCATCCTGGACTTATCTGGCAGAGACATAAATAGAAATCAGGAGTCTGCAAAAAGTAAATAAATCATCTCCCTTCCTGGAAGAAGTAGCAAAATACTTAGTTAATTTTAGCTCTGTGCATCCTTCCATGGATTACAGCCATGAAAGGAAGTATTCTGAGCAAGGTCATTCCCACAAAGTCCAGGCAGAGCTTCAGCCATAACTAATGTGTGCAGAATCAAATATCCTCCCAAGAATTTCCTTGGAATGCTTAAGATCCAAGATACCGGTGTAAGGATTTGAGTTATCTTAGCAAGCCTTTTTATCTGAACAGAACCCCAGTTCTAAATTTACTCCTATTCTCTCATGGGTAATTATCAAGGCAGGAATGAACAACAATTGACATTCACCGAGTGAACACACAACAGCTACATATGCCAGGTGTGCAAAATTCTCATCAGACATGAAAAAGCAGCTGATCCTAAAATGGGACAGAGACTATTGCAGACAAGCTAAAACCAAGTTAGTGTTCATACTTTCCCCTCGTGGCAGAACAGCTTAACTGGTCTGTAAGGGAGGGGAATTGAATAAATCTAAAGAGCTCTGCTTGAGCAAAGCAGATATCTCCCCATTCCCAAGAATGCAATATTCAAGCCTAACTGGAAAGCATATTACTTGGGCTAAAACAGATGTTTTCTTTTTACTTCTCTTGACAGTTTTGACAAGATGACTATCAGATGGAGGCTCAGAAAGATGTAAAGCAGAAAAGGCTAATTACCAGCTTCTTTTCTCCTTCAGAAACATTCAAAAATGCTTCCCAGTAATGAGTAATACACAAGCCTATCACTGGAAACCAAAAGGTGGCTTACCTGAGGCAATCAGCACAATAATTAGGACAATTCAAACAAACAAACAAACAAACAAACAAACAAACAAAAAGTTTGTCTCCAAATTTGTGTTCATAACTCTTCTGTCCTCTCCCCACCCCTCAAATTATAAATCAGGGCTTCGATTTGTCAACACTGGCATTCTGCACACTGACACAAAATCCCTCTGCACGAGACTCAGGGGAGACCTTCTTGCTGTCTACAACTACCTGAAGGGAGGTTGTAGCCAGGTGGGGGTTGGTCTCTTCTCCCAGGCAGCCAGCACCAGAACAAGAGGACACAGTCTCAAGCTGCATCAGGGGAGGTTTAGGATGGATGTTAGGAAGAAGTTCTTCACAGAAAGGGTTATTTGCCATTGGAATGGTCTGCCCAGGGAGGTGGTGGAGTCACCATCACTGGAAGTGTTTAAAATGAGACTGGATGGGGCACTTGGTGCCATAGTTTAGTTGATTAGATGGTGTTGGATGATAGATTGGACTCGATGATCTCAAAGGTATTTTCCAACCTGGTTAATTCTATTATTCTATTCTATTCTATTCTATTCTATTCTATTCTATTCTATTCTATTCTATTCTATTCTATTCTATTCTATTCTATTCTATTCTATTCTATTCTATTCCTCAGCAAACTAGGATCATTAACCTGGCTAGACTTTGCCCAAACTTGGGGGAAAAAACCCAAAAAGCTAAACCCCAGAGCCCTATTGCAAACAGGGGACATTTGTCTTGTATTAATCCTCACAAGAAAGAGTATTTTGAGAAAAAGTCTGACATCACAAAATCTCTTTATCCCTGTTTGCTTCTTTCTCCACTGTGCCCTGCTGCTTGCTCTAATATTTGAGCAGATGACATGAACTTTTGAAGAGAAACTTTTAAACTTAAGGGATCAAAGGGAATACTACAGAGAGCAGCAACCAGCCTAGACAAAACTGAATGTACACTTTAAATAAGACTAGCCAGAAAGCAAAGACATTCAGAGTGGCCAGGGTTACTGTGCCACTGTTTATGGCATATACAGAATGGGAACAATCACAAAGTTTGACTTCCAGATCTATTTCTAGAGCGTCATCCAAACTCAGGCCACAAAGGTAGTCATTTGTCACCCTGAGTCCTGTGTCCAGTTCTGGGCTCCTCAATTTAAAAAGGACATTGCGACACTTGAATGTTGTCCAGAGAAGGGCAGCGAGGCTGGGGAGAGGTCTGGAGCACAGCCCTGTGAGGAGAGGCTGAGGGAGTTAAGGTTGTTTAGCTTGGAGAAGAGAAGGCTCAGGGGAGACCTGAAGGGAGATTGTAACCAGCTGGGGGTTGGTCTCTTCTCTCAGGCAACCAGCACCAGAACAAGAGGACACAGTCTCAAGCTGTGCCAGGGGAGGTTTAGGCTGGAGGTGAGGAGAAAGTTCTTCACAGAAGAGTTATTTGCTATTGGAATGTGCTGCCCTGGGATGTGGTGGAGTCCCCATCCCTGGAGGTGTTCAAAAAGGGATTGGATGTGGCACTTGAAGCCATGGTTTAGTTGTCAGGAGGTGTTGGGCAAAAATGTGAGAAATGGGTAAAGTTGTGTTTGAAGATATCACAGAATTCCTAGAAAGACAGACAGAAGATATCTCAGAATTCCTAGAAAGACAGACAGAAAGAGGAAGCCATAGATAAAGAAAACAAACAAAACAAAACATAGACAAAGAGAAAAAAACCAAAACACAACAAAACCAAACCAAAAAAATACCAAAAAATGTATTGAGACCAGCAGATCAATGCTAGCATATGACTCTCTGTCACAAATAAGATAAACTAAATACTGTTGGGTTAGTCTTCTGTAGCAGTTCTCATGGTCTTAAAAGGCACTTCAGTGCTAATGAGGCATCAGGCTGGCCATTCATGGATGGTTACTGAGCCAGAACTAGAGTCTGCTTAGTGATAGCAACAATCTAGTACTATTAAAAAGCCCAAAGTAATCCAATGGGTTAGATTTGCAGTCAAGGTGAATTGCTGCAACTCTGCTGACAATTATGCATGGATATCAGTAAATTGATGGCATCTGGAAAGCAGATCTTCTGAGTCATGTTAAACAGCATAAGAAAGCAAGATAAATCTCACTCTAACCTCGGTCACGCCAACAAATTAACAGGCTTAGGGAAATTTGTCCACGTGGCGGATTAGCCCACTAACGGCAGATGATACAAATCACTTTCTGGGAATACCCTCTGACCTCAGACAGTTCTAAGCCACCACTCTAGAGCAAATCACTCACTTTTAGATGGCTAAGAGCTAAACGAAATTAATCCAACCTGCGTTATTCAGAAAGGTATTTGAAGCACAGGAGGTGCTACATCTACTTAGCAAAGTCTAGAATCTATAGGGCAAGATCTGACAACACAGTATCACTAAGGTTGGAAGAGACCTCAAGGATCATCGAGTCCGACCTGTCACCACAGACCTCATGACTAGACCATGGCACCAAGTGCCATGTCCAATCCCCTCTTGAACACCTCCAGGGATGGTGACTCCACCACCTCCCTGGGCAGCCCATTCCGATGACGAATGACTGTCTCCGTGAAAAACTTTCTCCTCACCTCGAGCCTAAACTTGCAACCCCCTAATAGGGTACAAAAAGTGCATTAGGCTTTTCAAAATAGTAAAAAACCCAAGGGAAACTTTGTCCTCAAACACTTTCAAGTCAAGTTTCACAGTCCAAAGAGGTGCATGTTGTTGGGGTTTTTTTTCTTACAGAGTTTGCCAAATGGAGCATCCAAACCTTTGAAATTCTCCCATGGCTCATCTGTAGGCATCTCACTGCATCCCAGTGAGAGTGGATGAGAGGGATAATTGAAAATGGGACACATGGGCATCAAAACAAGCAAAATGACCTCCTCCTTTCTCTTTCTCTTTTTCTTCTGGTTCATGCTTCTAAATGAAATCCCAGGCTGTCTTCCGACTGCTGCTCAGAGCTGTCACAGAGAAGGAACACGTAAAGAGCACTTAAACGACTGACTGACCTATTTCCATCCTTGTCGCTGCTGCCGCTGCATCTAAACCCTTTGTTCTGAATTCCACACACATACATGCACATGTGCACAGAAATTTCCCATATGCTCCCACGAGGAACTATTTCCAAAGTCTAACCTCAGCTCCTGAAGGAGCACTCTGCTGCCTTCTGAACAGCTGTTCATCCCATGGTCTATGTGCCCTCCTTAATTAGGTTAACTTTTGGGAGACAGACAAGGGGAGCTTTGGCTCACTGGCTTATCTTCTCCTGTATTCTGTTCTCCATTGAATGCTGCTCTATATCCAAGGTATCTATACACAAGCATGTTTTCATCACTCTTAAAAATGCAAACACAAAGTGTCAGAGTGGCTGGAGCGCGGCCAGGCAGAGAGGGACCTGGGGGTACTGATCAATGGTAGGCTGAACATAAGCATGCAGTGTGCCCAGGCAGCCAAGAGGACCACTGGCATCCTGGCCTGCATCAGGAACAGTGTGGCCAGCAGGAGCAGGGAGGTCATTCTGCCCCTGTACGCAGCACTGTTTAGGTCACACCTCGAATACTGTGTCCAGTTCTGGGCCCCTCAGTTTAGGAAGGATGTTGACTTGCTGGAGCATGTCCAGAGAAGGGCAACAAAGTTGGTGATGGGCTTGGAACACAAGCCCTATGAGGAGAGGCTGAGGGAGCTGGGCTTGCTTAGCCTGGAGAAGAGGAAGCTCAAGGGAGACCTTATTGCTCTCTACAGCTACCTGAAAGGAGGTTGTGGACAGGCAGAGGTTGGTCTCTTCTCCCTGGCAACCAGCACCAGAACAAGAGGACACAGTCTCAAGCTGCACCAGGGGAGGTTTAGGCTGGAGGTTAGGAAGAAGTTCTATACAGAGAGAGTGATTGCCCATTGGAATGGACTGCCCGTGGAGGTGGTGGAGTCACCATCATTGGAGGTGTTCAGGAGGAGACTTGATGGGGTGCTTGGTGCCATGGTTTAGTTGTTTAGGTGGGTTGGATTGGTTGATGGGTTGGACGTGATGATCTTGAAGGTCTCTTTCAACCTGGTGTATTGTATTGTATTGCATTGCATTGTATTGTACCTCCACCTATTGAATAACTCCAAAAATACATTAACAGCTGCAACTGAATTCATGTGCACAGGAAAAGACCACAATAAAAAAACCAAACACATAAGTTGCTAGGCCCTTCCCACAGCAATATATCAATGAAACTCAAGAATGGCAAAAGGTGTCCAAAGCTGGAGTTCTCATATGCTCCTTACCTCTTCTGCAGTACAAAAAAAGAAAATAGAAAAGGAAAAAGGAAAAGAAAATAGAGCTTTGATACACTATGACTTCTGAGCTATTATATGACACTTTGCAGGAAGAAACAGCCACTGTCTCACTGATCTTGGCTAAACTTCAAAGGTACAGAAAAGCTAATTGGATGAAATGAGACTTGCAAAGAAAAACTTTGTGTGAAAAGACCTTCAAGAAAAGGTTTTAATGAAATCTCTAGCCCAAGGAGATGCAACAGACTGGCAGCAGCATTCTTGATATTGTCATGGAACCAGTAATGCTGAGGAGGAAACTTGTCTAAGTTGTTGTTTCTCAAAAATGTGGCCTTCTTATGCTCCCACTCTGCCCTTCAATTGAAAGGTTTGTAAAATAAGACATAAAAGAGGTTAATGAAGGCAGTGTGGAACATAAATAAAATATTCTTTCTGAATACACTCACATAACCCTTTATTGGCCCCTGAGGAACAGAAAAAAAATAAAAGCAGATTTTTGTCATTATTATTTAATTGCTATAACAGTGCTGTGGCACAAGTTAATATTATTGTTGCACCTGCAATTTTGTATGATTGTCTCAGGTTCTCTATTTCTACTTAATGTGTTTTTGTATAGAAGGAACTTCCAGTAAGCAGAGTGCTGCAGAATGCAGTTAGAATCATAGAATTGTTAGGGTTGGAAGGGACTTCAAGGATCATCTTGTTTCAAGCCCCCTGCCATGGGCAGGGACACCTCACACTAGATCAGGTTGCCCAGAACCACTTCCAGCCTGGCTTTCAAAACCTCTAGGGATGAGGCTTCCACCACCTCCCTGGGCAACCTGTGCCAGTCTCTCACCACCCTCATGGGGAAGAACTTCTTAAGAACTTCTTCCTAACATCCAATCTGAATATACCCATTTCTAGTTTTGCTCCATTCCCCCTAGTCCTATCCCTCCCTGACACCCTAAAAAGTCCCTCCCCAGCTTTCTTGTAGCCCCTTTCAGATACTGGAAGGCCACAATTATGTTTCCTTGGAGCCTTCTCTTCTCCAGACTAAATAGCCCCAACTCCCTCTGTCTGTCCTCATAGGAGAGGTGCTCCAGCTCTCTAATCATCCTCATGGCCCTTCTCTGGAAATGTTCCAGCACCTCCAGATCCTTCCTCTAATAGGGGCTCCAAAACTGGACACAGTACTCCAGGTGGGGTCTCACCAGAGCTGAGTAGAGGGGGAGAATCACCTCCCTCAAGCTGCTGGCTCTGCATCTCTTGATGCAGCCCAGGATGTGCTTGGCTTTCTGGGCTGCAAGTGCACACTGCTGGCTCATGTTGAGCTTCTTGTCCACCAGCACCCCCAGGTCCTTTTCTTCAGGGCTGCTCTCAAGCCAGTCGCTGCCCAGCCTATATCGGTGCCTGGAATTGCCCCAACCCTCAGTTGCTCTTTCAACGAGCAGAGCATGTTCCTGTAAGAGGGTTTTAAAAAGTTATGCAGAACTGGACCAGAAAACCAGACTTTGAGGAGCCCTGAGAAGTGTAATGAACTTAAAATATTCACATACCCTGAAAAATGAAAGGAAATCCTTAATTCTTCTAGGCTGCCTTTTTTAAACAGCCACCTATTCAATAACACCAAACAGGTAGTGATAGGACTAGGGGGAATGGAATGAAGCTGGAAATGGGGAGATTCAGGCTAGATGTGAGGAAGAAGTTCTTCACCATGAGAGTGGTGAAGGCCTGGAATGGGTTATCCAGGGAGGTGGTTGAGGCCCCGTCCCTGGAGGTGTTTAAGACCAGGCTGGACGAGGCTCTGGCCAGCGTGATCTAGTGTAGGGTGTCCCTGCCCATGGCAGGGGTTGGAACTAGATGATCCTTGTGGTCCCTTCCAACCCTGACTGATTCTATGATTCTATGATTCTATGATATACATATGCCTCCATGAGGGAGGAAAAAGTATGGGCATCGTCTTCAGGCCTCATGAAATAGCAATCTGCTACTTGCCTTTGCAGCTTGTTTCTCCATTTGAATCATTTACTTTTTATTTGAATATTTCACCTTCCAGATTTTTTTATTCCTATCCTCCTCTGCCTGATTTTTCAGTGCCTGCCTCGCCCCTCTGACTGAAGGCATCCGTGAGAGTGGTATCAGCTTCCCATATTAAATAGAATGATCTCCTTTATCTTACACTACAAAATATGTTTTTCAGACCTCAAGACAGATAATTGCCTCTCTTCCACACTTCCATTTTAAATCCCCCATAGCAGAGTCACTGTTGCAAGGAATCTTAGCTAAGTGAGAGCACAGGATTAGCCCAGGGACTCAGCTGAGCTCTTGCAGTATCCACACGAATCCGAGCTTCCCTGAGCTCTCAGGAGGATGTCACACTAGCCCAGGCTAATAAAAGGTATCTAAAAGTTACTCCATTCAGCGTTTCCACATCAAATAGTGGCAAACAAAAGAGTGGCAATGGCACACCTACCTGGTATAAGAAACCAGCCAACAATTCACACCAACAGACTAGCAAGCAAAGGGAGAGAGAACATTGCTCTCCTCCTTAGCAAATGATCAGCCACACTCAGAGCAGATTTTAGTGCTCTCACTCTGGCTCTGTTTATGCCCAGGCATAAAACAGCGTATTAAATGTTATTGTGATTCTTCTCCCCACAGTCATTCCCAAAAGTCTCCTGAATTGTTTTCTCTCAAAGCAAGGTTTGCCACAAAAATTCTGTTGGCCATCTTCTGTCATTTGCTACTGGAGCTCACATTCTGTATGCCCCGCGAGTGGCAGACATCAGGCCCTTGTCTGCAATTTCTAAGGTAGCTAATTCGTAATTTCTTGTTAGCAGGTTCCACTCCATGACATGCTGCTGAAATCAATGGGGATTAGGCACAGATTACCTTTAAAAATACGCCCCAGAATATGTGAATCCAGGTACTCAAATTAAAGCAAGTGTCATTGGTTGAAAGGTAATTTAAGTACCAAAACCAGGATGAGAATTTGCGCTAAATCCCTCCTCAGCACTACACCTGGGCTCATAATTCAATTAGGCATTACAGCACTAAAGCCAGACCTCTGCTCCTAATCACTGGGCAGAGGACTCAGTGTTTTAAAGAGACAAAAAAAACCAGATGACAACACTTTTATTTCCTGTTCCAATCTATATCAAATACTTCTTCTGCAGCTTTTTCAGGACATGAGAAGACTGAGATTCTTACATACTGTAGTTACAGAGGTGTTTATGTAAGCAAATGCCCATTTAATGAGACTCTCTTTGAAGGATTTTATTTATTTATTATAAAGAGAGTTCTGAAAACCTCTCAAAGCATGTTGGTCTTTCAGGACAACTGGAAATAGTCTCCAGTGGAGGCTTGCAGCTGTTATGTACCTGTTACTTACAGAGCTAATAATTTCTTTCAAAGACAGCCAGGATCTTCTTTGCTATGGCATCAACTGCTTTTGGAAATAAAGCTTCACCTACAGCTACATCCACTTACAATACAACACAATACACCAGGTTGAAAGAGACCTTCAAGATCATCGCATCCAACCCATCAACCAATCCAACCCACCTAAACAACTAAACCATGCAACCAAGCACCCCATCGAGTCTCCCCCTGAACACCTCCAATGAAGGTGACTCCACCACCTCCACAGGCAGCCCATTCCAATGGGCAATCACTCTCTCTGTATAGAACTTCTTCCTAACATCCAGCCTAAACCTCCCATGGCACAGCCTGAGACTGTGTCCTCTTGTTCTGGTACTGGCTGCCGGGGAGAAGAGACCAACCTCTGCCTGGCTACAACCTCCCTTCAGGTGGTTGTAGAGAGCAATAAGGTCACCCCTCAGTCTCCTCTTCTCCAGGCTAAGCAACCCCAGCTCCTTCAGCCTTTTCTCGTAGGCTTATGTGCAGAAGAACTACAGAGCTAGTTCTAGAAATCCCTCTTCTATTATTGTGGGCTTTAAAAATACTGATAACCCACAAACACTCAGAAAAGTCCTATTTATAAACAAAATTGTAGACATTTCAAACTCTATATACTAAACAAGTCTATGTTTTTTTTTCTCTTTTGTTTGTTTGCATTTGAAACAAACAGCTATAGAAGCTCAGGCTTCCAAGGTAGTCTTTTCTTGGGAGCAGTTTAAGAGTCCCAAGAGAGAGAGGACAAAAACCAAAACACCAAACCAACCAAAAAAACAACAAACAACAACAAAAAAAACCCCACCCCAGACCACCAAGCCACCCCAGAGTAGACCAAGGCATGGTTTTGTCCTGCATCTAAGCATTCTCCTCCAAATTCCATTCCTCATATGCTTTGTGTCCTGAGATGCCCCATCCTGCCCCAAACCAGATCCTAAGACAACAAGACAGAGGCAGCTGCTCTGGTCCCAACACTGATGAATTTACTCTTACATGCAATCCCTTGGGAAATTTCACTTGCAGCTAGCTTGGACTCATTTGATCTTTTGGACTCGTTTGTGTAAAAGAACAAAATCCCTTGGCTTTAGCTGTGTTAGGAAGCCAAGCTGTTATCAGCACTGGTGGGTAACAACTGGCTGGTTGGCTTGTGGGAGACGAGATGTAACAAACAGGCCATCAATATAAGTGTATCTGAATGGAAATAAGCAACAAATCAGGAATCAAATGAGAAAACTTTGTGCCTCTGAAAATCCATTTGCCTCTCTCTTCCATTTGCAATACAAACCATAGAGACTCTCTGTGGGATCAATGGAGAGCTGCAGTTTAAATTCCAAAGGCAAAAATTTCAAGACTGATTAACTACTTAGATGGGCTATAGAAGGGCTTCTATCTTTTTAAACATTGCTAAGCACTCTTCATCTGGAGTGCAGAAGCCTTTGACAAATCGCAGCATCAGCAAATAAAATTTCAGCACCTGAGAACCATCAGCTGCTTATGAAAAGGTGAGTGCAAGCCTCACAAATAGATCAGGATGGTCCAGCTGGACACACCACTATGCTTCAACAGGATGTGGTGAGAAAGGCACAGAAGCATGAGAAGAGCATAAAACTGATCTCCAGACTCCACCTCCCTTGCAGTTTTCTTGATTAAGAAGCGCAGAATGATATAAGACATAGATCTTAATATCAGCCAGTTAAAGTGGTTCCAATCCTGTAAATGATCACCTGCAACTTCTGCTGCATTTTATCAGTTTATCTTTGGCAGTAATTCTACACTGCAAGATAATTCCTTCAGGTAATTAAATGGTAATATGAAGGCACATACAGGGAGAAGTTTAGGTGATCACTTTAATTAAGATGACCAAAGACAAAATATTTTGTCTTGACAGAACTAAATACCAGCTTTCCCCTTGTCATGGTCACATTCATACCATTTAAGAGGGCAGAGTTTAGTAGAATTTATGTCCCCAGATAAAGGAAAATACAGTAGTGTTTCCAGGACAAAATTAAAGACGTTTGGACTATGTGAGAGATCCATTTGTAGAATATGGCTGCCACACTATTTTCTTTGCTCATGCCAGCACTTAGTCATGGCCTACTTCCAACCTGATTAGTTGTTCCCAGATTCACACTCCAGCCTTTTATTTTATAGGTTAGAGACTGCAGCTTTTCAATACTATCTTTTTTTCATGTTTGACTTAGAATCATAGAATTGTTAGGGTTGGAAGGGACCTCAAGGATCAGCTAGTTCCAACCTCCCTGCCACGGGTAGGGACATCTCACACTAGATCAGGTTGCTCAGAGCCACATCCAGCCTACCCTTAAAAACCTCCAGGGATGAGGCTTCCACCACCTCCCTGGGCAACTTGTGCCAGTGTCTCACCACCCTCATGGGGAAGATCTTCTTCCTAACATGCAAGCTGAATCTATCCATTTCTATTTTTGATCCATTCCCCCTAGTCCTATCACTCCCTGACACCCTAAAAAGTCCCTCCCTAGCATTCTCATAGGTCCCCCTAAGATACTGTATGTCTGTAATGAACTTAATTGTCATTGAGGAATATGCAGGTTCTAACCATTTCTGATCATGCCAGAAACGACCAAATGGTCAAAGCTACCATTCCTTCTACATCTGCAGACCTGGAACAACTACAGGGCTTATAAAACTTTGGCCCAATCACTTCTGTTTAAGGCTATTAAGAGAGACATCAGCAAGAGTTATCTGGATTTTCTGAGAAATTATGAAGTTTTATTTTTTTGTTTCTTTTCCACCTTATTAACTTGACATGGTATCAAATTGGAAACCCTTCTACACTGGACAGTTGGAGGTGAAAAAGGGCTGGGGGAAGCCTCTATATTCTACTAATTCTAATAGAATTAATCATCTCAGAGGAAAAATTCTCTCCAGAACTCATAGTATTGTAGTAAAGCAGTAGAACAAGCTGCCCAGGGACATGGAGTCACTATCCATGCAAATGTTTAAAAAACTGTATAGATGTGGTGCTGAGGCACATGGCTTAGCAGTGACTTTCTGTGTCCAGTTCAGGGCTCCTCAGTTTGAGAAGGACATCGAGACACTTGAACGTGTCCAGAGAAGGGCAACAAGGCTGGTGAGAGGCCTTGAGCACAAGCCCTATGAGGAGAGGCTGAGGGAGCTGGGGTTGCTTAGCCTGGAGAAGAGGAGGCTCAGGGGTGACCTCATTGCTCTCTACAACTACCTGAAGGGTGGTTGTAGCCAGGAAGGGGTTGGCCTCTTCTCTCTAGCAACCAGCACCAGAACAAGGGGACACAGTCTCAAGCTGTGCCAGGGGAAGTTTAGGCTCAAGGTGAGGAGAAAGTTCTTCACTAAGAGAGTCATTCGCCATTGGAATGTGCTGCCCAGGGAGGTGGTGGAGTCCCCATCCCTGGAGGTGTTCAAGAGGGGATTGGACGTGGCACTTGGTGCCATGGTCTAGTCATGGGGTCTGTGGTGACAGGTTGGACTCGATGATCCTTGAGGTCTCTTCCAACCTTAGTGATACTGTGATACTGTGTGACTTAGCAGTGCTGGGTTAATGGTTGCACTTGATGATCTTAAAAGTTTCTTCCAACCAAAATGATTCTATGAAGACGTCACTTAAATTAGATCATTTAAGTCTACATGCAGTGTGTACAATTTTTGCAGTTAAACAAACTTGTAATAGTAAGAAAGGCCAAAATATCCTCAGGTCTGTGGGCTTCTTGCAAAACAAACCCAAACAAAAGAGGCAGCACTGTACAATAGTTTGAGAACTCTATATTTTAAAGCCAGAAAGAGGCTACAGTGATCACTCTTGCTGATCTAGAATTCACACACAAAGACCTCCCTTGAAGCCATTTCCATAAAAAAAAAAAAAAAAACCAAACCAACTACAACAGACCCCAACAAACAAACCAACCAACCAACCCCAAAAAAACAAATCAGAAGAAAACAAACCCCAAAACCTCACAACACAATAACAAAGCAGACAAGTAAAACCCCAAACAGATGTAGGAAACCCCAAACAGATGCAGGAAAAAACATTTTGGTGTCAAAACAGCCCAGCAGGGAAAATAGTCTACAGTCTTCAACCATCCCCTCAAGGACTTGCATCTTCATTTCTTAAACATCAGTGTCAAGACATTCTGCTCTGTTATGGCCTTCCCTATTATAATGAAAAGTAAGCTTTCTATTACCCTATGTTAGTCTATTCCTTATGTATGTACTCAGGGTCAGATCATGGACTAGTGAGTCCCCACATATGGTTTCAGATCATGTCACTCATTCCTTTTCCTGCTATCTGTTAATCTAAAACTAAGATCCAGGACTGCCTTGTCATGCAGCAATTTTTCCAGTCCTCTTCTCCTTCTTGTAGTTGGTGAGGAGGGGTTTAAACTGTGCCAGACACAACTGTTTGCATATCTGTGAACTGCACTTACCTGACTAGCTTTTGACAAGTTGAATTTCTGAATATTCCAGATACCAAGCAATAATTTAAGATAGATCTAAGCTATAAAGGGCACTACTGAGTGGTTGAAGTCCATGGCGACACAGACTCAAAACCCCAGGGTTTGTAGAATATTCATCTAGGCTTTTTCAGACAGAATACAGAAATAAAAGTCCAAGATAGATTAATTGTTCAAAATATCATGGTTAGCTGGGTCAAGAAAGCTGCAGTTGTTTCCTTCTCCAGCTTCAAGATGAAAAAAGGACTTAACTGGATTCTCCTAAGGTAGCAGTCATTTAACTTCCATGGGAATTTATGAATCCTCAGCTGTGTTGTTACTGTTAACAAGAGCTGACAGTTAAATGCATTTCATTAACAGAAACTAGAATGAGAATGACAAGACTTTAGCAGATCAGATCAGTAATTGAAAAGGTGACCAACGTAAAGAATAAGAACTGTCTGCCAGGATTGCACTTGCCTCTCACTCATACCAATAACAGCATATCTCCTGGATGTGATCTGTCTTTCTTTTACACTAGTTAGCAAAGCATCAGCAAGATGGAGATGTCAGGAGCAAACCTATGCCAACATCAGTTCCTCTTTTCACGTCACCAGCAGGGGTAAAAGCAAACCCTACTGGAAGAATTGGAAACAAGAAACATTTTTGCAGCTGAAAATGGACAGAAGAATAGCAAAGGCACAGCAGAAACTGAAGGAGATAGATTGGCAGTTTGTCAATTGATTCTTTTCAGTCTTGGAAGAGCAGAGAGGAGATCTATCCAAGGACAACTGCTGGGGTACAAAATTTGCTGGGAGTGCTTGCATGGAATAGATATTCGCACCGTGTGGCTTCCTCTATAACAAACACTGCCAAAAGATTGACTGGGCCTTGAACATCTGTGGATTTCCAAGGCCTACTGAAGAGACCTACCTCCAGATCCACAAAGTAACAATTTAATCCACATGTAAAACAAGAGGTAGAACCAGAACACTGCTCAGCTGCAACAGAATAACAAAATTCCTTGTGCTAGGATTCAAATGATGCTCCAACTCAAAGCTGAGTAGAGCTCCATAGTTTTGCCCAAGAGCAGGAGAAAATAAGAACATCTAAAAGTAATCCATTCTGAGGAAACACACCTTTTGGGTCCACCTTCTTTGCAGATGTATTTTGTTACTGTTTCTTCTCCAGGTTCACCAAATTTAGAGTAGTCCTACTAACAGTTGACATATGAAGGTTTTTCACCGTGACTATATAGTTAGCTGGTGTGTTTCCTGATACCTGCCAGATGGGGGAAAAATAGCTACCACTCTTTATTCCATTATATTTAGTACCCTGTCTTCCCCTGCTCTAACAGCTTGGTTGATTTCCTTGTCCACATTTTCTTAGTTCTGAAAGTACTTTGGGAAAGTGAGGATCATTTATGATGTACTTGTATGTAGCATAAGAGGATTGTAGCAGTGTCAACACATTATCAATAGATAATGTATTCAAGACCCTTTCAATTAAAATTAATATCCATGATTTATTATTAATAGCACAAAATGTGTCCAGTCTGAGAAGATCCCCACATTTCTGTGACATCCTTCTTTCAGTTTTTGACGTTCCCAGAGAAATACACAACCCTTACCATAAGCCTTTCCACAGTGCAGCTCGCTCACTGCTTTACCCAGGACTGAGCACAGCTCAGACCACTCTTGGAATAGAGACTGGTCTTGTTTACAAGAAACCCTCATTCTCTCACCCAGCTGTTAACTTTCCTTTCTTCCCCTGGGGTTGGTGCAGAGGCACCATAGAGAGGTTCAGGCTTTTCCTAGATCCAACAGAGCTGGCAGACTCCCAGGGTAACTGCTGAATTAGCCTCAGGGTGTTGGAAAGCTCCAGCCTCTTTGCAAGCTTTTGAGTGTCTGAATGGCAGTAACGAAAGGGAGGGGGCAGCTACACCCACCCCTCACCAGCCCCACAGCGTTCCAGCGTTATTAGAAATTCAGCTGTTCCCTGCAAACAGGCAGGATTTACTGTTCATATTTTGGTTAAAGAGACAGATGAAATTCCCCTTCCCCATCCATTATCATTGTATAATCTATACAATTCATCAGCTCGATGGCTGTGTCAGCGAAGAGCATCAGTATTCAGAGCACATGCACCACACAAGGCAGCAGGTTTATGATCTGCACAACCTGAAATAAGCACTTCTCTTCCCTGGGGACCTGGGTTAACACCGAGTAGCAGCACGTTAAGTCGCATATATTTCTATTAATATACATCCTTTCCAGTCTGGAAGGAGGAAAAGGAGGCAGAATACATGCCCCCCTCACACTGGCAGAGAAGGCTAACGTTTTCGTGGCTTGATAGTGTGTGTCCAGAAATGTCACATCCCTTTTCTGATCCAAACTCCTCCATGTTGGCAGAGTGTTCTTCCTCCAGCTCTTAGGCACCAACCAAGCAAACCCAACAGCTGTCAGTCACCTGTCACATCTACCTCCTCCCAGACTACCCTGACATCCCCCCCCTCTGCCGGATGCCAGGGGCAGTAGAGAAGTAATCTGTGATGAGATTAAATGCTCCCTCTGCCATATCAGCACAGCCATGATGGCTTCTGTATTCACAGGG
The DNA here is from genome assembly GCA_033816785.1 of Picus viridis. Lineage (NCBI taxonomy): Eukaryota > Metazoa > Chordata > Aves > Piciformes > Picidae > Picus > Picus viridis. Next base: position 33,998,530 of record CM066588.1, read on the forward strand.
AGTGGAGAAAGAAAAGGATTTTGTCAACAATTTTTCACCATGTATACATAACAAGGTATAACAGTTGCATGGAAACAGCTCATTTCCAGCTTCTGACAGCATAAGGCCCCTGTTCCCCAGAATGGGCATGCCGAGTCACCCAACCTGTCACCAAGCAGCATGAATGATAACCCTGAGAAGGAGACCATATTGGCATGGTTGCATCAAACACGCCAATGGCCATCCAAGGTATCACTAGTTATTGCTGTCTTTCATTTTAAAGATCCCCAGAATAACTGCAGAGCAGCCATCCTAATCCTGGGCTCTGGCTTTACAATTGCTTTGAGCCCATCTACATCCAAGTTACCACTACAATGGGATCCCTCTCTGCTCATTCCACTGCCCTGTCTTGGTCCCAGGGCTGCACAGGGAGCTGCAAGAAAATGCTTTTGTCAGGCATATTTTCTGCAGGATTGATCCTCTTCTGGCTCACAGCACTGCCACTCAAGCAGCAGCTCTGGCAAAAAGGAGATGGCAGAGATGCACAGACAGGAGGAAAGCCAGAAGGGAACTGTCCCATTGGGTACCAGCATGTACCTTGCTTAGCTTAAAGCAGCTGTGAAACAGCAGTCTCCAATCTCCCTCTGTTTCAGCAGAAAACATTTGCAATCTAGCAGTTAAATAAAAGGTTGTTTTACAGACACAACCCAAATGTTCATGAGTGCCAGGACTAGCTTTCCAGAGCTCAACACCATGCAAGAGCCTGAAAATCAACACTTAACCATATTTCTTTTGGAAGACTTCACCTGTGGGAATTAACCCAAGCAAAAATATGCCTTCTCCAGAGAGGAGACATCACAACAGCGAAGCACTTCACTGCAAACAGTGAAATAAAAGTCACAAAGAGATTACAACGTCTAGGAGGCAACATGCTGACCAAGACATCCAAGTGGGAACTTTGAGTAGGTGTCTTGCCTGTAAATTCCCCAGAAAAGATGGACATCCTCAGGTCATTTAAAGTTGTTTTAGTAATGCAATTTCATTTTAGATCATGGATGTCCATTATTCGGATTTGTCTCATGATTGCTTTCATGTCACATGACTTTTCCCTTCGGACTAATAAATTATACAGCAAGCTGGCTTAATTTTATGTGGTGCAATTTAAAGAGTGGGGGGGAAATAAAAGGAAAAAGAAAACATAAAAGAACAGCTGTCACCAAGAGGAACTAAACCAACAAAACCAAAAACAAACAACAAAACAACAAAACCCAACCTAACCAAACATTCCTTTAGGCTGCTATTGTTTTCCTAATGACCTGAATGAGATTTCCCTTTCCCCATCCACATAGCAGCAGTTGGAACAGGATGAGGGGACTTTTCTACTAATAGGTAGATAAATCCTTCCTTGGTGAACTGACAGTGAGTACTGAATCCCTGACTTGTATAACATGCTAAAGATAGGATAGGATAGGATAGGATAGGATAGGATAGGATAGGATAGGATAGGATAGGATAGGATAGGATAGATAGAATAGAATAGAATAGAATAGAATAGAATAGAATAGAATAGAATAGAATAGAATAGAATAGAATAGATAGACCAGACCAGACCAGGTTGGAAAAGACCTTTGAGATCATTGAGTCCAACCTATCATCCAACACTAATCAACTAAACCATGGCACCAAGTGCCTCATCCAGACTCTTCCTAAACACCTCCAGTGATGGTGTGACTCCACCACCTGTTGGGATAAACATCCCATGAATACCTCTTCTGTCCATTGATACTGCTCTGACATCTTACGATACAATACAATACAATACAATACAATACAATACAATACAATACAATACACCAGGTTGAAAGAGACCTTCAAGATCATCACGTCCAACCCATCAACCAATCCAACCCACCTAAACAACTAAACTTCTGTCCTTCAACACACTTTGACAGAGCAAATTCATGGCAGGTGCTAGGGTGGGAGCATCACTTTGGTGCGTTTGCAGCTTGGCACGTTGGGAGCTACTGATGTGTGCCAAACAAGCAGGCAGCTGCCTGAAGACCACCAATAGTAAAAACCAGTTGCAGGCCTGTCTTGAACCTCTTTCTGGAGAAAGCTCAATAAACTGTACCAGCAGATGGCACTTGTGAATACATGGCACATTTCTTGAATTGTGTCACAGCCATAACTTCCTGTGTCTGGCAAAGACACTCTTCAGAGCAGCCCTCCTGTCTTTTGTATCAGCTCAAATGCCATGGATTGTGCCCTGGCAACTGCTGTTCAAGAAGTAGAGTTCAGCTCATTATGACATTAGACAGAAACCAGCTCAGTGTGTTTCTCCTTTCTTTCTCACTTGCAAAGCTGACAATAAAAGCTCAGCTTTGGTTGCATGGGTTCATTTAAAGATTTCATTCCTCTAAACAGCACTGCTTGGTACCTACATGGTGCCTCAAAGCCAAGGAATGCAACAATATTTTTATTATCATTTTATTATTATTTTTAGACACATGAATAAATGTAGCTCCATAGTTATATATTTATATATGTGTGTGTAGATACAGATATATATATAATCCCCTCAGTTTAGGAAGGATGTTGTCTTGCTGGAACGTGTCCAGAGAAGGGCAACAAGGTTGGTGAGGGGTTTGGAACACAAGCCCTGTGAGGAAAGGCTGAGGGAGCTGGGGTTGCTTAGCCTGGAGAAGAGGAGACTGAGGGGTGACCTTATTGCTCTCTACAACTACCGGAAGGGAGGTTGTAGACAGGCAGAGGTTGGTCTCTTCTCCCAGGCAACCAGCACCAGAACAAGAGGACACAGTCTTAAGCTGCACCAGGGGAGGTTTAGACTGGATGTTAGGAAGAAGTTCTATACAGAGAGAGTGATTGCCCATTGGAATGGGCTGCCCAGGGAGGTGGTGGAGTCACCATCATTGGAGGTGTTCCGGAGGAGACTTGATGGGGTGCTTGGTGCCATGATCTAGTTGTTTGGGTGGGTTGGATTGGTTGATGGGTTGGATGCAATGATCTTGAAGGTCTCTTCCAACCTGGTTTATTGTATTGTATTTTATTGTAATGTATTGTATTGTATTGTATGAGTCCTAATTATTCCTAAATGGCAGATGGGTAAACCAAAACAAAGACCAACAGCAAACTGGCTGAAATTTACCAGGATACTTGCAGAATTTGAAAGAAAATACAACCCCACCCCAAACTTCAATACAAAACCAACCACAAAACTCCCCCAAAACAGAAAACCGAAACACCTCCACCACAAATTAAACAACAAACCACAACACCTAATACAAACAAGAAAACCCCACACATCAAAAAAACAAAACACCAAACAATCAACCAAACATATAAAACCCAAACAAAATCCACAGCCAACCCACCCAACCAAAAAAGCAATTAAACAAGCAAACAGAAAAAAATCCAAACCAAACCAAACTAACCTCTGAAAAACCCCACTGGAAACTTCAGTCCTTTCTTGGATGCTGCTATCAAGAACCCTGATACAGAATGCAGAATTACACAGGTTGGAAACGACCTTTGAGATCATGGAGTCCAACCTATCACCCAACAACATCTAATCAACTAACCCATGGCACCAAGTGCCTCATCCAGGCTCTTTTTAAACACTTCCAGTGATGGTGACTCCACCACCTCCCTGGGCAGCACATTCCAATGCCCAATCACTTTCTGTGAAGAATTTCTTCCTAACATCCAACCTAAACCTCCCTTGGTACAGCTTGAGACTGTGTCCTCTTGTTCTGGTGCTGGTTGCCTGGGAGAAGAGACCAACCCCCACCTAGCTACAACCTCCCTCCAGGTAGTTCTAGACAGTAATAAGGTCTCCTCCGAGCCTCCTCTCCTCTAGGCTAAACAACCCCAGCTCCCTCAGCCTTTCCTCACAGGGCTGTGTTCCAAACCCCTCCCCAGCTTTGTTGCCCTTCTCTGGACACCTTCCAGCAAGTCAACATCTTTCCTAAACTGATCACAAGCCAAGCAAGCCAAATAGAATAGAATAGAATAGAATAGAATAGAATAGAATAGAATAGAATAGAATAGAATAGAATAGAATAGAATAGAATAGAATAGAATAGAATAGAATAGACCAGACCAGGTTGGAAGAGACCTTCAAGATCATCGTGTCCAACCTATCAACCAACACCACCTAATCAACTAAACCATGGCAACAAGAACCCTATCAAGTCTCCTCCTAAACACCTCCAATGATGGTGACTCCACCACCTCTCCGGGCAGCCCATTCCAATGGGCAATCACTCTCTCTGTGTAGAATTTCTTCCCAACATCCAGTCTTTTAGTTACTTAACTAAAAGCAAATCTAAGAAATCCAGATGGAATTACTCGTATGAAAGATCAGCTATTCAGGAGAGGAATGGAAAGAAACATTTCAATCAAACTGACATTATGACCCCTGTTAATCACAAATATGTTCCACAAGACAAGAATATTCCAAAAATAGTCACTGAAGGTCAAGAATAGGCTCCTACAGCAACTCACAGGCATAAGTAGCATGTAGGTACAAAACTTGGATTCACTTGGCTGGGGTTCGTGAGTTGGGTGCTTATTCTCTGCATAATGGCTCAAAGGTTATAATCCCAAATGATGTTATTTAAAAGGAAAATAAATAGCCCTGTCTCTTTAAGGAGACCATGTCTCATTTTCAGTGGAATAATGGCAGCTATAAAAAAGCTGGGATTTCAATATCTCTCATTATGACTTCTCTCCCTCCTCATCTGGAAATAAAAGGCTACTGCGTAGTCCCAGATCAAACTAACTAGAAGAGAAGCACACTTGCAACAGCAAAATAGCAGCTCTGGCACTAGTTATGTATTCATTGCATGTGAATGGCCCCACAATGTTGCCTTCAAACCTTCCAACGCATTGTATTAAATTAGGTTGGGTTTGTATTTATTTTTTTCCCCACCAAAAGCAAAATAAATACAGTTTTGTTTAATGCTACTACAAGGTTTGGATTCAACTGGAACCCCAAGGCATCTGGCTTTGCTGTTAGAGCACATATACTAACTGTATTGATTGGTGCAGCCCTCTGTGCAAGAGAATTTGTCACATCAATAGCAACTAAAAATATACTCAGGAGCTCTAATATGGTTTAAATGAGCAGTTACCACATCAATATAAAGAACATTTTCAATGCCAGTGGATAGAATCCCTTTTGCAAACCTGGTATTTGTTTTAAGATAAAGGCTGACAACTTTTTTTACAGGGAAGATTTGTTTTTTCAAGTAATGGTGAGCAATAGCAAGCACTGCAACCTCACTGTGGTCTTACAACCACAGCACTCTAGACAATAAAAACCACAAAGGAAACAAAACTTCCAAGGAGTAAAAGAATGGTGATGCTCTGAGCAGAGGGAGGTAGGGGCCAGAGAAAAACTTTTTCTGTTTCCTGGCTTCCCTGGTCTTTTCCATTGCCGCTGTTGCATCACAGCTGCAGATCCAGTCTGGACTTTGTTTCTAGGGCCCCAGCATGGCACACTGTATGATCTGGGAGATTCAAAACAGATGCAAACACACACATAGGATGCAGGAGAAATACAGCAGAGAAAACTCCTGACTAGTACTCAATGCCAAATAAGAGCAGTGGGAGGAGAAATCTTCCTCCATGCCTGCTGCATGGGAAAAGGCAATAGAGAAAATGTCCTTTTCCTCCCTGTGGCAACTCTCTGTTTGCCTTTGCTTTTTTTTTTTTTTTTTCTTTTCCCCATTATCAGAGTGGTTGATCCCAACCATAGCTGTGATTTAAATCCAATAGGCTGTCAAGAGACACTGCAGCACTGGAAAGCTACCTTGCATTTCAATGTTGTAACTGGAAAGGGAGCAGAAGAGGAGAGCTCAGTTGCCACAACTCTACCAGGAGGTCAGTAACACACTTGGCACCAATGTCCTGCCTCTTCTGCAGTCTCAGCAACAAATGGGAACATCATTTGTTTGGTGACTACGAGTCACCAACACTCTGATGATACTAAATGTGATCTAGGCAGGCACACAGACAAACTCACTGGCCTCATAATATGCAAGGTGCTGGGGGGGTCACTGATAAGTACATGAAGCTCAGAGCCGACTGAAAGGGGTGGTGCTTCCTGCACTGGGGCAGGAGCTGAGCAGCCTCAGGCCAGAGGAGTCTGAACAAGCTTGTCATTTGAGGATAAACTGTACAAATACCTGGAAGACAAATCCACCAGGCATTACTGGATAGGCAGAAATCCCATGAGCTCAGGAAATGTCTGAAAGGAAAATCACTGGAAGCTGGGAAAACATCTGGGGCAAAGCATTCTTATGAGCATCTCCTGCCCTTACAAGGAGGGTGGCACTGTCCACTGCTGCATTAGCAGGTACTGGGCTTGTGAGGTCTGACAGCAAGGCTGCTCTCACAGACCCACTAACCTCTGCTTCAGTCACAACTGAATTGGGAAATAAGCAAATAAATAGGAAATGCAAGACAAGGAACAAGGATGGAAAAATCCCTGGCTTTCAATAATAAGAAATAATTTTGTATATTCAGGGGAGGGAACACACTTTTCCCAAGCTGATGTATTTTTAGAGTACAATTCTCTCTCATTCACATCCCTTCTTCCCTTGGGTCAATGTACAATGGACATTCTTGCCATTCAGGCAAACATCCCACTGAAGGAAGACGAGAAGCAGCATGTGTTGTAAGTTTTGAAGGAGATGAGAAATTTCACACTATCCTGATATCTTCTGGGTAACAGCTTATTTTATGATGACTAATAGGCAATTACTATGGTAATACTGCAATACAACATGTGTGAGGTTTGGGAATGAGAAATTATAGGTAACTACTTTGGACTCATTTCTATGGTAACAAAAAGTAATTGTCATTAAACAGCAGTTACACTGCAGCTATACCTGGTAATTATAGAATTATTTATTTTTTATGCCCAGTAACATAAATAAACCCAATAAATTTATTCAAAAGGTTGATGTTTGTTTACTTGCACGTTGCTATATGGAATACACGATGACAAACACTTAATCAGGATAAACAAACTCCATTGCAGAGGGACTTTGACAGGCTAGACGGATGGGCAGGGTCCAACAGGATGGCATTTAACAAGTCCAAGTGCTGGGTGCTGCGCTTTGGGCAAAACAACGCCAGGCAGTGCTACAGGCTGGGGACAGAGTGGCTGGAGAGCAGCCAGACAGAAAGGGACCTGGGGGTAATGGTTGACAGCAGCTGAACATGAGCCAGCAGTGTGCCCAGGTGGCCAAGAAGGCCAATGGCATCCTGGCCTGGAGCAGGAATAGTGTGGCCAGCAGAAGCAGGGAAGTCATTCTGCCCCTGTGCTCAGCACTGGTTAGGCCACACCTTGAGGTACTGTGTCAAGTTCTGGGCCCCTCAGTTTAAGAAGGACATTGAAATACTTGAACGTGTCCAGAGAAGGGCAGCGAGGCTGGGGAGGGGTCTGGAGCACAGCACTATGAGGAGAGGCTGAGGGAGCTGGGGTTGCTTAGCCTGGAGAAGAGAAGGCTCAGGGGAGACCTTATTGCTCTCTACAACTACCTGAAAGGAGGTTGTAGCCAGGTGGGGTTGGTCTCTTCTCTCAGGCAACCAGCACCAGAACAAGAGGACACAGTCTCAAGCTGTGCCAGGGGAAGTTTAGGATCAAGGTGAGGAGAAAGTTCTTCCCAGAAAGAGGAATTTGCCATTGGAATGTGCTGCCCAGGGAGGTGGTGGAGTCCCCATCCCTGGAGGTGCTCAGAAAAGGGATTGGATGTGGCACTTGAAGCCATGGTTTAGTTGCCATGAGATGTTAGGTAATGGTAATAGGTTGGACTTGATGATCTCTGAGGTCTTTTCCAACCTGGCTGATTCTATGATTCCATGATCTGAGCTGGATGCTGTTTTTCAGTTCAAAGCACTGCAATGAATTTCACATGCATTAAAGGAAACTAAGAAAAAAGCCCTTCACCACCAGGATAATAGGTGAAAAATGATCAAGACATATATGCAAATGACAGTATGCACACAAGTAGCCACGTCTCACAACTGGACAAGTGGTTGTAGCCAGGAAGGGGTTGGCCTCTTCTCCCTAGCAACCAGCACCAGAACAAGAGGACACAGTCTCAAGCTGCAACAGGGGAAGTTTAGGCTCGAGGTGAGGAGAAAGTTCTTCACCGAGAGAGTGATTTGCCATTGGAATGGGCTGCCCGGGGAGGTGGTGGAGTCGCCGTCCCTGGAGACGTTCAAGAGGGGACTGGATGTGGCACTTGGTGCCATGGTCTAGTCATGAGGCTTGTGGTTACAGGTTGGAGTCGATGATCTTCGAGGTCTCTTCCAACCTTGGTAATACCGTGATACTGTAAGAACCACGTAACATATCCAGTCACCATGAACATACAGAGACATGTATGTATGCAGGTATGGGCATGTCTCCTACAAGGATATTAGACATTGTTAAAACCAACACTCCTCAGTGGTAACAAGATACAGCTCTGATTTAAAGCTAAAATAATTTGGATAAACTCTACACATGCTTGTACTGACAAAAGACCCCCTCATCAATGCATGTGACCACAAATGCTGAACTTTTGACTGTTTCTAGGGCCAGTGGAAGAAAGTCCATGAAAATCTATTCAGGATAAATCTGAACTATTTCCTCCGGTTCAAAGCCTAATTTTTTAATTGTATTTCTAATTGCATTTCAGACTCTTTAAATTAGATCTTAAAAAAAAAAAATGAAGCCAGGTTTTAAGCAACTCATGCCATTAAAAGAACTGAGAGAAAATTATCCTTTGTAACATGCAGATACGAATGAAGCTGGAGGTAGGGAGATTCAGGCTGGACGTGAGGAGGAGGTTCTTCACCATGAGAGTGGTGAAGCCCTGGAATGGGTTGTCCAGGGAGGTGGTTGGGGCCCCGTCCCTGGAGGTGTTTAAGCCCAGGCTGGATGAGGCTCTGGCCAGCCTGATCTAGTGTGGGGTGTCCCTGCCCATGGCAGGGGGGTTGGTACTAGATGATCCTTGTGGTCCCTTCCAACCCTGACTGAAACTATGATACTATTAATACTTTCCAACATTTCTCAGTCCTTCCCAGCTACTTTGAGGTTTTTTTCCACTTGAAACAATGTTCCAAATTTAACTCACTTTCACAAATCACTTCGGTCTTTACAAGACCAAGTTTCTGGGGCAAAATGACCCTGTTTGCCATAAAACATTTCATCCCAACACAGCTTTCATTGCAGTATGGATTCTGACACTTTATGCTGCATGTGGCTTTCTAGTCTGGTAGGACTCAGCCTCCTTTCCCTCCAACAAATTTGCTTTGTTAACCTCTCACACAAGCAAGCAGTAAAGATTGTGTTGACTTAGGAAATAACTTTCCTGACAGCGAAACAAGAAAGGATTTGAACCAGTGTGTGCCCTCTTCTCCCTATTCACACAAATTCCTGCAGTCCCTGCAATCAAGCTAGGAGGACAGTGATGGCAGCTCAGACCATTTCAGCTAATTCATGGCTTTAATTTACTGAAGGCTGATACCGTCACAGCTAACCAACAGAAAGCAACACAGAAATGGCAAGGAATGGGAAGCCTTGCTGGGACATGCAACAAAGCCTTTAGAGAGAAGGGTCAGGGTATTTCATCTGCCCTGTCATGGCATTTCTGGGATACCTCAGTAAAGAGCTGCCGAGACTAAGAAACACATCCCTTTTTGTACCAGGGTAGGGTTTCATCTCCAGAAGGTGAGGCTGACAAATTGGAACTAATCTAAGACAGTGTGGTACAGTCATCTTGCCTGCAGGGACACATTTCAGCATTCAGCTGCAGAATGCCAGCTTAAGAACAAGCTCTTGATAAAGGAAAGTTCAGGCCAAGCCTGGGGATGCACGACTATTAAATCAAAACCCCTTTTTTTCCCCTCAGTCTAACCCCACCTCCCTGGGGACGTTAATAGGTTCAGGAGATGATAATGCTATACCTCAAGCAGAGAAAGAAAAGTCAAGAAATTTCTCTTCTTAGCACAGGTTTTCCTTTAATTCCTAAAACTGTTTCACAGTTTAATCCATCAGAAAGGGTGAGATTAGTGTTATGGAGAAATAAAAACATGATAATAAAAAAATTATCTTTTGCCATGTTCCTTCATGAAACTAAAGGGCAACAAAGCTGGTGAGGGGTTTGGAGCATAAGTCTTATGAGGAGAGGCTGAGGGAGCTGGGGTTGCTTAGCCTGGAGAAGAGGAGGCTCAAGGAGACCTTCTTGCTGTCTACAACTACCTGAAGGGAGGTTGTAGCCAGGGGGGGTTGGTCTCTTCTCCCAGGCAACCAGCACCAGAACAAGAGGACACAGTCTCAACCTGTGCCAGGGGAGGTTTAGGCTGGATGTTAGGAAGAAATTCTTCATAGAGAGAGTGATTGGCCATTGGAATGTGCTGCCCAGGGAGGTGGTGGAGTGACCATCATTGGAGGTGTTTAGGAGGAGATTTGATGGGGTGCTTGGTGCCATGGTTTAGTTGATTAGATGGTGTTGGATGATGGGTGGGACGTGATGATCTCGAAGGTCTCTTCCAACTTGGTCTATTCCATTCTATTGATCATGTCATGCATTATTCCCAGCAAAGACTTTCAACTCAGGTGAGAAGTGGGGAAAGGTTAACAGCTAGCACAGAGGGCAAATTATGCTGAAGACTCACTATTTTAGCTCAATCAATCAACAGCATTTTCCCTGGGTAATTTAATTACAAGACTATGTGGCATAATCATAGATCTGTTGGGGTTGGAAGGGACCTCAAGGATCACCTAGTTCCAATCCCCCTGCCAGGGGCAGGGACACCTCACACTACAGCAGGTTGCTCACAGCCACATCCAGCCTGGCTGCAAAAACCTCCAGGGATGAGGCTTCCACCACCTCCCTGGGCAACCTGTTCCAGTCTCTCACCACCCTCATGGGGAAGAACTTCTTCCTAACACCCAATCTGAATACACCCATTTCTAGTTTTTTTCCATTCCCCCTAGTCTTATCACTCCCTGACACCCTGAAAAGTCCCTCCCCAGCTTTCTTGTCGCCCCCCTTCAGATATTGTAAGGCCACAATTAGGTGTCCTAGGAGCCTTCTCTTCTCCAGACTGAACAGCCCCAACTCCCTCAGTCTGTCCTCATAGAAGAGGTGCTCCAGCCCTCTGCTCATCCTCATGGCCCTTCTCTGGACACGTTCCAGCACCTGCAGAGATGTTTTCTATACACTGTAACTGCAAAGCCAGTTGCACTTAGAAGTACAGTAATACTAGCCTTTAAAAGATTCAAGAAAGCAGTGAAGCCTGGCTTCCTGTTTTGGGAGAGATCCTACTCCCATGGCCACAATAAACAGCAGGCACCTATTATTATCCTGTACATTAAAAAGAGGTGGGTATACTCATGTGGCAGGAAAAGGCCTCTGGAGGGTTTTTTCACTGAAGAAAGTGTGCAGTGTAATAGCCATCTTCACAGAAGGGTATGATGCTAGCAAACCAGCAAACAAGAGCTATTGCTTCAAGCAGGAGCAATCCCAATTAGCCATTCAGTACTTCGGCTTGCAGGTGAATTTGCATTTTGAGAGCTCTCCTTCTCTGCACCTAACCCTTCCAACACTTGTATCCAGCCAACTCTAATCTATTCTACCATGGTTTGCCTGTGATTTTATTATTTCTTGGCTCTTTTCAGAGAGAAACAGGTGAAAGAAAAACTCAAATGTTCTGATTTCTAAACAGCCACTCAGAAATTTCACTGGAAATAAAGTTTGGTAGAGGCAATTTCACCAACTGTCTTGGTTTATGTACATCAGTACAGAACCACAAAGATGATTAAGGGAGTGGAACATCTTCCTTAAGAGGAAAGGCTGAGGGAGCTGAGTCTCTTTAGCATGGAGAAAAGGGGTGGCCTCATTAATGTCTATAAATACATGAAGGGCAAGTGTCAGGAAGACAGAGCCATGCTCTTCTCAATGATATCTGATGCTACAACAAGGGGCAATGGGTGCAAGCCTAAATATAAGGCAAAACTTTTTTTGCTGTGAGTGTGCTAGAACACTGGAACAAGCTATCCAGAGGGGTTGTGGAATCTCCATCTATGGAGGCATTCAAAACCCACCTGGACGTTTTCCTGTGTGACCTAGGTGATCCTGCTCTGGCAGGGGGATTGGACTGGATGATCTTTCGTGGTCACTTGCAACCCCTAAAATTCTGTGATCAGTAACAACTAGAGAGACCTAGAAGCAGAGTAATTCACTTTCTGTTAAAAGATACATGCTCGAGATTACAATCAAATTGCAACTTTTGTCCATTTATTTATTAAGAATGGAATTAAAAACTGATCTTCCAAACTTCCCAAGCCCCCTTAAGTCACATAAGGCACCTTGCCTTTTCATTCCTAACTGCATGGGTCCATAAATAAATCTCTTTAACTCTTGCAAATACTTGAATAAATCAGTACAGTTTAATATCCTGTTTCTATGCATCATGATACACTGGGCACTGAGGTTCATTTCCACGACCATTTCTTTTACAGTCAGCTCAATATACATGGAACTTATAAAACAACTTTCATTACAGATGTATTGATACTGTAAGCACTTTTCCTTTATAAATCATAGAATCACAGAATCAACCAGGTTGGAAAAGGCCTCAGAGATCATCAAGTGCAACCTACTACCTAATACCTATCACTTCCAGACAACTAAACCATGGCTTCAAGTGCCACGTCCAACCATTTTGAACACTTCCAGGGATGGGGACTCCACAACCTCCCTGGGCAGCACACTCTAATGGCAAATTCCTCTTTCTGGAAAGAACTTTCTCCTCACCTTGAGCCTGAACTTCTCGTGGTGCAGCTTGAGACTGTGTCCTCTTGTTCTGGTGCTGGTTGCCTGGGAGAAGAGACTAACCCCCACCTGTCTTCAACCTCCTTTCAGGTAGTTGTAGAGAGCAGTAAGGTCTCCCCTGAGTATCCTCTTCTCCAGGCTAAGCAACATGGTTTAGTTGATTAAATAGTGTTGGGTGATAGGTTGGACTTGATGGTCTTGAAGGTCTTTTCCAACCTGGTTAATTTTAATTCTAACCCCAGCTCCCTCAGCCTCTCCTCACAAGACTGCTCCAGACTTCTTCCCAGCCTTGTTGCCCATCTCTGGACACATTGAAGTACCTCAGTGTCCTTGAGGAGCCAAGTGAAAAAGTCACTTATTGCTTATTATAAAGATTTCACCACAATAAAGTCACTTTAGAGTCACAAGTCATCTGCTCTGTTCTCAAGAATGAGTAAGTTTATAGACAATAGCAGTTTATAGATAATAGACAAATCTTTACATTACCATTGAAATTTTGGCTTAAATTCCTAAACCTCAGTTCATAAGCACTTAGAACAAAGAAGCAAATATTTGGAAGAAGAGTAGAGGACCCACTTTTGTTGAATATCCTGCAACCCATAAATGACAAGGAAGAGAATCCCATCAGTCAATTATTACTGTATCATCCTGGGTAAATAAGTGGTTAATTCCTGCTTAGTTCACAGGAGAATGAATATATTCCAACCTTTCTATGAGAGCTGCTGACATACTCAGGGTTTTTACAGTGCCCACTGCACCTGGGGTTTCAGAGGATAGCAAAATGCATCAGACAGAATGCTTTGCCAATTGCACAAAGCTGCGCACTGGTGGGGTAAAAAAAAACCCAACAACCTCTCTCACACTGGCAGGAGATCAATTTACAAACTCAAGCATGAGGCTTAATTACCCATTTCATTATCTTAGCTTGCATAGTTCTGAATGTGAACCTTCAGTGAACCAAAGAAATAGTTACTAGCTGCTGCTTTGAAAAAGGAGGAGATAACAGGGAAGAAGTTCAAATGGCTGAAAGTGCTCTTGCTGCATATGGCACCACAGACCTTATTTGCAAAAGCAGGGGGATTTTCCCCAGCCAATAGATCTATGTTATACCACATGGAAGACTTCTGAAAGTCCTCTTTATGTGCTTATCTGAACAAAGACCAAAAGAGATGAAACAGACTTATCTAGCCAATCACAGAGAAGCCTCAGAGTTAAATTTTCAAATGCTAGCAATTGATCCTCAGAGACTTTCTCTTTTTTTTCCCCCTTTTAAATTCTTCCAGTAAATTCAAGCAAATAAATTCTGATGTTCTTGTGGATTTTGTATGAGCAGAAAATAAAGTGTTTGCTCTATATTATTCACTCAGCACTAGTTAACTACAATGCTGGCCCATTACCAGGCTTTTGAATATTCTTCTCAAGATAATAGGTAGCATTTTGCCTATTACCCTCATTTTTAAGTTCTTAGTTACATTAGGCCATTTGCAAATAAAGTGAAAAATTGCAAGAAAATCAAATGCTTTTCCAACTACCTCATTAAAAATCTCTTTAGTTCAGGAGGGCTGAAAATTCTGCATGTCATGAAAAGCTAAAACTGCAGTATACCATCAAGCTCAGCAATTCCAAATGAATTCACATGCCCTTTCATAATAACCTGGATTCCCAAAAGGCTTTTCAAGTTGTGAGCTATGTGCATATCTGTGAAGTGCATGCCTCTCAAAAAGGTATAAATAATAGTGCAGGAGCAAAACCTACAGGGCAATAGGAATTTATGGGGGAAAACAACAGCTAATTAATTACAACTGGAGGCGCCTAAGTGAAGGGCACGTGGAACAGGGGAAAAAAAGCAACGTAGTACCAGGTTCCAGAGCCAGTTTTAGGGCTTTATCTTTGTAAGGTGACAAAACCATTATGGTAAATTCCAACACTGCAATATCACTCTCTGGGTTTGGATTTGAGTGTACCTGGAAGGAAATCATGTATCCTCAGAAGTTCCACTTGCAAAACATAGAATGGAACAGAACAGAACAGAACAGAACTAACCAGGTTGGAAGAGACCTTTGAGATCATAGAATCATTATGATTATGAAAGACTTTTAGGGATCATCAAGTCCAACCATAACCCAGCTACCATGACCACTAAACTATATCCTGAAGCACCACATCTACATGCTTCTTGAACACCTCCAGGGCTGGCAACTCTGCCATCTCCCTGGGCAGCCTGTTCTAGCACCTCACCACCATATTTTTCCTAATATCCAATATAAACCTCCTCTGGCACAACTTAACCCCATTTCTTCTTATCCTATCACTAGTTAGTTGTGAGAAATGACTTACACCAGCCTCACTGCAACCTCCTTTCAGTTGTAAAGAGCAATAAGATCTCCCTTTGGGTGTATATAAGCATGGTGGATGTCAGCCGTGCAATTCTCCACTATTTCAGCTTAGTAAGAAACAAAGCACTGAAAAGCTGAGAAGCAGAAATCAAAACAAAGAACAGCCAGCAGCTCCATTTTCTGCAACTTCTAGCTTCTTCCACAGTGGTCTCCTCTTCCACAGAGTAACACAGTCTTATCCTGCTAAGCACTGCAATGCCTGATTAGATCAAAGCTCAAGTAGCCTGGCCACAGTGCGTTGTGTTATTTAGTCTTGCACTGTAAGCAAAACCACATACAGTATATTACATTTCTCAGGGGCTTCTCCAGACAACTATGTAGTACATGTAATTGCCCCCACAAACAAATCATCAGCTAATCAACTGCTTTTCATTATCAGCTCCAGCAGCACATTTATTTTGTAAATAAATGCATTAAGAGCAAAGAATTTTAGGGAAAACAAAAGATTATCTGAATGCATTCTCAACAGAAGAGGTGGTAAAGTAGTAATTCAAACACTAAAATGAAGCAAAATTAGCATAGGGTGGAATGATTATTCCATGTATCCCTATCTATTACAGTACAATAAGAGACTGAAATCTGTGACTTTAATGGATGATCTGGGTAGCTGAAGGGAATTGTGATTGACTGACACATTTACATAGAGGCTGATGAGCAGCATAATGAGTGCATTTATAAAACACAGCTAAGGTCTAACTCTGAGCTGACTAACTCCCACACCTAATGAAGGTTTGCAAAACAGATATCCTGCCCTCTTGGAGAGTTTCTCCCCCTCTCATGAAGCAAGAAAATTTGCTATTGAGCCCCCTTCCTCGATGGGAACTTCAGGAAACACACAGCCCCATGATAACCTCCAGTTTAAGAGGAATTAGTTGAAACAAGCCATGTAATGTTCAGTCACTAAATGGTGCAGGGTGTGTAAGGTAGATAGAACAATATGCAGATTCCTAGTTCGAACCATACCTGTAGTTTCCTAGGTACACTCCGTCAGGATTGAGCATGGGTGCAATCTTGAAGACCAGGTGGTCTCTCAGTACTTTTGCAATGGGATGCTGGCTCACAAGGAAATCAATGATACCTGAGAAAAATGAAAGAATAGTTTGAAGATGAGTTTAATGTCACCAATGATTTCCAGATATCTAGCTGAAATCTAATATGAAAGATTAGAGTGACCATGCCTTTTGGGTCCTGGCACTTCCTCTGCTGCCAACAGAACAAACCACTTGCAGTCACATGGCACCTGCCACCTTCCAAAATCTCCCAAAATAACAACTTTAAAGGATAAATAACTTAGTCCAACCGCATTATGCAAGTATGATATGGCTACATAAATAGACACAGTCAATTTTCCAGAGATAAAAATATTGCTGCTCATCAGCTGGGCCACAATAGCAAAATATTTCTCCTCCTAATTGGTGAAATGAAGTAAAGCCCACTAGTTTAAGTCTGCCACTCTATATGCCCTGCAAGCATACATGAACACATACTGCATCTCAGCTCATGAGTGGTAATTTGTAGAGCTGAGGCACTTCTAATTTGTTTGAATGTATGCCTAGACCTGCCCTTGACATATGAAAGCAGCATTAAGATAACTTTCATGTTAGAGTGATATAAAATGCCTCACCAAAATTGGGAGAGTTACATAAACTCTGTACCAGGCACAGGGAAAATGTGGGACTGATGGAGTGGAATTTATAACGTCAGATCCTTCATGCACTTTACATGCATAAAAATCAGGAGTAACTTCACCTCATCAGTGAAGCTCCTTTAACATGGAACCAATGCAAATGACAGGGGAACCAGATCCTAAATGTCCTTCCTTCAGGCATAGTCACAGCACCAGACCCCACAGGAGCTTCTGCCTCTGGGCCTTGCGGTCAGGGAGCAGCTAAACATCTCCTTGCTCCAAGGCTGGTGCTGGGGCAGGAGGCACACAGTCTGGCAGTTAAATTCATTGCTTATTTCTCCATTGAGTTGGTACTGACAGAAATAGCTTCTAGGGAATGAATGTCGAGATAAATTGAGTTTCTGTGTAATCTCAGGACACCCACAGATAGGTCATGACAATTTGCTATTTGTTGTACGGTCCATCCTGTGAAGCAGGAACCATTTACTGAATTTCTTCAGAATAAATCACTCACTATGCTCTAGTAACAGGATCAAATTAAGCAGAGAAAAATTAAGGCTGATCATCAGTAAAATTTTGCTAATGGCAAGCTCTATTAGACTGTGGAATTGTGTCTCTAGGGACAGAATGGAATCCTGTCATAAGAAACGTTTAACGCCGGACAGGGCAAAGCCCTACGGAACAGATATAACAAGCAACAATTCAGCCCAGAAGAGATGGCATGGGCTAACTAGCTGCCTGCAAAAAGCTGACTTTAAACCTGACTTTTTATGATCCAGTGCAAATCTTTAAAAACAAGCTAAAATGTGGGTACATGCCAGGTTAAACACAGTTGTTTATTGCTTGGCTGAAATATACATGGGGCCAAAACTTTGCATTCTCTAAAACTCATTCATTTAACCTCTTTCCTAAGGCCTATTTTGTATCTCAAATACCAACAATTCTCAGCTTCCACTGCTGTTGATATGAATTCTAATTTGCTAAGGCACATAGGGAAAAAAATGAGCCTTCTGAAATGTTTAAGATGATCAAGGTATAATTGACTCTGAACATCAGCAATTTTTTTTTCACTTATTAGTAACTAATCCTGAAGAAGAGAAAGTCTCTTTCTGTAACCAGGACTTCCACTTGAGAAGAGACTAAACCCGAAATTTTGAGGCAAATTAGCATAAACATAATTATATTGCTCAGGAAATGTTTCTGCAATTACCCTCTGCCAATGAAGGAAACAAAACATTGATCTGCTTTTTAGCTGGTGCTGTGTCTTGGTTTCTTTTCATTATACAACAGCAAGAACATGAAGAAACGACAGGGACACAGCTGGATCCTGAATAGCCAAGTTTCCTAACTGTATGCAAACATGAAAGGCTTAGCTATGGTAAACTGCTGCTCTGTTTTCTGGCAGTGTCTAAAACATAATCCACAGTATGCACACCTGGAGGGCTCAAAACTACTTAAAGGAATACAGTCTCACACTTAGTCCATGGCTTCATCAAAAAATCACATCAGTTCGTTTTCTAAAGCACTGGGAAGAACTAGAGATTGAGAAATCAGTAGGTCCAGAACATGCTTTTTGGAGGTCAGGCATGGTCTTTCAAGCAGCTCCAATAGAAGTAGCCTAAGTATCACATTGTGTGCACAGTAACCACTTCACCAAAGACTTTGGTGGAACAGTTTTGCCCTGAGACATGGCAGTGCACCAAATGTGTACTTGAGAAAACTCTTCATGCATCAGGAAGCACCAGAAATACCTTGGAGATAACGTGACAGGAGGCAAGACAAGAGCCCAAACTCTGGCTGTAACTGTACCAGGGAAGAGTTCTGCTCATTTTTCTCTTGTTATTTATGCAGCTTCACTCACTGAGCTTGGCAAAGGTGTGCTGGCAACTAGAAGCTACAGATTTCAGCTTTGCACACAGAATTGTTATTCGCTAACCAAGAATGTGCTATGATGTGGAACACTGTGCACAAACATCTAACGTGAGCCTCTGTTCTGCCCGATTCGCTGCTGCACCAGGCACACCAGTACAAATGAAGAGACTGACCGACCTTGGGCACCCAGCAGCTTGGGGGCATGCCATACCCAGCATTTCACAATGTACCACGATCTGTTAAGGATCACTGCAGCCAAGTTCACCCAATCCAAAGAGATTTTGTTATGTTTACTTGTTTAGGAGACAGTTAATTAAACCTGAAGAAGGGGGCCTACAAGAAAGCTGGGGGAGGGACTTTTAGGCTGTCAAGTAATGGCAGGACTAGAGGAAATGGAAAAAAAAATAGGAATAGGTAGCTTCAGATTGGATGTTAAGAAGAAGTTCTTCCCCATGAAGGTGGTGAGACACTGGAACAGGTTGCCCAGGGAGGTGGTGGAATCCCCATCCCTGAAGGTTTTTAAAGCCAGGCTGGATGTGGCTCTGAGCAACCTGATCTAATATAAGGGGTCCCTGCCCATGACAGGGGGCTGGAGCTAGATGATCCTTGAGGTCCCTTCCAACCCTAACAATTCTATGATTCTAAGTCTTACTCCATGACAAAAATATAAAGCAGAGTTAAACATAACTGACTCACAGAAGTCTAACTTGGGAATAAAGGGAGCTCTAAGGAACTCAAAAGAAGTATCAGATGAAAGTATACATCTACACATAGAAGCCTCACCATAAAATTATTGTAAGCACCCAAATAATCAATAAAATTAGCAGACAGCTTCGTCTTTCAGAGGAACCAATACTCTCCGGATCAATAACATTTAAAGCAAAAAGACAGACATCAGACTATCAAAAAAATACCATTATGGAGAACCTGGTCCTTTTGTTAATAGATCAATACAAATGAAATTTTACAGCTTCTGTAATCAGCAAGAGACATATCAGTGCATCTCATTAAGCCAGGGTTAAGAATTTGGCAGCAACCAAAGCCCATTTAATATCATTTACTTCAAGGCAGACATGGCAATACAACAGATGCCCTAATTTATTTGTTGATCTTTGTATTAAAATAACAGTTTGCTGGTAAACAGGAAGGGTAATGATGCCAGTCACCCTTGTTAGTGGCTAATAATTGCTTAATTTGTCCACTAATTGA
Source organism: Picus viridis (assembly GCA_033816785.1). Classification (NCBI taxonomy): domain Eukaryota; kingdom Metazoa; phylum Chordata; class Aves; order Piciformes; family Picidae; genus Picus; species Picus viridis. Next base: position 34,018,470 of record CM066588.1, read on the forward strand.
CCTGTGCTACTGTTGAAGCACTGGATCGTGTTGCAGGGCATGAAGTAAACAAGGCCACCGTTTGTAATGTTACTTTAGAGAATGACTTCTGGAAATAGAACTATTTATTGCTATAAATTTCTCTTCACAGATGAGCAGATTAATTGGCCTGCCAATTAGTCTGCTATTAAAAAAAAAAAAGGGCTGCCCACAGATTGGTTGGATCTTCGAACCGCAGCCCAATCTTGGGTCAGATGAAATAATCCAATCTGAAACAATCACATCAGCTATGAAAAATAAGATAGCCATTATTTAAAAACAAAGTTCTGTGGCTGGAGAGGAAGAAAAATAGCCCAACAACTAAGTATTAGCTTTTCAGCTGTGACTTGAAAATAAAGTGGGGAACGTGAAAGAAGTGGGCTCACTCAGGCACACTGCAGTGTGGAAAAGTTCTCCAATTAAAAGAAGCAGAATAACGTAGATTATTTTCATATCAACCTGTCTGGAAAATAATTAATATGATTATTTATGGGGAAAAAATCTCAGGCAATTATAGATGCTGCCCGGATTCAGAACAGCTCAGAAATCAGCATTCAGCCATGACTTTAGAGAATGCTTATCCACAGTCCACTAGAAGTCATCCAAAGTCTTTGTATTAACTTCAAGGAGCTTCTCATAGTTGAGGGAAAGAAAGAATAGAAAGCAAGAGAAAGTGAACCCAGGTCTGACTACTGTGAGTTATTAGCTACACAGTCATGATGGCTCAAAAAAATTTATCATTTTAAAAGATCTTTCTTGGTAAACACAGCCTCACTGAGCCCGTACTAAATCAGGACCAAATCTCCTTGCCTCCAATTTAGTTCTCTATCATTATTCTTTCTAAAAGCTAAATACACTTTCTCAAATTTCTCTTGCCTTCTGCTGCTCAGCATCTCTCACCTACTCCAACAATGGATCCTGCAGCCTGCCCTAAGCCAGCTCAAATTACCTACTTGTTCTTCACAAGCAAGTTGGTGCTTCCCTCTCCCACAACACATCAAAGCAACATTTTCTGCTCATATGATTTCCACTGTTCTGTTTAGCTGTTTCCTCAATCAGCCACCCTAAACCCTGTTTAAGCTTCCTGTTGTCTCTTACATGACCTCTCCACATTTGCTCCTTCCAAAGGCAGGCACTCTTATGCCCTGTTTCTCCATTACCCCATCCTTTCACTCCCAGTCTGGCAACATGTATAATTGCATAACTATATAATACATTTGTCCTGCTCCCATTACTGAAAATCTAATCACCACAGATCCTAATGCAATATGGCAACTGCTAATGCACATACATCCTGGGCTGTGTCTAGTGTATGCCAAAAAGAAGTGATTTATATTTTCAGACCCATTTCCTAACACTGAATAGCTGCTGGTATCCTGCAGCCAGCTCACCATAGCCTACAGGTTAAAGAGAGTGTAACAAATTACTCTCTAACAACAACAGGATATATTAATGGGAAAACAAATGCAAATACGAGGGAGTCCTGACTGCTTATGCTCATACAAAACTATTGACATATGCTGCTATGGAATGGAATGGAATGGAATGGAATGGAATGGAATGGAATGGACCAGACCAGGTTGGAAGAGACCTTCAAGATCATCGCATCCAACCTATCAACCAATCCAACCCACCTAAACAACCAAACCATGGCACCAAGCACCCCATCAAGTCTCCTCCTGAACACCTCCAATGATGGTGACTCCTCCACCTCCCTGGACAGCACATTCCAATGGACAATCACTCTCTCCATGTAGAATTTCTTCCTAACCTCCAGCCTAAACCTCCCCTGGCACAACTTGAGACTGTGTCCTCTTGTTCTGGTGTTGGCTGCCTGGGAGAAGAGACCAGCCCCCACCTGGCTACAACCTCCCTTCAGGTAGTTGTAGACAGCAAGAAGGTCATCCCTCAGTCTCCTCTTCTCCAGGCTAAGCAACCCCAGCTCCCTCAGCCTCTCCTCATAGGGCTTGTGTTCCAAACCCCTCCCCAACTTTGTTGCCCTTCTCTGGACACGCTCCGGCAAGACAACATCCTTCCTAAACTGAGGGGCTCAGAACTGGACATAGTACTCGAGGTGTGGCCTAATCAGTGCAGTGTACAGGGGGAGAATGACCTCCCTGCTCCTGCTGGCCACACTGTTCCTGATGCAGGCCAGGATGCCATTGGCCTTCTTGGCTGCCTGGGCACACTGCAGGCTCATGTTCAGCCTACAATCAACCAGCACCCCCAGGTCCCTCTCTGCCTGGCTGCTCTCCAGCCACTCTGACCTCAGCCTGCAGCACTGCAGGGGGTTGTTGTGGCCAATGTGCAGAACCCGGCACTTGGATGTGTTCAGTCTCATGCCATTGGATTCTGTCCACCTGTCCAGCCAGAAATCAATGTAAAACCCGCTATTATTACACTTTTATGGAAAGCAGGAAAGCAAAAACATGGAGTTGGGCTGTTTAGAGAGATTTTGGGGAAAAGAATCACAAACCCAACCATGACAGATGATAGGGCCAAGCAGTTACAATATACTATCTCCACAGAACAAGCACAACACAAGAGGTAAAAAACAGCTAGACATTGCTGTGCCACCATTTGCCTGTAAAGGAACTCTCTTTTGGCAAAGGAGCCCTTGTCAGTTCAGCCTTTGCCCTTTCTTGTGGGACTGCTGGAAAAAGAGAACAACAAAACAATACATGAAAAAGACAGATGGACAATCTTTTCCCTCCCAGCATGGTGGGGAAGGTGTCACATTCACAGTGAACCCTCCTCAGCACAGGTCACAGCAATGCTGTGCCAGCATGATCTCTATAGATTGCACCTCTGTGCTTTCAGCGCAGCCCCCTGCACAGGCCAACAGATAGAGACGATCCAATAATATCCTAGCCTGAAGTGTTTCCAATGTTCAACACAACAGCAAGGGGGGGCAAAAAAGGGGGTGGGGTGTGTGCAAAAAAGACCCCCATGTGAATAGCGATAAACGAGCAGAGCTGACTCACAGCAGGATTATTGACATGATCTAACATCATGCTGTCACTGAAATTATCCCTACAAAAGATCATCGTGTAGAGTGATCCATAAGCATAAGATCATTGCAGGTGCTGACTCTGCTTCTCCTTACAGTGCTGCTCCTTCAGTTCAGGAAAAATGTTGAGGTGCTGGAATGTGTCCAGAGAAGGGTAACAAAGCTGGGGAGGGTTTTGGACACAGCCCTGTGAGGAGAGGCTGAGGGAGCTGGGGTTGCTTAGCCTGGAGAAGAGGAGGATGAGGGGAGACCTTTTTGCTCTCTAGAACTACCTAAAGGGAGGTTGTAGCCAGGTTGGGGTTGGTCTCTTCTCCCAGGCAACCAGCACCAGAACAAGAGGACACAGTCTCAAGCTGCACCAGGGGAGGTTTAGGCTGGATGTTAGGAAGAAATTCTTCCCAGAAAGAGTGATTGGCCACTGGAATGGGCTGTCTAGGGAGGTGGTGGAGTCACCATCACTGCAGGTGCTTGAAAAGAGCCTGTATGAGGCATTTGGTGCCATGGTTTAGCTGATTAGATGGTGTTGGGTGATAGGTTGGACTCCAACCAGTTTACTTCTGTATTTAATGTTCAAAAACAAACTGCAAAACTCAGCTGCCGGGCTTGGGAGGGGGTTTTGTTTGGTATTGGCTGTGTGGTTGTTGGGGTTTTTATTTTGTTTTAGCTTTGTTGGTATTTCTGTAGTTGGTGTTGTGGTTGTTTGGTTTGTGTTTGTGTGTGTGTTTTGGTTTCTTGTTTCTTTACACTTTTGAAAAGCTTTATTAATCAGTTTCTTTGTATTCCAAAGGTCCCTTTGACATTCCTAGTGAAACCAAAATTTATTTCATAGAAAATATAAAAATATTGGTGATGAAAGAACACTGCAAAACTAAACCAGGCATCTGCTTACAGCATTAAAGGAAAATGTGTTGCGTGAGATAGAGCAATCAGTGGTTTCCAGTTGCCAAGCCTGATAGATATCTCCATCCATATGCTCATTCCTGAGTAGTTATTGCAATTGAGAGTGGGAAGATCCAGAGCACTGGCTGGCTTTCATTAGCTCTCTCTGGCCATCCTTAGTACACATAAAAGTGCAAGGGAATTGCTTGCACTCAGAGAGGAATGCAGCACCATGCGCAAACCCTTGTGTGCATTTATCTGATCCTGCTTTTCAGGTCAGCCTTTGTTCTTCCTGTTGCTTCTATGCTGATACTCAAATTTCATCTAACCTTCCTCCACAATAGGCTCAGAAGGAGCCAACAAAGGCCTGCAGGTGCTACATGATGAGAAACAATCAAGCTTTCAGAAAGCAGCGAGGTGAATATTCCCCCCTTTCCCCCCAGTGGTTCCCCTGGGCAGGATGCCCTCAAGGGAGACAACAGCTAAAGACCACAGTTGCCTATAACAAAACACATAGGATCCATCCAAGGCAGGTGAGATAGCACAAGTAAGGATACATTAGGTGAGCCAGATGTATTCCTGTATCATAAATTCATCTGAACTGTACAGAAAGAGAAGGGTTGATTGGTTCTCCCGACATACCAAGTTTTTGATTGCCAAGCAATTTGTTCCCAACCTGACAGAAGAGTATTTCGTTGCTAAGATCTTGTTGCTCGAGTCTGGTTGGTTAAAAGCACCCCAAAAAGTCATTAAGCCCCTGCTGTCATTTCAGGGTGGGGCTTTTTTGTTTGGTTAGGTTTTGTTTGCTTTGTTGGTGGTGGTTTGGGTTGTTTGGGTTTTGGGTTTCTTTGGGGGGTGGGTTGGTTGTTTGGGGTTTTTAGAATGTTTTTTAAACCTGCAGCCACCACTGCTATTATCAAAAAAAGAAGAACAAACAAACAAAAGGGCAAAAGAAGCCACAAAACCCGACACCTTGGGGGTTGTACACGTGGCCTCCCTTCACCTAATTTTAAAGAAGTTTTAATCAACTTGAGGCAGAGAAGTGGCACAGCTAACTTTCTGCCAGGAGGAGCAGATTGATTAGAGGCACATCAAACTGTAGCACGGTGTGCTTGTTCTTTTATTTACCATTTACTCTCTCATATATTCTCTGGTGTAACTCTGTCTTTTCAAAACAGGACTAAAAGCAAAGGAAATCTCAAATAATGGGATGAAACGAATGTGCAGGAAATGGAGAGGTGAATTAGATTACCGCAGATGAAACACTGAGGTCTCAAATGCAAAATGCAGGGAGTTTATTTAATTTGTTACTTCTTTCTTTGAATGAAATATGCTCATTGGCTTGAATTAGTAATTTCCCTGGTTTAAGATATGTTAGGCCATTACAGCTAGACCTGTTTCCACAGCACTGAAATAAACAGAAAACAGCCAGTCTCTCAGGGAACACACAAGCTCACCGCATTTTGCCAGCCTAGGGAAACAGTGCTAATATCATCAGCTCTGGAGAAAACCATGCTTCTGCTTTAGGGGCTGCATACAAAGGAATTGGTAATAACTAGCAACAAATAGGTACAACAGCAGCACTTATTTTAATGTGGAAGCACAGATGGTAACAGACTTAAAGAAAATGTAAAGAATGATTGTTCCTGACCTCTCCCTCCTCCTCCAGTTAGCCCAGGGTTCCACAATACTAAGTAATCTCACATGAGGTGTGCTTGAGACACAAATCTGTGTGAAGGACGCAAGATGGGGGAACAGCAGCGTCCCAAATGGGTTCTGCCAACACAAAAGAAGGCGGCTGTTCTGTCAGTTGCTGACCAGAATCAGGGCATGCCAGTCCCTCACCTCCACCCCTTCAGGTTTCTCAGAAACATTCTTTTGCATGTAATGATCTGAGAGGACTGAAGTCTCTGCTGGAGGACTACACGTGTGTGACAGGCCTCTAAACAGATCTTAATTTGTGGAGTAGCAAGTAGCAGTTGCGTGATTGCATCACAGCTTTATGATGAAATAAGACTCTGGGCCTTTCTGGTGCCCAAATATTTCAAGTGTTTCCCAGAACCTCAAATGAAATTATAAAATTCATTCTCACACTGTTTTGTGTACACAGGAGACATTTCTAGCATTACAGCCCCAAAATGTCATTGTGATTGCAAAAATCAGTGAAGATTCAGAAGTCTGTTGCCACAGCAAAACATACTGGGACTACTGGCTAAGGAGATGGACCACACAATGCCACTTGGCAGAACTTCTTGCCCATTTTAATGTGTCTGTTGATTAAGAATTGACAGGACACACTGGGATGGGAAACATCCTGCTAATATATTTCCATACATGGACATCCCTTGTTTTCACACAAAAGAGCTACACTTACATCATCTACCTTTCATGAGCACTGAGTACCCCACTCTCTATTTTTGCTAGATGTGTACACTTAGACTACGCAAACATGGCCTGAAAGCCACGAAGAATTCCAGACCATGATGCTCCAGATGTGTTTCAAGCAAGGAGAGTATGCAGAGAAATGGATATTACTGGAATAGAGTCAGCCACAAATCAGCAGCCTAGAAGCAGAATCGCTTCAGTGAAAAAAAAAGTTGCTAAGTGATGAGTGTTTGGGATTTCCTATGTATTTTTATGAGCTGTGGCTCTTTTCTCATAAAAAGATTCACATCTGCTTTGGAGGATATGTAACTGCTGGTGCTGGGCTGGAGCACAATATCCTGATTCAGTACTGAAAATATATAGATATACATTGCCAGTAAAACATAATTAAAGCTGGCATTCCTAGCGACTAGGATGTGGGACCAGGAGCCAGAAATGCCTGATCTTGATCTCTAGTACTGCTGATTTTTGGCAACTATTTTAGTATGTTCAACTTGAGATAGCAATAGCCAGATTTACAGGGCAGCAAAGCTAGCATCTTTGGGGCCAAAACAAGCAGATGGATTTTTCATACAGACTCATGAAACTCAGTGGTTCTGACTTCACTTGGAAATATGGCAAATGGCAACAAAAAGGGTTTGCTAGGTGTTGAGCAAATTCTGAAGTTTTTCTATTCTTCTTCAGCTTTCCATCTCCTCCCTCCTCTGCCCTGAAGATAAGCACAACAGCTTGGCATAAGCCAAGAATGGAAAGAAGCCTTTTAGCTCCAGGGACAGCCAGTACTGATGGCCACCTGTGAAATGCAGGCTGGAGTACTCTCAGGATACTGTCTTTTCTTGCAAACAAAAATCAAGGAGCACTGAAAATGTTTCACAAACCTCAGCACCCTGCAGGATTAAAGTGTGGAATTGAAATGTGATTCTTAAAATTGTCAACCAAAAGAGACAATTAAGCATTTTATGAGGGTGGTTCTCGTCCCTGCTTGAAAATTCCTCAGGTACTTTACTCTATCCAGAACCTGATCCTGCATGAAAACATGACATTACTAAGCAAACCTTACTAGATGATGAGATCAGACCATAAGAATTATCTCATTACAGCAGACTGCCTGGGTTGTATTTATGTAATCTGGTCCTGATAAAGCAGTCTTCAGTATACTTTAGGATTTTCCCTGATGCTTTGGCAGTTTAATAGCACAGCAGTTTGACCCTTCCTCGTATTTGTTTGAACCTGCAATTTATGGCCTCAGGACTTATTTTGATGCCATTGATTTGGGCTGTGGGTCTTTTCAGACTTTAGGGAAAAAGCTAGATTCTCAGCACCTTCAAAGTTGAGAATTCATGGCAGCACCAAACTGCTTGAATACTTGATCAGAGAGGCAGCAAAGTGTTAGTGGCACCATTTAGCTCATCCCACTGCTGCTCTCTCCAGTAGCACTTGGTACTCACTGTGAGTCCATGTGGTACATTGGGTTAATCTCTCCCATTATTTCACGGTATCTAGCTTTCCTCTGTCTTACAGCAATGGAATCCCCACTAGCCCCCCAAAATTAGGCCAGTGTAGGGGAGCAGAATGAGGACAAGGCTGGATTTGTCTGGTAAAAAGTGCAAGATTGAACAGAGGGGAGTAGAGTGCCTCCTGACCTCTGCAGCAATGAGCCCACCCCTTGGCCATTTCATTACCCTGATGGCTAATGTAGCTTACTTTAACTACAAACTAATCTCCTCCAGGCCCACAGGGCAACACAGATCTCCCGTAGAAGCAGCACAACTGTAAAGACCTGCAGAGTTGACTTGAAAGAATATGCCAGGTTGTCAGAGGACTTGTCAGCAGGAGTGTACGGCTGCTGTAGGACTGCCCAAAGGGTTCCTGCATTCAGTGCACAGAATAAAAGTGTGTGGCTTTGTTTTCTTTAATTTTGTTAATAAGCTGCAAGGAGATCGAGTCCTTTTTGCATCAAATTGAGTCTATCAATACTCCCTAGATGACGCCTCTCTCATCCTCCTGGGAAGACACAGAGAGGTTCCTGGAGAAACAGTGGGGTGATCAGATGATCTTGCTTTATTAATGAATTACTTGGAATTCATCAGAATCATTCTAAAGATGTTACTTCAGAGGATGATGTGTTTGGTCATTATTATTCAAAGCCTGTCCTTCCCATGAGTGTGAATCCTCCAGACAGCTCTGAAAACATTTGCAGGTTTAACTAACGTTAAATACAGCTAAGATTTAAGCCTTAGAACTGAATAGAAATATACAGGGGATCCCATCTTCCCTGATGTGCAAGACAAGGAGGTGGCTTGGTTACAAAGTGGGGAGGGGGATAGACACAAGAGTAGAAAACCCCTGAATGCATGAACCAGAATTAAACAGGCAGATATTTTGGTAGAATTAACTCAGGCATCCTTGCATTGCTCCCTACTATCTTTATCAACTTACGAACAACTTTCTTTTCATCATGACCCTAAAGAACAGCTTCAGCTGTACACTAGTGATTCAGACAGCACTAGCAAAGAAGGGGGAAATAGAAACAGAAACCCACTTCATTCTCCAGTTTTCTATTTAAAGCTACAAGGGCATTGCAGGGAAAAAAGAAATTAGATCCTTATGTTATTGCTGCTTCACTCAGGACGAGGCTGAGTACCCCAAAGCCTGGAAGATGACTGTCCTCTTTCCTTCTGTGATAACTGGGCATGTGGAAGTCAGAAACCCTTTCTGGGGTCATCAAGGAGACTGCACACCCAACTGTAAAATTTCCAAAGTTGCCTGCACCAGTGAAAAGATTCCCAGCAGAGCTTTATAAGTGATAAAAAGAAACTCTTCTACAGACCTAGGGAGGACTAAGCAGATTTTGTTCTAGCTGGGCAACCACTAAAGGTTAATGGATTATAAGGAAGAGCCAACAGGTAACAGTACTTCTCCTTTCAAGACTTCTGTTGAGTTGCCTCATCAGGACTGAGCACTGCCTATGCCCTGAGTTAGCTTTTTACAATCTGGCAGCATTGCCTTTCTCTGGGGACTGGGAACCTTTGTTTTTTCCAGTGTTCTTAGCTGAACAAAGGTGAGAAGGGGGAATGAGGAGACAGAGTAGTTTTGCCTAACACCTCTCTTGCAGGCTTGTCATTTGGTGCTGTTTTGCATGTACAGTAAGCACAAGCAAGCAGCTACATTATGTTCTTAATCTTGTAGCATTAACCATGGTAGCAGTAAGAACTATAGAGGCCTTAAGATGGATAGATCAGCCCAAGCAAAGAATATGTTATAAACCGAGAAAGGAAAGGGTAGATTTCTCTGGAGGCAGACGTAGAGTACATTTACATATGAAAATCTAATACACAGTGAAAAGAAAAAGGGCATTACATAAATAATGCCAGGGAAGAAATGAAAAATATGCATTTTTAAACACATTCTAAAAATGGTTTCCAACCTCTGCAAATGTGTTGCTCAGTCAAGCAGTGACCCAGAAGCAATAAGGAGGAGCCAGGCAGACACACAGAGCTGTGTGACAGAGCTTGGGTGATAGGTTGGACTCAATGATCTCAGAGGTCTTTTCCAACCTGGTTAATTCTGTATTCTGTATTCAGAGACCAGAAGGGCACTGGTGAAGGTCAGTCATTTGCAAACTCTTCAGTTTCATTTAGCTCTAGAGTGATGAAAAAATATTTGGGGGAGCATCTCTGCTAATTTGGCTTGACCTTCGATAACCTGTCGGCATCTGCAAGCGCCCACAGCCAAAAGCGGGCTCTTCAGCTCGACAGACTGCTAGAGCAAGGCACTGCTGGTGTGAAAGTGGAATATGTATTGCTGGGAAGGAGCAAGAGCACGTGGGGAAAGAGGTACCCCCAACACTGCAACTCTCCAGATACACATGCAAGATTCAGAACAAAGTGGGACACACTGAGCTGAGAGTAACTGGGGGAGAAGCACACATTGCACTTATTTGTGCTCTTAGTCAAAAGCTGAATCCACTCATCCGGTGAGTCCACTCCTCAAGACTGAACCCTAGCTGCTTGTTTCTGCTGGAGCTGCTGCTTTGCCACTGATATGAGAAGATAGCACATACATACATTCCCCAGATCCTAACAATGGCAACTGACAGCCTGCCTCTATTCATTTCTCTGTGATAACTTTTCTGTTGCTCTTGATATGTGAAAACACTAAGCCAGATCAAATGGCACCTCTTGGCTGCTTCATTGAGTTCCACTTTACTAAGTTTGCAGGTTACACTGCTTTATTTTTCTAGGATTTTCCCGTCTTTCCATTCAAATCAGCTAAAAAGGTACAAGGCAGCTCACATACTTCCATTCAGGCAAAGACTCCTTTAGTAAAGCAAGGCACAAAGTTTGCAGGCACTACGGAATGCTGGTGCCAGTCAGTAAAGCAGAGCATCTAAAATGGATAACTGTTAGATTTTAGAAGTCAGAAAAGAGAGTTCTGTTAATCCAATAAAAAGCTACTTTATACTTTTCTATGGCTGCCTTCTGGTCATGTCAGTGTCATCACAGCTGTCTTGCTCTTTCCTGAGGGGTGGCTACCTTTCCCCTGAAGCTAGCATGAACTCTCTGATTACTCAGGGTCATATTTCTAGATGCACCTCAAAGGCATCTAAAAATACCGTGCAAGCAAAACCAACAGCATGTGAGACAAAAGTAGATCTGTATCCATTCTCTGCTTGATAGATGGAAGCTGGTGTTAAGAGACTGAGCGGCTCTAATCTGTCTCATAGAACAGCTAAAACTAAAGTGAGAGACAAAAGTCCATTTGAACAGCAAATACTAACTTCAGTCTTGGCAGTGAAATTAAAGCAGGATCCCTGCAATGAAAACAGAGACTGCATGCAACACCTGAGCTACTTTAGGATGACTCATGAGCTGACCATATTTGGGGGAAGAAGGAATAAAAAAGGAAGGGATTTTAAACAGAAAAAAAGCCCTAAACCTCCAGAAAGAGGCAATGGCCAAGAAAATTCTGTCTGCATCTGAATTTTCCTCCTCTTTTATCTGACTTGAAAGTTGTGTATCTGCAAGTTGCTTCCAGTGGTGCTGGAGGGAACTTGGATTAGCTGCTTGCACTGGGCTCCAGCAGGAAAAAAAAAAAGGAAGCTTTTTTCCTGTGTTTTGTTTGCTTGTTTTTATCTTAAGGAAAAAACAAAACAAAGCAGAGCCAAACATGTCTTTACATGAGGAAAAAAAAATCTCACCAGTGGAAGCAGGTCTGTTCTTCTATTTACCCTATATGACATCTAGGCAAAAATAAGTTCTGCAGAAATTAGGACCACTCCCTACAGATGAGCTTCTGGCTGCCAAGGAGCAGAACATGTCTTAAGCCCCCCACCTCCCCTCCAGGGAAATCTCCAGTGAAAATGGAGATGCACTACAGATCCTAAAGGTCATGGCAATTAGCACTGAAGAGGGAATATTCAGAGAGCCAAATAGTCCTCATATGAGTAGAGCTGCCACAAGCAAATGGCATCTCTGCTTGTGAAGAGGTAAAATTCTACAGGAGGGTATAAAGTAGATGTTTCCATCCGAAGATCACCAGGGAGGAAGTCAGAAAGATATAAATTTCAGGGCTCCTCTATGCATTAAGGAGTTGTGTTATTGCTGTTCTAAGAAGAAAAAAACCTACCATTTCCAATTGGAGACAGTCTTACTGCAGAATTTACTTTGAAGCATATTAAACTAAGGAGGAATAAGATGCTCTTGTTGCAGAATAAGAATTGCTCAAGAAATGTTCTATTGCACTCTATATTCACAGCCTGCCTCAGATGCAAATGAGCTTTCAAGTGCCAGCAAGCCCTCAGACAGAAGCTCTCCCCAAGCACTTAGCAGCAATGGGTTTAAACTTTGGCAGCACTGTGACCACATAAGCTAATGTCAAGGTGCTATTTTTCTCATATCCTTGGCCATTAGGAGCATTGCCAGGAAGGAAAAGAAATAAATAAATCAGAGTTCACATGTAACCCAGAGCAAAGACTGTCTAACTTTCTACCTGCAGCAGTCAGGCTGAATTTTGACACCACAAAGGTAAATTTAACTTATATAAACAGCCTGTTTTACTGCAGGAAAGACGTAGGCATCTGAAGGGAGACGTGTCACTGAACAGCTTGGACAAACAGAGATCCCAGACTGACACACACATTGTAAAACTAAACGTTTGCTTCAAAGCCACTGCAGGGGTCTGTTAGCTGCCCATGGTGGCAGTCATTTCCCAGCGGCTGTCTCCAGCACAGGGCAGGCAACCTCCCTACAGCAAATTAGGGGTTCAGTTCCAAGGTGTTTCAAGTTCCGACCCATGACAATACATTTTGGTGTTCCTTGCTCCTCCCTAGGAGTAAGAGACAGATGCAACCTGAAAATGATGATACCTTGGAGAAGGCTGGATCACAGTATTTTTCTAGTCCACTCTTGATTCTGCAACATACTGTCTCCCATTTGACAGAAGATGGTTAAAGCTCAGCGAGGCTGAATGACTTCTCCTGTACCAGGGAACTGGCCACTCTCCTCAGTTTACTGTTGACACTAAGCAGTTGTGTTTGTGAGGGGATTTGCTGCAGTGGTGATTACTGCCATTCAAAACCCACCACGACAGTAGAAATTTAATAGCCTGGAAAACTGAAATGTTTCAGTGATGCTAGAAATAGCTTCTTTTGAGTAAGTGGAGGCCCCATGAACAACAGCTTTTTATGTTGTCATTGTCTGTGCCACATCTGCTCTGTAGTCACCCAAAGAGCTGACTTAAGAGCGACAATAATGTAAGGTAGGGTTCAGCTTCGTAAGATATTTGCCTGCATGCTGTGGCATTGGCTGAAAATTCTGAACACACTATGTCATAAGAAGACCTACAAGTTTTTCCTGTCCTACTTTTAATGAACACAAACAGATTTTACCTTTCTTCGTTTTCTCCCACCTCCTCCCACCCATTTTTTTTCATCAGTGATAAAGTGACACAAGAGTGGGGAGACAAGAAAAACAGAAAGGGAAAACAGGAGAAAATAAAAGTGACTTGTACAAAACACCAAATAAAGCATTCTCTTTGAGAATTTATCGCCTAAAAAAAACCAAATTAACAACAAATTGATTATTTTTCATCCATCTCCAATTATCATTTATATTTAGCAGCAGCAAGTACCAAAATTGAAAGCTTCTTATTAGAAGACAGGTATCAAGGATGCCTTACCATTTGCTGAACATGCAATTGGACCCTTGAACTTAACGCTGTAGGGCAAGTCTGGAAATTGTCACTTTGAGGCCATACCTGTCACTAGGAATCAACCTTCCTGGAGAGGGTGGCTTTTGAGAGAGAAATGTGCCCCTGTTCAAAACCATCCTAACCCACACTTGCTGTTTACAAAGTGTGCAACAGAAGTTTTCCTACTCATTAGGGTTCCAGCAAAAGAGATTGTGCTACCTTTCTTCCTACCTAAATTTAAGCAGGACTAGTAAAGGAAATGTTTCCTTGTGGCTGGGGCATGTGATCTGTTACCCTTCCTCTCCATCCTCAGACTCCAGAGAAGCAGACTGCATTGAAAGAGCAAAGACAACCTCTAACAGACCATTATCAGGGGCAAGAGCCTCCTTTCACCCCAAGTCCCTCCTTCTTACCCTCCAAAGAAGATTCAAGTTACTTTCTCTGTAAGCTGCAGAAGTCAATGCCTCTTTTAAACCTGTACACAATACCTTGCAACAGACACACACAGATCACGTGAGCAATTTGTGCAGGGGCAGAGGAAGACTTTCACCCAGGTGCCCTTCTGTCAAAGAAAAGTTTCCAGTGGCCAAGTCCTAGTCACACAAGAATGCTTGGCACCTCAGAGCAGCAGCGATAGCAATGCAGAAGGAGCAAGAAGGCAAGCACTGGGCACTCCAGAGACAAAATAACTGAAACCAAAACAAACAAAACAACCAGGGGAAAAAAAAAATAAAAGGAGGAAAAAAAAAAAATAAAAGGAAAAAAAAAAATAAAAGGAAAAAAAAAAAAAAAAAAAAAGAAAAAATAATCAATTCTGCTGAACTGAGCCAGGGCAGGCAAAGAACAAAGGGTCAGAAGACAAATCTGGAAACAAGAGACCAGCAAGATTAATATCAGTTGTGAGGAAGAGCTGGGCCATGACTGAAGGAGAATGGAAAAGGCTTGAAATAAAAGTATAAGGACTAGAAGTGATTCTTGATTGTGACACCTGACACACCACTACAACACCTGCAGCTTGATCAGTACAACTCTCACACACTGCTACACTTACAGAAACAACTCCATCTCTCTATTTAGATTCCCCAAAATGATGGTCACTTGCTAAGAGCCATTCCTGGTTTGACTAACCACAGAGCCATGCAAATGAGATTTAAAGACAACCCCAGACTTCCTGGGGTCTTTTCAGCTCAATTCTGAGCTTTGCATATTTGTTTTTGGTCTAATTCCACTGGGACAAGACTTCATGAATGTGCTGCCCAGGGAGGTGGTGGAGTCACCATCCCTGGAGGTGCTCAAGAGGGGATTGGCTGTGGCACTTGAAGCCATGGTTTAGTAGTCATGAGGTCTTGGGTGACAGGTTGGACTTAATGATCTTTGAGGTCTTTTCCAACCTCGTTGATTGTATGATTCTATGATTTCTGCCTGCTCCATTTGCAGCAGATGCTCTAGCACTGTTTGGCTCATATGGGTGAAGCCTGGTATAGGAAAACCTGCATGCATACTCTTGTCCTGTTGGACTGCTACACAGTCGCTGAATAGGGAGGCAATGCCGTGAGCAATGTATTAGCTAACTCTGCAGAGAGCTTGCGCTCCCATGTAGACTCAGAGATGATCTATTGCATGAACACAACACTGCTCCCTGAAAGTGCAGGGTTTGCTGCCCATGGCCATACAGAGTAATTCACACAGAAAATGTCCCTAACCTAATTGATAACTGGGAAGACATGGATAAGCTTCTTCAAAATCCACTTGGACTGTGATTTCTACTGGGAAAACCAAGCCATATTAAGGAAAGCCAAGTGACCATGAAGTTCAGCTGAATCAATACTTCCTCTTTTTCATATCCTCAGACACCAGCAAAGTGCAATGGTGTGCTGTTACAAAGATGTGCTTTGCCCTAGAGGTAGGTTGGTTTGGGCTGGAAGGAAATGATCTTTAATGTTATTCAGAAGAATGAGCAGTCAAGAAACATTGCAAAAACAGTATGTTTAAGAGATTAACTGTGCAATCCCATCTGGAGACAAAGCAAATTTGCCTGCTGTTGTATCGTGAAGCCTTTCTCAATTCTCCTTCTTGAAGACCAATGGCTTCTCAGGCTCTGATTACTTTAAAGATGATTAGTTAAGCAGAGGTAGTCAAAAGGGCATACTGAATCAAACAAGGCCACTTGACATTTCTTAGCTGTGTAGGCAAAGCTGACCTTGTTGACCCAGGGATGATCCATTCCTCCTACTGGAAGATGCAAAGTGAGCATGCAAGGCCAGCCTTGGGGAGTGACCCTGGCAAGTGCAATTTTCTATTTCTGCTGCTGGTGATAGAGTGGAAGAGGTAAGGCAGCAACTTCTGCTGTGGGTGGGAAGACAACAGCCTTCTCTGCAGATGACAATTATTCCCTCAGAAGCAGCCTAGGTCTCCAGAACTCTGGGGATTCCTTCTTCCCTTTGCAAACTGCAGCCCCTGCACAGCCCCTCTTGCCACCATCACACCTTCTTTTCTGGGCAGGGGGTCCCTGACACATCTAGAAAGCATACATGGTATGAGTGAATCACAGCTCTGTTGCCAGAGAAATGTAACCTCATTATAACTTTATTCCAGCTCAGGAAACCAGGAGTATAACCTCTCATACCTGCCTGACATGACAGTGAATTGATTCAAACCCTGTGGTATCTCGTACCAGCTAATGTCCCCTTGGGTAGCAGAAATTCTCCAAATGGTCTATTTACATCAAAATAATTTCAAGAGGAGCTTTTATTTCCATTATTCCAATATGGATGTTTTATATTCTCAGAACAACCTCTCTCTCCCGGGACAGTTCACACTAAAATCCCATCCAGAAGATTTACAAGGGACAGACAACAGTGTTTTTCACGTTGCTTTAGAAGTCAAAGAGAGTGTGTATCTCTTTGCATTAAAGCTTAGAAGCAGTGCACTTCAAGGAAAAAAAACAAAACCTTAGTGAGAAGGATGAATGCAGTCTAACAACTTTAGGAAAGCCCTGCAGCTCATTTTATAGTTGGGTTGTGGAATTCTGTTGTCTTTACCTGCTTGTCGTCGTTCGGATTCCTGAACCCCTGTAAAAGAGACCATGAACCGCAGCTGCTGCTCACCATGTTCCCTCACTGCTTGTAAGTACTAAGCTGCAGCTAAATGAATAGGATATTTTTTCCCATCATCTCCTGCCACAAGTCATGCATATCACCTTATGCATGAAGAATACTATCCATTTTATAGAAAGATTTTTCTCTCTTTTTGTGACCAAGAGCAGTCACTTCTAGAGTGGACCTGTGCAGTATCAGATGTGTTTTCCTAAGGACTGCAGATATAAGAGGAAGTTGGCAAAGCACACAACAAGACTGAAAGGGAACTGAACCTCTGTGGCTTTGAACCTTTGGGGTGGCAAGAGATTATAAACCTCCCTTAAAGTGGAGCTTCTGTTTAGTTCAGTTCTCTTCATTATTAGCAATGCAGGCTGCAAACCAAAACATTGGCATCAGCCCCTCAACGAGTTCTCTGCTCCGACTGGCCACACTATTCCTGATACAGGCCAGGATGCTGTTGGCCTCCTTGGCCACCTGGACACACTGCTGGCTCATGTTCAGACAGGGCATTCCTGCTGCTTCCAAAGATGAATTACAAATTAAACCTTTATACATAAGGAGACATTCACTTTGGGTCTAGTAGTATCCATTAGAGCCTGTCTCTTTCATTTGGCAGAAAAGACAGAAGTGAGGCTTTACAGTAATATAACAGCCACGCATGCACAAGATCCCCACTCTCTATGGAATTCTATTTTCTTTGCTCCTTTGGTAGGAAATAGAGATGAGAAATGAAAATGATTAGGCTTCCTAGAAGGAAGAATGCAGCAGATTAAAGCAAGTCAGAACTGAGGCATTCAGATACAAATTCAGTCCAATATGAAGTCTGGTAGATGGTGCTCTCAAGCTTCTGAGGGCCCCATTATTACCAGAACAGGCACTTTCTGGGTTCAGTGTTTTTCTCCAGTGCAGCTGCTGTTATTAAAGGCATTCTATACCAATGCCCACAGAATTCAGTTTCTTTTTATTTTTTAGGATAAATTTATCCCCTGGAATCAGCTAAGCAAGGTCATGACCCCTGTTAGTTTAGAAAGGTTCTTTTCACAGCTAAAGGCTTCATTAGCTGCATTTAGTTTTGCATTTAAAACATGCCCTGTCTTGTATTTCAGTTACTATCACTTATGCCTTAATGTTCAAAAGATTTATACTTAGTGAAGGAAGCACAAAAGCAGCTTTTAACCTGACAGATTATCCCTCCCCTTTCTTCATAATAAAAGACAGAGATTGGCTAAAATTCCAACTAGAAGCAACAGGTTTCAAAGTTATTCTCCTCATACACAGCTGCCTTTCCCACAAGGAAATAAAACAACCAACCCAAAAATGAAAAGAAAATTGAACAATTCCCAGTCAGTCCTATCATGCAGGCACTGCCTCCATGAATTGAAGTAGAAAACTGCCACCACTTTCAAGAGGACACCTTGGAATATGTCCAGCAATAAAACCCTTCAGAGCACGTAAAGCACCTTGATTACAGAGAGAGCAACTTCAGTTACCCACCGATCTAGTGTGTTACTTTGCAACAGCAGGAGTCCTGAGACAGCTGGTGGGAGGGAGACTTGTTTTCAGGCAGTCTGCTCTTTCGTTTCTCATTGTTTAAACTTAGAATAAAAATCTGCATGAAAGTTTTCAGATTTTTTCCACACCCCCCCTGCCCTCTGCTGGCAAGAGGGTGGGGGGTTAAAAGCACAGACCTAGAATGGCAATAGGAAAATGAGAGACATAGCCCAGTGATGTCAGGTTTTTCATTTCATATCATCTGATTTAAGGTGAAGCGAGAGGGAGCATTCATTTAAGCAGCTGTAATGAAAAAAGATTGATTGAAAAGTCATTTGTGCTCTGTTTCTTATGGCTAAGAGTCCCAAGGGTCTGTTTTCCTTATATTTTCTTTTTAATGATTGTTGCCTACTCAGCCCATAGGATTCAAGGTCAGCTTCAGGTCAAATTACACAGCACAAGATGCTAAGCATTTGCAAACCCAGCTGTGGTATCCATCTCCCTGTGCTCTTGCACTGTCTTCCATCCTGGGCTCCCAGCCTGGGAAACTCTATTAAAGTAAAATGCTTAGGGTATGAATTTTCTATCTTTTTTTTTTCCTCCTTCATTTAGATGGCATGGTGGATGGATTCCATAGTGGCAAATGTGTTAAAAAGATGGCAAATGACATCCTACTGATAGAACATGTTAGGTCTTTGATGAAAGTACATGTCTAAGTACATCTGGACGTGCTTAAGCTTGCAATCACTGACTGCTAGCAAAACCATACAGGAAAAACTGAAACAGTCATCACCACATCTCCTACAGCTTTCCACACATAGGAGTAGTGAGGAACAGTTGCTTATCTCTCATAAAGAAAATAAAATCTAGCAGTTGAAGAAAGCAAAATATGACTATGATAATACGGAGGATAAAAATATTCCTATTGTCACATCTTCAATAAAATCTAAGCCTTTGGAAAGCTGGCTAATCACCAGAGTTTACAAACACAGGAACTTGGACAGATTATACATACACATATTTGAGAGAGCAGCCAGGCAGAAAGGGAGCTGGGGGTACTGGTTGACAGCCGGCTGACATGAGCCAGCAGTGTGCCCAGGTGGCCAAGAAGGCCAATGGCATCCTGGCCTGTATCAGGAAGAGTGTGGCCAGCAGGAGCAGGGAAGTGATTCTGCCCCTGTGCTTAGTACTGGTTAGGCCACACCTTGTGTCCTGTGTCCAGTTCAGGGCTCTTCAGTTTAAGAAGAGCACTGAGATGCTTGAATGTGTCCAGAGAAGGGCAACAAGGCTGGGGAGAGGTCTTGAGCACAGCCCTGTGAGGAGAGGCTGAGGGAGCTGGGGTTCTTTAGCCCAGAGAAGAGGAGGCTCAGGGAAGACCTTATTGCTCTCTACAACTACCTGAAGGGAGGTTGTAGCCAGGTAGGGGTTGTTCTCTTCTCCCAGGCAACCAGCACCAGAACAAGAGGACACAGTCTCAAGCTGTGCCAGGAGAAGCTTAGACTCAAGATGAGGAGAAAGTTCTTCACATAAAGAGTAATTCGCCATGGTGAAGTCACCGTCCCTGGAGTTGTTCAAAGAAGGATTGGATGTGGCACTTGAAGCCATGGTTTAGTTGTCATGAGGTATTAGGTAATAGGTTGGGCTTGATGATCTCTGAGGTCTTTTCCAACATGGTTGATTGTATGATTCAGTTGAAGATTGGAAAATATGACTATGATAATATTGAGAATAAAAGTATTCCTGTTGTCAGATCCTTGATAAAAATCTAAGCCTTTGGAAAGCTGGCTAATCACCAGAGTTCACAAAACAGGAACTTGTACAGATTTTACATATACATATTTGTGCTTACTACAGATGTATATGGCCATTATCTGACACCTGGCCCCATCTGTAAGAGTTTACTTGCCTTAATAGCATAATGTGAAAGACAGAAAACAGCATAAATTTTCTTACATAAAGATACTGGGGAGAAGAAAATGAGAAACAAAAAACACCTAAGAAAGTATAAGAATCTAAAACCACAACTTCAAATCTGAACAGCCCATGAGAGATGAGGTCAAGCTGCAAGATGAAGCTGCATTTTTGTGTTGTACTATAAAAGTCCTCCAGTGGCAGCAGTGACTCCAGTTTGTTAGAAAATATACTGTAAGAGCAAAATGAAAACAAGAGAATCACAGAATGACAGAATGTTATAGGTCAGAAAGGACCTTGAGAAAGGACCTCTGGTCCAACATTCCCCCTCTTCCCTGCCACAGCTGGATCACCTAGAGTAGATCACACAGGAATGCATCCAGGCAGGCTTTGAGTATCTCCAGAGGAGGAGACACCACAGTCCCCCTGGGCAGCCTGTTCCAGGGATGTTACCCTCAAAGTGAAAAATTTTTCCCTCATTTTTACATGAAACTTCCTATGCCTCAACTTCCACCTATTGCCCCTTGTGCTGTCACTGTACATCGCCCAGAAGAGCCTGACTCCATCCTTAATCTCCTCCTCTTCAAATTAAAGAGACCCAGCTTCCTCAGTCTCTCCTTGTATGGAAGGTGTTCCACTCCCTTAATCATTTTTGTGGCTCTGTGCTGGACTCTTCCAAGCAATTCCCTGTCCGTATTGAACTGAGGGGCCAGAACTTGACAGAATATTTGAGATGCAGTCTCACCAAGGCAGAGCAGAGGGGGAGGCAAACCTCTCTCAACCTACTAACCTCACCCCTTATACACCCCAGAGTCTTCTTAATCCTACTCTTAATTACTTATTCCCTTAAGATGACACAAGCATTAATTTTCATGATGAGCATCACAGCCTGAGGAGGAAAGCACCATCCTTCTTGCCTCATCACCTTGGGATACAGAAGTTATTCATGCAAATACACTCTCTGGTGACCAGCTCTCCACCCCTGTTTTCCTGAACTCCACAACAGGCAGTTATGAACTATGGGGAAAACTTCAAAAAAAGGCTAACATGAAGCATCTTAAGGTCTCTTAAAAGACCAAGCCAGAAACAAAACCTTTTCAATCCATCTTTTTGTAAAGAGGCCCTCTGGGGTTTTGTTCTGCCTTTTAAGGAAGTGAGATACAGCTCAGCAGCTGTGCCATGTGTGAAATATTACCACACTTGGTTTTAACTGCTGGATGAGGTGCCTAACAATTTTAGGGAGGTCTGGCTATTGCTGCAAGCAGTTCAAAGCTGTAAGGAGACAGAGGGGTATATCCAAACTTACAATATTTGTTCTTCTACAGGAACATGGGATATTTATATCCAAAATTCAGTGGGTTCTTCATAATGGAATATGAAGACAGGTGACACAGAAACAATACAGCTCTGAATGAGGAAATGACCTTATGGTCTTTTCCTAGGGGAACACCAAGATCCTTGCTTACATTTAATCTGTGGGTGAAGTGAACAAAAGACAAATAGTACCAAGTACACTCTGACATACCAAGGCTAGACAACTTGCTTCACAGGGTATCTTGTCTAACCAAAAAATGGAACATGTAATAGGGAGCTTCTGTCAGGAAGCTGGTATTTGGACTACACATAGCTATGTATTAGCAGACAACAGGCCAAAGGATCATAGAATCATAGAATTGGTAGGGTTGGAAGGGAACTCAAGGATCAGCTAGTTCTAACCCGCCTGCCATGGGCAGGGACACCTCACACTACACCAGGTTGCTCACAACCTCATCCAGCCTGGCTGCAAAAACCTCCAGGGATGAGGCTTCTACCAGCTCCCTGGGCAACCTGTTCCAGTGTCTCACCACCCTCAGGGGGAAGAACTTCTTTCTAACATCCAATCTGAATCTATTAATTTCTTTTTTTTCTCCAGTTCCCCATGTCCTATGACTCCCTGACACCCTAAAAAGTCCCTCCTAATCTTTCTTGTAGGCCCCCTTCAGATATTGGAAAGCCACAATTAGGTCTCCTGGGAGCCTTCTCTTCTCCAGAGTGAACAGCCCCAACTCCCTCAGTCTGTCCTCATAGGAGAGGAGCTCCAGCCTTCTAATTATCCTCATGGCCCTTCTCTGGATACATTCCAGCACCTTCACCTTCCAGATCCTTCCAGTAGTAGGGGCTCCAGAGGCTCAAAGATGTCAGGAAGAGATGTGGCTGGCTCATAAACAGGTAGAAAAATGATGAAGGAGATAATTATGAGTTTTAAAAGAGTTAGAGCTTGAACTGAATGAAACAAGATGGACTGAGAAAATGAAGAGGGTTAAAAGAGCAGGAAAAAGAAAGCTTGTGACTCATTATTTATTCCCCTATGGGCTGATGCTCCAGACCTGGGCAGTTGCAATTCCGCTCTTATATGAGATGCTGTTTGCACATGGGGAATCCTTGGGATTAGCTCCTATATCTCAATACTTTGGGTGGTGACTATAATCAACCATTCAAGAAGAAATCTCTCTACCAATAAAAATAAAAAATAACCCCTGACCCCTATGCACTGGGATATTAAAACTGCAGCACCTAACTCTGCCAAAATGCTTCCCGAGAGTCCAGACGTAAAATTTCCTCATTGACTGTCAAAGGAATCTTTTCCATCCTTTCTCTTGACCCTCTTGCACAAAAGTTTCCAAAGATGGAACAAGCACCCAATTTCACAAGGGCAGGAACAATGCAGCACTGGCCCTGAAACATTTGCCTTGCCTGCTTGTCTTGACACTAATTACAAATACAAAGCAGCTTCATCTGCGCAGGGCAGAACGGCTCAGTGCACCGCGGAGTTCAGCGCCGTCAGATTCACGCATTCCCAAGCGAGCCAAGCGTGCATTATAACTGCAGTCACAGCAAGTTTCTGCTGTGCCTTTCCAACACCAGTCCCTCCTTTTTCTTATTTTCCTCCCCTCTCTAATTTCTCCTGTACAAAATTTCCCTGCGACAATCAGAGCATGACTTCCATCCAGTTGTTTCGTCAGGCTATACGTGCCATGTGCATTTTCACATTCCCATTTATTTTCCCCCTCTCTGGAATAAACTCTCCATTATCAAAATAAAACAACATCATTTACAAAGTACCACCTCAGCAGCATGCCTTAGCCCTCGTTTCGCCAGGCTATGCCAGCAGCCACAAACAGAATCAAAGCATCCAATTAAAAATCCATATTCATTAACAAACATCATGTGTACTATAATGCCCTGCACCGAGTATGCCACCGCAGGAGATGGGAAGCTCACTGAGCTCTCCTGCTCTCAGTCTGAAGCATGGTTTTATGAAAGGAAGGATTTTACCTTTGCTACTCCACAGGCCAGCAAGAAGAGGCCAAGTGTCCTATTAGCCCATCAGGCTAGGACAGCAGAAGTGACAGCTGTTGACCTTTTGCCTTAGAGAGATGCCAGACCCAGGACCTTGCCAGGGTGAGTAGCTCACAGAGAAGACCATGAAACCATGCCAGACCTTTCCCACTGAGGTCTTTAGGTACCAACAGGGCCAGTTGCAAACCAATCTGCGGTGTTACAAGCAGCCAACATAATAAACTCTGCATATGCTTGATTGATGCAACTCATTGGTTAGGCAGGGCCAGATCCAAGCCGATGTAGTAAATTAGCATATTGCCTTGGCTTCAGGGAAGTTGCATTGATTTACACCATCAACAATTTACCATCACAAAAAGTCACATACCATAAGTAGGATATTTCAGACCTACACAATGAAGTTGTATGAACACATGCAAGGATTATTCATTTATTTGCACCCACAAGCCTGAGATTTACAACTCTCTATTAATATGAGCTGGGCAATTTGTTTTCTATTTTTAGCAGGAATGTTTTGTGCAGGGAACAGCTGTCAGCCACTGGGAGATGTGCTCCTCAGAGCAGCAGCTTCAGACAAATAGAGGCCACTTAGAATTATATTGGAGGAATGCTTTGTGGTGGAAAAGAAGCTGAAGATAGCAGACAGCAAGAAAACACAAGCACTTAAATAACTATACCCAGAACTTATCCAGTCTGTTTTTCTAAGAACTAGAGCCTCACTGTATATGTATGAGTGTGACTGTCAGTTCTTCCCACATAGCTTCAGAGCCCACTGTCCAGTTCTGACCAAGTTCAGCAAACATTCAAGAGGCTCAGAGACAGTATATTCCTATTGCCTCCATGAAGGCAGGCAGCTGGGTAGCAGTGAGTCTGCTGTGTGAGCTCAGGCTTCTATCAGATCCAAAGCTAAGCAAACCCAACACATGCATCAAAGGAAATCAAATCTCACCAGAACTGCCATCTTCCTGCAGACACTCACCTTGGCACACAAAGGAAGATGGTGTTTCCCCAGGGTGGACTCGTGCAGTGATGAACACCACTTTCTGTTCAGCGCCCGGACTCAGGTTCTCTGCAGCAGAGGAGGGTGGCAGGGGACCAAGGGAAAAAGAGAGAGAAAGATCCTTAAACTGGGTCCCATATGTAGGAACAAAGGGTCATTAATTTTTAAACTATATCCTTTTATTAAAATTGGTCATACATTATAAATAAGCGCAATCCATAATTAAAGGAGACAGAGTCACTGGGTCTCCATAGGAGGCCATATAGCAGACTGTGGAAGGGCTGCCAAACTAATGACGTGCAGCCAAAGCTGCAACAACAAAGTTAGCTCTTTTTTTAGAAGACAAGATTTACTGCAGTGGGTCTAACTGCACCATCATTACTCTCTCACTTGTGACAAATGTCCACTTGGGGTGACAAGAGTAGCAGTGGAGGTCCATTCACAAGGTAAAGCCAAGTTGCACCCTGCATTACACTTGATACAAGCCTTTACAGCATCAAACAGTGATGTCCTAACAAATTATATTTACTAGGTTTTGTGCTGGGGATTTTTGTGGGTTATTTATAATAAATAAATAAATAAACAAATAAATAAATAAATTTCTTACATGTTTGGGACTTCATCTGCCCTGACTGAAAGAGATGTTCAAAAACAATGAAGTATGGGAAAGAGACCAGGATTAAATCCAACAACCTTCTTCAGTGAGGGCTGGAAAATGTGCTAGGTTCCCTTCAAATAATGGAGAGATGGAAGGGAGATTTAGATCCCAATTACTCTGAACTTAACATGGTTAATCCCCCAGCACTGAAGCCACACATGACTTTGGCCACTTGCTTCAGCCATAAACTACTTAGGTCAAGCAGCATCTTTGCTCTGTGCAGTGACTGCATTTAATAAACAGGAAATAAAAATTATGTTCTTTCAATATGAGTTCTGGGAATTTTAAACACTATAAGAGTTCAGGACCTCAGATGTCTTACCTAGATCTGAACACACACTGCAGGGGTAATACTAAACTTAGCAGGATGCAATTGCTAGAGATCATTTAAGTCATAGGACCACAGAATTGTTAGGGTTGGAAGGGACCTCAAAGATCAGCTAGTTCTACCCCTCCCTGCCATGGGCAGGGATTCCTCACACTAGATCAGGTTGCCCAGAGCCACATCCAGCCTGGTCTTAAAGTCCTCCGGGGATGTGGCTTCTACCACTTCCCTGGGCAACCTGCTCCAGTGTTTCACCACCCTTATGGGGAAGAACTTCTTCCTAACTTCCAATCTGAATCTACCCATTTCTATTTTGTCTTTGTATTGAAATATGAAGTTTACATTCTGAAAGGAAACTGAAAGAAGCAATTTCCTTTTCTTTATTTTTTAAAAATCAAATAAGGTAAATGCATTCCATATACCCAAACACAGACTTTTAGTTTCAAAGATGCTTGGGAGTCTTCAATACCACATCTGAGTTATTTTGTTAATTTCCTGAATTCTTCGAAACACTGTTTTCCCAATGCTAAATCACACCTAAGAGCACCCCAGGAATAATCAACATATTTTTGGTTGTTCTCAGGAGACAAGCTCAGCAGGTTTCTTTTTTATTTCCTTAGCCTCTCTAAAAGCCCTACAGCTGCTCACCCTGTAACTTGGTCATTCATTTGTTCTTTCATACTCCACCTTCACCACACTCTAGAGTTTTTGAGCCCCAGAGACAAAGAAGTAGAAGAAAGAATTGCTCTGTAAAACATAGCAGCTGGTGGGGTCAATTCCATCTGCAGAGAAAATGTGGGAGGCAGCAAAAAGGAGCACAATACCATCAGCTAGAAGTTGATGACCACCCCACATCATTTGCATAAACATTAAGTAGTGTGGGAGGAGGGAGATAAATCAACCAACTGACTTTAAAGAGCAAAAGGAGAAGGCTGGGATCACTTTTGCAAGAGGAGAGGAAAAGTTTCCCTCTTGGAAAACCAGCATGACATTAAAGGGGCGTTGGCCCAGCACAGAAGTGATGCTCAGCTGCACGAATTCCACTGCTTGGAGCTGGAACAGCTCATCAATTAGGACATCTTTTGGACAGGGGATTAGTTTGTGGGGCTTTTTTTTTTGTGAGTGTGGCTTTGGTTTTGCTTGGTTTTAATTAAAACATTTTTGTTATCTATGCTTTACTCTTCATAGCAGTTATTAAAATCATTAGTCAGTTTATTCTCCCCTGGTACCTGAAAGAATTTTCCCTCCAAGGGTTCCTTGGAGTCAATGGAGGTGCTTGCTCTTGGGGCATGAAGAGCACCAAATTACCTCCCTGCACTCAGTGCCAAGCAACTTCACCTTGACTTAAAATCCCTAGTGCATCACTCACTTTCCAGCTCAATACATTTGCTCTAGTGTGAATGCTCAATCTTACAATGCACAGACCCTTCCACAGTACCTCCTAGACATGCAGTGCTCAATATGCTGGCTGTCCATGTTCATGTAGCAGACATTTTATCCATGTTTGCCAAGCCAAGGAATACCTTCCTAAATATTTTTCTTTAAGGCATATCCTGCATTATTCATGCAGAAACAATAAAACTCATGGCATGTGTGACTGTGCACATGTGTGTTTCTTTCTGGTACTTGGGCTAGACGAAATAATGTGACCTGGTTTGGGGATTTTTGAGTAATTTTAATTGTCAGTCTTTGGATGCATCTGCTCAAGCAAACAAATATTTCTCATGTTTCTGTTAGCAGCCTGGAATGCACCAAAAACTCACTAATGCCTTCTAAATGTGAATGAATCCAATGAAATTTGCTTTGGTGAGGAAAGTCCCTAAATACAAAGCTCTGTGAACATATGGGAAGAGACTAAACTGGCAGAAAAACTTTCAGTTCTAAAACTCCTCTTCAAACTGTTCAGATACTCTGAAAAAGCCAGGAGACATGAGGCAACATGAATGCTCATTAGCCAATTTAGGTGGCATCCTAGGTGCACCAAAGGCTTCCAATACGAACCAAAGACTAGTTCATGCTTAATATTGTAACACCTAAGAGTTTGAGGGGAAGACACTGAACCTGCAATGCATTATTTAGAGGCTGGTCTCTCAGCCTGAATCCTAACTCTGTATCAGCATATTATAAACCATTTATCCAGACACAGAATCATAGAATAGGATAGAATTAACCAAGTTGGAAGAGACCTTTGAGATCATCGAGTCCAACCTATCATCCAACACCATCTAATCAACTAAACCATGGCACCAAGCACCCCATCAAGTCTCTCCCTAAACACTTCCAGTGATGGTGACTCCACCACCTCCCTGGGCACTCCATTCCAATGGCCAATCACTCTTTCTATGAAGACCTTCTTCCTAACATCCAGCCTAAGAATTGCACTCAGCTGGAAGAGACCTTTAAGATCACAAAGTCCAGCTGTTCACCCAGTGTTTCCAGGTCACCAATAAACCATATCCCTCAGCACCACATTTAAGTGTCTTTTAAATACCTCACCCACATTCCTGGGCAGCCTGTTCCAATGCTTGACAACCCTCTTAGTGAAGAAAATTTTCTTAATATTCAACTAAATCTCTTCTGGTACAGCTCAAGGCCATTTCCTCCAGCTCTATTGCATGTTACTTGGGCAAACAGATCGACCACCAACTCACTACCACCTCCTTTTGGTTGTAGAGAGCAATGAGGTTTCTCCTCAGCCTCCTTTTTTTTTTTTTCTAGACTGAACAACCACAGTCCCTCAGCTGCTCCTCATAATCCTGGTGCTCTAGACCCTTCACCAGCTTCATTGCCCTTCTCTGGACACACTCCAGCAACCCAATGTCCTTCTTGTCATGAGGGGCCCAAAACTGAACACAGTATTCAAAGTGCGGCCTCACCAGAACCACATACAAAGGCATGGCCACTTCCTAAATCTGGCTGGCCACACTGTTCTTGATACAGACCAGGATGCTGATGACCACCTTGGCCACCTAAGCACACTGCCAGCTCATGTTCAGCCAGCTGTCAACCAGCACTCCCATGTCCTTTTCTGCTGGGCAGCTTTCCGGGCAGTCTGCCCCAGGCCTGCAGGATTGCATGGGTTGTTGTGACCCAAGCGCAGGACCTGGCACTTGGCCTTGTTGAACCTCACGCAATCAGTCTCGGCCTATCAATCCAGCCTGTCCAGATCCCTCTGTAGACTCTCCATACCCTCAAGCAGATCAATACTCCCACCCAATTTGGTGCTGCCTGAAAACTTACTGAGGGTGCCCTCAATGCTCTCATCCAGATCATTGATACAGATATTAAACAGAAAGGTCCCAAATACTGAGCACTGGGGAACACCACCTGTGGTGAACGGAGTAGCAAGTATTTATGTGCACACACACTTCCTCGTCCTGCCCTCAGTCTACACAGCAGCAGTGATGTTTTCTCTCCCTGTACATTTGTATCTAACGTAACAATGAAAGAGTGAAAGGAAAAAGGAAGAAAGGCTAATGATAATCAGTCATCAGAAGCCAGGATATAAAAAACCAACAATAATAAAACCCAAAACTATTTGTGTTCTTTTCTCTTTGCCAACTGTGTCAGGTACTGGTGCCCAGGCGCTGCTAGCAGGGGTTGAATAGAATAGAATAGACAAAAGTCTATTCTAATTGGTAATAAATTAAATTAATTTTCCCCCAGGTCAAGTCTTCTTTGCCCATGATGGTAATTGATAACTGATATCCCTCTCTTTATCTCAGTTCACAAGCCTTTTCATCTCATTTTCCCTCCCTGTCCTGCTGTAAAAGAGGGAGAAACTGGATGGGCATCCAGCAGCTGGCCAAGATTAAGCCACGGAACCAATAAAAGATACAACAGCCACAAAACACCACTTCATATTTCAATTTAAATGTTACTGTGAAAATGCATCCTCTTTTCTACTTCAAGATTGAAAAGATCAATCAAAATTAAAAAGATTAGAAGTGTATAGCTTTGCTCAGTAGATGCCAAAAGCACTTAAGCAGAATGACAGAAAGGCACGCTCCATTTAGCCACAACTTTGCCAGCTGGAAACGCAGAGAAATAGTTTGTTGTGGTAACCCTTCTACCCTTCCAACTGCCATAGCAGTGAATCTTAGAAACAAAACTGTCTGCTGAAAAAGTTTTCCAAGGAAGAAATATATAATTTCCATAATTATTGTTATTTGTTTTCTTCGTTTTGCCTTCCAGAAAGTGTTTTGAAGATTGAACTAAACATTTTCTTTTCCTTTTGAAGGCTACCACTACCATCATCATCGATCATATTTGCCTTGATTTAGGTTTCTGGCTGGGACCTAAACAATCGGCCGCCGTGTGTTACATGGCCTTGTATTGTGCTGCTCACCCACCACCATCCTGTCACTCTGCTGCAGAGGAGAACTCCCTCGGGCAAAGCTGTGAAGATCTAAGATGCTAGTCAAAATAAACAACTCTGACCTCAATATCTATTCTGGCTCTAAAGCTACCACAATGGTGGTAAACACCAAGCAAATATCATACGGAAAAGAAACTCAGTTACCTGCAAACAGCTCAGAGCTCTCACTCTGAATATCATTTGCACTGTCTGACCCTCAACTCATGCTCCTTCTTCTCCAGTGCACATACAAACCAACCACTTAAAGTGATCCCACTGGCAACACTCCCACAACTCTCACCCAAGAAACAGCAATTTCTACTCTTGGTTACTTACTATACCAGTGCAACTAAAACAGTCCCACAGAAAACATTTTCTGCTGAAAGGAAAAAAAGACAGATTAAAATCTAAACCTTCATGGGAAGGCAGCAGATTGTCTTAGCCATTCTCATTCCACTTTCATTCTTATGTTACTATTAAAACATTAAAGTGACAGTATTAATATGTAGTAGCTTAATAATGAATGGAAAATTCACGAAGAAATACTAAATTTATGGAATCACATTTGCACTACCAAAAATGAAGTGCTGTAACAGAACTGAGGTTGAATTTCAGTCAACACCCAGGGTCTTTCCTGCTGTCACATCAGGCCAGAAGCAAACTGCAGAGAGACTGTAGATTTCTGCATTAAGTCCTGTAGCCGTATTGTGGCTCACCAATTAGTTAGCTTGCCTTTCCTCCCACTCACATTTCACCCCATCTGCAAAAGACCAGAAGGCTCTAACCAGAAGAGTTAGTAATGCATCATCCTAAAAGAAGTCTCCCAAAATAATTTGATTTAAATACATATATTTTCATGAACTAAGTGTATTCATTGCAAATAAATGCCACATTGTCTTCCTTTCTCAGATACTTTGCAGTATGAGGTAGGCTGTTACCAGCATTTTATATTCAAAACCCTATGTGTTAAAGACTCCACAGAGGAAATCCAAAGAACTCTATTGCATTACACTTCACTGTGCTGTCTCAGCTTGTCTGTCTCCAACATAACTGTAACATCTGCGCTGAAAGTGAACACTGATGTCGTTGCTGTCCTGACTGCCTAGTCTCTACCACATTAACCTGCTTTAGCAAATCAAATCCAAGAAGCACTTATTGTACTCTGGCTTCTCCTATGAGACCAGATTAGCACCTAATTCCATTTATTTCTGTTACTTCTGGTCACAAATGTCATTTCAAGCAAGAGTGCACATCTCAGCAACACAGAGTGCAACAGAACACCATTTTTGGTCACTACCAAATCCCACTGGACCTGGTGAGGCCAAATAAACACAGGTTTTTCTTTCTTGCCTTCTTATAGTTGGCTTGAGTGGCACAAAGAAACTAAGTGGTACAGACGGCAAAAGTGGTGCTGTTTATACCACAAAGAGATGACCAAAGGCTGGAATATAGTTTCTGAAAGTCAGACACCTATTGCTATGTACTTCTGCCTGGAAAGGGAGGCAGCAGTGTCTTGGTCGCCATGCAGAATTCATGGAAGATGTCTGCTCAGAGACAGCCCTGCTACAAGATGCCCTCAGTGCTCATTGACTCACCTTAGTTACCACCATGTTTAGTCAGTCCCATCTGGAATGCAGAGTAGGTTTGTTTAGCAGAGCCTCATTTGTGCATGGAACTTCTACCCAGAGGTGGCCCTGCATGTAATGCTCAAAACTGGATCCAGGTCTCTCAAGTTCTGGATTTTCAATCCACTTTTGGCCCTGGCTCTGTCAGGTGCTTAAATACGTGATTCATTTGATGGACATCAATTGTGTTTAAACTGTGTTTAAATGAAAGCGTTGGCATAAGAGTTTTGCTGAATTGGGGCAGTTTAGCAGTTTAGCCTCTGAGATCATTGTCACAATGTTTTAAAGTTGGAGATTGTGCAACTATTATCCTTTATTGCCCATTTTATGCCAAAGCCTCTCTTTCTTTTTACATTCCTCTTAGAAGCGAAGCTATTTTGAAGCATTTAATATTATTTAATCTCTTTGCTCTGGCAGCATAGAAATTACAAGGACCATTACAATGGTCCTGTGTGTGTATGCTTTATTGATGTATATGCTGACCTAATATCAAATTGATTTTGCTCAGCTTTTCTGCTGACCATGGAAAAATGCAAATTGGGTATTACATTTGCACACTAATTTTATTGGGCCCCTGTGTCCTCATAAAAAGATAAAGTTTGGGCTAATAAAAATAAAACATTTCTGGTACTAATATAGGCAAATGTTTATGTAGGCAGGTAACAAATTGGTTTGTCATTTAGGGGAACATAAAGAGCACTAAAATCATCTTTAGGCAAAATAGATTGGTGGCTTTTGCTTAGCTTTTAGCTTTCATTTACAAAATCAATTTAATGTAGCACAGCGTCTCAAAGACAGGGTGACACAGGATTAAGACATTCATTGTATTCTACCTCCATTACTCCCCCTAATTCAGAGGCCCTGGGATTTGGGGTTGCTCTTGTTCAAAGCAAATTAAATATATTCCAACAGAAAAGGGGAAAAAAAGATCCTCTAGACTTATGCCATAAGCTAACATTCTATAGGGACAAACACAGAGGCAGAGTGGGAAAGTGGAACTCAGTGCTCTGAAGGTAGACACTGAAAGAGTTATCAGCACTTGTCAGTGCCACCAGGAATCTGGAAGTGTCATACTTGTATGGTCTCCTTACCTGGCTATTTCTTTGTTCCTCCTTCCAATTCTCTTCAAGCCCTGTGTAACAATGCCTTTTGCATCTCTTTAAGGGTCAGCAATCACTGCTGGAATGCAGCTGAGTGAACTTCGATGAGTTTAAGTAAATGGGCACATATCAACGGCCCAACCTCTTGACATGAGTTGACCTATTTAAATTTCAGAGCAGGCACTATTTCTACCCAACTCTTGTTTTTCATTCCCTCCTTCCCTTCCTCAACTGCAGGGTATTTTGGAGGGGTTCCATGCAGTGGGAGGTTACATAAACAGTGTGAATGCTAATACTTGACTGCATTCTCAACTTAATAGCCCAGCAAAGGGATCTGACTGTAAAGCGAAAGGCCAGAAATATATCCTGGTAAGATTATGCTGAAACACAGACCAAATGATACTGCAGAGCTATTTGCAAAATCAAAACTAGCAAATGACTATGGAGCAGGACTCCCCTTCCCTCCCAGCCCCATTCATTTGTTTTTAAACTTGGTTACACCCTGGAAGCAACCATTTTCCCATTTGGGATTTCTAATACTAGCTGTTTCCAATGGCTCTGAGGCAGGAAAATCAACCACATGCAAAACCAGCTAAAGTACATCTTTCTTCCTTGTCTCCACTAAAAAAAACCCAACCAAACACAAATAACAGGCTTGGCAGTGACTGGCTGGAATGCAGCCCTGAGGAGAGAGACTTGGGGGTGCTGGTGGACGAGAAGCTCAACAGGAGCTCTCAGTGTGCACTTGCAGCCCGGAAAGCCAATCAGATCCTGGGCTGCATCAGGAGAAGTGTGACCAGCAGGTCAAGGGAGGTGATTCTCCCCCTCTACTCAGCCCTGGTGAGACCCCACCTGGAATACTGCATCCAGTTCTGGAGCCCCTATTACAAGAGGGATGTGGACTTGATAGAAGGTGTCCAGAGAAGGGCCACGAGGATGAGCAGAGGGCTGGAGCACCTCTCCTATGAGGACAGGCTGAAGGAGTTGGGGCTGTTCAGTCTGGAGAAGAGAAGGCTCCAAGGTGACCTCATTGTGGCCTTCCAGTATCTGAAGGGGGCCTACAGGAAGGCTGGGGAGGGACTTCTCAGGATCTCAGGCAGTGATAGGACTAGGGGGAATGGATTGAAGCTGGAGATGGGGAGATTCAGGCTGGAGGTGAGGAGGAAGTTCTTCCCCATGAGAGTGGTGAAGCCCTGGAATGGGTTATCCAGGGAGGTGGTTGAGGCCCCATCCCTGGAGGTGTTTAAGACCCAGCTGGATGAGGCTCTGGCCAGCCTGATCTAGTGTGGGGTGTCCCTGCCCATGGCAGGGGGTTGGAACAAGATGATCCTTGTGGTCCCTTCCAACCCTGACTGATACTATGAAACCCCAACAACCCCCCCACAAACCCAACAACAACAAAATCCCACACCCCCACACCCCCCCAAAAGAAAAACCCAACCAACCAACACCAAACCGAACAAAAAACCCTACCCCACACTCCCCCAAAGCCCTTCAATTTTATGTTTAAATGATGCACAGACATTTGAACACTGGAACACACAGTCCTACGAGTACAAATAAAAGTCTGGAATATGAACAGCACATTATCATCCTCAAATAGCCAAGGTGATGACAACTCACAATTAAGGATGCAGACAGTAGCATTTAATGTCACCAACCTGCATCACCATCACATCAAAACAGTTTAGCAGGCAGGTCCCCAGCCTGCTTTCTTTTTCCCCTCTCCTGCTTTGCTATTTATAAAGTCAGGTTGGAGTGTAGATAAACCCCCTGCCCTCCAGAGACTGGAGGCAGGCAGTAAATTATGGGAAGGCTAAGTGGTACATCAAATGTGTCTCCTCAAAGCTATATATCATCTTGTTAAATTTGATGTCTAATCCCAGAACCCCAAGAAATCATTCCCAAAATCCCAGAAAATGCATGTGTCCTTCAGATGATATAGAACAAGAAAGTAAAGTTTACCTGCAGGGAAAAGAAGGAAAGAAATAAAATAATAAAGCAACCACCACCAGCAAGCAAAAAACCTTCTGGCCACAAATTGCTAAAAGTCTTCATTTTACTTGAATGTCAGTGTGCCCCAGGTGGCCAAGAAGGCCAATGGCATCCTGGCCTGCATCAGGAATAGTGTGGCCAGCAGAAGCAGGGAAGTCATTGTGCCCCTGTACTCAGCACTGGTTAGGCCACACCTTGAGTCCTGTGTCCAGTTCTGGGCCCCTCAGTTTAGGAAAGATGTTGACTTGCTAGAACGTGTCCAGAGAAGGGCAACAAAGCTGGGGAGGGGTTTGGAACACAAGCCCTATGAGGAGAGGCTGAGGGAGCTGGGGTTGCTTAGCTGGCAGAAGAGGAGGCTCAAGCCAGACCTTCTTGCTGTCTACAACTACCTGAAGGAGGTTGTAGCCAGGTGGGGGCTGGTCTCTTCTCCCAGGCAGCCAACACCAGAACAAGAGGACACAGTCTCAAGCTGTGCCAGGGGAGATTTAGGCTAGATGCTAGGAAGAAGTTAGGCAATACAATACAATACAATACAATACAATACACCAAACCAGGTTGGAAGAGACCTTCAAGATCATCGCGTCCAACCCGTCAACCAATCCAAACCACCTAAACAACTAAACCATGGCACCAAGCACCCCATCAAGTCTCCTCCTGAACACCTCCAATGATGGTGACTCCACCACCTCCATGGGCAGTCCATTCCAATGGGCAATCACTCTCTCTGTATAGAACTTCTTCCTAACATCCAGTCTAAACCTCCCCTATTGCAGCTTGACACTGTGTCCTCTTGTTCTGGTGCTGGCTGCCTGGGAGAAGAGACCAACCTCATAGAAAGAGTGACTGGCCATTGGAATGTGCTGCCCAGGGAGGTGGTGGTGTCACCATCACTGGAGGTGTTTGGGAAGAGCCTGGATGGGGCACTTGGTGCCATGGTTTAGTTGGTTAGATAGTGTTGGATGATAGGTTGGACTCAATGATCCCAAAGGTCTCTTCCAACCTGGTTAATTCTATTCTATTCAAGCTATTTCCTTAAATTCCATAGGACCAGAACTCACCCACCTCTATTTGAATATATGAACTCTGATCTACAGTACTCATCTCCTTCTTCCACCCCCCCACCCCCCAGCAGTGGTTGACATTAAATTACCAACTGAATAAACCAAACTGCATCCTATTTATCTCTTAAAATTCCACACCAAATAGAAATGCAGTAGCTTGTAGCAGCACTTCTCCATTAGTGACAGTAATAAAGACCTTTCTTCATTCCACAGTGTTCTCTAAACTGAGCTCCACAGCCCCACGTCAGTAAAGATAAGGTGGAAGCACTAAGGAGCTGCCTGCAGCCACAAAGGAAGTGGGCCTCATCTATAGGCAAGGAATCAATACTAACTGGTACCTATCTTGCTCTCTCATTTCACAGCTATCATCCATCTACAAATGTCCACCATCCCAGTAACCTTCACTTTTTGAAAAGGGATAGAAAGATAAATATTCAGATGCAAGGCATTTCCACCTGCAACACTACAGTTACATGGCTATCTTTTCAGTTTGTCTCTAAAACCCAGGGATTCAAAAGATATTGCTAGGGCCTGTTATAAAGCAATTCTCTATCAGCTCTCTCCAGTGGAGAGGGCTATGGCTATGTTTGTTTGCTATAAGTATGCATGGACTGAAAGATAAGAGAATTATTTATGTCAGAATTTCAGCCAAGATAGCAAAGAGGGAATTACCAATCACTTACAGAATAGTCCAGCAGTTACTGGAGCAGCCAGGACACCATTTTTCTGTTCTTTCCACTTTTGCTGTGAATTTGTCTGTTATTAACTTCAGTTCTTAGGGTTTTCCATATAAAAACTGAGCAAAGCAAAAGCACATCACAACACAAACTAGTGTCCCAGTACAGCTATGCTTGAAACTCTTCGAGTTTTTATCCTGGGATGAAGAGCCACATCCTTGCATTCATCATAGATCCTTCCAAGGAAGACAATGTCAAAAAGGGCATCTACAGCTGCCATAAACTGCTACTCCAGAATCCACCAGTCCAGCATCTCTAACCTCTGAAGACCAGTGGAAAAACAAAAGGGAAAGAACAAGCTGCAAGACAAAATGTAGAAAGGTAAGATGTTTCTGGGTAGCTGTACCCAGAAAACCTCTATTTAAAAGGGCTGTGTCTTATGCTCTTCACTTCAGAAACAGGTAAGAAATACAACAAGAATCTAAATAAAGGTGGGGAGGCATGATAGATGCCTGCTCAGTATGCTGCAGTGTACAGGAGGGTCAGCAACTCTGGTTTCAGCCAGTTGGGCTCAGAACTGGGGGATCAGTGAAGCCTTACAGCCAACTCTATTGCTGGATTCATTTCCTGTATTCCACCTTTTAGACACTATATAATCAGCGTTTTGGGAAGAATAATAGAGAAGCAGGGATAGCTCATGATCAATTACAGGGTACAGGAGAGGATTATTTTTCTCTCTTTTTTTGCCCTGTCACACTCCTCCTCCCCGCTCTTCCCCCTCTTCCCCCTGCATCAGACCCTCCCTGGGAGGAAGGAGAAGAATTGACAGGGTTAAGCAGAATAAAGCTCTCAACACACAAGACCTGGCTTGAAAGCAATGAACCCAGGCAGGACGTGCAAGGTGTTCTGCGAGAGGCTTTGGCCTTTCCTGAACTGTGGCAGCGTGCTCTTCGGCAGCTGAACTAGCGGTCAATAAAAAGCCACCTGCTGAATTGCGATTCCTGAAGTTCAGTGCTTCTCAGAACATGACACCAACCTCTCCGGGAAGTGCAAACACTCTCTTTGGAGAGAGGCTTGAGCCCACAAACAAGAAAAAACACACCAGTGAATAGCCTCTCTCTTCACATTCGCTATTTGCTAGCAATCAGAATTTGGACCTGAACGCAGTAAGACCCTCAGCAGACAGTCTTACACACCAAATTTGAACTTCAAATTACCTTAGCAAAATGGGGGAGGCAGAGTATCCTCAGGGCTGAAACACACACCCCTCCCTAAACCAGCCAGCAGCAAATCTTTGCTTACTATAGTGTTAGACACTGGTTCCAAATCAGGATGAGAAACGTGTTCTTTTTAATGTAAGGGAGATGGCGACAACAGAGTGGAAAGTACATTTTGCTCATCTTTGATTATAACTTCAGCATCAGCAAGTGTTACAGACATGACCTCAGAGAGAAGTGTACTAAGAATACTTGACCCGTACCACATATCTTTCAGTCTGGCAGGAGAAAGTCGTGTCACACCCTTGTCCTTTCCTCCAAAAGAAAGTGGCGAGATGGAGGCCCAGAGGTAGGGCACTTTCCATCCTCATCAAGTAAGCTGCCATTCTTATTCAGATGCTGCTTATGACATTTTCCCCTCTGTTGCAAAAACAATTATCTCAAAGATGTTTAAATTCCACCTGGACACATAAAACCTTTTCCCACTCTAACTAACCTGCCATGTCTGTCCCCTGCCTTACATCAAGCCAAGAACAGTTGCCCTCGCAGACGTGATTCTTCCCTCAGATCTCTGTGAGCACCACATTAACTTCACGTGCACACAAGCGACTCCCAGCCTTAATTGTCCTTTTTGTCCCGTCATTAATTAGCGATAAATTTCAGAGGTGCAGTTATTCAAAACACATTTTGTTGTCTGCATACATGGACGCTGGAAGGCTATGTGAGCTTTCTAAAATGCAACTAGTCAGCACACTGTTAAAACCAATTTATACATACACGCACGCTCTCGCTCTCTCTCAAGGCGATAAGCCTATAGAGAGTTTTAATTAAAGTCAAAGGAGCCTTTAAAAGTGGAGGGGGAAAAATCTAGCACAGCAAGAAATAAATTAATAAAAACATGCTCCAAGTTGAAGCTCAAGGGGATCACTCTCAGTCATCATTTATTTAAGGGATGGGACACGTCAAAGAGAGGAATGTCAAGTGGGAGATGCTGTGAAGCAGCAGAGGACAGAAAAGGGCTGATGAACTGCATGCCACAACTTCTGTAGCAGACCATTTTTTTCTCACATAGGTCGCATTTGTAGCTGGTCACCTGCTGCTGTGTTTACTGCTACTCAAAGTTAGTCACAGTATCACAAAGGCTGGAAGAGACCTCGAAGATCATCGAGTCCAACCTGTCACCACAGACCCCGTGACTAGACCATGGCACCAAGTGCCACGTCCAATCCCCTCTTGAACAGCTCCAGGGATGTTGACTCCACCACCTCCCCAGGCAGCCCATTCCAACGGCGAATGACCGAATGACTCTCTCGGTGAAGAGCTTTCTCCTCACCTTGAGCCTAAACTTCCCCACAAAAACTCCTCTCACATTTCATCTCAGAAGTCTATGGTTTAGTTAGTCATGAGGGGTTGGGTGATAGGTTGGACTGGATGATCTCTGAGGTCTTTTCCAACCTTATTGCTTCTATGATTCTAAGGACCTTTCAGCTCATCTAGACCATCCTTATCTGGCTAGCACCCAATTTCTGTGGAAAACTATTCAATTGTCTCACCCTGAGGATGTTTTTCTTGGTGTTCAGCCAGAAATTTCTTTTGCTGAACTTCAATTTATTTCTCACTTCAATCTATTTTTCACTCTATTTCTCCCTCAGCATTTATATTTTTAAAGATGCCTTAATCTTGTGTGCACTGTTTTAGCGTAGTTCAGGCCAAAGACTGTTCCAGAGGAACTGAGTGACCCCTTCAGATGAAACTGTGCATGAAGGCACATCACAAACCTGTTCAATTCTCATATCCTTACGACCTCTCCATATAGAAAGTTTCAGTGCTCATATGAGAGCTGGCATTGCGCTATTTGGTTGTCATTCTTTTAGCCACCATATCATATCATATCATATTTTCTAGCCTTTTCCATAGCACAGGGAAGAGATTTCTTCACTTGAGGCCAGTTGCAAACAAGCAGTGCCACATTGCTTAGCTTTAACAACTTCAAGTATCAGCTGCTACAGCAAGCTCTCGTCACCTCTGCCTGTCTTGTAGCAGCTCACAGGGGTGCAAGATGCTTGTTTATATCAGTGTCCTCAGCAACCCCTTAGGTCTCCAACCCTGTATTCATGGGAATATAATACTTCTAGTTGGTGCTCTGTCACAAGCCTCCCAGAAGCAGATGCAAATGAAAGTAATCATCCATAATAAATCATGTGATTATGCTGGAAACCCATGCGTGTCTGATCCTTCAGCTACAAGAATTATGGAGATCCAATATGAAACTGCATATCTTGACATTCATTATCTCATTTACAGAGTCTTGTGCTGTCTACAGGCAGATCCCTCAGTAGAGACAAATACTTCATGGATTGGTAAGATCCCACATCACTCTCCATGCCAAAATATGGAAAGGTAACCAATTTCTAACATCGAAACCAAACAAAAACCCCCTCTATAATTATTTGAAACATTAATGCAGATATTTCAGTGACTACAAATTGAATTATGTTTTGCCCTTTTCCATAAAAAAACACACCACAGCCTTTTTCACAGAAAAAGGGTTAGAAAGGTTAGAAAAAAAAGAAGAAGGAAGTCAAAGTCATTACATCCCAATCAAACTTGATAAATATGTAAATTACAGCAACTAAACAGTTGGCTTTGACAAATGACTTCCACATAATGGATTTTTCATAGAAATGAGGCTACAGTGCAATTGTTTTTTTTAAACCTTACATTCCTCATTAATATAAAGTGTGAGTCAGTGTGCACAATGGAAATATTTATCTCCCCCTTCCCCCCACCCCCAAAAAAAAGGAGATAAATTAAGGGGGGTGGGAAATTCAGACAGCAGTTGAGATCACAGGGGATGCCACAGCCTGAGATGGTGTCATCGCCTCCATCAGCATTGGCACATTGTTGTTTAGTCTTTAATTAAGTGGCTTGAACTCAAGGAGCTACTCAATGCCAAAAGAAGCATAAGCCTAGGACTTTACAACTTCCAATTCATCTGTGTTATGTTTATCCATCCCACAGTATCAAAGCTGTCAGGTTCCTGTGCTGTAGAGACTCCATGAGATCTACAGAAATGGAAAAAGGTGCAAGGAAATCACTTCAGTAACCTTTAAGTAACTTCCCTGCCCACTGGTGTCTTCCTGACTCATGCAGTTCTTTGACATTTCAAAACATGTCAATCATCATGGCATAAGTGCTCCTCACTATCTTTCTGATGTGGGCTGGACACCAGTCAAAAGAAACAGATTCACGCAGGAAGATGACCCCCGTTCACGGATTACTTCTTTCAGTTGCCTTCTCATTGTCCTGAGAACAGCCTGATATTCAGTATGGCATCTTGCAGCTTCTTAGCTTCTGCTTCACTTTATGTAACCTGTTTTGGAATGTCCAAAGGACATTGTGAAAGTTGGTTTACCCCAGCAACAGCTTTTCAAAACAAAAGGGCCATGATTACAGTGCAAATGTCTCAAGAAACATGGGGTCTTCCTTGCCATGCATTCAGGACCACACCACACAGGGTTGTGAAGATGTCATCCCATTTAGTGCAAACCACTGGCAATCAACCAGCCAGCTGCTGGTACCATTAAGAATATATTTGGACAACCACTTTTAACAGTCTACAACCAAAAAGGGCTTCTTGATTCTTAAGCAACAGGGTTTTCTCTGCAGACATCTTACTACATCTGCAGTAAGGTTATTTCAAGTCCTGATTTAGACAGGAAAAAAAAAAAAAGTAATAATTAAAGGAGAGGCAAAGTAGATCAGTTCATTTCTCTGTGTACCCCCTGCTGTACCCTCTCCACTTGCTGCCAACAGGTCTGTTTACATATTCAGCATGGTACAGAAGCTCCTGAACAATCTCAACACACAGAACTATGTCATTTGATACAATTTGGATGCTATTTGAAGGAAGACTGAGTCCACATCCCCTTATTCTAAGGAATTTTGCCACCTGGCAGTTGAATTCCTGTACCAAGGCTGCAGAATTTAGTTTCCGTTTACCCCTGCATACTGTGGTGCACACAAGGGTCATCCAATACAGGGTGGTGATAGATCAAAGACTATGGTGCTGATTTTTAAGTTAAAGCAAAACCAACGCTTGTCGCCCTTATCTGCTGAAAGTACATAAGGGTGAGGAAGGGAAAACACAGCCAGGGGGAATGTCAGTGGGGAATAAGGACAGCGGAGGTTGAGGAGAGGACTGTTGCTACATCTTCTAATAAGCCTGTAAACCCTGGCTATATCTCTGCATGTGTACATTTCTTTTGCTGATATAGGATGCATACTCCATATAATGCTATTCTTGTGAGCCAGGAAAATCTGCATATAATACAGCAAGAGAATGCTAATAACCTTCAGCCGATCTGGAATCCAGTACCGCTTCCCTTTATCAAAGGTAGCTGTCAGAATGAAGAGTTAACCTTGGGGTTCCTCGTGGAGTTAACCTAAATAAACAAACAAATAATCACCGAACACAACGTGACCACATACATCCCTGTTTGTGCTAAGTGTGCCCCCAAATTGCACAAGAGTTGATACTCTCTCAAAAATATCCCTCAGGCTATAGAATAGTTATTTTTCAAGCAGCATTTTGTCAGTAAGAGAGAAGCCATTTCGAGCCCATTCAAGTGATGAATACTTGAAACAAAGATGGGTTAAAACAGCTCACCCAACACAGGCTACTAAATCACAGGCATAACTGCCAGCAAAACATCTGTGCTTTCTCTCCCCACACGTCTCTGTCCCCACCAGGCTGTGGGGACTGTTCCTGCTCTGTCTTGCTCAATGCCTCTGATGGAAGCTGCGTTACCCAACCATACTGTTCTTCAGTCAAAAACATTTGGGATATTGGAAGCTATGTCAGATGAAAGAAAAATGAATAGAGATATTCCATACAGGCAGAACAACAGCAACTGACAGACTTAACCCTGATGGCCTTAGCAGTAAATGACACAAAAGCTTGGTTTGAATGAAAAGCTAGGTCAGCACTTGCGGTGACTGTCTTGTCAGTTTATGAATTGATTGATGAGACACAGAACAGATTACTCCTAATTTGCTTTATATCTTTCCATTTGTGTTCTACTGATTGTTATAATTGTAGAAGCTCTTTTCCCACTGGCTAACATTATTACCATATGGACAGCATGTAAAATTCAGAGTGGATTTAAGGAGTTTTGTTTCCAGAGTGCTGATGTAATGCAGTCCTTCACGTTCCCAAGGCAGTAAAGGAAAAATAAAGCTTCCATGCCATTAGGTTCAAAGAGATTTTCTCATCATTGCAGAATTTAAACTTTGAAACCAGACATGTCCACACTGATGACATTTAGAACTGAGCCCTGGAGAGATTTTTCAGAAGTTGTCAAGGCTGAGCCGAGACCACTGTCCTAATTTTGAGAAAGCTTCTAAAATGATGGAAAACTTTTTGAAGGTCATTGTTCTCTATCAGACACATGATGTAGCATGGTCTGAATATGAGGATTGAAGTAAAAAATCCTGTGTTCTTTTTGCTGCTCTTCCACTGAACTGATGAGTAACCTTTGAAAAGACTTTCAAGAATAAATCCACAAACAGATTTAGCAACTGAAGTAGCCTAAATCCCATTTAAGTCCATAGTTTAGATCTTCAAAAACTGCATTCAGCTGTCACCTAGTTCAGGAGATGTCAGTATCCACAGGCAAACAGAGTTCTCCCTTTGGCCAAGTCCCCTGAGATCCACGTACTTTTGCCTCTCTCACCAGCAGGCATTTCCAGAGTGTAATGGAAAGGAACCATAAAAGAACATAGTGGTAAAAAAGCAATGACAATAATTTCCTATATTTTGGTACTTACAGGCTCAGCAGCCTTACCCAGCTGAGTAAACTGTAGGTTTTGTGAGAAGTCCCCAGATAAAACCCCTTTTCAGCCTGAGGGTGTCTGAAACTACTTCACACTTCCAGGAGTGCCCTAAACACCTTACGTTGCAGAAATTATTTGTTATTCTTTTTTTCCCCAACTGTAAGTACACAGCATTAGAATCATAGAATCTGAGTTGTCAGGGTTGGAAGGGACCTCAAGAATTATCTAGTTACAACCCTGCCTGCTGTGGGCAGGGACACCTCACACTACATCAGGTTGCCCAGAGCCACATCCAGCCTGGCTGCAAAAACCTCCAGGGATGAGGCTTCCACCACCTCCCTGGGCAACCTGTGCCAGTGTCTCACCGCCCTCATGGGGAAGAACTTCTTCCTAACATCCAATGTGGATCTACCCATTTCTAGTATTTTCTATTGCCCATAGGCTTATCACTACCTGATACCCTAAAGAGTCCCTCTTCAGATACTGGAAGGCCACAATTAGGTCTCCTAGGAGCCTTCTCTTCTCCAGACTGAACAGCCCAAACTCCCTCAGCCTGTCCTCATAGGAGAGGTGCTCCAGCCCTCTAATCATCCTCATGGCCCTTCTCTGGACACGGTCCAGCACTTTCAGATCCT
Source organism: Picus viridis (assembly GCA_033816785.1). Lineage (NCBI taxonomy): Eukaryota > Metazoa > Chordata > Aves > Piciformes > Picidae > Picus > Picus viridis. Next base: position 34,062,277 of record CM066588.1, read on the forward strand.
TCCTGTAACAGGGGCTCCCAAACTGGACACTCCAGGTGGGGTCTCACCAGAGCAGAGCAGAGGGGAGAATAAATAACATTCAAACCAAAATCCTGTCCAAACTGAAACCCTGAATACTAGGCTACAGGATCATGATTCCTATTACTCAACAGCTAACACAGTGGATGCTGACTTGAATGACAAAGAAAAGTAGCTTCAGCATGAAGAAATAGGAACCTCTTCCCATTCCCCAAACCTTGAGTTTGGCCCCTCTCTGAATGCTCAAGTTTAGAACACACTTTGGAAAACCCAAAATTACATGGGCTGTGTCAAACTGTTGTTTCTTTTTCCTGGTTATCCTCAGCTTGTCTATCTAACTCTAGGAGAAAATCTAGAGTGAGAGCACCTTCTCAGTACTGACATAACAGGAGTCTTTAAGCTATGGACAGAATTCAGGGTCTGTTCTTTAGCACACTCTGCTTGGGTGTCTTGAGTCGGCAGTTCTTTTATTCTTTGCAATTTCTATGAGCACAGCTGACCAATTTAAGGGGTGATGATTCCTTGTAAGCAGCAGATGCATTCAAAATTGGCACAGGGACTGCACATACCTTCACTGCTTCATTTTCACAACTCCTGATGTACTTTCTTCCATTTTAATAACACTAGTAATGGTTACATGGGTTTCTATGTTGATTTGAGACCCATGAATGGAAAAAACCCTAAACTTCACATCTGCATGCACTTAGTACTAAAACCAGCTTATGCCTGTTTTTTTCCCCTCTTTGCTGAGAAACAATTTGGAAAGCACTTTCCCAAAATGTGCACCTTGATCAGTCTGTATTTTATCTACAAAAATGCAGACCACAACTTGACAGGGTTCTTTTTGCTTGAATACATGTGAGACATCAGGAGAGGGAGAAAAACCACAAAACCACAACAAAACCCAAACATCATCACCACACTTTTCTTGAAGATTTAGGGCTTAATATAGTCCTATCCTACGTCTTCAGCTGTGGGTCACAAATGCAGTAGCTTTTCATGACAATATATGTCCACATGAAACTAGCATAAGTCAATAGTAGTTAGTTTGCTTTTATCTGTGTCCAGTTCTGGACCACTCAGTTTAGGAAGGATGTTGAGTTGCTGGAACATGTCCAGAGAAGGGCAACAGACTTGGAGAGGGTTTGGAACACAAGCCCTATGAGGAGAGGCTGAGGGAGCTGGGGTTGCTTAGCCTGGAGAACAGGAGACTCAGTGGAGACCTTATTACTCTCTACAACTACCTGAAGGGAGGTTGTGGACAGGCGGAGGTTGGTCTTTTCTCCCAGGCAACCAGCACCAGAACAAGAGGACACAGTCTCAAGCTGCACCAGGGGAGGTTTAGGCTGGAGGTTAGGAAGAAATTCTACACAGAGAGAGTGATTGCCCATTGGAATGGGCTGCCCAGGGAGGTGGTGCAGTCACCATCATTGGAGATGTTCAGGAGGAGACTTGATAGGGTGCTTGGTTGCATGGTTTGGTTGATTAGGTGGTGTTGGATGATAGGTTGGACATGATGATCTTGAAGGTCTCTTCCGGCCTGGCCTGGCCTGGCCTGGTCTGGTCTATTCTATTCTATTCTATTCTATTCTATTCTATTCTATTCTATTCTATTCTATTCTTAATATGCCATTTAATCCTCTTTTTTTGGGGGGACAAAAAATAAGAACCTGAGCTGCATACAAACGGGTCACTGTTTGTCTAATTCATGGTTACTGTTAAACATGAACTAAACCTGAGCAGCTTGGCGTGTCTCCATTATAAAAGAAAAAGGCACCTCTAACAAGACTTCCGTTAAATGGAGAGCTAATGTGTAACAGCCTTATATCAGATATGTGAAAACAGACTTTCATAACAAGGCTGGGAGAAGTATTATCAAGGACCTGAGTAGCAAACCTGTCTTTCTCGATAGTGGAGGAATTTATATTTGAAGAGTGTTCTTTCCTATTGAGATCTTCATTGCCTTGTACAAAAATACCGCTTTTAATCTCAAATCCCCACTGGCATTTTCATATAAGCACTGAAAATGCTATTGGGCTTTAGAGATTTAATTTAATGAAGGAAAAGTATTTCTATTAAAGTGTGCAATTTTTCTTGTGTTTTTAATTTTTTTTGTATTATTATTTTTTTTTTTTTCAAACCACAACATCTTCTGAGGAGCCAGGGAAACAGGATTATTTTAAGCCCTGAAAAACTGACTAACCTGTGCCCTGGTAGAAATTCTGCTTCACAAAGAAAGCTTAACAGCTGTGGCAGAGCCCTGTGGGTGCACTTGAAAAGGGACCCTACTGTCCCAAGTTGTATACACACTGAGAATGCCAAGCCTGAGAAGGGAGCGGAAAGAGAGGAAAAGAAAGGTCCCCGTGCAGTCAGGCTGTTTATGCTAAACTGCTGCATCATTAAGCTCTATTCTGAAATGTCAAAGATGGCAAAAACTCACCAAATAGCTACTAAATCTTCTGCATTAATGGACCAATCCGCTCATCTATTCATGTCAAAAAGTATTAGGTCTGGCTGGGTAGGTAACAAATTCACTGTTGGGGTAAATGAAAGCCACTCCATCAATTTGGGCAGAATTGCACCCTTTGGCTTCTGCGATGAGATAGACTCAGAATTGTGCTATCTGGGATTCCCTTTATATTAGTTCTCACAGTATTGCTTTTGTGAAGATAAAACCCCTTGTGTTGTTTTTTTTTTCCTGTGGATCACTCATGCCTTTACTGTAGGAATATTCATTACAAATACAAATTCCTTTTCATATTGAGAAAGAGAGTGCACTTGACACCAGGAGGCCTCTCAACAGGACACTGCCAGGGTTGACAAGCTCAAGAGTACACATAAGCTACAGCAGTTGCTTTGTTTGTGTGTGGAGCTTACAGAAGGTTACATTTCCTCAATTTAAAATAAATAAAAGGCTATTTTTGACTTAGCAACCAAATAGATCACTGAGTTACAGCAATGCAAGCCTTCTACGTTATCTACCAGAAAAACAGCTGGGCCAAGGAATTAAAAGGAAAAAATAAATACTGTTACAGTAGAATAAGGTAGTCCAGAAATAAATAGCTGATCTCTCATGAGATTCACTACTTATATTTAGACAGCAAACTTTGTCTAAGGAGGCAGAGATGATATGGCATCTAGACACCATCACAGAAGGAAAAGGGTCATCTCCTTTTTCTGAAGTAAGACAACCTCAGCAAAAGGAAAGACAGCATCCAAAGGACAGTAAAGAAAATCTAGTTCCTCATAACTGTCTGATGGAAATGGTGTAGATTTCAGCAGACTTTTGGCCCCAGAGCTTCATCACAGCCCAAGCAATAGCAGGCTTTGACCTTTCAGCTGCCTTTCCCTATTTACATTCTCAGGCCTTTTGCAGGTAAGTAGTATTTCTCCCTAAGCATGAAACTGTGGACAAAAAGATAACTCTGCTATTGACTTCAATAGATGCATGATTCCCCTGTGTGCTTATAGACTAGCCAGCACAGCAGACATCTTACTGCTTGAAGTTTCTGTGGCTAACAGTAAGGTAAGCTTAAATTGCAACTGGGAATTCCCATAGCTTGCCGTACCAGGCAGATGATCAGTGTCAAAGAAACCGGTGGCTCATTTCAGAAGCTTAAAAAGCTTAGCAGAAATAAGTTAAATATGATGAATCCAGGGAATATGGGCAATCACCTGAAGTATTTGGAAAAGCAAAGGTTCCATCTGTGGCTCCTCTGCATGAAAATAATTTTGATTTAAACCTAGCTAAAACAGAGATGAAAAATATTGTCCTTGATTTATTTATTTTTTAAAATGTACTGTTTGCTGAATAATTGAACAGCTCTACATGTGAGTTTGACACACAACTGTTTCACCCTAGCTGCCTCAATTTTCCCTTTGTGGTCTGTACAGACAACCATGAGAGACCACGGTCTGGCTTCGATTATTGCAACAGCCACACGCAGATGGACAGCTCAAGTACAAAGACAGACATAATTTAGGTGTTTGGATTAACTCAATTCTATTTTTGCACAAATGCCATCCAAAAGTAAGCAACTAGTCACAAGAGAACTCTGTTTGTTTTGCATGTAAGCTATCACTATTATCAGAGCACTTTACACAGTGGTGATTCTGGCTCCTCACTAAAAAAAAGTAAGACACACACTGTTCCCCGTAAAACCATAATCCTGCCTTGAATGCTGTCACAAAACCAGCAGAATATTTCCAGTCTCCCACAATCTAGGCATAGACAGGAGAATAAAAGTCTGATTGGATGACAATCCTGATGAGATAAAGGTTCATCTAACCCCCATCTTTGGCTCCCGCAATAGTGAGTATTGAATACTTTTGGAATGAGAAGAGCACACGGCACACAGAAGGACATCCTTCCCCAGGCATTCTCTCCCAGCTTCTGATAACATTTTTTCCCCCTTCTTTAAAACATCAATAGATTTGTCCATCAAAAGACAGATTTGCTGCCTACCCAGTCTTTGACTCAGAGCCATTCTGAAAAAAAATTCATACCCTAGTCATGAACAGTCTCAAACTTGGCATATGGGTGAAAACTTTACAGGCAATCTCTTTCGCTACAGAGAACCAAAACAAAAGTCCCAGTACTGAAAAAAAAACAACACAGAAACCTGTGGATCAGGATCAAACCATAGAATCATAGAATTGTCAGGGTTGGAAGGGACCTCAAGGATTATCTAGTTCCAAACCCCCTGCCATGGGCAGAGACACCTCACACTACATCAGGTTGCCCAGAGCCACACCCAGCCTGGCCTTAAAAATCTCCAGGGATGAGGCTTCCACCAGCTCCACAGACAACCTATTCCAGTTTCTCATCACTCTCATGGGGAAGAACTTCTTCCTAATACCCAATCTGAATCTACCATTTCCATTTTTTTTTTTTCTATTGCCCCTAGTCCTATCCCTCCCTGACACCCTAAAAGTCCCTCCCCAGCTTTCTTGCAGCCTTTCAGTATCTGAAGGGGGCTACAAGTAGGTCTTCTCAGAGCCTTCTCTTCTCCAGACTGAACAGCCCAAACTCCCTCAGCCTGTCCTCATAGGAGAGATGCTCCATCCACCTAATCATCCTCGTGGCCCTTCTCTGGACACGGTCCCATACTTCCATATCCCTCCTGTAATAGGGGCTCCCGAACTGGACGCAGTACTCCAGGTGGGGTCTCACCAGAGCTGAGTAGTGGGGAAAATCAGCTCCCTTGACCTTCTGGCTCTGCTTCTCTTGATGCAGACCAGGATGAGGGACCATCCTTCAGCCAGCATAAATTGTTACTGTTCTATTGAAGCCCATGGAACTATGACTACTTGACTCCGCTAAGGAACTACCCTGAGTCACTGTCTCATCTCTAATGGCACTGCCAGAGGACAAGGTGGGTGGAAAGGAGAAAACAGGCAGGGAGGAAGGTTGATGTAGAGTGGCAAACAGTATATTTTTTGAAAGAAGCTGGCAGTATTAATAGAAATCCTCTCTTTTCCACTGCATTCTTATGCAAAGCTCAGATCTGAAGGTTACCTGCTTCCCCAGCGACTTGAAATGGAATTTTTGTAATCTCTTCAATCTGTCTCTTCCTCTATTTACAGAGCATAAAAGTAACCATAAAATGCCACCGTTTCTGAGCAAATCTAATCTGCCCTTCCAGTAATACCAGGCCACATGACAATTATCTCATTTTCTCTTTGACAAATGTGGCATTATTGGCTGGTGATTGTCAAAAAAATGCATGTCTCTACATCAGATAAATAACAGTAAAGACAAATAAGAGCTATGAAACACTGAGCATAGGCAAGACGAGGCTCACGTCTATGACCACCGACCTGTTCTGCAGAGTTAGTGACACAGAGCAGTCTGTCATCTCTTATTTTTTTCTTTTTGCACTGCTTATGGCTCTTCAACTCCTCCTTTCCACTTCAGTTTCAGACAAGGAAATAGGGGAAAAAGACAAGATGAGAAAAGAGAACTAGTTTCTTGTGCATGAAGCGGGTAAAACATCAAGTCGTTAACAAAAAGAAAGCAGCAAAATAGCCTGGGTTTGGACAGCCTCATTCTGGGTAATGCATGATCTCTGTGTAGAGACAAGGTCAAAAGTTTCTAGAGGGGAGGTTTGTCTCAGTTGTCTGTGGGTGAGGAGAGAGGCAGTCTAACTGAAGCTCAAGAAAAGCAGGATGCAAACTGTATGGAAGAGAGCCAAAACAAACATCTACTAAAGTCTCAATTTTCAAGGACTGGGAGAGGAAGAGCCTGTCCTTGAAAAATCCAAAGCATCACCAAGTCCAGCGAGAAATAACTGGCAGTCAAAATTAAACAGTGACAGTCTCAGTAGGGATGCTGCTTCTGCAGCAGGTACGAGCTGCAGGAGTGCCAGCACACAGTCAACCAACCTGATGTGACCACTGAAAAGCAAAGCACAACTCTTCCCTGAAGAAAAGCAAAGTTTTACTGCATGACTGAGCAAGCCATAACCATATCTGGGTCAGGCACAGCGGCTCAGATCCTGAACTCAAAGGAGAGCTGTCCTTTCCCGTTCAGCTTGACTTTTACAGGTAGAAACCTTGGATATGTTTAGTGTGTTGACAATGGTGAGGTTTGTATGTCGGTCCCAGCAGTCAAACAGCAGAGAGCCAAGCTGATGTGGGAGCCCCTTTTCCAACACCAGCAACAAATGTTACAAGGAAAAAAGGTCACTTGTAGCCTCAGGCAGAGGAATCGAGGGTTCTTCTTGCTCCTTGGAAAAGTACAGGAGAGCAAAGCCTGACAAAGGAAGTCCTGAGGCTGCAGGAATACGTTCAAGAAGATGCTTTAAAACCTCTGCCCTTTTTGAATCCATGGGATTTAGATGATAAAGGAGGAGTCAGGCACCTAACTGCCTACTTGTGCCCTGGCTTTCAAGCAGGATTCATCTCACCTAGCTTTAAGTATTTACCTAACGAGCCAACCACCTCCAGAGAGCAAAGCAGGTGTTTAGTGGGATCAGGCACCCTCTGCAGCTTCCAGTCACCTTCTACTGACTGCAAAGTGAGTACAGACTCTCCAAGCTGAGCAGCTCAGCTAAATAGCTCATATTTAGCTATGAAAAAAAATGCAGTTTAGTTTCTTCCCCTTTCTCCCTCTGTGAAATAAAGATCATCCCTTTCCTAGTGTTAGCACATCTGTACTTACCACAAGCAATTCTCAGTGTGAAAGCATCATCCTGCTGCTGCTTTACACAGGAGTTTTACAGCTGAGGGATTTGAGTAAAACCTCAGATCAATTCACCGATACGGTTCTACTAGGTGTAACACAGACTAACTTTTATTCCATGGTGACCTAATCCAAGCCAGACCTTGGGAGTAGGATATTGTCCTGGTTTCAGCTTGGACAGAGTTCATTCTCTGGCTGGACAAACGGCAGCAAAAGCCAGATTTCTGTGGTGTGGAGAGCAGGAACTGGAGGAAAACTACAGAAGTCCCGCCTAGGTTCAGCAGCTGCATCAAAAGAACCTCCATTACACTTTATTCCTGCACTTCAATTTTCCACTGTCATGAAACACACTCCAAAGGCGGATTTGCATTACCAAGGTGTAACCAAAGTGAAATGAAACAGCTTAAAGGTTCTTTTATAGACAATACATCTATTCATGGTAGATAAAGGGATTAAAGATCCCACTAAAATCCATTAGAATCAGGAGTAATACTGCCACATATAGTTTTATTTTGCACTTTTATTATACCTTTCCTCCCAGGATCTTAGAGCCCTTGTCAAATAAGAAATTAGGTTCTGCTACTTTACAAGCACAGAATAAAACCTCCACTTTCAGACGGAGAGGACAGTCACAGTGACAGCTGAAGGTCACACAGGAACAGAGCCTGGGCTCCGGGTTTCTGCTCTAAAGCCCATTCCCTTTTTCAATTAGGGGGATGACAGTAGCACATACACACAGTGCACAGGGTAAACATTTGTCTGAGTTCTTCATCTCCTCCTACCATTATCTGCACCATTTTTATTTGAATGCCTCTTTTTTTTTTTTTTTTTTCTCCCAGAGTTTTCTGCAAAATTCAAATGAACCGTGAACGAGGGAATGAGAGGTTTATTGAGCCATAGCGGGCTAACACTACCCATGCTGCTGCATGATTCGAATGCTTAAGTGGCCCAGATGCTCTAACATTCAATTAATGAATTCCAGAGATTTGGGAAGGGGGCAAAGGGGGGGGGTGGGGGAGGAAGGAAAGGGAAAGAATTACACAAGATGTTGGCTCTGCCATTGCATTATTCTAGGTGTCTTGCTCTGATGAAGGTTAATGAGGAGAGTTCAAATGCTGAGACATAATTAAATAGTGATAATTAAAGAAGATGACACAGCTAAGAGCGGCAAACTGAAATAAAGTAAGATTGTTTCCCTTTAAAAGGAAGCAGGACGTTGTTTAAGCACAACCACAGCAGGTTTGTCAAGCAGTTTCCCATATTCCAAAATACGAGGCAAGCACTCATTAATTGGTATCATTGCACATTAAATGCTGTTTGCCTTGCCTTCCCTGATCCCATTTGTCTGGTTTTGGATGGTAGCCTCAGCACAAATGAAGCCCATTTGGCAAGGCTGCACTCTGATCAGAGGCAGACATGTGGTCATCCTGGCTAATGGAAAACTGAAAGGTGTTCATATACTCCCCAGGTAAGCACGCTATGAAAACTGACAGGGAAAAGAATTGTAAAGCAGGCAACACTCCGACCCATAACGTTCTGAGAGCAGTCAGAGCAGGACATGAAAGCTAAGTCAATGTTTGGAAAATTGGAGTATTCAGATCCTGAATGCTATGGACATTTTGAGGCACTGGCCAGGCCTGCTGTGGAAAGAGTGATTTACATAGTGTGGTGCAGAAAACATAAAAGGGAAAAAAACCAACAAGCAGTTTCTACTATATTTTTCTAATTAATTTGCAGCTGCTAGTTAACATGCATCTTTTGTTAATGGCATCAAAACTTCCCACTGTTCAGAAAATTTCACTGATTTACTGAACACTTAAGAATCACTCAGCGCTGTCAACAGGGCAAGCACTGCCATGGTAAACAACAAGTCTGCCTGCTGTTGCTCTGCATTAATGAAAATGAGGTGACAGATCCTGGAAAAAGCAATACTCTTGTGCACTGATATCCTAAAAGACTTGACTATCCCATTACTTCTGCAGACCTGTCCCTCACATGAGTTATCCTGATGGATAATCCCAGGTGGATTGGTCTGGCTAGCAACAGGAAGGACATGGAAAGTGCTATGCAACTATCATTTAAGGCCATCATCTATGCCAAGCTCTAGGTTAGATCTTCTGATGCTGCCCTCAAGCATTTGGCAAAAACAAGTCAAGCCAAGAGAAGGTAACTTCAGGCCTGTTGTTTTACATTTGGTGATGAATTACCAGGCCAAATACAATTTCCTCTAAAATCCTCTGTAGGTAAAGCTGGATGATTCCTTTTGTAGCCCTAGTAAATAATTCCTGTCCTTCCTTTATGGAATACAGAACTGTCTCAGATCATTTGAACTCAAAAATCTCTCTTGGGTCTACTACACAAAAGCAAAATATTGAACTTATCACTGAACCTGAAATTTGTAAATGAGACCTGTTCAATATCTGTAACTGTCCCACATGAGACGCAAATCCACACTACTGCAAAAGATAGAAAGAAAAGCAACACATCATCTAGGTCTCTTTGTTATCCACCTGCACAGTCTTTTCATACAATTTTGGGTGTGGGTCATCAGCTTGAAATAAGAACAGAGAAGAAGTTTACACTCTTTGCATTGAAGTGTAGTTATAAATATGGCCTGGATACAATACAATACAATACACCAGGTTGGAAGAGACCTTCAAGATCATCGCATCCAACCCATCAAACAACTAGATCATGTCACCAAGCACCCCATCAAGTCTCCTCCTGAACACCTCCAATGACGGTGACTCCACCACCTCCCCAGGCAGCAAAAAACAGGTACACCAGGTCCCAAAAAGTTCAACACATACTAATGAACTAATACACATATGAAACTGCATTTAGCATAGGAGTCCTTTTGGTGCTGTTTCTCACAAGAGTATACCAGTCAATATCTCATGTGGTCAGTGACTACCTTAAGAGGAGAAAGATAGGTGAAATGGTGGCATAAAAATAAAGCTAAGACTAGATGCCCTTGGGGGTGGGGAAAGAGAATGAGCTGTTAAAAATTCAGTGGGAGCCAAGTCTTCCTCAGAAAGTGGCTCTCGTATTTCTGATCACTCACAACCAATGGCTCCACAGTACTGACAGAGCATCTATCATCACAAACACTTGAGGAGCAGTATATCTCCCTTTGAAAACCTGCCAGTAGTCAGTCATGGCAAGACCTGCAGGGAAAATCCAGTATCAGAGCAGGCAGGTAGCAAGATCTTTTTCACCTGAAAGTCAAACTACTATTTGAAGGCAGGTCGCAGTGGGTGAAAATCCAGTGCATCAATCCAGTGAACCGCCATGAATGCTTTCTTTGGTCACTCCATCTTACTTGGAAACTAAAAATATGAGGAAAACACCACTGAGAATAGGACAAACTAACTAAAAAATAATACTTCCATACCTATCCCCATTACTAAGGTGCAAAGACCTTGTTCAGTGGTGACCAAGGGGAATCTGGTTACAGATGACTGGTAGCTGAGTTTCTGACAGTAGAGATATGTCTCCTGTATCAAGTTTCCCCTTGTTTAAGTTAAAATGCTCTGGTGTCTCCTTTTGCTTACAGACCTCTCATATCTGAAGCAAGAAATTGACAGGAATTTGAAACCAGAAAAGATGCACAGCGTATATATCTATGGAAGTTGTACAATTAGAAACTCAACAGACAGAAACTTGATTATAACTTCATAAACTCTTCCCAAGGTTGATTACCCCGTGGCTGAACCCGGATAATGAACTTCTTAAGCACAAAGCAAAGAAACTGTTTTTAACAAGAGAGCGATTGTTCGAGTCACACAAGAGTTACAAAACAAGACACCTGGCTCCAAGAGAACAACCACTTACATCACTCATGATACCAGCTCATAAAACCAACCCCCAAAAAAAAAACACCCCACAAAACCCAAACCAGGAACAAAACCACCACCAAACCAAATAAACCACTCAAACACAAAACTTATGTGCAAAGATCTCTGCTACTGACGATTGTTTAATGATCCAGACCAGCACCCAAAGCTCTCTCACACCAACATTTACCATAACTTTTTGCTCTCTGAGGCTTTTGCAGGGATTTAAAAGCACCAGCTGCTCAGTTTGCATCCAGACAAGTTTAAGAAGGTGAAAGAAAACCATCTTTATTGTCCCAAACCTGTTGAAGCTCTCATTACAATCACTAGAGGGCTTTTAGATACATCTGCTGGCTCATAGTGTTTAACCCTCTCATTTGTATAACTGTTATGGGTGTATATTCAAACATCCCTTGATTACCCCATGATTTCTTACATTTAATTTTTCTTTCAAGGTTGTTGGAGTTGGTTTGTTTGGTTTGATTTTTTGGGGTTGGTGGTTTGGTTTGGTTTGGCTGGGTTTTATTAGTGTGGCTTGGTTGTCTATTTTGGGTCTATTTAGGATTAATCCCGTGGACAGCTCATAACCACAGCACGTGCAGCTGTAGATTAGTGTAAAAATACCACAGAGTCACAGAACATTAGGGTTTGGGAGGGACCTTGAAAGATCATTTAGTTCAAAACCCCTGACAGGGCAGGATCACTTAGAGCAGGACACACAGGAACATGTCCAGATGACTTTTGAAGGTCTCCAGAGAAGGAGACTTCACAACCTCTCTGGGCAGCCTGCTCCAGTGTTTTGTCACCCTCACAAAGTTTTTCCTTATGGCTCAGCAAATACATAGAGAACCTCCATAACAGCAGTCCAAGCCTCGGTGTACTGACCCTCACTCTCCAAAAATCAGGAACTCTTCCTGCACATCTTCAATTTATCCCTTGACTAACAAGCAACAGCGTGAGAGAGAATGGCCTCACATTGCCCCAGGAAAAACTTAGATTAGGTAACAGGAAAAAAAATTCATCACCAAAAAGGGTTGACAGACTTTGGAACACAATGCCCAGGGAAGTGGTGGAGTGACCCTTCCTGAAGGGGTTTAAAAAATGCATAGAAGTGGAGCTGACAAACATGATTCAGATATCCCAGTGATTTATGCAGCTTTTATATAGTCTGTATTATAAGAAAGTTTTGGCCTTCTAATCAGATCATAGTAGCAGTCAGGGTTGGAAAGGACCACAAGGATCATCTAGCTCCAACTCCCCTGCCATGGGCAGGGACACCTCACACTAGATCAGGCTGGCCAAAGCCTCATCCAGCCTGGTCTTAAACACCTCCAGGGATGGGGCCCCAACCACCTCCCTGGACAACCCATTCCAGGGCTTCACCACTCTCATGGGGAAGAACTTCCTCCTCACCTCCAGCCTGAATCTCCCCACCTCCAGCTTCATTCCATTCCCCCTAGTCCTATCACTACCTGAGATCCTGAGATAAGTCTGTGGGAACTCAATTATTCACCCAATGAGAAGCTATGTGAAAGTCTCCCATCTAATGATTTTTTTTTTTCTTTATTTTCCTTTTTGGCAGGGAATCCTAGTTCAGTGATATCTCAGCCAAACGTGGTGGTGGACAAATGGCACATTTGCAGGCAGTGCATTCAAAATTGTGTGGACAATATTAAATTATTACTGAGTCATCAATATCACTCTGTCAAGTTTTCCCATAATTAATGAGGAGGCTATCTTCAGTCTTCAAAAGTAATGCATACAATGCAAGACCATATGCAGCTGTTGCAGAGAAAATCTGAAGGTCTTTCCTTTAAGATTGCCAAGAAATTGCAACATTCCAGCACACCAAGTTGAAGTTTTGGCATTTGCTTCAACATACACAGACATCACATATGTGCTGAGTACAGCAAGAAAATTCTGACACTATTCCTATTAATATACAGAGAAAATCTGCATTCCAGAACCCACTCGCTTTCTGGTTAAATGCCCGGTATCCTCTCTCTGCTAACACTAAAGGTAACATGTATCCACCATCACTTTTATTCATTTAGAAACAAGTTTAAGGAAGAAAGGCTTTCATTTGTATTTTACAGGAAACTATTATGCTAGAGGACAGATACATATAAGAACAAATACAGTTACAACATCCTTTCCTCCTTCAGTTGCTTCACAATTTAAAAGAAATGATAAGAATGATTAAGAAAAAGCGAGGTGCAAGAGGACACAGTGGGGCTGAGACTGCTTGCCACATAAAATGCTGTCATACTCTTCGCCCTCTGGTTATTGTGAGCAAGTGCAAAGTTTGTTTTTATAAAGTAGATCCCTTTAAGCTGTTTGTTCACGAGGAGATGATTAGTGTACTTCAAAAGATTGCATTTCCAAAGCGAGGAGGCAGATTGAGCTGGGATGCTGGGAAGGCATCTACAGAATTTTGCCCATTTACATCATGCAGGGCAGCATCCTCTGTAGTATCCCCTCCCCCTGTCATATTTAGTTGCTAATAATATTGACAATTGAGTTTGTACAAAGAAAACTTGCCGTAATAGGAAACAAACCATGCTAAACATCCATCTGTTTTGTGTTTTACCTGGGGTATCCTGCCTCCCATTCCCTCTGTATCTAATAACCTCGGGAGACAGCGCAATATTAATACAATATTCCAGTGATCCACTTATCTTCACCTAATAGTCCCTCTCTCTTCCCTCACTCCCCTAAGCATGAAGAGAAATTATATATGGTTTTAAAATTCATTCTTTTGGTAATAAAGAAGCTTATCTTATCAGTTATTGCATGCATTAAAATGTTGGTCCCTGGAGGCACAATTTTCCACTATATCCTGTCCTTATTTTAGCATCTGTTAGACCAAACTATATTTACAATCTCCCTATGTACTAATATCTGACCCTTGGCCTTGAGGTAGGAATGCTGATTCTCAGGTTTATCTGACAATTCTTGTTCTCCTGCAGTTGCCTCAAAGTAAATGAAGATTAGTTTGCTTTCAGGGTTTATTGATTAAGCACAGTAAAAGGATGGTTGTTGTGAACCAACTTAAGTCATAATCACACAAGTCTCGGGAGCAAGAATAGTCATTTTCTTGCAAAGATAACTGAAACCACACAACCACACATGCAAGATAAACACCTATGGGTTTTAGGGGTAGCTAGTGCTTTGTGTTATAAATAAATACCCTACAGAGAAGCCTGTTTCCCTCCTCCTTTACAAGCTCTTTCACCAGTTTCCCTTAAGCTCAGGAAAGGAAACGGTGGTGATCATAATCTCCAAGATGCTACTGTGCAGTCACATATTTTCTTCTTACACTGTGGCTTTCATCAAGGATCTCAAATTACTTTTTGAACACTGATTAATCCTTACCTGCCAGATAAGCATTCTCATACACACAGGAGGACACAGAGTGTTCCACAGCTTATCCAAGGACACAGAGTTCATGAGTTGTAGAGCTGGTAACTGAGCCCAGCCTTGGCTGGGGAGCAAGGTAGGTAATCTCCAGAGCACAGTTCCAACCTGTGCTGTTCTATGCAATGCTGTCCAAGCACATCACCCCTCACTTAAAATAGTTTTATAAGCACCCTTACACAATTATTAAAGAAAATAATCATGGGTTTCTAAATAAAATTCATATATCCTGCAGGAGCAGCAGTGGGCTGGAAGGTAGCCCCGGGGTAAAAAGACATTACATTGGAGGAGGCTGCAGATAGTGGGACTAACAAGAATTTAGGGCTTAAATTGGTTCCTGAAGACAACAACAGATCATCCATCACCTCCCAATAGAGTTAAACCCCAGATCTAACCCAGGCCCCTGGGAACAAGCATAAATAACAGGATTTACTCTGAAGAGCAGGACACTGAAGAACACCACTCACTATTAACTTCTAGATCATGAAAAGACTGCAGCAAAAACATGAACTCAGTGTACTGCAGTCCATGAAATTCTGCATAACACCACAATTAAGCTTAATACTAGGAAAAAAACACAGAACTGCTATTTAACCTGGACACAGAAACCATTTTTAAATCTATGCTTAGCACTTAAGCTAATTTTCATTAGCTAAGTACATTTGCAAAGTACCTGGTGGGGATTGGCAGAAATCCTACATAAATATGAAAAAAAAAATATTTAGTGTTTTTGTAGGTGGTGAAAATGACAGTTGAACAGCTTAATGAAATGCTGTTTAAAAATCAAAACTGAACAGGAGTAAGACATATGCGAGCCTAAAATAAATCAGATTTAAAAGAAGCTATACAGAGACGTAGGTGCTGTGAAGGTGGCAGAACCCTGGAGTGGGCTGCCTAGAGAAGTTGTGGAGTCCCCTTCTCTGGAGGCTTTCAAGACCCATCTGGGTGCATTCCTGTGTCACCCATCCTGGGTGATTCTACTTTGGCAGTGGGGGTTGGACTCAATGATCCCCGGAGGTCCCTTCCAATCACTACCATTCTTTGATTCTGTGTAGCATTCTAAGTATTCACAGAAATAGCTAAGTTCAAGAAAACATAAAAAAATAGATGAATGACAAAAATCAGTGCAGTTTATTTGAATACTGCTTTGTTTAGTCAAGAGATTGTTGAAGTCCTTCATGTCTTCACAATGCAGTTCTGGAGTATTCCTACACCTGGGCCAGGGGGATCCCAAGCAATGACATATGCTGGGCAGTGACTGGCTTGAGAGCAGCCCAGAAGAAAAGGACCTGGGGGTGCTGGTGGATGAGAAGCTCAACAGGAGCCAGCAGTGTACACTTGCAGCCCAGAAAGCCAATCACATCCTGAGCTGCATCAAGAGAAGCAGAGCCAGCAGGTCAAGGGAGCTGCTTTTCCCCCTCTACTCCACTCTGGTGAGAGCCTACCTGGGGTACTGTGTCCATTTCTGGAGCCCCTATTACAGGAAGGATCGGGAGGTGCTGGAATACCTCCAGAGAAGGGCCATGAGGATGAGCAGAGGGCTGGAGCACCTCTCCTATGGGGGCAGACTGAGGGAGTTGGGGCTGTTCAGTCTCGAGAAGAGAAGGCTCCCAGGAGACCTAATTGTGGCTTTCCAGTATCTGAAGGGGGCCTACAAGAAAGATGAGGAGGGACTTTTTAGGGTATCAGGGAGTGGTAGGACTAGGGAGAATGGAAAAAAATAGAAATGGGTAGATTGAGATTGGATGTCAGGCAGAAGTTCTTCCCCGTGAGGGTGGTGAGAGACTGGAACAGGTTGCTCAGTGAGGTGGTGGAAGCTTCATGCCTGGAGATATTTTAAGGCCAGGTTGGATGTGGCTCTGGGCAACCTGATGTAGTGTGAGGTGTCCCTGCCCATGGCCTGGGGGTTGGAACTGGATGATCCTTGAGGTCCCTTCCAACCCTAACAATTCTATGATTGATTCTATGATCTTCCCTGCTATACTCAACATTTTTCTCACCCTGTATCCACAAAAGTGTGACCAGAAAACCAACCCACAGACCTTACTGCCCTCTCTGTCAATGAATTGGTTATGCTGTCCTGTTTTTTATTATTTTTTTTTTTGCCTTCAGTTCATGCACTTAATGTTAAACATAATTACTGAATCCTACCCTTCAACACAAAGAACCAGTTTCAGGTATTTCTTTCTGATCCTGCATAGATGTCTATGGTGTATAGTCAAGTAATCATGACAGCAAGACTGCCTTCAAGTGAATGGACAATACACCTCACTATTCACTACACAGCTCTGTTTCCTTTTACTCCTACCCTTTAGACCACATAGGAGAAAAAAAACCCAAACAAACCAAAGAAATCATAATTCATGACAGGGTTGTTGTTTTTCTAGGTCCTTTAAGGAACTAACATCATGAGTCTTATAAAAAATTATTACAAAAATAACTAAGTTTTGGCCCCCACAGTAGACTCTGAGCCCAGTCCTTGTCACATCTGACAAGATCCAGTTCAACTCAACGGTTTCTGACTATACATAGCATTACAGTATCACAGTATCGCCAAGGTTGGAAGAGACCTCGAAGTCCAACCTGTCACCAGAGACCCCATGACTAGACCATGGCACCAAGTGCCACATCCAATCCCCTCTTGAACACCTCCAGGGACAGTGACTCCACCACCTCCCTGGGCAGCACATTCCAATCACGAATGACTCTCTCGGTGAAGAACTTCCTCCTCACCTCAAGCCTAAACTTCCCCTGGTGCAGCTTGAGACTGTGTCCCCTTGTTCTGGTGCTGCTTGCCTGGGAGAAGAGACCAACCCCTTCCTGGCTACAACCACCCTTCAGGTAGCTGTAGAGAGCAATAAGGTCACCCCTGAGCCTCCTCTTCTCCAGGCAAAACAATCCCAGCTCCCTCAGCCTCTCCTCATAGGGCTTGTGCTCAAGGCCTCTCCCCAGCCTTGTTGCCCTTCTCTGGACACGTTCAAGCATCTCGATGTCTTTCTTAAACTGAGGGGCCCAGAACTGGAACATTGACATCCTTCAGGCTGCTTAGTAACTTGTAGATCACAATCATTAGTATCCTAATGTCTAAAAATCTTTATGTGGTATTGTGAAACAAACTTTGAGAAAAGGTACAACCAAAAAGTATTTCAGAACCAATACATGAGAAACAGCCCTGGCTGTGCAGAAGCTGGTGCCAACACTCTTCGAGCCTTCACAGAACAGCAGTGGTGATGGACAGGGATCTGTATACCTTAAAATGAAGTTTTTGTTTGAACTTGAAGGTGGAGTAGCTTATTTGCTGAATTCTCTGTGGCTGAAATATCTTGTTTCAAATAAAAACTCTGGACACGGCCCTGGGCAACCTGATCTAGTGGAGGATGTCCCTGCCCATGGCAGGGGGGTTGGAACTAGATGGTCCTTTCCAACCCTGACAAGTCTGTGAAATATTAGAAAAGTTCAAGTCAGACATAGTCTCTCAGGATGTTATCTTGGACTAAGGGTTGATGATTGAGTTCTCTGGCCTCAGAGTCTGATTCCAGTTAGGATTTAAGGCAATTTTTAAGTCAAACCCACTTTCTTCAATGCATGTCTTGTGTTTAAAGGGAAAATAGATAACTAAATATATAAATATACACACATACAGGCCAGCACTTCAGACTGACTGAAAGAGTGCCTGCACAAAAGGCCTGTGTTTCAAGATACCTAAATCGAAGATATTCATAGAATCCACCAGGTTGGTAGAGACCTCCAAGATCATCCAGTCCAACCTATCACCCAGCCCTATCCAATCAACTAGACCATGGCACCAAGTGCCTCATCCAGTCTTTTCTTGAAGATCTCCAAGGACAGACTCCACCACCTCCCTGGGCAACCCATTCCAATGGCAAATCACTCTCTGTGTGAAGAGCTTCTTCCTAATATCCAGCCTGAACCTCCCCTGGCAGAACTTGAGACTGTGTCTCCTAGTTCTGTAAGAAAAGATGCAGGGAGCCATATTCAGGGGAGAAAGGTAAGCAAGAGATCCTCATTATTAGCCTCATATCTAGATTTGGGAGGAATAGTAAAAGCCATTCAATTCTCTGACACAATTCAGCCAAATACCTGGAGGAAAATAAATTATGAGAAAAGATCCCTCTTAATACTTCTCTACATTCTGCTCTTCTATTTCATGATCTGGTTCAAAATGATTCTGTCACAAGCAACCGAATAATATTCTCTGACCTTGAATAATGATTATTTGGTACATTTCCCCTTTGTTAGTGGACAAGAGGGGCCATATTATGCAATGGCATCCACTTGGCTTTCATATAAATGAGAACACACAACATACGAGACTCCCTCATCCTTTGCCTCTGAACCTACTTTTCCTCCATTTGGTTGAGTTTCTGTGGTATAGTCTGGTCTGAATTTCAGTGGCAGCTGTGGAAAGCCAGCTTCACTCATATGAGCAGAAATACATGGAGTATACAACAATAAAAGCTCAGACATGTGATCCAAGGCCCAAGAAGCTACCACAAAAATAATCTCAGCTGAGATTATTTCTATGGCACAACATGCCAAGCTTATGAAATAGATTAGCTGAGCTTAAATCTCAGCAAAAGGTCTTTGGGCACAATGATATCACTGTTTCTGACCAGAGTGGCATGAGCACTGCCCCAGAGCAGCTAGCATGGCTTAGCTGATGAAGAGTAACTGAAGGAGCAGATGTAGTTTAGTCAGGTGTCTCAAATCTGTAAACTTTTTCAGCTGCCACACCTATGTGAACATATAAAGCATGTCCATATGATCTGTATATTATAGAGCTCAAAGTAAGTTTCTAAGGAATTAGCCTCAAAAAGCCTCACTGCACATCTGGGTAAATGTCTGAGGGGATGAAATCACTAAAGACTTGATATACTCAGCTGTTGTTAGCAATTGCTGCCCACATATCCCTCAGTAGTTCTAGTTCAGGTTCTTAATGCTTGCTTCTTAAACACAAGCTTCTTAGCTGACACTAAACAAACAAACACGAAGCTTCTCCCCTAAGCAAAACTGTTGGGAAGATGTTTAACTTCCCCTTTTGTTCTTAGCCGTGGAGAGAGGAGGGGGAAGGAGCTGAAATTTCCTGGTCCAAGTTCCTCTCATCATGCTGCATCAGAGCTGGCTAAATCAGTCACGCTGCATTACGCTACATGGCTGATTTAGCCTTGCGTGATGAGTCACTGCAGTCAAGCGTCAGCAAAGAGATGTGCTACTTGAGGGGAAAAAAATAATAAAATCAATGCAGGTGCTGTGTGGTTAATTTTGCCTTTAAAAATGGATTTATTGTGTTTGTTGGCTTTTTGTTTGTTTGGTGGGGTTTTTTCCCCCTGTTTGTTTCTTTTTTAATATTTAAGCGTGGTAAGAGTTTATTGATCATTTGTGACTGTTCTAAAAAATGATTATGATCGTCTTTATTAGTTACTAATTTGTATTTGGAGGCCCCCAGCGTGGGTGGGACTCCGTCGCACTCAGTACTACGCATTTGTGTAGGAAATGGCAGTGACGGTGTTCTCTGCCATCTCAACACACCAGCGTAAGCAGGGGAAAGAGAAGTCTCAGAGCAGTAGGAGTATGCCTCAGGGTTCCCAGTCCTCAGACAACAATAGCCCTCTGAAACATTCCAAAGGTTTTCAAAGGCATAAGGATGAAGAAGAGGAAAGATGAGAAGCAGCTAAAGGTGTGGGCTCTCTCACCTAATCAGATGAGCATGGAAGTCAAGTTCTACTGACCTTGGCATCTCGTCCTTCCCCACTTAGACAACCTTGTCTCCACAGACACGAGGACCTCAGCAAGAGTTCCCCCTATCTTCCTGACTCAATACACATGACAGCACCCAGCCTTCCTAACACATCATCTGTCTGCTATGGAAAAGCAGATGAAGAACAAACGTGTCACTGACACGCTTTAGTGGATCATGGACCCCACTCTGCTGCCCTTTTGGCACATGAAGCAATGTTTTGTATTTTTACGGCACACCAAGTCTGTATTTCAGTGCTCACAGATCACAGTATGATCCCAGGAAAATATATAAATCATGCTCCCAAGACAGATCTCCTTTTCCCTTTTTTTTTTCCTTTTCTTCTGCTTTCATTTCCTACTTCCTCTCATTTGCTTTTAGATGCCTGAGTAGATTTATATTAATCTTAGGGCTGATATGTAGCACTGAAGGATTGTATTAATGCCTGATTGAGCTGCTGCATCCTACTGTAATTCATATACATTGGTAATAAAAATAATCCTCTGGGTAAATATAGTAGGAAATGGATTTTTTTTTTCCTCTGTGATTTTTTTTTTTCTCTGTGACTGTCAGCACATTTTCATTCTAAAGAAAACTAAGAGTGTCCAAAAAGATATTGCAGTAGAAACCTTTAATGGGACTATCTCTAGGTGGCTGATCAGTGCAGTTCACTAAAGACAGTCTGTTTTCATTCTAAAATGAAAAGTGGAAAAAGTGCAAAACCAAAATATTATTAACCTTGTTCCGTGTGTTTCTTTGTCTCATTATTGCTTTGCAGTTTCTAGATCGGAGATCAGACTTTTCACATACTGCAAAACCTATTCAAGTACTACTTAATCACTTGCCAACAGCTAAATGAGTGCTCCAAAAAGACCCAGTCCTGTCCTCTTCACACGAGCATAATGTAGCAGAACCCAGGTGCACCACTTCTAAAAAGCAGAGTTAGCACCAATTTCTCCTACTGTTAAGTCTAATTTAAGCTACCTTCTAAAATAAGTACATTCTAATTGAGCTGCTGTCAAGACAGCATCTTCTGCTGTAGAAAACTCAAAGTGCATTTTCCATTTCTAAAAGGGAAAAAAGATACAATAAGAAACTGTTCACCCTAGGCCACAAAAGATCAGACTGTATACAGAATTAATATGTATGATGTAGATCAAACAAGTAGGTGATAATTTTTAACAGTATTTGTTTACAGGGTATACTAATGAAGGAAAGGAAAAGAATTTTTCCCTTGCTTCACTACACACACTGACACGAACAAATAATCATCCAGATGCTTTTAAGAGATGCAGTCTTGCTTGTACAACTCTGTGGAGTCGCAGAGAAATGAATGTAGATTGCAGCAGCAATAGAGAAGCTATAAATATACATCCTCTGCCAGTCACATCTGGTGGGTTTTTTTGATATAAGATCATGGTATTGATATATTTCTTCTTGCAGATGATTTAAGCAGTTATTTAGGATGTCAAGATTAAAAATAGTCTTTTAAAGAGCAGGTAAAGGTATGATTCCTTGATTTTCTTTACTACACTTTCTAGGCCTATATTTCACCTTCAGAAAAAACCTGCTTGCTTATGGAATATCCCAGTCATTGATCAAAGATGAGGCTTAAAATAAATGGTATTGTGTGTGGGAAACTGCTAGAAAGGGTGAATTTTCAACCAAATTTGAATTTCAAAGTTAAGGTAGTTTTACTAATTTTCATGTCTGTCATATCTGCACTTTCTAGATTGAGCCAGTCACAAACACGAGGTTAAGTGAGGATGGGGTTAAAAAACCAAAAGACATACTTTAATTGACTTGATCTCAAACAAGGAAATGGAAAATCCTCCCTCTCCTAGCTCAACCCAAAAATGCCTGATTGCTTGTCATTCCACAGTCTCATTCAGCTCAAAGCAGGAAAGATTTCTAGGCTCTTAAATTGTCAAAGGGTGACACCACATTCTGTCTCATTTTAATTATTATTCTTTTAGCTTACTTTAAATTCATCAGTTCCTGACATTCTGTCTGCCCCCTCCATCATCTCAAATAAATATCAAAACAAAAGGAGAATACAGGGAAATCCACTCTCAAGGCAAAGATACTTGTTCACAACAGAACAGAAATCACTTAGGCTAACCATGTTGGAGGAAATTCTAAGTCTCCTACTGGAATTGATAGAGGAATCTGCGAGAACTCAGATAGGAAAAGGCTTCTGTCTGTCTCTAGTCCAACTCACCACTCCAGAAAGGCTAACTTCAAAATCTGATTTATTTACATCACAGTGTCTCATTCCTATGCAGATTTAGGTCCCATATAAAAGTGATGAAGTTCAGAAAGAAAGATTTCACACTGCAGAAAGTGTTTTTGCAGTCATCTTCTCTTGTTTTCAACAAACACAGCAATGTAGCATTTGGAGACTACAACCATTTGCACAGTGGAGCACTTGGGATTCAGTGATCCTGTTTAGTAGGACCTCACAGCTGTACCTAGTGAGCAGAATATCAGCATATCTGTTTTCCAGAGCACAGCAACAACTAGCTCATATAAAAGACTGTGTGTTATGAAGGCTGTATAGGCAGTCAAGGAGTTCTATCTTATTTGCAAGCTGGCTCAATAGTGCACATGGCAGATGGAAACCCAGGTGAGCTGGTACCAAACACATTCTCTCCTCCAGCGTCTCAGGGCAATTGCACATGGTACAGCTGTTCCCCAGGCAGAGCTAACCGACACAAGTTGCACTTCCATCTCCAATTCCTAACAGGTCATGATAACCTTGACACCTTTAGAGAAGCCTTTTTTATTTTTTACCCCAGACAAACCACAATTCTCCTCAGAAAATCCTCCAATGGATTGGAATCCATCAAGACCTTCTTAAACGGGGTTCAATGAAGGTCTCTTGCCCCCCATGTTTACCAAACATTTCTGTCACTGCAGAGAAAACATTGCTTTCTAATTTCTGTTTACACATTTAAGTAGTTCTGTGTTCCTCAGGGAAAATGGTGCAACAATTTTGTTTAATAACTTTTCATATTTTAAGAATCTTTTTCTCCCCCTCCCAGATGTCAGGTAGAGGAGAATAATTGGCAACGTTTTCTGTGGTATTTATCTGTGATTAGATTGTGCTCAGCACAAAGGCAATAAGTTTTAGAGGTGATGGAATTGGCTACGAGCCCAACTTCCTCAGCAAAACCTGAAGAATTCTGAATCACTCTACAATATGACCTAAAGAAGTTTGATGCTGCAAGTAGTAAGAGAGTGACAGCCACCCAAAGAGTGGCTGTCAACGGGTCCATGTCCCAGTGGAGGCCAGTGACAAGCGGAGTCCCTCAGGGATCAGTCCTGGGACCTGTCTTGTTCAACATCTTTGTGGGTGCCATGGACAGTGGCATCGAGTGCACCCTCAGCAAGTTTGCTGATGACACCAAGCTGTGTGGTGCAGTGGACACCCTGGAGGGAAGGGATGCCATCCAGAGGGACCTGGACAGGCTGGAGAGGTGGGCACAAGCCAACCTCATGAGCTTCAACAAGACCAAGTGCAGGGTCCTGCATCTGGGTCGAGGCAATCCCAGGCACAAATACAGGCTGGGCAGTGACTGGCTGGAGAGCAGCCCTGAGGAGAGAGACTTGGGGGTGCTGGTGGACGAGAAGCTCAACAGGAGCTCTCAATGTGTGCTTGCAGCCCGGAAAGCCAATCAGATCCTGGGCTGCATCAGGAGAAGTGTGACCAGCAGGTCAAGGGAGGTGCTTCTCCCCCTCTACTCAGCTCTGGTGAGACCCCACCTGGAGTACTGCCTCCAGTTCTGGAGCCCATATTACAGGAGAGATGTGGAGGTGCTGGAAGGTGTCCAGAGAAGGGCCACGAGGATGATCAGAGGGCTGGAGCACCTCTCCTATGAGGACAGGCTGAAGGAGTTGGGGCTGTTCAGTCTGGAGAAGAGAAGGCTCCGAGGTGACCTCATTGTGGCTTTCCAGTATCTGAAGGGGGCCTACAGGAAGGCTGGGGAGGGACTTCTCAGGATCTCAGGTAGTGATAGGACTAGGGGGAATGGAATGAAGCTGGAAATGGGGAGATTCAGGCTAGATGTGAGGAAGAAGTTCTTTACCATGAGAGTGGTGAAGCCCTGGAATGGGTTGTCCAGGGAGGTGGTTGAGGCCCTGTCCCTGGAGGTGTTTAAGACCAGGCTGGACGAGGCTCTGGCCAGCGTGATCTACTGTAGGGTGTCCCTGCCCATGGCAGGGGGTGGAACTAGATGATCCTTGTGGTCCCTTCCAACCCTGACTGATGATTCTATGATTCTATGAAATACAAATGTGATCCAAGCAAGTGTAAGCATCTAGCGAGCATGCAGAGTTAAGCAATCCAAGAATTTAATCCAGTGTACACTTAACATTAGCAGGAGCCTGTGTAGCGCTCTACAAAGCAGGATCTATCACATCAAGATGACCAAAGCAAGAGATGTATCTTGTGTAGCTGCAAACCTTAAGACATCAGTAGCAGATGCAACTTTTTAAAGAAAACACCATAGAAGTGTCCAGAGCAGTATATAAAACAATCCATCTTCATTAGGAGACAAGCATCATTTTTCATGGGGGAAACTAACTATATCCACAAAGAGCAGGCAAAAAGAGAGAGAGAGAGAGATCACATTATTTCAGGAGATGGAGGCAGATCTCCATCTAGCTAGCATTGAAGAAGGTGTGGTGATGAGAGCTAGTGATCAAAGTAAAGGGAGAAGTTTTAAGAGGAGCATGGCAAAGAAAAGGAGCTCGGGAGTAAAAAGATATGCCAAAATCCCATAGGCAAATGTAATCCAAGTTTGGTTGGCTTCAAAAGTCCACTTGACTATCCTAAAAACCAGGACAGTCTCTGAATGGTAGCTGTCAAGTGGTAAGGATATATTAAAAAATATTTTACCCACTGAAACGTGCACTGAATATTCACTGAATAGCCCCTTTAGCACAATGCACTTCCCAAGCCACTATCACTAATGGAACAATACGACAGCGTGCACTATGTTATTTGTCGGGACACAATCAAATGCCAGAATTGGTTCTGGTGGAACATGCAACTGCTCACCCTAGGCAACTCTTGCTGTCCAAACAGAGATTGCATAGCCAAAGAGACCAATCTTTTAATTATTATTTTTTAATCATCAGTGCAGTCATCTCATTAATATGAGCCGAAAGGAACTTGACCTAACATAATGCACTATGTCAGAAAGGAACAAGAGCATTCTTTCCTAATCAGCAACCATTTTCAATTAAAACATCTGTGTTTGGATCCAGACTTACTGCAAGAACCTTACTTTGGTGAATAACCCAACTCTCCTAAGCTAGTCAGTCTTATGTGACCAAAAGGTCATGGCAAATCTGCAATTGCTCGTTTCTGTAGACAATCAAGCACTAGGTATCTACCACAGAAAAGCATGTGAAAAGGAGTGGGTGCTAAATCTGGGTCTCAGGTCCTTGCACCCTGCTGAAGTGAAACTCCTAAGAAAGTGAGACATTTCTGTCTGTGGACCACTCAATTTCCTTTTTATTGATGGTCTTTTAGGGTTATTTTGCCATGGTAGGGCCAAACAACATCAGCACAAGTCCAGACAGACCCTAAGGTGTCTAGAAACGGTCCCTCTCTCCCCCCTCCTTCCTGAAGAAACTTGCCGTAACGTAGGAAAAAGGAACAAAGGGGACAGCACCATGCATGTCTGGTAAACAACCCTGTATCTGGGGTGAGGGCAGGTGCACTGGCCACAGCCTGGCAGAACCCCTTCTCATTGGGTAACTATGTGCTGGCTTCAGTTGCCCTGTTGGCCCAATCAAATCTCAGGCAAGATTTATATACAGGCTGATTTCTAGTCACCTTTGCCTTGCTCAACCCTTGCTTAACCCTTGCCATGCTTGAACCTGCTTGGACCTGTCTGGTTTGAAGTTGCCTCGAGTGCCCGGTCAAGTGCCTAGGATAAACCCATGAACCTACACATTGCAAGCTTCAAGAGAACACATAAGCTTAGGAGTCAGAGCCAAGCCTGCTTCCCCTTGCAACCAGGATTTTGCCATGCCTCAGTTTCCCCAGGACAAATCAAGCATCCATCGTAATAGCGCCGTTAACAGCCCACCGTCCACTGAAGCCAGACCAGCCATCGAGACCGTGTGGCATTCCTGCTAGCAACCTGCTGTGCCTGGCGCATGAGAGCACCCCAAAGCCTCTAATACACAGCAGCAGCACTCCCTACCTGGGTACAACAAGCTGTGACTAATTGATTCATTGCCTCTTTAGCTTAATGGTTCTTGTCAAGTCTCCCCAGCTGTGGCCAAGCACCGTTTTGCTCCTGGGGTATTCCCGGTTTGCACAAGATTGGTAAAATTATTATGGTTACCCAACTCCCAATGTAAAGTTATATTTTAACCATACATTGAACCTTTTTGATATGTTTTAGCAATTTTCATATTAATAAAAGGTCTTGGAGATTTTTATTAATATCTGCCACACTGTTTATAAATTAAGGAACATCCATTCCATAACCTTGTTGTACTCTGTGTTCTAAGGCAGTCCACACTTGCTGGGGACAGATGTACTCAGGGCAACTGCAAAAACTAAGGATAACTTTTTCATAGAATCAGACAAGTTGGAAAAGACCTCAGAGATCATCGAGTCCAACCTATCACCCAACACCTCATGACTAACTAAACCATGGCTTCGAGTGCCACATCCAATCCCTTTTTTGAACAGCTCCACGGACAGTGACTCCACCACCTCCCTGGGCAGCACATTCCAATGGCCAACAACTCCTTCTCTGAAGAACTTCCTCCTAACCTCTAGCCTAAACCTCCCCTGGCACAGCTTCAGAGTGTATCCTCTAGTTCTGGTGCTGGTTGCCTGGGAGAAGAGACCAACCCCCACCTGGTTACAACCTCCTTCCAGGCAGTTGGAGAGAGCAATAAAGTCTGCCCCGAGCCTCCTCTTCTCCAGGCTTAACAACCCCAGCTCCTTCAGCCTCTCCTCGTAGGGCTTGTGCTCCAGACCTCTCCCCAGCCTTGTTGCCCTTCTCTGGACACATTCAAGTGTCTCAGTGTCTTCATGCATGTTCAGAATTATGAATTTTTCAGTCCACTTCCAGGGCAGGTTTAGACTGGATGTTAGGAAGTTCTATACAGAGAGAGTGATTGCCCATTGGAATCGGCTGCCTGGGGAGGTGGTGGAGTCACCATCACTGGAAGTGTTCAGGAGGAGACTTGATGGGGTGCTTGGTGCCATGATCTAGTTGTTTGGGTGGGTTGGATTGGTTGATGGGTTGGACGCGATGATCTTGAAGGTCTCTTCCAACCTGGTTTATTGTATTGTATTGCATTTCATGTAGATGGGCCTAAGCCTTACAAGAACACACTGTTCAGCATGCTGCCACCAGCACAGGTTTTCCAAGAAGCTAATGCAATAAGTAACAGTGTCTAGAAGTTTGGCGGAGAAAAAGAGGTCACCACATGTTTGGCAACACATCATTAACTTGCTAATTATGTACTAATGGACATCTGATATTTCAAAACCTCTACTCAGCGCAATTACATTCCACTTTCCTACATTACAGGAAAGATGTAACAGCACTATATCATCCACCTGCTGGATTTTTTAAGCATTTTTTTATAGCCCACTTAGTTTAGAATGAATTAATCACTTCTACCCACTCACCTATAGCAGGCAACACAAATAAAACTAGTTTCACTACTTAAAAAAAAAAAAAAAAGGGAAAATGAAACCTTGGATCAGCAACCATTCCTGGGTACTGGATATTAGGAAGAGCTGCTTGCTGAAAGGTTGGTCCAGAGCCCCATGGTAACAAATTATGAGGTTTGGCCTCAAAACTCTGCAGCTATGCTGAACTCTGCTGGATGTCCCAGGTCTAGAGCTGAGCCAATGCTAACAAAACAACAACACTGTCATGTTTTGTCTCGTGACTAATCACACATTCACCTCTTCTGTTAGCTGGGTTAGTAACAGAGCAGTTAGCCAGGGCAGGGGAAATTGCTGACTTCACCTACCAGCTAAAAAAGCCTAAGACAAACATCACTTTTCCACTCTCTTTCCTGTTAATCCAAATGTACTGGCAAAGTTTCTCCTGTGGCAAGATTTGCCCAGGTATAATAGATACTTGTTTCCACAGAACTGTTTCCTGCCTGCCAACACATATGGCAGATGGTACATGGTAGGGATGTCTTGCCTAGAGGTCCAGAGGACAGCTGTGGAAGTATCAATCACTAAGGAATTCAGTTATCCTTCAGCTCCTAGATATGTGTACTGATGGCAGGGTTTTTACACTGGCGGTCTTAGCACCAAGTTTGCTCCTTCTCCACTTTCCCCTGGAGGTAACATACTCCCCACGTTTTACTGCACCATGTAGGAGAGATCATTTTACCATGACTACAGGTATCAGGAGGGGAAAAAAAAAGGGGGTGGAGGTGGGGTGTGTGGAATAAATCCAAAGCTTCACAAAGGTTTCAGTCTCTCCTATGGACTTCAATGAATATAAGCTGCTAATTAATCTTGTATTTTATGACGGCATTGAAATCCCCTTAGGGATATAGTTTCTATTCTCACATTCTGCATAGGCTCCCATTTTAATCTGCAAGTACCTAAATAACTTTAGAGCCCTCTGATCAGCACAAAGGGATCCCTGATGCTGATACTGACAATTGTTACCCCTTAACACCTTCAGAAGGAAATACCAGCTCCAGCAGCCCCATATAACTCCTGAGGAAGTGAATCTAATGCCGTGAAAGGAGCAGACAGTAGCACCCTGAAAAGAGCAGTAGGTCTCATACATTGACTGCTCTGGCTAAGGTGGATTCTCTCCCAGGACAGAGCACAGAGTCACTTTACACCCTTCCCCCATGGGAAGAGCAGCAAGAGGAGCCTACATCACCTTTCATCAAGCTGAGTCTTCTCACAGGGCAGAAGAGCCAAGTTCAGCCTCTTACATCAGTAAACATGGAGGGGGTTGTGTCGTTTTTAAAAGAAGTTCTGGCAGGACCAAGAAAGTGCCACATGAGTAGCACCATTGGAACTTCCCAATTTTTAGCTAAAATACAGTACAGTATTACAGTACAGTATTACCAAGGTTGGAAGAGACCTCGAAGATCATCAAGTCCAACCTGTAACTACAAACCTCACAACTAGACCATGGCACCAAGTGCCACATCCAGTCCCCTCTTCAATGCCTCCAGGGACGGCAACTCAAACATCTCCCCGGGCAGCCCATTCCAATGACGAATCACTCTCTCGGTGAAGAACTTTCTCCTCACCTCGAGCCTAAACTTCCCCTGTTGCAGCTTGAGACTGTGTCCCCTTGTTCTGGTGCTGGTTGCTAGGGAGAAGAGGCCAACCCCTTCCTGGCTACAACCACCTTTCAGGTAGTTGTAGAGAGCAATGAGGTTGCCCCGAGCCTCCTCTTCTCCAGGCTAAACAAATGTTGGTGCCTGATGATGTTACACACAAATTTGATGGGTGGCCCCAAAGTCCTCTTATGAAAGAAGTTCCCCCTTTTGTATCTTGAGCCAGAGAAGCCACCATTTGGCTCTTCTCAGAGTAACCACATGAAGCCTTGTCAGACACTCATTTGCCACCATCACAGCTAAAACATCCCCAAGACCTTCCTGTGTAATGCCTGAAACACAGCATCAGCCTAACAGGTAGAACTGACCCAGTGTAGCTGAGACACGAAAGAGCATTCATATAGCAACCCAAAACACGTTCTAAAACAATTATTTTAAGAATTGCACAGTGGATCCAAGGGGGAAAAAAAAAAATTGATCCCCAATGAAATGCAAATGAAATTCCATCAGGAAAGTCCTATTTACATCACAGCCCCAAAGGGCTTTTTCTTCCTGGTTACAAGCATCCTCAGATAATTTTGCTACCATGATTTATATACAGCCAGGGAAGGTCTTAGATAAAAATCACATGTGGAAATCTGCAGTGCTGCCAGGTGGCCTCTGGAGGGAAGAAAGTGCTGTGGAACTTCTGGAATGGTTTAAACCTCTGAGTCCCTACAAGGCAATTTGGATTACACGATGGCCCATAGCAACATGCTGTTCTTGGATACACAAAGCATAAATACAGCAGATCAAGTTAATGGGTTTTGTACTGCACATCTTGTTTTGTTTGCAGACAGTGCTACTAGAAACAGCTTCCAATGCAGTGCAGCTTCTTTCATGATTGTTTCGGTCCAGCTCATGCCTGTGTATGCAAATAGGCATTTTAGAGTGGCAATTGTAAAAAGCAATTGCAAATTAGCAAACACTGTTCAAGAACTGGAAGGGACTGCTCGGATCAGTTGCCTCCTCCACCCCAGACAATCATGTAAGAATAGTCAGGATCAAACAGGCACTTAATGATGTCTCCGTTTTCTCCTTCTGCTCCACCCTTCATGTGAGACTCTCAAATGATGTTTCACCTGCCAGAGGTAAGCTCTGATACCAGTCATAGAATCAATAAAGATCATCAAGTCTAATCTACCACCCAACACCTCATGACTACTAAACCATGGCACCAAGTGCCACATCCAATCCCCTCTTGAACATCTCCAGGGATGGTGATTCCACCACCTCCCTGGGCAGCACATTCCAATGGCCAATCTCTCTTGCTGGGAAAAACTTCCTCCTCACCTCGAGTCTAAGCTTCCCTTGGTGCAGCTTGAGACTGTGTCCTCTTGTTCTGGTGCTGGTTGCCTGGGAGAAGAGACCAACCCCCTCCTGGCCACAACCACCCTTCAGGTAGTTGTAGAGAGTAATAAGGTCACCCCTGAGCCTCCTCTTCTCCAGGCTAAACACCCCCAGCTCCCTCAGCCTCTCCTCGTAGGGCTTGTGCTTGAGGCCTCTCCCCAGCCTCCTTGTCCTTCTCTGGACACGTTCAAGAGTCTCAATGTCCTTCTTAAATTGAGGGGCCCAGAAATGGACACAGTACTCAAATCTGGCAGGTGTCCATCAGCATCCATCACCAACTAAATGCCAAGGACCATACATAAAAAGCACTGCTACCCATGGCAGAAGGCAAAGTTTCATGAAAGAACAGATCAAGTCTTACCATTAAAATAAACATAAGGTGGGGGAAAAAAAAGCATAAACTTAAAAATCTAGTCTTTTTTTTCACATCTCAGCAGACACACATCCCCACTACCAGCAATTCTGTATGTCCCTCAACAGAAGACTATCATACCACTGTAGCTATGAAATGATAATAAGGATAATGGTCACTGCTGTAATGAGGTTGTCTGAAAGGTCAAGGAATGTCCCTTCAGTTCTCAATAGTTTTAATATAAAACAAAACCAACTAATAAACCAACCACAAACAAATAAAATCCATGAGAGCATTGTGATAGGACCAGGAGGAATGGGAAAAAAAATAAATAGAAGTAGGTAGAATGCGATTGGATGTTAGGAAGAAGTTCTTCCCCGTGAGGGTGGTGAGACACTGGCACAGGTTGCCCAGGGAGCTGGTGGAAGCCTCATCCCTGGAGGTTTTTAAGGTCAGGCTGGATGTGGCTCTGAACAATTTGATGTAGTGTGAGGTGTCCCTGGCCATGGCAGGGGGTTTGGAACTGGATGATCCTTGAGTTCCCTTCCAACCCTAACAATGCTATGATGAAACAGCAACTCCAGTGAGCCTGAGGCACTGCCCAGACCTGCAAACCACTGCAAGGTGGGGAGGAACCAAACAGCCACAAACCAAACGCCAAATGAGCAGGAGAGACAGAGTGGGACCTGAGAAGCAGCTCATTGAGTCAGACTGCCTGAAAAGGCAGCTCAAACACTGAGCAAATGGTTCTGCTCCATTCAGTAGACTGAACTAAGAGGTTATTGCACCATGAACTCATGTTCTGTGCACGAGAAAGAGAAAGCTGTAACCCAAGATCTTGAATCTTGGCAAGTTAGGCCAAAAGGAAGGAGTTCAGAGACAGATCTGTTGGGAAGAAAGGCCAGCATATCTACCACAGAGAATCTCAACTTGAGGAAGCCAGGATTTAATATAGAGTACTTAGCTAACAAACCATTTAAAAGTGTGACTGTTCTCTCATAATCACTTGCTTGGTTTTCTTCATCTATTCTTTCTGTGCACAGTGAAAAACAAACAAAAAAATAATTTCCAAGCAGTGGATTTACCACATCAGTGCCAGCTTGGGGGGTAAGTGGGGGGCAGAAACTACCTGGAACTTCATCTGAGAGTACCTCCTGCCTGTACTGCAAAGATCCCTAGCACACACATCCTTCCTTAGCACCAGACTCTAAAACAGGCCTCCAAATAAATGGCATTGCATCCTACATACATTTTGGGTAAATTGCACAGCTCTATTTTCTTTTCTGGTTCAAGATAGCCAAATGAATGATTCCATATGTTTGCAACCTTTCCCCAGTCTGCAGCGGATTGTTTTATAACCATTTGCCAGCAGCTGATACGTTGAGGGATTGCTCACCCCTCACAGAAGGAGCAGTTTCATCAGCTCACAGAGCCTGCTGACCATATGCAAGCCTGAGCCCTTTCCAGCCTGCTCAAGGGGCCTTGTCCCTCTTCGAAATACTCCAGAAGGCCTCGTGTAATCTCAGCAGCTATAAAATTTGTTCCTATTGTTTAGTTTACAGCTTGAAAAAAAAAAAAAAAAAAAAAAAAAAAAAAAAGAAAGAAAATACACAGAGGTGTGGTTACAGCGCTGGGGAAAAAGGCAGTCATGAAAAACAACACAACACAAAATATCACACTTAGAGGGGGAGAGGTAAAGCTTAAAGGAAAATTAAATGAACACAAAATGTATTCAGCTAGATAGACCCCAGCATAACTTGGTTATTGACTTCATAACAATCTACATGATTGTGAACTTTCCCAAGGCTCTTTACACATTAGTTCATAGTTTGCCTGGCACTCTTCACTGTGCAAACCAAAGCTCTGCACTCTAGCTGTTTAAAAAAATAATCAAGCCTTTCTAGGCTTGGCAGGCAGCACTGCTTTCACGATTCATAGCTAGAGCTGAATGCGCTTCACGTTGCCACTGGTCCAGCGCATACCAACGCATATTACAACCTCTAAAGACTCTTCCTTGAGGGGCTAGCAAGACGAAAGCTGGACAAAAAGGAAATGGAATTCTGGCACTGTGTTCACCAGCCACAAGGGCTGCAGAAAACTCATTAAACCATCTCAGCAAAGAGGAAGCGTGAGGACCATGGGGACCTGTGTGTTCGGAGAGCACCTCGTTATGCATGGCACAAAGCATTAGATGGTGAATGGAAATTCGGGATAGTGGGCAAGGAGCAGGGTGAGCTCAAGAGGAATTTAGCACATGTATCAGGTCACTTCACTGACACTGAAGCCACTTGATAAACACATCACCAAGCAGAAATTACCCATCTGGGCTGCAGTGTCTGCCCCTCCTAAGCTTATCATCTTTGAGTCTTAATCCAGAGACAGTGCAAGACAAGGCAAGGAATCTGATGTCCCATCTCCTGATGATTAGCTGGTAGGTGAAGTAAGGAGACCTGAGATGTTCCCCCTTTTTAAGTAAGAAAAAAAAGCCAGTTGTCATCACCAATTGATTTGCATTAATGCAAATAAGCCATGCCAGAGTTTAAATTCAACCACATTACATGTCAGCATCCCATTACTGCACTACATTATGTAAATCAAACTCTAAAAAAGCACAAACAGAAAAGGAGAAACTATATTCTCAGCACGCATTGCTCTGTCTAGTGCAGCCCCAGCTGCCAGCCTCATGCAGGAGTTGCAACCAAGTTCCTGCAAAACAATCTGGATCATTTGCAGAGGCTCTCCATTTAAGTCTTATTTTATTTACTCTGCAACAAGGGCAGGTACCTGTGCAGTGAAAAAAAGGAAGCTAAGAGGGACTTCATTACCAAACTCATGCTGTTAACACCACTGGAACAGCAAACTCTGCCCATCATGAGATGACCATCCTGTTCCAGCTCTACCCTCACAGGTCCAGTCTAAATCCACCTCTGTAAAACCAGGAATGATTTAAAAGAGAAACACAAAAAACCCAACCAACCAACAAAATCAATCCCACCACCAACAGTCTGAAAGAAGCTGCTAAGCACTGAACTGTCCTGTTTTTCTTCAGAGAGATTCAAACCACCTGCTCTTGCTCACTTATTTGCTCAGTCTAACCCTGAGTTTTGTTTTCAGTCTAACTTATATTCATTGTCTGTCCATGGTGCAATCTTCATTCTTGCCGTCTCTCATGATAGAATAGAATAAACCAGGTTGGAAGAGATCTTCGAGGTTATTGCGTCTATCCTATCGTCCAACACCACCTAATCAACTAAACCATGCAACCAAGCACCCCATTAAGTCTCCTCCTGAATACTTCCAATGCTGGTGACTCCACCACCTCACCAGGCAGCCCATTCCAATGGGCAATCACTTTTTCTATGAAGAACTTCTTCCTAATGTCCAGCCTAAACCTCCCCAGCACAGCTTGAGACTGTGTGCTCTTGTTCTGTTGCTGGTTGCCTGGAAGAAGAGACCAACCTCTGCCTTTCTTCAGGTATTTGTAGAGAGCAAGAAGGTCTCCTCTGAGCCTCCTCTTCTCCAGGCTAAGCAACCCCAGTTCCCTTGGTCTTTCCTCATAGGGCTTGTGCTCCAAACCCCTCACCAGCTTTGTTGCCCTTCTCTGGACATGTTCCAGCAACTCAACATCCTTCCTAAACTGAGGGGCCCAGAACTGGAAACAGTACTCAAGGTGTGCCATTGGCCCTCTTGGGCACCTGGGCACTCTGCAGGCTCACGTTCAGCCTACCATCCATTTGCCCAGCACATTTACCTCTGCTATTCTGCTCTTTTCCTGCTTTGGGCTGTGCTAATCCCATTTTTCAGCCCTACCATTTCACCTACTGCTCTAAACCTAAGATTCTTGTCCACCACCTACATCTTAACAGCTCATCTTCCTCCACTCCCTGTGCTCCCTTAGAAGCTCACTGGAAGTAGAATCATAGAATCATAGAATCAGTCAGGGTTGGAAGGGACCACAAGGATCATCTAGTTCCAACCCCCCTGCCATGGGCAGGGACACCCTACACTAGATCACGCTGGCCAGAGCCTCGTCCAGCCTGGTCTTAAACACCTCCAGGGACTGGGCCTCAACCACCTCCCTGGACAACCCATTCCAGGGCTTCACCACTCTCATGGTAAAGAACTTCTTCCTCACATCCAGCCTGAATCTCCCCATTTCCAGCTTCATTCCATTATTTATCTTTTGCTCATTTGCATGAAATTCTCACCTTCCTCCCATGCATAAAAGCTTGCTATTTCTTACATGCCTGACCACACTTCCACTCCAGTCCTTAGAGAGGCATTGCTCCAAGTGAGACCTTTTAAACAAATTCACCAACCAGTTGTAAGAAAAATGTTGTGTGCCACTTTAAGACCAAGCTTTGATGATCTTATTCGTCCCAGACTTGCTTACTTGGATGTAATATCCACTGCCCTGCTCAGTTTGTGAGCGCACTGAAGCAGGGGATGTGATTTCCTGTTTTGTGAGGCACAGGCCACACTGTCAGAGCCTAATAAACATTGGGCAATGTTTAATTTCCTTGTAGTTAGATGCATCCTTTGACTTGTATTACACAAAAAAGAGGAGGCACAAAAACAATGGGTGGGATTCTTGCTATCTATAAAAATGAATCAAATTCAAAAGCAGCACCCAAGGAAGGTTTAAAGAACATTAAATCTTGTAGAGCTTATGTGTCCTGTCAAAGGAAATTCAGAAGACTTTTCTGTCCAAAATTCTCTTTATAGAAATCCTTGAAGGGCATAGTAGGAACGCAGGAGAGTGGACTAGAACAGAATAGAATTAACCAGGTTGGAAAAGACCTTTGAGATCATCGAGTCCAACCTATCACCCAACACCATCTAATCAATGAAACCATGGCAACAAGAACCCCATCAAGTCTCTTCCTAAACACCTCCAGTGATGGTGACTCCACCATCTCCCTGGGCAGCCCATTCCAATGGCCACTCTCTCTTTCTGTGAAAAGCTACTTCTACTGTGCAACATGTTGTACTTTTTGTGCAATTCAGGGTGTTATAGTCTTTTTCCAGTGAATGATTGTGGTGGGGTAGGAAGGTTCCCCCCCCCCCCCACACACACACACACAAAAGAATCCACAGCTAACTCAGACGGAGAAGCAGATGAAAGCTATATTTACAAGCTTGGTTTTGCTTATTGCACAAAGAGTTAGGAACTCCAGAGGCAGAATTAAAAGCAGAAAAAGCAACTTAAGCAAACAAACCCTGGAGCAGCTTTCACTGTACTAGGGTAGCCAAAAAATGACATAAGATATTGCAAAGTCAGGAACATATTCTTGCAAGTCACAGTGCAAGATAGACGTTACCCTAATCTCATCCTTGAAACCTACAACCACATGGTCATGCCAGTGTCCAGCTTTGACCACATCACACCACATCTATCAGCTTGATCTGGGCTGCAATCCTCAGCCACTCATCAATCAGCAGCTGATATTTGCAAGCATCCACACTGATTTTGCAGTGGGAAAGGATATTTCCTAGAGAACACCAGCCTTCACAGTAAGCCTTCATTAAATGCTGCTCTAATTGGGGACAGTAGGTTGTGGTAAGGTGGGCCGTACCTTCATCTTGTGTCTAGGTATGGAGAGGCCTGAAAAGAGAATGTTGGGAGGAACTGGTGGCAAGAATGGTAGCAGCTGTCACAGGGAGCGTTCAGCACAATTAAGTGCACTGATAACTGGATATGTGTTGCTCGAAGGGAGACTGAATAGATTCAGTCTTGATGATGATGTCTATAAGAGATTTGCTTCAAAAGTGAGGAACAAGAAGAAAAGAACAAAGCAGAGTCTCAGTGGAGGAAGGATGAACATCTGGTCTAAGGCAGACAACACTTCTGGAAATGATGGCCATGCAAATCATCCGTCTGTACAAGCTCAGAACAAAGAGTGCACACAGCAGATGACACTGAGGCTCATGCTGCCATTTAAATGGGATCTGCTAAGAAACAAGTATGCCATTTGCATCTGCAGAGGATTTGTTCTACGACACGCTGGGCCTGACTGGGCTTCTCTGCTAAAGAAATGAAGAATTCCTCAAGCCAAGGACATTAGAAGGTGGGACATGGTGCCTGGCAAATCCCTTCCCCCTCTGCCCTCTCCCAGCCCCTCCCCCCCTCCTCAGGATGTGGAGGGTCCCAGTTCATCCTAGATCAATCATAGTGCTTTGGGCAATCTGCCACCTTTGCCCCACTCAGACACCAGCCAAACTTCATTAGGAAAGCTACAAATTCATCCACTCAAAGAGGTGAAAAATACACATAGTGCAATCAACTCTCTGCATCTGTTTGGGCTTTGGTTTGCATCCATGTCTCAGAGTCACTTTATGAAGAGAAACTGAATTTAATCTCAGAGCAGCCAATGAAGGTTGAGGGCATGCCAAGATAGATAACAAGGAAATCTGCACTGTGATATCAGCCACAAGCAGGTGAGCCATCACATGAAGTCTCTCATTATATCCAAACAGTGCCAAGGATACAGATTTCATAGCACCCATAAAATTCAAAGTTTTGGGAGGATACTGATGTGGGTACAGCTCAACAGAGAGAATGGAGATTGGGCTGAAAGGGGGAATGGAACAAGGAAGACAGGTATGGCTTTTGTAATCAGGAGGAATGACATGGGATAATGATTCCCAAACTCCTTGAGAAAACATAACCAACATCCTTGCCCTAGTATCAGACTTGCTCATATGTGATTTTCTCCTCTCATCTCAGAAGAGCTAAACTCATGCTGCCATTTTCAGTACAGGCAGAGGAGATTGTCATCAACTATCTTGCACAAAGATTTCAGAAACTCATCTTCAAGCCTGTAATTTTCCTGTCAGATTTGGTTAGCTGATAGGAATCAGTGGCCTAAGAAGTTATGATGACATGCTATGAGGGGGGATAAAAACAAATCATGGAAACAATGTCTTAAGGACTCTGAGTTGAGTACTTAGGTTGAGGACTTGACAGGTGCTGCCCACACAAGTACAATTTGTATAACCGCTATCCAGAGGAGTAAGCACTATATGTCTCAGCTGGCAGCTGGAAGCAGGGATGCAAGTCACAGAAAAGAGTTGTTTCTGAGCCAGCCATCACATAAAAGTAGCTCTTTGTGGAGTTTTTCACATGCATTGTTAAAGTTGAATTGTTGCTTGAAGGTACAAAGAGGAAAACCAACAAAATCAAAACAGACTTTCAGAAGGGCAAGGAAATCTGCCAACAAATACACTACACAGGGCTTCACCTTGTCAAGACTTTGGCATACACAGACTTGAAGAAACAGCAACAACAAAACAAAACAAACAAATAAATCCACCTTTTGCCACTTGCTTTAAGAAATTTCACAATCCTCTGAAAACATACAATGAAGTAGCTTGTAACGTCAACGCCGATAAGCAGCTCCAGGACGGAAGACAAGGCAGCTCTCCGTTCTGCACGGCAGTATTTTGTCATTAAACCAATACTAATGGTAAGTAAATTCACTCATTAAGGGAAGGATATTTCTGATCACGTTCTTTGCACTGGCAGCTGGCCTCCCATAGATTTAAGTCTAGACCCAGAGGAAGAAACTGGGGAGAACATGTGATATAAACTGGCATAGTTTGTTTTAGCCTTAGGGAAAAAAAAAAACAACAACAGTAGATTACTCAGCTGGCCCAATTGTAATAAGACACAGAAACTACACTGACATTTGGACTTTTCTTCTTTTTAATGTATTTTCAAAAATTAGAATTGACTTTCTAACTGTCGTTCTGTCTCTGTCAAAGGTCTTCCGACTAGATCCAAAACTACGTCCCGTTCTGCATCCAGTTTTGGAGCCCCTATTGCAAGAGGGATCTGGAGGTGCTGGAAGGTATCCAGAGAAGGGCCACGAGGATGATTAGAGGGCTGGAACACCTCTCCTATGAGGACAGACTGAAAGAGTTGGGGCTGTTCAGTCTGGAGAAGAGAAGGCTCAGAGGTGACCTCATTGTGGCCTTCCAGTATCTGCAGGGGGCTACAAGAAGGCTGGGGAGGGACTTCTCAGGCTATCAGGTCGTGATAGGACTAGGGGGAATGGAATGAAGCTGGAGGTGGGGAGATTCAGGCTGGAGGTGAGGAGGAAGTTCTTCACCATGAGAGTGGTGAAGCCCTGGAATGGGTTGTCCAGGGGGTGGTTGAGGCCCCATCCCTGGAGGTGTTTAAGCCCAGGCTGGTTGAGCCTCTGGCCAGCCTGATCTAGTGTGGGGTGTCCCTGCCCATGGCAGGGGGGTTGGAACTAGATGATCCTTGTGGTCCCTTCCAACCCTGACTGATTCTATGATTCTATACAGAAACCTGGAGAACATAAAAGAAAGAGAATCTGTAATGAAGGGAGACCCCAGAACATTCCTGAATTCCAAAGCAAAGTTTACTTCTCCCAATCTCTTTAACAACTTCCTGTGCACACGGCAGGGCATTCAAGCCAAAACCAACTTGGCAAGAGGAAAGCAACATTTTCTTAACGGAACATTAATTTATCTCTCTGTTCAGGCTAAGAAGGCTGAGAGAAAGGAGCTGTAGGAATGCTTATTGTTCTAACTTTGACATAAAAGTTTTTGTGCACTTTTCGTTTATTAATTCCCTAGCTGCATTTTGGTAAGGGCTCTTCTGGACAGGGATCAGTGGAATTCCTAATCAAAACAATGAAAAGAAAAAAAGGGAGAAAAAAACCTGCCATTTATGCTTCCCAACATGAAATATTTAGTGTAAAATCCTATGAGCTGCAGTATGATGACATCAAACTAATGGAAGAAGTGAAAGCCTTCTGAAAATTATGAAAAGAGCCTTGCTGAGAAAACAGAAGAAATTGGCAAGCTGTCACAGCATGTTGGACAGTGCTATGGGCTGCTGTACACCCCTTTCTCTCTTCACTGGGCTGCATCAGAAAACAGTAAAGACTATAAACTGAAGGAGGTGGTATTTTGTTGGCTTTTAAACAGAAGGGTAACATCAGTTAAAAGACACTATGGTACCACCCATTGCTGCATTCAGTCTTGGAGCAAGTCTGACAACAAATGGGGTCAGAGTGGCTGGAGAGCAGCCAGGCAGAGAGGGACCTGGGGGTACTGGTCGATGGTAGGCTGAACATGAGCCTGCAGTGTGCCCAGGCAGCCAAGAGGGCCGATGGCATCCTGGCCTGAATCAGGAACAGTGTGGCCAGCGGGAGCAGGGAAGTCATTCTCCCCTGTACACTGCACTGGTTAGGCCACACCTTGAGCCCTGTGTCCAGTTCTGGGCCCCTCAGTTTAGGAAGGATGTTGACTTGCTGGAACGTGTCCAGAGAAGGGCAACAAGGTTGGTGAGATGTTTGGAAAACAGCCCTATGAGGAGAGGCTGAGGGAGCTGGGCTTGCTAGCCTGGAGAAGAGGAGGCTCAGGGCAGACCTTCTTGCTGTCTACAACTACCTGAAGGGAGGTTGTAGCCAGGTGGGGGTTGGTCTCTTCTCCTAGGCAACCAGCAGCAGAAGAGGAGGACACAGTCTGAGGCTACACCAGGGGAGGCTCAGACTGGATGATAGGAAGAAATCACAGAGGGAGTGATTGCCCATTGGAATGGGCTTCCCAGGGAGGTGGTGGAGTCACCATCATTGGAGGTGTTTAGGAGGAGATTTGATAGGGTACTTGGTTGCATGGTTTAGTTGATTAGGTGGTGTTGGATGATGGGTTGGACGCGATGATCTTGAAGGTCTCTTACAACCTGGTTTATTCTAACATCAGTTAGCCCATTGCAAAGGGGAAAGAAGTTTGGCTTAATGCATGTTTAGTTTTTTGATAAAGAGAAAAATTGTGCAGACCAGCAAACAATTTTTTTTCCCCACCTCCTGCATCTCCAGCAAAGTTGCCAGCAAAGGCTGGTTCCAGAGCTGTGACTAGTGACACAGTAATGCACACGGCAGGAAGAACACAGCTTGAGTTTTAGACGCCAGGCTGAGCATTCAGCACTGGCAGGTACAGAAGCCTTGTTTTGACTTTAAACCTGAGCAAATCTGATCTGGGAGTTCACTGATGGGGAATAAATATGGAAGAAACTGATTTCAAATTGTGTCTTTTGAAAGGATGAGTTGACAGGACAAAAATAGCAAATGCAGTAGGTACCTGACTGCCATTGTTACATTTGTTTAAGCAGAGATTGCTGCAATGTTCAGGAGCTGCATAAAAGGCTCTGCAATATGCAATCAAGTCACAGGTCTGAACACACACCAAGAAACATCCAGTAACTTTCACAAATGATAAGAGCTGGGAAGATAAAAGAAGCAATTACATCTTCTTTGAAACTCTATTTTGCTATTTTTAGTGCTTTAATCAAGGGTCCAATTCTTCCACCTTTCTTCACAC
This sequence comes from Picus viridis, assembly GCA_033816785.1. NCBI lineage: Eukaryota > Metazoa > Chordata > Aves > Piciformes > Picidae > Picus > Picus viridis. The sequence continues at coordinate 34,103,892 of CM066588.1, forward strand.
CAAATAATCCTTTGCTCTTTAATTATTTTCACCAGTATGGCTGTGGGCAAATTAAGTTACTATGGAGCCAGAATTAAAGGAATCGGAACCTGTCTCAAAACATTTTGGATCAGAAAGAGAGGCTCTGACCAAACAGCACCATCAGTGGCTATAAAAAGCAAAACCCACATCCCTTTACCCCTTGGTGTGATGGACCTAGTCCAGCGCTGAAGGCTAAGGTTTACTCACTGTGATATTTAGCCAGTGGCCCCTCTAGAGCTGTGCTAATCAGACCAACTGTGCTGCTCTGACACAGAGAAATACAGATGGCTATTAAGGATTGGACTGTGACCAACTCATTCACAAATGCTATCAGGCTATCATCAGACACCAGCCATTTCTGGGCAAATCCCAGAGAGAGGGGCAAAAGGGAGTATGTTTCATAAACAGTAAGATTTTAGTATGAAGATCCACATCAGTCTGCCACAAGTGCTAGACCTGGGAGCAGCTCCATACATGCTCTGCACTCGGTCACTAGTCTGAATCAAGGCAGAAGGATCCAGAGCCAGCGCAAGAATTCTTTTGTTTGCTGCCTTGCGTCCACATGAACACAAAGTCCAGCCCTGGAGAGAAAGGTGTATGAGCAATACCCAGATAACTGTACCTAACAAAGAGCTATTTGAGTTTTCCTTGCTTTGTAAGGGAACTAACAGTCAGCACAGCACCTAGATGTGGTCATCAGTGATTTAAGCAAGAATCAGCATTTGTCAGGTTTTGTAGTTTACTAAAACTTGGCAAGTTCAGATGATATTTCAGCTTCAGGACTTGATGCCTGGCACTAACTCTTCACATTCAAACACCCTCACTCAGTGTGGTGCCCTCAGCCTTTCTTGGTCAAGTAGGAAGCACCAATTGCCTCTGTTTCCTCTCTAGTCACCATCAAGTTTCCTCTGGGCTGCACATCACTCAAACAACAAAAACAATACAGAAACAAACCAAAGAGGGTTTTCCACTCTAATCTTTGTTAATACACACTTCTGTAGAAGAAGTTCTGTTCTGAACATTTCTGTTAGGAAGAAGTTCTTCCCCATGAGGGTGGTGAGACATTGGAACAGGTTGCCCAGGGAGGTGGTGGAAGCCTCATCTCTGGAGGTTTTTAAGACCAGGCTGGATGTGGCTCTGAGCAATTTGATGTAGTGTGAGGTGTCTCTGCCCCCTGCAGGGGGGTTGGAACTGGATGATCCTTGAGGTCCCTTCCAACCCAAACAATTCTATGATTCTAAATTAAGTTTGTTTCTTTCTTGTCAAGCCTTTCCTGGAAGGAAGACCATTACAACAAGAAGCCCAAGCATGGTCAAGTTCATGACTACTGTAAAACAATTTTTAAATGGCAACAGAAAAGAAAAACAAACAAACAAAAAAAAGAAAATAAAAAAAGCTGCCTGTAAATAACAATTTCTGAGCATGGTGGGGCACTGAATACAAAGTTTACTCTCTCAGGAAGCACATAGAGCCTAAGCCCAGCTGGGAAAGACCTGTCTCCAGGCAGCATGTCACTCTGCCAACAGCAGCCTTTTGCTCCCGAGGGTGCCACTCAAAAGATGATGGGGAGGAGAAAAGAGCAGCAAGGGAGAGACCATTTGCCCATCATCAGGCGAGCTGTATTTAAGCAGCAGAATCTTTCCCAAAGTTGAGAATAACTCCCAGGGGTTTCCTTACCACACAGTTTACAACTTCCATCTAACAACAGAGAGCTTGGAAATCTCCCCCTCTTTTTAACCCAATCCATCTCCTGTTCAAGAGCCTTCCCCAGTCCTCTGACCTTCTCCTCAGCCAAGTGAAAAAATTTCCTGTCTCTCCAACCTGAGTTAGGATAGGAGATGTTTGTGCCTGAAATTCAGATTTTGTGCATAATTTCAGATCCAGACTCTTGACTGTGGTGAAAAAACCCACCATGAGTACCAGCAAATCCAATCAAACATGAAGTGCTTCAACAGGATAATGAAGTTCACATAAGACTACAAAATGCAGCTATTTGTGCAGTTTATGACTACTTGTCACAATTAAGAAAAAGATAGAGACATCTTGATCTTAGTGCCAGCATCAGGACAGAAAAGTGACATCATATCAAGGTGCCTATGGGGCCATTTAGATCACCCTTGCACAAAGGAAGGTGAACCAGATATGATACAATATAGTATGAGACTGCAGCTGGCAGGCTGCCACATATGAAGCAATCAGGAAGGATTCTGAGCGACTCTTACATCATACAAAACACCAACAACACGAAGTTACTTTGTTCCAGGGAAGACTTCTGGCTGCAGCCTAAGACAGGAACTTCTTGAACTGGGTGCAAGGTAGAGTGATGTGTATTAGTCACACTAACAGCCTTGGTATACCGTGACCTAAGTCAATTGAGTAAGTGAGATATTATTCCAGGCCTCTTTTCCAGAAGCTGCCATCTGACAGCTGTTACCTTGCAAATTGCTCTATTGAAACAGGTGCAAAATGAGCAGATAGAGCTCTGGTTTACTTCCTTACAGAACTGAAGCACCCAGAAAAGCTGTTTACTAAAAATTGTGTCTTCAGAGAGCTGAAAGGCCATGAAGACCCTCCAGCTTTTCCAAAGAGATACCATCAGCAAGCATCTTATGTGGTGGGCAAGGCTGTCCTGCAGGGAGCCAGACCTGGAGTGATTTATAGCTTATTTACAATTTGCAAGATCTTCAAAGATCCTGAGCTGGAAAGGCACTGAAAATGCAAAGTGTATTACTTAAAAACAATAAAAGCCCCAAACCATTCTTGACTTGAGAAAAGCCCTATAAATCCGAAGAGAAGAGAAGAGAAGAGAAAAGAGAAGAGAAGAGAAGAGAAGAGAAGAGAAGAGAAGAGAAGAGAAGAGAAGAGAAGAGAAGAGAAGAGAAGAGAAGAGAAGAGAAGAGAAGAGAAGAGAAGAGAAGAGAAGAGGAGAAGAAAAGAAAAGAAAAGAAAAAGAAAAGAAAAGAAAAGAAAAGAAAAGAAAAGAAAAGAAAAGAAAAAGAAAAAGAAAAGAAAAGAAAAGAAAAGAAAAGAAAAGAAAAGAAAAGAAAGAAAAGAAAAGAAAAGAAAAGAAAAGAAAAGAAAAGAAAAGAAAAGAAAAGAAAAGAAAAGAAAAGAAAAGAAAAGAAAAGAAAAGAAAAGAAAAGAAAAGAAAAAGCCAAGTCCTCCATTTGAAGGAACAAAGCATAAAACACTCAATTCAGAACATAATCACTAAACAAGACAATATTTCCAAACCAGCCTTTTAAGATCATTCACAGCAAGGGCAGATACCCCTAGACTGGCACAAGAAAAGAGCACTTCACTCACTCATACTTTTGGGATTCTAAGAAAATAAACAAACAAAACCCCAACATTTTAATGCTCCAAATCCTCCACAAAAATCTCTCACACACACATTTCAAGCAGACTAGATGGAAGAAAAAGAAAACTATCCTCAGACACATCATGATCTGAGTGCAGAAACCTGTGAGCATTTCTACTGGATGCAAAGCAGTAATTAAATGCTTCCTATAGAAAAGAAAGGTTGTCTCCTGGACACTGCTGTCAATCTGCATTTAACAGATGCAGCAGCTTTCTCAGTTCAAGCACACAAGAGCTCCAGTTCTTCACTGAAGTGACCTTAGCTGTCAGCCCAGCCTGTCCTGTTCGATGTCTGTAGCCCTGCTTGGTATGTTTTGTGAGCACGGGTGGAGATGAGAAGATGCAGAAAGGAACTGCACGAGGAGCAAGCAAACCACTGGCCTCAATTAAAAACTTAAAGAGGTGTCCCAAGACTGTCAGCCTGAAGATGGAGCATCTATGTTTAATTAAAGGGAGAAGTTTAGCAGAAAATGCCACTCCAGCTACTGTCAGAATGCATGATTAATTTGTGATAAAACACCCAGCACTGCCTAACAGAAGTAGAACGGCTGGGGGACACACATTTTCCACAATTGCTTGTTACTTCCTCAAGATATCACCAATGACCCTGGGCTTGGCATCAGTGCATTACAATGAAATTCTCACATCTGGTCTTTTGGAGTCTCAGAATTGCTGGAAGCTTTTCGAAGCAGCCCCACGTCATGGCACACCCAAGCCTGGGAATGAGAAAGCAAGATATTCGGTGGAGGTTTCTGCCTTTCCACCATCCATAGGGGGGCCCTGCCTCCCCTGCTAGTCTCACAGTCCATCTTCTGCAGTGACATAAGGGCATGGCTGTTCCTTAAGCTCATCAACAATGCCAGTCCTTTCCAAGTGATTCCTTACAAACAAGTTACCCTCCCACGACAGTGAGTGCTGCACCCATTGCTAATCAGCTGCCTTTTCAATTAGCTGTTCAGGCAGGGTTTTTCTCCACATGATCGATACACTCAGTTATTAAGATGTTGAAGAGCACAATTATTTATCCTCAATCATAGAGACTGTTTTGTTGACTGCACAAACATACCCTGAAGTTTAACTTCTCCTACCCACCTCACCATGTCTGAAAAACCAATTGCAAAGTCTGCACTGGCTTTCAGCTATGTAGAACAGCTGGTTTTCCTTCCAGCCCCTGACAGTGAAAATGAGGTTTCCAGGATCACAGCATTTTCTCCTTCATCCTCTTCCCCCAGGAAAAGATGACTGTCTTTTGCTGGCTTGAGCTGCCTAAGCCTCCCACCTGTGAACACAGTCCTTGCTTTGTTTTAATCATGGGTTACTGGAGCAGATTTAAGCACTAACAAAGTACACATCTGTGGATCTTTTTCTGAGCTGCTTCCATGAGTCAGTCTTCTGGTATACCATAACAGATACAAAAATCTCCACTCAGAGCTCTCACCATTTCACACAACAGGTAGTTTCAGAAATCTAATAACCAGCTCTCTTCCTAATAGCAACTGAACACACAGAACCCATCCTGAATATGCCAAAACCCTTCCAGAAAAGTACAGTACAATTGGTGTTGAACAGGGCATTGTTTGATGCAGCTGACTTCTCAATGTTAGTTAATTTTACTCTTACTCCTGAGAAAGCCTAGAAAAACAAATGCAGGAGTAATCTTCAGGTCCACTTGATGTCAGCCCTTTCTTCTACCCCTATCCACGCATGACATTTCTCCTCAGGATGGTCTTTCGACTTCAGAAACTTGGTGGAGATTATCAAGACTGAGGTAACTTAAACTATTCCATGGATACAGACAAATAGACAAAGGCTAAAGGTAGGCAGGGACACAGAGGTAGATAAGATGCACCACTGTTCAGACTTTCATTTAGCTAAACTTTTGACTCTTGAAATTTCCCTTAGCTGTTGCTGGAGGAATTTCTATGAAACAACTTAAAGCAAGGTAAATAGAGTTTTATTTAAAGTAGCCAACAGCTGCTGATAAAAGCACCATCACGGCAAGGACCTAAATCAATGCTAACTTGGAAACCCACTACTTCTACTTGCATAGATAAACAGAAGAGAGTGAGATAGTGCCATGGAAAAAAACATTCAATATTCTCTACTTAGATTCTTGTAGTCCTGTGGCTGAACTTCTTTTAACTGCTCCCAAATAAGTTCTGAGCACACAGGAATGGGACAACACAGCTGCCTGTCACTTGATTCTATTTCCTCCAGATCTCAGCTGCAGCACGAGTTGCTTCAGACCCTCATTCCCAGAAGCACAAACTACTGAATAAACACAGAGCAGCCCTTCAAACAGCCATTGTACAAAGAATCCATATTGTGAGCATTTCACTCCCCTACTTGGATGCTTGATTGAATTCTTAGTTAAGTTTGATATTAAAACTTTCTATAGAACAGTGCTTTGGTTTCCAAGAGAGTCCCTATCTCACACAACATTTTCCATGATCTCCTGTGATAACTAAAGTTAATAGCACTATGGAGTTCATATGTTCATGAAATTAGCTGCTCTGTACATGTGGCTCTTTATGATCACATTTTCTCTGCACCCTCCTAACTGCAAAGATGGGACACGACATACTTCTATTCACACGCTTAGGGCATCATCCAGATGCTAAAGAAAAGCACTAAAAGGAAAGAAAGATGAAGCAGGAATACGTCTTTGAGGGCATCCCATAACCCCTTGGAGAGAGTTGGTTTATTTTATGTGGTAGGATTACATAAAGATGAAATGAACTAATTATGGGGCTCTTTGTCCCCTTTTCTAGCTGCAAGACTACCTCATTGCTTCCTTTTGCTCCCAAAGAAAGATGGATTTTTTGCAGGCTTTCTGCAGTTCTAGCATTTTCAGTAATTAAACTTATCTCTGAGGCAATCACATTTAGGATTACTAGGTTTCCTATCTCCAGGCTAATAGGGTCAAAATGCTTAGCTGCCCTCCTGCCTGCCAGTTTACAGCATTTTGCTAATGGATCATTTCCTTCCTTGGGGATAACACATTGGCTATTAGGTGTTCTCTCGTTGCACTGCAATTTTATGCGTTCAGGCAGCGAAATTAAGTGTTCCTGTTATATAGATCCATAGAATGGTAGTGGTTGGAAGAGACGTCTGGAGATCATCAAGTCCAACCCTCTGGCCATAGCAGGATCACCTAGGGCAGACCACATACGAATGAATCCAGGAAGGTTTGGAATATCTCCAGAAAAGAAGGCTCTACAACCCCTCTGGCAGCCTGCTCCAGTGCTTCAGGACCCTCACAGAAAAGGAGCTTTTCCTCATGCTGAGGTGTAATTGCCTGTGTTCCAGACATCTGGGAGAATTTATTGCCAGATAAAAGTAGAATGATAAAGCAATAAAAATAACTTTTTGCTCACAAGTTTGCTAGCAGGGTTTCACTCAAAGACAAGGAGAGCTTCTGTAACTTGCTCAATAGTTCTCCAATTTCCACCTTGCTTATGCTCAGTCTCTCATTTTTAATGCACTTGTACTCCCAAACTGCACTACTGCTTAGCTGACAGTACTTCAGCACTCACATGTTGGAAGAATGGAAGTCCAACAGGTTTCTGTCTACTTTAATTCCTTTCTCAAGAAGCTCTCCCTCTCCAGTGCCTTGTTTCTTGTTTTTCATCAGCATTATTCCTGCCCTTATCTTATATTCTACTCTTACTTGTCCAATGAAGCCTGATGCAGCAGTGCAAAGTCTAAGTTGCCATCTCTATGTATTGCAAGATGGGAGGGAATAAGAAAAAGAAACTGCAGCATGCAGACTATTTGTTTATACAAAATGGAGTCTCCATGCAAATGACATCACTTATGCCACATTCAGATCCATAAAAATTGCTATTTCATAGAATCATAGAATCAACAAGGTTGGAAAAGACCTTAAAGATCATCAAGTCCAACCTGTCAACCAAGACCTCATGACTACTAGACCACGGCACTAAGTGCCATGTTCAATTCCCTCTTGAACACCTCCAGGGATGGGGACTCCACCACCTCCCTGGCAGCACATTCCAATGGGCAATCTCTCTTGCTGGGAAGAATTTCTTCCTAACATCCAGCCTAAACTTCCCCTGGCACAGCTTGAGACTGTGTCCTCTTGTTCTGGTGCTGCTTGCCTGGGAGAGGAGACCAAACCCCAGCTGGCTACAACCTCCCTTCAGGGAGTTGGAGACAGCAATAAGGTCTCCCCTGAGCCCCCTCTTCTCCAGACTAAGCAACCCCAGCTCCCTCAGTCTCTCCTCGTAGGGCTTGTGCTCGAGGCCTCTCCCCAGCCTCATTGCCCTTCTCTGGACATGTGACTGGCTGCCAGCTGTATGTGGCACCATCCTCCACCACTCTCTGGGCACAGCACTCTAGCCACTCCTTAACCCAGCGCAGAGAACTGCTGTCCAAGCCACAGGCTGACAGCTTGGCTTCCTTCCACTGTGCTCACTCCAAAGCAAGTTTTATTGCTTCGTGACAATCTAGAACTGCACTAGTTTCTGATACATCCCAATCTTGATGCAAAACAGGGTGACAGTGGCTTACCCCCTAAATATTGCTATTCTGGTGGGAGGATTTAATATTAGTTGTTAGACCCTAACAAGTGAATGAGTTAAAGTGGCAGGGTTTCAGGTGAGGGTTTTTGGCTTGTTATTTTCATTTGGTTTGTCTTTTTCCTGTGGTACTTCAGGGCCATTACACTGCACAGAAAGTAATGATCGCTTGTCAGGCTATCTGCTTTGAACATAGAGCCTTATTTTCATAGAGGTGAAAATGTAATACTTCACATGAATGCTCTTATTTTAAAGAATTTGGTGCAATCAATGTGAACCTCACATTTCTGCCTTTTTCAATATTAAAAAGTACTACCAAAAAAAAAAGGACTTGAGACAGCCAATCTGGAAGGATTCCCATTCTCAAGAGCTCAAGAAAAGATGCATTAAAGTTAATTGGGGGTAAAATGAAGCACTTCAAAATGTCTCTCTTGAGCTGGCAAAACAGGAATGTGCACAGCGAAGATCCATTCAATTATCTGTGGGTTTGAGATTTGTTTTGAGGAAACTGTAATACTCAGTCCACTTGTGCTTCTAACACTGTCTGTGCCTGTGATCTTACCAGGCCTCAAAGGCCAAACCACCTGGCTGGACCAGTACTACAGCTAGAGACCATCAACTACAGTTAATCTTAGACTCCGGGAAAAGTGGTGCTGCATGTTCTCAAATAGAAAGAGGTTCTCCCCAAATAGAATAGATCAGATCAGGTTGGAAAAGACCTTTGAGATCATTAAGTCCAACCTATCACCCGACACCATCTTATCAATGAAACAATGGCACCAAGTGCCTCATCCAATCCCTTTTTAAACACCTCCAGTGATGGTGACAACTACCACCTCCCTGGGCAGCACATTCCAATGCCCAATCACTCTTTCTGGGAAGAACTTCTTCCTAACATCCAGCCTAAACCTCCCCTAGCGCAGCTTGAGACTATGTCCTCTTGTTTTGTCACAGGTTGCCTGGGAGAAGAGACCAACCCCCACCTGGCTACAACTTCCCTTCAGGGAGCTGGAGACAGCAAGAAGGTTTCCCCTGATCCTCCTCTTCTCCAGGCTAAGCAACCCCAGCTCCCTCAGCCTCTCCTCATAGGGCTTGTGCTCCAAACCCCTCATCGACTCTGTTGCCCTTCTCTGGAAACATCACTTTACCAGCATCACTTCACAGCCTACTCTGCTGGTCAGACTGGAGGAGAAAACAAAGAGAAGAAAGCATAAGATATTAAAGAAGATTCAAGACTGAAGCCTTAATCAGTTCTTTCCAGAATGGTTTCTGCAAGAGGAGGAAACTAAGTCAAATGAGTAGCTGCTCTCTGAGCAATTCTAATTTTTCTCTTCGAATCTCTAACAAATGTAAACTTATTTGCCACTAATCCTAAGAAGTTTGGTTGAAAGGCTGATCTGTAGATTTGTCATAGTTTGGGCCCCAAACCAGGACAACATTCCATCCTGGAGATGGTTACATCTTAGTGCTGGCTGGCTGGAACAACTACCCCATTGATAGCTGTACCCCAGGGTCATACATACGGTTTCAGATTGCATACACACCCCCAGCATAGGTCTAAGCCTAGTTGTGGGTGTACCTAGCGCTCTGCATAGGTTACTCATCACCAGCTGCACTGGGCTCCTGGATTAGCTCAAGTGAGTGCAAAGTAGAAGCTTAACAAATTAGTTTCATGCCACCTAATGGCACTATAATATAAATGAAACATGCCTCAGACTGGTCCAGGCGTGCCGTAGACCGCAAAACAGATTTAGCATACCGTGTACAATCTACAATCTGCTCTGGGATCTCTGACTGAAAGACAAGTCATTAATGTCCTCTAAACATCCTCAAGGAGCGGTAAGACAAAGCATAATCATGCACAGACTTAGTTTTGAATAGGATCCCAATTTAAACATCTTGTTTCTTATCTTCCATGCTGCAGCTTTCAGCAGGTGAGCTGATTTGCTTTCTCAGAGAGCCCTGCACTCCCGGCTGCACTAGCAAGCAAATTTTAAGTTTTACTTGTTTTTTGAGTGGGTGGCTAATGAAAACAACATAGCAAGAAACCTGGGGAAGGAAGTGAGCACGCTGGGCTCATTCTGCCTCCTGGACAAGGCTGTTCCGTAGCTTACTCACTGAACTCCCACTCACACCGTGGAGGCATCAGGTGCAGGGATGCCTGGAATATGAAATCAGGTCTGCTGCAGAGCAGGAGGGAAAGCGGGAAGAAGAGCTGAGCCCTGCCTTTTTTGCACCTTTTGATTTAACCAGAGCTACAGGCATCACCTACTTCTTTGCAGCTGCTTCCCCCAGAAGGCCAGGCCATGCCCTAAACTTCAAATCTGAACTTGCAGAGTTATGAAGAGTCTGGATGTCAAGTGGCCCCTCCAGACCTCACATTCTTCTCAGGTTGGCAAATCCATCACAGAGTGTGTTTGCAGTCCAATTTCAGGCAGGGATAAAGAGCATACAGTGGCAAAAGAGGCCATGCGGCAAGGAGCCCTTTCTCTTTGAAGCATGCACTTGCGTGCTTGGGCCAGTCTCTACCAGTATATTTTAGCAGTGCTATGGGCAGATGAGGACTGGCACTGCTTGAGTTTTAACTACAGTGATCACCATTTATGAGGATGTGAAGCTATTGTCCTCTGCCATTACCAATGGTAATGACAATTTCTCAGAGTAAACTCTTTAGTACACAGAATCCTGCAACTCTATCACATGTAGGTTTGTGATTTAATCACGAATCATGCTCTGGTTAAAGAAAGTTTGCAAAAATATATCAAGATGACCCCAAACTCGTGAAGTATAGATGGAAGGTCTTCATTTCAGTTCTTTTTTTGCTTGAAAAGTACTAACTTTTCTTTCTTTTTTTACCCCCCTGCTTCCTTTAGGGTGTTTCCTTTTGATGAGTAATAAATAAAAAGGCAGATGAAAACCGAACGGAAGTGCAAAGCCCCAGATCTGAAAGGGACAAAGGCTCCATCTGTCACAGAGAAATCCAAAAATCCAGGTACCAGCACAGAGCCCACCTGCCAAAAAGGTTTTATGTTCACGTTAAGCACGACTTTAAGGAACAGAAATGTTCTCACAGATAAAGGCAGCCACAAGAATGACTAAATGAGATGCACAGACAATAATTCCCTCCTTTGATTGCCTCTGCTGTCACCACTATCAGTTAGACATCTGAATGAAAAATCAGCTTAAAAACTTTGATCCCTTTAAAAAATGAAAAAAACAAACTCCATAATCTGGAAGTCCTTAGAGGAATACAGAACTTTAGCACTCTCCTATGCAGTACCTTAGCTGCACCTTTGCAGCCATGGGCAGAAATGCATCAGGCCCCCCTCACTCCTCCTTGGCACTGCTGTGCCTACCCCAGGATGGGCAGGTAGTGAAACGCCAGCGGCTTCCGCCATCTGTCTTGGTCCTCTATGCAAACAAGGACTTGGCTCTTCAGTCCCACTAATAAAACATAGCAAGGCTTGCTTGCTGCTTTGCAGATTGAAAAGAATGGGGAAAACAGAAGTCATATTTCTCTGCTGCCAGGGTGACTAGCCCTACCAAACAACAAGTCCCCTAATAGTTCAGGCTCCTCTACACGATATTGCTTTTTCCTCCTGACTGTTTTGCTCCTAGTACACACAGATTCTGAAATACCCATCTCCTTCCCCAGAGCTCAGCCCTTCACCTCAAACACAGCAGATGCTACTATGCCTTTACCTTTATGTTGAATGAGGATAATTTGTTTGTCTGGCCAAAGCCAGGACCCAAGTGCTAGACACCCAGTACCCAAGACCAGAAAGCACAGAAATGAGAAAGGGGTAGCTGTGCAGTTACTCAACTGCATGTGTTACACAGCACTAACACTATGCACTGGATCTTGAAATTGCAGATCAATGACTTCAGTACAAAATATGAAAATCTGCTACAAATCCAGAGTGTAACCTGCTCACAGACACCAAAATGTGACAGAGTTACAGAGGTTTACCAAGTTATCCCCTTGACTGGCTGTGTGCAGGGTCCTACCCTTCTCCAGCTGGGAGATGAACTAGGTTAGCTGACCCCCTTCAGTGGGCTCCCATTGAGACTGGTGCAGCAGTGAAGCTGCAGGAGAGTGAGCTGAGCTCCCTTTTGAACCACAGGGGGAGAAGACAGACACAGAGGTCCAATTCCCAGCTATCTCCTTCATGCTGGTGCAAAAATCATTTATTTTAATGGAGTCAGCCCTGATTTGCTCTAGGCATCTCCCCTGCAGGGCACACCATCAGCATCTGTGTCAGCTTTGCACAGTTTTCTTTTCCTAGTGACTGTCTGGGCTGCATGCTTGCTTGCTCCATTAACCCATCTTTGCAGGACATATGCAACACCAGACCTTTATAAAAAAAAAAAAAAAGAAGTCAACAAAATCCCCAAAGTCTGTCCAATCCATGGCCACCACAGGCAACATTGTCCTCTTCAAGTCAGTCTCCCTGTGCCCTTCACATGAGAGGGAGGCAAAAGCAGCTCGGTGTTAGACACCCCTGTCTGAAGCAAACATTCTGGGCCCCTCAGTTTAGGAAAGATGCTGAGTTGCTGGAACGTGTCCAGAGAAGGGCAACAAAGCTGGGGAGTGGTTTGGAGCACAAGCCCTATGAGGAGAGGCTGAGGGAGCTGGGGTTGCTTAGCCTGGAGAAGAGGAGGCTCAGGGGAGACCTTGCTCTCTACAACTACCTGAAAGCAACTACCCAGCAACCTGTGACAAAACAAGAGGACACAGTCTCAAGCTGCACCAGGGGAGGTTTAGGCTGGATGTTAGGAAGAAGTTCTCCAAAGAAAGAGTGATTAGCCTTTGGAATGGGCTGCCCAGGGAGGTGATGGAGTCACCATCCCTGGAGGTGTTTAGGAAGAGATTGGATGGGGTGCTTGGTGCTGTGGTTTAGTCGATTAGATAGTGTCGGATGATAGGTTGGACTTGATGATCTCAAAGGTCTCTTCCAACCTGGGTAATTCTATTCTATTAACATACCAATCACACAAAACAGTGTCAAAAAAGGAAACCAAAAGGATGTCCAGCTCTAGAACTCTTAAAAATTGCTGCAAAAAGGTGAGAAAAATGGATCCTAGATCTTTGCCCACCATGTGATTACTATTACTATTATTAAGGTCTCTTCCAACCTGGTTAATTCTATTCTATTTTTCTCCCCTCTTTTCCTAACGCATCAATCCCTACTGATGTTTTTTTGTTGGTTTTGTTTTCCAACAGAACCAAAAGAAATGCTGTTGCACTTCTAGAGGCCTTGGTGAAAAGCTTAGCTGCTACAAACATGAAAGCTGCTCTCTGCTGTGTGAGTTGCCTCTCACCCCTCAGCAGGACAGCTTTCAGGTGTAATGGGAACCCCAGATGATACCCTTCATTGGGGTTATTTGGAGCAGCCCCCTCCTCCAGTTCCAGTGCCTACAAAGGAGCACTGGCCCCAGTGTGCCACAGATTGAACAGTGGATCTGAAAAACAATAGGCATTAACATCCTGCACCCTGACCATTAACTATAATTGTCTTCTACATCAATCACACGAGTTTCCCCCTTAAAGGTTATTAAGTATAATTTCTACTATGCAAATAGTTCCAGCTTCATTAATGGATTTTTGGTTTCTACTAGAAGTTTTTCTTTGATGAATGTCTCCAGATGTCAGTATCTGAAAAATGTATTGGGAGGAAGAAAATTCTCTCTGGTAAAACATAAAAAAGGTCCATTGGAGAAAGGGGGTAGGGGAGAGAGAGAGAGAAATATAATTAAAACAATTAAAATTCCTATCTCATGACCATTTACAGATGCTCCAAAGTGGCTCTAAATTAAAGGGAAATGTCACAGAACATGGATGCTTCTGCCAAAAAGCAGCATTAAAAATGACAAATTCCAAACAGCCTGAAGACTCTCGTTAAATCCAAGGAGCAGGGCTTTAACAGCTCAACCAAGGGAGGCAGAGGGGGCAGGCAAAAGCAACCAGACAGCACAAGACCCACGGATTTTTAGATTTATTCCCACCAGATGAAGTGCCTTTTCTACCATCTTATCTTTAATGAATTCAGACTGCCTACTCCTATGGCCTCAGTTACTGCCTTCTCCTAACCACAAATTAATTTTTTAAAAAGAGCCTGATGATGAAAGGCTCCATCCAACAACCAGATTTCCTGCATGAAGGTTTCCCAAGGCCAGCACACCCCAAGGCCCAGATCAGTGCAGTGAGGTGGCTGTGAAGGCTGCATTTTCTCCCCCTCTTCTATTGCTGGGTGGGGTTTTTTTCCCCTTTATATTCACTGCTTGGAGAAATCTCCTTTGGAGTATTTTCTCATTTGTGTTGTGAGAAACCTCTGCTGGTGTGCTTGGGTCAGGGATCTTGTTTCAGTTTTGTTTGTTTGCCTTTTTTTTTTTTAAAAAAAAAAAAAAAGAAGAAAGGGCATCTGCCTAGACTTCTCCTTACACCATCTTCCACTTAGGCTTGCACTGGAGAAACTCAATTATGAGAAATACAATAAATATTTATTGAACGGGTGAAAGCAATAGCATATGCTGAACACGCTCTGTTTTCCTGGATATATTTTTTTCCCTCCCCTGCATCAAGCCCTTGTTCTGTCAGAATTGTTTTCATGTTAGTATTAGTCAGTCACTCCCCATGTGTCAGTAAATGCAAAACATGCCTGCTGTGAGACAGGGAGCGCGGGTGCCACTTTGCAGTTCCTCGGGATGCGAGCTGGCACAAAGACAAAGCACACACAAAGGATGACAGGCACCACAGCCTGCTTTTCCAGACAACAAACTGTAGAAATGATAATACCTTGGGAACAGAGTTGGGGTTGGGGGAGAGGAAGCACACAGGCTTCAAGAAGCTGGAATTCAGCTGGAGCAGGTAAGGAAGGTTTCCTCGGTAGAAAGCGGACCTGCGTGGCACAGCTGCTCAAGGAATGCAACAACTGTGCACGGGGTCAGGTATTACAACCTGCTAGCAGAGCCTATTAAGTGGCCATCTGTAGCTGGTTTGCTTATTTACAGGCACTTCAAAAGTACAGCTCATCATTATCTAATAAACATCAACAAACCTGGCTGTACTATGCTGCTGTAAAAGAGGCAGATTTTCATCCCCTTCCAGCCTACAAAAAAACCAAACCATTAACTCTGGGTGTCTCCACTTTCAGGAACTGGGCGCTGGTTTAACTGGAATTCTCTCTCTGGCTAAGGACTAGCCTACACCTAGAGGAGGATTCACCTCAGACAATCTTCTGTGTGGCACTGGCCAAACTGCACAGGATCCAACCTCCAAAGCACTTGGGCATTACTCAGCACCACTCAGCTGACTGCTGGCAAGTAGAACTACTAGCAAAACCTAAGGGGCTGGGTCCAGCCTCAGGCACAGTCAGTGCAAGCGCTGGAAGAGAGATCAGCTCAAAATCTTCTCGGGGGAATCAAGCCAGGCATCCAAAATGAGGAGCACAGACCTATATATGATCTGATCTCACAGCAGACAGAAAGGCCATGGTACAGTCCGGAAATTAGCTCAGCCTTTCAGCTTGTAGCACAGTGCCAGAGCCAAAAGAAATTATAGGACAGGAAATTATTGTTGACTGGATCCATCATTATTCTTTTACCATCTGTTGCCTTCAGGTTAGTGCTTTTCATAGCTCATACTGGTTTTCAACATTGCATCCTTTTTTTTTTTTTTTTTACTGACCAAAAACTGAATAAAAAAAAAGAAAATAAAAGAAAAGAAAGAAATATTAAAAAAAAAAAGCAAGCTTGGCTTTTGATCAAGAGTTCACCTTCAATTCCCAGGGAAGATTTCTGTCATGGAAAATGCTACAGAATCATTAATGAGCAGTTGTAGTGGAGACCTCTGTTTAATCTCCCATCCATCAGATTGCACCTTTGGCATCGCAATGACCCAGGCTTCCCACAATACCTGCCACTTACACAGTGCTTCACCCTCTCTAAGAATTTAATTGGCATAATAGATGAATGTTTATAGATCAGCTGACTCAGAAGGAGACCCCCAGATTCCAGGTTTCTGATGTCCCTTTCTTTCACCTTTAGCTCGTGGATAGGAAGCATCTAATTAACCTCTTAGTATCCAGGATTTCACAGGTTGCTGTGAAACAGCCAGGCCAGAGGCAATAGGCAAGGAATAACCCCACAGATGTGCATAATGGTTAGCATCTCCTAATCCTCCTTTATAGCATTGCTAGATATCACTAGATATGATCACCTTCCACTTGCCACGGGCAAAGAGCACACACCTGGGCTGGTACTGAGGTTCAGGTGGCATGCAATTCCTCATCATAGCCTTCAGCAGACATCTTGAGTGGACTGAACTCTACATGACACTGTGATCATCATTGGCATTATCACAGTCATTCAGGTAAGGTTTCAGAATAAATACACCCTCAACCACTGAGCCTTCATACGTGGCAACATTCACATGCACCCACTTGCAGCACAGAAATTCACATAGATGCTGCTCTTCACAGAATCAGAGCCCATTCACAGGTTTAATCCATATGGAAGATTGGGCATCTTCCAGCAGAAATGCCTCAGACCAAGAAAAAGTTATGATTCATTTGGTGGTGTAGGGAATTAGGAGCTACTGACATTCATGGGGAGGCTGGTAAGGAAACCCATTCACAGCAGTCTCTTCTGCCTGTTAAATAAATTACCTCAACATAAACTTCCCTATTTCTATAAATAATATCAAAGAAACAGTATCTACTTGTAACTGGTTGCCCAGGGAGGTGGTGGAAGCCCCATCCCTGGAGGTTTTTAAGGTCAGGCTGGATGTGGCTCTGGGCAACCTAATCTAGTGTGAGGAGTCCCTGCCTGTGGCAGGGGAGTTGGAGCTAAATGATCCTTGAGGTCCCTTCCAACCCAAACAATTCTATGATTCTAATACAATTATGGAAAGTTTTTCAAAGCCCCAGACCACTGAAATAAATATGTCCCATGCCACCCAGCAGTCTGGCACTCGGAGCATCACATCCTTAAAGGGCAGATGCATACATGTACCTACGCACAGGCACCCCTAGAAAGTGAAGATGATCTGATTTACGTGTCTGGGCTTCTCTTTTCTTTCAGCAAGCATACTAATGCCCTCACTAGAGTCAATGAATTCTCTTAAAGGATAGCCAACAGCTTAAGAGAAGACTTAGCAAGCACAAATGCTGCCTGTAACAAAACACTTTCAGGTAGAAACAATATTCTTTAACACCTTCTTTAGCTAGGATTTAATAAGTGCAAAATCAATGTTATAATCAAATGTAATGCTCATTTCCTAGAATAATCAGCTGAAGTAGCAAGTGCTGTATCAGGGAATTAGAAGCATTGCTCAAACAATGGAAATTCCTGATCAGTAACCCAGGAGTCCAAAGCAAGCTTTTTATTTTAACCTAAGGCACTTACTTCCCTTCATCCTAAATGTTTACATGTGGAAAACACTTGTAGGAATTCTTGTGTTGCCATCAACTTAAGCACTATGTCCTCCCAGTAGTGAATAAATAGTGGATGATTAAGCTTTTGATGCCTAAACACCGATGTGTTTGGGATTAACAGAAAGACCTGTGCTCTTAAGGTCTGAGTTTTGTTTTATTTTTCTTATTTCAATAGGAAGGAGCAGAATCTCAGACTGCAAGGCTCAGCGAGGGAACACAGGAAAGACCTCAGGCAACAGCAATGGGATGCTGCCAGTCCTAAGTGAGTTCTACAGGTGGAAAACATCTATCTTCAAAAGACTCACTGTCAGACAAGATAGTTTTCAATAAAGAGATGAAACTGATGGGAGGTTTTCCTTCTGCATTTCTGTCTGCTTTTGGCAGAGTAGACCTGTGTGTGCACGAAGGAGTTATGACTTGACAGCAAGTTGTAAAGCTTTTCCTTCTTATCAAGGCAGAGCAGCTGAGACAGCCTCTTCTGCACTTGGCTTTTTAACTGAAAGATTAGAAGTTCTCTTATGCAGTTTGCGTGTAACAGCAATTCAGAAAAGTCACCCAGAGCCCAGTGGTTTTGACACTCTAACCGCCCCAGGGATGGAACTGGGGAGAAGCCAGGATCCCTCACCAGCAGAGCAACACACGTCAGTGAAGAGCCGGATCAAGTACCCCTGTCACAATTAAGTGCCCTCCAATCTTGGTGGTAAAGGGCTACATAAACTCCTCAGTAACAGAACTTCCAGAGATACATCTTCATTTCCCAGGTGGCTCATGCTTTCTGGTGCCAACACAGTAGGCTCAGCTCACAAGTGTGCAGAGTGAGAGCACAGATGAAAGCAGCCAAATCTGGGACTCAGACCAAAGGCCAGGGCTGAGTCTCTGGGGAAATGTTTTAAGGAGGCAGCCAGCTGCATCTACTGGTGAGAACTGAAGTTGTTGCCTGGGGAGGGGGATTGACTTGACTCAGGAGAGAGTGGAGAGGACAAGCTGGCAACACTATTAGAGGGACTTTGATCATGCAATTCAAGCTTCTATTTAGGCCATCAAATTTCATTCATTTAACCTATCTTTGACTCCTGTAATTCCCCGGGGAAATGGTGAATGCTCCAGCACTGCTGACCAGCTGAAAAGAGCCAGGAGACAGCATTAACATCTCCCAGCAGCACAAAGACAAAGGAGCTTCATGCCACTGCATCTCTCTCTAAGCTCAACTGCTCCTGGCATATCACAGCTGCCCCATGTCCTGACAGGAAGCAGATGGGAAGCTCAGCTGGTAGTGGGATGCAGAGACACGCACGTAGCTCTATACAAGTAGGTTCAACATGATGTCTTTTTACTTGTTCCAGTGTCAGCCCTTCATAGGCTGATTTGCCAGGAATAATCTTCAATCACTTAAAAGGGGGAATGCAAAAATCCAGGCTATAAAATCCTGACATCTTCACTACATAACAGAGAACAGAGGTAACTGCCAACATGCAGGGAAAACAGGAACCAACAATAAACACCTTCACCAGAGATAGTCCCTGTCAAAATAAACAGATGTACATTGCTACTTCATATTGCACTGCCAAACGCAGCCCAAGACTGATATCCAGACTCAAACAGCTCATTATTAAGGAGAATTAAAAAAGAAAATGAAGATCATGTCATTAAGGGAAAGCACCTTGTGTGAACAACCTCTGCATCCTCTGCTGTAATACTGAGGAGAACACCACAAACCCAGTTCAGGCCTTCCCAACGCCCCAACAGTGTTGCCTGTGGAGACACAATTACTATAGATAAGGCAAACTTGATTCTCTTCAGCCTAGTTGAAATGAAAGTCCACTTCAGTAGGAGGATGGGGATTTTTTTCCCTTTTCTGATGACAATCTAGTTCTGTTTGAATCAAGATTAAAAAAAAAAAAAAAAAAGAAGGTAAAATAATAGGAAATTATCCTCCCTTTAAGCCTTGCAAAACTCATCCATCACCCATCTGTCCACCTTGCACCTCATTATTTATTATTCAAGACTGAACAAGCTAGCATGCCAGTTAAGATTTTCCCTGAAGAAAGCTGGCATCTAGACAGACAGCAACTGCTATCACAATGTTTCTTTTTGATTTCTCTGCCCTCCCTCACTCCATCCCTCGTGGTGGGAATAAATACAAAAACCTTTTAAGTAAATAAAACACTTTCTAATGAACCAGCAAAAGAAAGAGAGAAACACAAAACAGAAGTCTTTTCTTTACTCAGGCTTTATCAGTGCTCTATTAAATCACCCTCCTCATGGTCGCTTTCATCCCCCTGAGTTCTCACCCACAAGAGAAAATCTGGTCTCAGACACATGCAGGCTTCTGGATAGAAGACACATCTGTTGTTCAAATCACAAGTCCAAAGCATAACTACAGTCATGACACATCTTTTCCAAGCATCACTCTAATGAGACGATTTAGTTTAGTGGATAATGGAAAAGCAGCTACCACAACCCAGAAACTTTATCTCCACTGTTTGCTGTAGCAGCAGTGAAGCCCAAGCCAAAGTAACCAGAAGCACCACCAGGGCTGGGTCCATCCCAGCCCTACACAGACAGAGAAAGCCTGAAGGTCAGTGTGAATGCAGCCTCTGTTCACCTGGGACTACCTGCAGGTCTCCTTAACACAAAAATGATATTCCCAAAAGTGGTATTGCTGTGTGGCTGGAATATGCTGGCACTCTCCAGCCAGTCTGCCTCTGCTGATAGCAAGAATCCCCCAGTTTGCATTATGCTGCATGGAACAGTGCTACCCTGAGGTATGTGTCCCAGATGGGTATCTAAAGTGCCTTGGGCCAGCCATGCAGCTCCTCCTGCACTCAGGTGTCATAGCACACAGGCTGCCCACACTGGCAATGCTTGGCTTTCAGGTCAACTGACTCCACCATGCATTTGAACCATAGTCAAGGATAAGCAGCCCTGGATTTGAGTTCTCTCCACCCAATGCACTAAACACAAAGCTGCAGCTTTCACCTCCTCCTCTACTTCAGGATTTGCAGAATAATTTAACAGCAAGCACTAGCACTACTCTCAGATGGAAGGTTATGAGCCCCACAAGGCAGCCCAACGTGGAGCCATGGACCGGCCCACACT
The DNA here is from genome assembly GCA_033816785.1 of Picus viridis. NCBI lineage: Eukaryota > Metazoa > Chordata > Aves > Piciformes > Picidae > Picus > Picus viridis. The sequence continues at coordinate 34,124,347 of CM066588.1, forward strand.
GAAAAATGTACCTTAAAGACAGAAATTAAAGCCTCATATGCCTGTGATAATATGGCCTTTCCCACAGCTTTCCCAGGCAGAGAACAACCTTGTGGCAAAGATGGAACAGGGCAAGTGAAGTGCCTCTCTCTCCACTCTATCACCCTCCTATTTTTGTATCTTGCACCAGATAACATCCTCCTTTATAAATACTCACAGCAAGAATATTTATCAGGAAAAACATAAACCAGAAAAGGTGAGAGAATTTTTTCCCCTTCTTGTTATCCCAAAGTTTCCTGCCTGTCAGAGTTTCACACGTTGTCTGATGTATCTTTCATGTAATACATAAATATAATTTATGCAGGAATGTATCTGCAAGTGAGAGTGTGAGGGGGGCTCTATCTTGTGCAGGCACACAGGCACCTCTGGGGGCAAGCAGCTTACACAGAGACTGTGTGAAGAGTTACATTTGACAAGTACGGGGGAAAGCTCAGCTAATGTTCTCAGTCTGCTACTTTCCCAGAGCTGGGCTGACAGTGCTCAGGCAGAGAGCAGGCAGTTCAGGAAGGAGCCACACAACTGCATGACATGCATTGGGCTTCGGCACACAGGCTCACACAGTGACACATGGTGCTTGCCACTCTCAGCTACAGCTGGGAAGCTTCAAGCACAACCCAACCCTGGCATCTCCAGGTCAGCCATGTGCACCTCCAACTCCCAAAGGGATACAAACCCATGGCAAAAAAACCTGTAAATGCAGACATATTTATCATCCATTCACCAGTAGGACTTTGTGACTAATGCAAGTGCCAGATGCACCAAAGAAAACAACAGACCACACCCCAAATCTGAGATTCCACTACTCTTTCAGAACACAAAAAAAACCCAAAACACCCAAAAAAGAAAAATACCCCCAAAAAAACCTCAAACAAACAAAAAAAACCCCAACAAACCACAACCCCCAACTTCATCAGTGTTCAGGGAGTTTTGTGGGGTGTGTTCGTTTAAAACACCTTTTTCTCCTCCTCCCAAACATCTTACTTTTTTGTAGTCCAGTAACCTACATTAGTAATCTAACATCTTTATCGCAGAATCATAGAATCAATAAGGTTGGAAAAGACCTCAAAGATCGTCAAGTCCAACCTGTCACCCAACACCTCATGACTACTAAACCATGGCACCAAGTGCCACGTCCAATCCCCTCTTGAACACCTCCAGGGACGATGACTCCACCACCTCCTGGGCAGCACATTCCAATGGCTAACAACTCTTTCTGTGAAGAACTTTCTCCTCACCTCCAGCCTAAACCTCCCCTGTCACAGTGTGAGACTGTGTCCTCTTGTTCTGGTGCTGGTTGCCTGGGAGAAGAGACCAACCCCATCCTGGCTACAACTTCCCTTCAGGGGAGTTGCCTGGAGATGAACAATAAGGTCTCCCCTGCAAGAAGAAGGGCAAGGACAAGCCTCTCTCTTCTCCAGGCTGAGCAACCCCAGCTCCCTCAGCCTCTCTCCCTCACAGGGCTTGTGCTCCAGACCCCTCCCCAGCCTTGTAGGCTGAACATGAGCCTGCCCTTCTCTGGACATGTTCATCCAGCACCAGAACAAGAGGACACAGTTCAGGCTGGATGTTGTCTCAATGCCCTTCTTAAATTGAGGAGCCCAGAACTGGGCACAGGACTCAGGGTGTGGCCTAACCAGTGATGAGCACAGGGCAGAATGATTTCCCTGCTCATGCTGGCCACACTATTTCTGATGCAGGTCAGGATGTCATTGGCCTTCTTGGCCACCTGGGCACACTGTTGGCTCATGTTCAGCTGGCTATCAATCAATACACCTAGGTCCCTTTCTGTTTGGCTGCTCTCCAACCACTCCGACCCCAGCCTGTAGCGCTGCAGTTCCCAAATTTTTTTATGATCATTACAATTGAGAAGTCCACTCAGCAATAAACCAAGACAAGGAATAAATCACTTGTTTCTCGTTGTCCTGCAAAAGGAATTGCATACTGACATGGGCAACACATGCACTGGTGTACATACATCTGTATGAGTCCATAGTAATCAGAGAATTGTTAGGGTTGTAAGGGACCTCAAAGATCAGACAGTTCCAACTCCCCTGCCATGGGCACAGACACTTCACACTAGATCAGGTTGCCCAGAGCCACATCCAGCCTGGCCTTAAAATCCTTCAGGGATGAGGCTTCCACCACCTCCCTGGGCAACCTGTTCCAGTGGCTTACCACCCTCATGGAAAGCTGCATCTTCCTAAGCCTCCCTGGCTGAAGTATTGTGTCACCTATCAAGTCACTGAAAATGCCAGAGCAGAAAGATGTCACACAAACAGTGCTCAGCTGCACCCACACAACCCAAAGAACAATCTTCTGGGAGGAAATGGGCTTTTCAAATACCTTGTCTCTAGAAACAGCAGTACAGTCTGAAATGTCACTTATTTAATAAATATAAAAGAGCAAGACTTGCAGTTCCCCCTGTTTGGGGTTTTTTTTGGGGGGGGGGGTTGGTTTTGTTTTGGTTTTTATAAAATCTGCTTTACTCCTTTAGCTGCTTACTCATGTGCACTTACCTTTTAGTCTGATCATATATATATATATATAAGGTTTTGGAACAAGTACAGAGGAAGAATAAAAACATAATGGTTTCTCACTGCTCGAGGGCATAACTCTAATTAAAAAGAACATTCTTGCTTTTAGCACCCAGACTTCTCTCTCCAAAACCTGAACTTTGGCATTTTCAAACTGAGAGTTAAAACACAAAAATAACTCTCAGTGCCAGGCAGAAGGCCTGACTGCATTATACAGTGGAAAAGGGGAGGGGTGAGGGAGAAAGAGGTTTAAGGCTAATAGACTTAGCAGGGAATTTGAAGCAGGAAAATGCAGATTTGCTCAGCAGCAGGACCACTGCTCACATGCACACATCAGCACTGAGTGGCAGCTCTGTGCAATGCTGGAGTCCATGCACGTATCTGTTTGATGCGCTGCTTCAGTGAGTGTGTGCCCTAACACACGCTGCACAGAGCAGATCCACTTACACACTGACCCGACGCAAGCTGCCATGCACCAACACACATTGTACTCTGCTGGAGTCCGTACTGCTGCACAGAAATGAAGGGGCTTGTGGTCAAACCCACTGTCTGGCAGTGACATCAGACACCCAACCCTTTGCCATGTACAGTGCTGCTCAGTCTGATTTTATTGCCCTAGGGTTCATCAATTCATACATTTGAACTCCTGTACAAGAGGTGTAGATGATACCATCCCACACGGCCACACGCTGCTGTTAACAGGCACAAAGTGGTCTCCAAGCTGGCGACACATGGGTTTGATGGATGGACCACTAGATGGATAAAGAATTGGCTTGATGGCCGCACCCAAAGAGTGGCTGTCAACGGGTCCATGTCCCAGTGGAGGCCAGTGACAAGCGGAGTCCCTCAGGGATCAGTCCTGGGACCTGTCTTGTTCAACATCTTTGTGGGTGACATGGACAGTGGCATCGAGTGCACCCTCAGCAAGTTTGCTGATGACACCAAGCTGTGTGGTGCAGTGGACACGCTGGAGGGAAGGGATGCCATCCAGAGGGACCTGGACAGGCTGGAGAGGTGGGCACAAGCCAACCTCATGAGCTTCAACAAGACCAAGTGCAGGGTCCTGCATCTGGGTCGAGGCAATCCCAGGCACAAGTACAGGCTGGGCAGTGACTGGCTGGAGAGCAGCCCTGAGGAGAGAGACTTGGGGGTGCTGGTGGACGAGAAGCTCAACAGGAGCTCTCAATGTGCGCTTGCAGCCCAGAAAGCCAATCAGATCCTGGGCTGCATCAGGAGAAGTGTGGCCAGCAGGTCAAGGGAGGTGCTTCTCCCCCTCTACTCAGCTCTGGTGAGACCCCACCTGGAGTACTGCCTCCAGTTCTGGAGCCCCTATTACAGGAGGGATGTGGACGTGCTGGAGCGTGTCCAGAGAAGGGCCACGAGGATGATCAGAGGGCTGGAGCACCTCTCCTATGAGGACAGACTGAAGGAGTTGGGGCTGTTCAGTCTGGAGAAGAGAAGGCTCCGAGGTGACCTCATTGTGGCCTTCCAGTATCTGAAGGGGGCTACGAGAAGGCTGGGGAGGGACTTCTCAGGATCTCAGGTAGTGATAGGACTAGGGGGAATGGATTGAAGCTGGAAATGGGGAGATTCAGGCTGGATGTGAGGAAGAAGTTCTTCCCCATGAGAGTGGTGAAGCCCTGGAATGGGCTATCCAGGGAGGTGGTTGAGGCCCAGTCCCTGGAGGTGTTTAAGACCAGGCTGGACGAGGCTCTGGCCAGCCTGATCTAGTGTAGGGTGTCCCTGCCCATGGCAGGGGGGTTGGAACTAGATGATCCTTGTGGTCCCTTCCAACCCTGACTGATTCTATGATTCTATGAAAGTTTAGGAACAAGCTCTTTACTATAAGGATGGTGGAACAATGGAACAGGTTGCCCAGGGAGATAGTTGAGGCCCCATACCCCAGAGCTATTCAAAAGTCAGGCTCAACAAGGCTCTGAGCAACCTGTTCTAGTGGAGAATATCTCTGCTTACTGCAAATGAATTGGACTAGATAACCTTTAGATGTCCCTTCCAACCCAAACCATTCTATGACTCTGATTCTATGGAAGTGATCAGTGCTACATTTGAACCCTCCCATTGTGGGCACACCTGTATATGCTCATGCTTTCCAACACAAGTAATGTCCCAAGTGAGCTTTACCTGTGACTGTACCCTGAAGTATTAACACTGGTCAGCAGCAGTTTCTCCTGGCTCACTACAGAAACCTCCTTTGAGTAAGAACAGGTGAAGACCTGACAGGTAAATCCTTAGGGATATACTGAGGGCAGGGTAGTCCTTTTGAAGCCCTTCCTGCATCTCCAGAGGCAACTGCTCATCTCAAACCACTAGCTACAGACCATGCTATCTCTCACAGAAGCAGATCAGGCACATAGATACAAACCTCTATATGCAAACATATATTGGAATCTCACAGAACTTCAGGGTAGGGTTGCCCAATACTACTCTGGGGACTGGGTATTTCGTAGTGCCTCCACTACCACAGAATCTCCCAAGACAGTAATACTTTTCAAAATCATTCCCATTAGGCTTAGCTGCTTCTCTCAACTCTAACACAAGCAACATTAGGCCAGAGTTCCTCCCTTTTAAACCTCTACTGGCTGCTCCTAGCTGCAGAAAACAAAAGGGCACCTTTGCCTAGAAAAACGGTACATTCGTAGCCAATGATGACTTCTGCACGTGCTAGAGGATGATGCTTATTAACATGGAAAGGGATTAGTTTCTAAACCAGATGTGAACATTGCTTAGCAAGAGTCCCATGTTCCATAAGTGAGTTTTGACACACTGCACTCACACATACCTTCAGATTCAAGCACAGTTAAAACACTGCTTGTGCAACCAGAAGATTTAGCAGATATCCCAGAGCCCACTGAGGTCAGAACACCTTGCTAGCAGAGAGCTTACAGAGATGTCTCTAGCTATAGTGCAAGGACCCAGACAAAAAAGGGTTAAATTTTCCTCTTAAACTGGGCAAATTAGGAGAGAGAAAAGCCATGCAGATAACACTGTATCTCAACTTGAATGAGGCTAGCAGAGAGTCACAAAGAGACTGAAGAGGTAGGAACATCTCCCTCATGAGGAAGGGCTGAGGGAGCTGAAGGAGATTGAGGGGTGACCTCATTAATGTTTATAAATATGTGAAGGATGAGTGTCAGGAGGATGGAGCCAGGTTCCTGTCCAAGGACAGGACAAGGGGCAACAGATGCAGGCTGAATCTTAGGAGGTTCCACATAAACACTGTCAGGGGGCAGAACACCAGAACACGCTGCCCAGAGTGGTTGTGGAGTCACCTTCTCCGGAGACATTCAAAACCCACCTGACCCTAACCCTAACCCCTGTTCCTGTGTGACCTACTCTAGGTGATCCTGCTCTGGCAGGGGGGTTGAGCTAGACAATATTTTGAGGTCCCTTCCTACCACTAACATTCTGTGAGTCTGTGAAATGAAGGTTCTCAGGTTTGGAATCAAGGCTCATTGAAATTAGCACTTTGGAAAGGCATGTCACAATTAAAAATCTGAGAGCAATGTAAACCCACCACATACTGCTCTATTTTAACTTCAACAGATTACACGCCATAGCTCAGTTCTTGTAAAAGCAATACTCAATCAGTATCCCCTCCAATCAACATTTGTCTTTATTTTGAACATCAATATAGAGGAAGCATTTTGTAACAGCACATGAAAACCAACACAAGCATAGATTTCCATGGTGAAAATCAGTTCACCAGATAATGTGGACATGACTGAATTATATCAGCAGTTCATACCCAGCTCATGTTCCTTTACAATGCACTTGCAGCTATGCCTCATGTCAGAGAGTTGGAGTGTTTTACAAGTGAAAAATCTGCACACCAAAGGGACTGGCTACCTACTGCCCTGCCACCGTAGGAGAGGAGATCCTCCATAACTCAGCATTAACCTGACTGGCACAAACAGTGAGCTTGCAATGCAGAGAACTAATGAGTAGCGATCAGAACAGCACATGTTGCCCATAGAAACATTTGTACAAGGAGCATCCCTCTGATAGGACATGCCAGAGAAGTCAGAAGCAGCTGGAGGATAATTTATTTTTCATTTGGAGTCCCCATCCTGTGTAACAACTTTAACTAGATTCTGGATGATTGACCAGTTTCATCCATCAGATGTTTCAAAGACAAATGAAGCCGCTCTGGAGTTGTTACTAGAGGCAGATTTGTTTCCACTTTGCTTATTTGCCTATAGAAGAGGAATACTTCTGTTCAGTCTTCATTTGTAACAGGAAAAATGCATGCACACATGGATGCTTGCAAAGGAAAACAAAGGCAGAAAAAGATAAAACCTGGGCCAGCTTAGAAAGCTTGAAAAGAGCTGGGCATGGTCAAAACACAGCTGCTCAGCAGCCCTACAAAGCTACAGGTGGCAGAGATTCACACACTAATTAAAGGAGAGAGAAGACATGGACCTCTCCATCAGTGATGAGGTGGCTTAGCTAGTTTGAGAATTACTATCAAGAGCAGAATTTTGCTATCATTGCCTCCAAGGAAAATGAAAAGGGCACAAACTTCTTTTCTGCAGGAGCTCAGCTTATTTGAGATGTTTTATTCTCTCTAGGAGTTGTGTCTGAATGAGAATCAAGGTTGTGAAATTCACTCACCACGCCAGCACACAGAAGCTTCTTTCCAAATCTTTTAAGAGTGATTTAGACACTTGAAAAAAGCCACAAACCTGAACTAATTGTATGCAACTAAAATATGGCCCAGTTTCAATTATTCCACTGATTGATCTTTAAGTGATAGATTTTCAGAAGAACCTAATGAAGAAAAGAGTCTGGTTCCCATTAAAATGTAATGGGAATGATACCTAATCTGTTCAGGCTCCCCTGAAAAACCCAGTTTAAATTAACCTGTGAGGAGGTTCACACTTTCAAGACCACAAGTTAGTAAAATTGACTCTTAGGCTGTATAAATCTTATCAGTGCTAAACAAGATGCTCCTAAAGCAGCTGTCCATATGTCACTGTCCTTAACAGCACCATCCCCTCTAATCCAGTCCTGGACCTGGGCAACAAAAATACTCTAATTTCCACCAGCCATATGTTAGCTTTGCCATATGGAAAAAAAAAATACTCTGCAGCAATGAAAGCAGTGACAGAGCCAGATTCCTTTTTGTATGCAGTCTAGAGCAAGACAAAATTAAACCCAGGTCTCTCCAGAGAAGAAAGCCAAGTGCAGCCCATGTATGTCCCTGAAGGGAGAGCCCAAGCTGCCTAGCAAACACACTGTCAAAAAAAGAAGCCCTCTCACACCTCCTTGGTAGGATGAGCTTTCTGCATAGTTATTTGATGGAATTGTACCCAGATACAAAAGCCTGGTTGTCTGCCACGAGTAGTAAGACTTCAAACTGTGAGCAAAGGACTGAATTATTTGCTATTACAGAGAATGCCATTCTTACAGAAATTCAGCAGTGTCTTGATGGGATTTTTTTCCTTCAGCATTTCAGCCCAAAAGATGCATCATTTATTAAAAATAAAATAAAACTTCAAAACTCCTAAGTGTGTATCCTCCCAGTGTTGAGATGCTGCAGACAGACATGCTGCAGTCTGAAAGAACTGGTGCAGGCAACACGGCTTGGGAAATGGTGAATATTTGCCCAGCTTTAAGCCACAGGCAAGGATCTTGCAGTCCCAATGTACTCCCTCACCTCTTCATTTCCCTGCAGACTGAAAGCTCTGCAATCAAGGGAGAAAACTAGAAATCTTGGGAAAACACATGACAGGAGCCCAGTTATTCGGCTCAGCTATCCATCCTCGCTTTTTCACCCCAGCAGGCTGTGGAAATGTTATTGCAGGTCAAGAACAACTCCAGAGGACACCTGCCTTGAGATGCAGCAATGGAAACACACACTGGGGAGTGCCTGCCCAGCTCCAGTCTATGCCCACCTGCTGGCACAAGCAGTGGGGCAGTGCATGGCAGAGGAGAAGCAAAGCTGGGATGTTAACCACCCAGAATAAAGCAAAGAGGTGCACAGCTGGGGCTGACTTGGGTCCCAGTAATCCTGACCTTGGATTAAGCAAGGCAGACCTCTACTGCTGCATGTTAACTCTCAAGAACTGTCTTCCCCTGAGCCAGAGAGAGGCATAAATAATCACCATTCCTGTACTAGGCTAATACCTTTCCTTTGCAAAGAAATCCATATCTTGCAGAGAAATAAAGCTTCCTCTTTCTCACCATGGGTGTCCCCAAGCAGATGGCCATGTGTTCCCTACTCCAAGTGCTGATACAGCCCAGGAAGGTTATCTAATTACAGAAACAATACTTATTGGATGCACTAATGCTTCTGCAATTTTAATAGCAGTATGATAACTAGGATTTATATTATTTTCCCTTTCTGATTAATTATTTACACAGAGACAAGCCGAGATTATTAAGTACGTGTGTGCCGTGCCAGGCTGCAAGAGAGGATTTTTTTTTTTTAAAGAAAAGGAAGAAACAGACTCTAAACAGACTCTGAACAGCATCTCAATCCCAGGCACAAATCCAGGCTGGGCAGGGACTCCTGGAGAGCATCTGCTGGTCGAGAAGCAATCCCAGGCCCAGAAAGCCAATCAGATCCTGGACTGCATCAGGAGAAGTGTGGCCAGCAGGTCAAGGGAGGTGATTCTCCCCCTCTACTCAGCTCTGGTGAGACCCCACCTGGAGTGCTGTGTCCAGTTCTGGAGCCCCTATTACAAGAGGGATGCGGATGTGCTGGAAGGTGTCCAATAAGGGCCACGAGGATGATCAGAGGGCTGGAGCACCTCTCCTATGAGGACAGACTGAAGGAGTTGGGGCTGTTCAGTCTGGAGAAGGGAAGGCTCAGAGATGACCTAATTGTGGCCTTCCAGTATCTGAAGGAGGCTTACAAGAAGGCTGGGGAGGGACTTCTCAGGATCTCAGGTAGTGATTGGACTAGGGGGAATGGAATGAAGCTGGAGGTGGGGAGATTCAGGCTGGACGTGAGGAGGAAGTTCTTCCCCATGAGAGTGGTGAAGCCCTGGAATGGGTTGTCCAGGGAAGTGGTTGGGGCCCCATGCCTGGAGGTGTTTAAGCCCAGGCTGGATGAGGCTCTGGCCAGCCTGATCTAGTGCAGGGTGTCCCTGCCCATGGCAGGGGGTTGGAACTAGATGATCCTTGTGGTTGCTTCCAACCCTGACTGATACTATGATACTTTGCAGGAAGGTTACTGAAGCATTTGCTCAGAGCAGGGACATGATCCAGGGCGTTACAGGTAACATTACAGCTTCCTAGTTTGGTAGTAAGCTACAGTAGGGAAAGGGAAACCCTGAAGCCAAGACATCAGTCAAGGAAAGCTGCATTTAGCTATAAGCCTAAAGAAATGCCACACAGGAGTAAATGACAGCTGGGAACCACTACATAATGTAGGCAGTTTTACAATGCTATTTGTCTACTCTCCATGCAACATGTCCCTGAAGTGCTAAATTTAATCAGGTAAAAACTTTGGAACCGCCAAGGCTTCAGAGAGACATTTGTCAAACACTCCCCCAATCTCAAAGCACAGCCATGAGTTCTTCAAGTAGACTGTGCTCTGGGGGAAGCACATATTTCCCCCTTTTTATTAAAAAAAAAAAGAAGAAAAAAAAAATCTCCTCCAACAAGATGTCTAAAATTTATCATCTCTTCCTAAGATCGAGTAGTTCTTGGAGATCTGCCCCAATGCACTTCCACAGAGGAGTCAGATGCTTTCTGCTAAATGGCAACACTGAGTCTGGCCAGCTGTTCAGGTGGGATGATCTCATTTTGAATATTTCATTTAAAAGAAAAAAAAACAAACACCTTAAATGAGCCTGACACTCTTGAGGTTGTGGTCTTAAAACCTGCCAATTTATAGAAGTCTCAAAACTGCAGCCAAGTACGACCATTCAGTCTGAAACAAACAAATCCAACCTCTGCTTCACATCTTTGCAAATTCCTCTGATTTGTTTACCGTTTGGAGGACCAAAAATTACATTACTAACTTTCTACAAGCCCAGGTGCTGCAGTGGTAAAAAAGAGGAAATTCCTAAGGAGGAAAAAGACAAAAGGATAGGATAGGATAGGATAGGATAGGATAGGATAGGATAGGATAGGATAGGATAGGATAGGATAGATAGGATAGGATAGGATAGGATAGGATAGGATAGGATAGACCAGGTTGGAAGAGATCTTCAACATCATTGTGTCCAACCCATCATCCAACACCATCCAATCAACTAAACCATGCAAACAAGCAACCCATCAAGTCTCCTCCTAAACACCTCCAATGATGGTGACACCACCACCTCCCCAGGCAGCCCATTCCAATGGCAATCACTCTCTCTGTGAAGAATTTCTTCCTAACATCCAGTCTAAACCTCCCCTGGCACAGCTTGAGACTATGTCCTCTTGTTCTGGTGCTGATTGCCTGGGAGAAGATACCATCCTGTGCCTGTCTACACCCTCCCTTCAGGCAGTTGCAGAGAGCAATATGCTCATGTCATTAAGTTCATTCAGCCTGGAAAGAAATTAATCCTATCATGTTTTAATGAGGTTGAAATTTTGATTTGCAAAGAACAGTTTTAATAAAAGATATTTCATGGAACAGAAGAATCTCTAGAGTGAAAATCCCCAAAGCCTCCTCCTCTGACCAGGAATTTCTGGTCATTAAAAAAACCCAACCCCAAAAGCACAACCATCACTAACCCCTTCATTTGCAGTGATGAAACCATGAGTGAGAGGTCAGAGGAGAGGACCACAAAACAAGTCCTTAGAAAAAGGGACTTGCAGGGTAGGGGAAATCTATTTGGAATTACTCTAAAATCTCACCATAAATTCAGAGGTTGGGGGGGGAGAAGTCAGAAAAGTAGTAGTCTATGAGACTTAGCAGTTTCTTCTCACATCTGCTTTCATGGCATCCCAGATGGATTAAGTAAATCACTCCAGGCATAAATTTGCCACATTAGATAGAGGACATGCTTCCTCTCCCATTAGGATCAGGCAACTGTGACTGCAGTCTGATCCACCAGCCTTCCAGATTATGCAGCAGTGAAGGTGAGGAGCCCTGCCTGTCCCCACACAATAACTTCCAAGAAACTGGATAACAAAGTGGCACAGGAGACCTTTCCTATGCCCTAGCACTGAAGTAGAGACAAGCCATCATTTCAGCACCCAGAAAAGAACTGCATGGGCTGACACAGCCCATGGCTGCAAAAAACACACACCCAAAAGGAGCAGAGATTTAGGAACAGAAATATGCATGCATCACTTAAGTAAAGGTCATGGTTTAGCTGTGGAGTGATACCACAGCTGCAAAAAGAGTCTGGATCAACACCAGAAGATACAGAAACATGGACCACAGATGAATCTCAGCTTCCAGACCTAGAACGAGAGCCACTCTGGGAAAGAAGCAAGAAAGGGACAGATTTGTTTATCTGGGAACTGCAAGTAACTGTCCTGGTAGCTTCATAGCTTTAGGTGGTTGGGAAGACAACACACACCAAGGTAAAATGGAAAGCAGAAATGCTCTCGGACGGGGCCAAGTGCCTGTGGTCTTTGCATTCACACTGCAGCACTGTGAACATCGCAGCATCATCTTCCTTGGGCAAGTCACTCCTGCTCCTTCTGCTCTGAAATCCATGCCTGGAGCAGGATAGGGTAGGAGCAGGCATCTCTCTGCCTGAGAGTAGAAAAGGCAGATCTAGTAAGCTTTCCCACCCCTGCTATTTTCCGCTCAGAACTTCACAATAGAGTAAATCTCAGGTAGCAATGAGGCCTGCTGCATAGGGAAAAGCCAAGTATGAATAAGAAACCCTTCCATCACGCTGTCACAGAAAGTGAGTTCCCTGGGGCTTGAAGGAAGGCTGAGCCTTAAATGCTTTGCTCTTTAATGGGCTTTTTCTTTGCAATCAGCATGTGAACTTTGAAAAACCACCAGCTTGGTTTCTAGAGCATGTAGTTCTGGGCCCACCAAACCCACGCAGCTCCCTGCTCCCCACACATGAGCTGCCTGATTGGCAACCCTGCCATCAAAAGCCTCTGTGCAATTTCCACGTTATGTATTGTATTAAAAATAATACGCTTCTGATTTTACAAAGGGTTCTTAAAAGAGATGCTATTGGCATGTCACCTTCCTAAAAGCTAAAAAGAGGCATTTTCAGAAACAGAAATAAGCAAAAATGTCTGCAACAGAGCAGTACAGCACACCTGTACATGTGCAACCCCAGAGCCAGGTGAGCTCCTCTGGAGCCAGTGGGGCTCAGGATTGGAGTTAGTGGAGGCTCCATCAGGACCGGGCTTTGCTATTACCCTTCTGCAGGAGGAGGGCTGGAGGAAAGGATGGTCTGGAGAGAGACAGCACAACTGGCTGCAGGGAGGTGAGTGAATGTCCTCCTCAGTGAACATACTGGAGCAGAGACTGGTAGGCTCTGCAAGACTCAGCTTCATCTGGAGTAAAGGGCTGAGTTTAAGTTCTTGCTACCTACAAGGAAATTACTTCTCACCACCTGCATTACCCACCCAATGCCCCCTCAAAGTCTGATCTTCATGAACAGTCATGACTCAGCCTTCGGCACATGCCCAGGACAGGAGACATGCTGTCCCTGAGATTGACTATGAAGCCTCTGGCGGACCAGAGAACTGAAGCAAGTTCCTGGCTGTCAGCTTTACAGTTAATCCAGTCCTGTTCTAGCTTGTGTCCTGAAATCTCCCACACCAGTTGCTTTCTGGTCTCTTTCTGAGGGCCTAATTGCCATTAATGTCCCTCATCCTTGAGAAAAACTATAGATGACTAGTGCTGAGCAGCAGCAGCTTCTAACCCCTTCCCATGAAACTAGCTTAGTCTTTGTTGCACTGTATTTACTCCTGTTTTCCAACACTAAGGAAAAGCAAACAATGTCAAAAACCTTTAATTTCACATTTTTTTCCCAGCTGGTAAAAATGATAGCTAGATATGCAGACATCAGTATAATCATCCCCTAAACAAATGGCACAATGACAAACCGAGGGGGCGGAGAGAGAGGGAGCAGAGCACAAGCTGGTGTTTTCAATTTAGAAAGTATGCATTATTTACACTGCCATTATTCCACTCAATTTGAGTTCACGCTTTAGTCCTAATTTCAGTATAATCAAAGTCAATGAATATTTAATCAGCATTGCTTCCAGAAATTGAGTAATGCCATTAACATAATGTCCCCAGGACTTCAGTGCTGATTTTCCTCAAAAGCATGGGACTTCCACCCTTCCTGCCCTTCCCCCTTTAACTAGTTGATGATCTGTTCTCCATCTTTGTCGGATTTAACAAGGTGGAGCCTGTCCAAAATGCAGGGAATGGGAAAACCACTTCTCCAATGCAGAGACATCTCACTACCCATCCAGATCCAGCGCCGGGATAGTTAATGAAAAGAGAGCATTTCACTTCGATGCAGCTCACTATGGAAAAGCATCGTAATAACAATAACCCACTTACACTTTTGGAGCACCTTTCAACAGAGGGGCTCGAGTCATTCTGCAAACATTAATTAATCCCTTCCACTCCCCTGCAAGGAAGACACTTATTAATGTGATAGCTAATCTACAGATAGGGAAATCGGAGCATGACGAGGTTAAGTGCCTAGTTTACAGCCACCCGGGAATCCAGCAGCGATTGAGCAGAAGTTTGGAACTCTTTCTGTCTACAAGTTTCCTTCTCTAACCAACAGACTGTGCTGCTTCACTGAAATAAGATCAAGAAAAGCAGCAGCCCCCATGAATATTTATGAACAATACAAAATTACAGCATAAAAAATTGTACAGACATTTCAGAGCTGCTAAGTGATGGCTCCAAAGCTGTACGTGTGCATAGAGCATTCAGTAGTCTGTGCACACATGCCCCCTCCAGTGGGGCTGCATCTAATCTATCATCTTTTCTAACATGACTATCACTGTAATATCTCAGCAATGCCTTAAGCTGAAGGCCTATCACAGCCTTCTATCTATCTAGGCTAGCTTATAAAGCTTTTCCCCATGGTGCTGGAAAATCCGTGGAGCATATATTTTTAAATACTGGATAAATTCCTCACTTTCCCTTCCATAAATCTAGATGGGGTCTTAATGCAACCTTTATCAGTAATGAACAATCTCTTGTTCTCCCATAAAATTAGAATTAATCCCATTTTTATATTAATAAGGAAAAAAAAAAAAAAAATCAATTATTTTTAGGGTTGTGGGGGGGTTTTTGCATTCACCACACCTGCAACTGGGAAGGCTGAGGTTACACACAGAAAGTGCTTGGAAAGTTGTCATAACCTGATTTTCAGAGGGGTTTGGTAGTTTGGATTCATCACACTTTCAGAAATTTCACCAGAAACTTCACCACAAATAATTTCTTAGTTCACATCAACTTCTCCACATGTCCCTTTCACCTGTTTGCAAATCCAACTGGTGCTCTGACTAGGCTGAATCACGGAACAGGCACACGGCAAAGGAAATGCTCTTTCCAATATTGACACTGAGCATTACAATACAATAATACAATACAATGCAATACACCAGGTTGAAAGAGACCTTCAAGATCATCGCGTCCAACCTATCAACCAATCCAAGCCACCCAACAACTAAACCATGCAACCAAGCACCCGATCAAGTCTCCTCCTGAACACCCCCAATGAAGGTGACTCCACCACCTCCACGGGCAGCTGATTCCAGTTGGCAATCACTCTCTCTGTATAGAACTTCTTCCTAACATCCAGCCTAAACCTGCCCTGGCACAGCCTGAGACTGTGTCCTCTTGTTCTGGTACTGGCTAATTACTCATTACTTCAGAACTGCTGCAGATTTAGTTGATTAGTGTTGGTTGATAGATTGGACATGATGATCTTGAAGGTCTCTTCCAACCTGGTTTATTCTATTCTATTTCTGTGTTCTACAGGTATGTACAGTGTATGAAAAACTTCAGGTCCCACCTCTAAGAGTGGCCTTTAAAATACATTCTCCAAAAATTGTCCAAACTCAAAACTAGTATGACTAATATTTGATTCTTTTACAATACAATACAATACAATACAATACACCAGGTTGGAAGAGACCTTCAAGATCATCGCGTCCAACCCATCAAACAATCCAACCCACCCAACAACTAGACCATACAGCCAAGCACCCCATCAAGTCTTCTCCTGAACACCTCCTGTGAAGGTGACTCCACCACCTCCACGGGTAGCCGATTCCAATGGGCAATCACTCTCTCCGTGTAGAACTTCTTCCTAACATCCAGCCTAAACCTGCCCTGGCGCAGCCTGAGACTGTGTCCTCTTGTTCTGGTGCTGGATGCCTGGGAGAAGAGACCAACTTCTGCCTGGCTACAACCTCCCTTCAGGTAGTTGTAGAGAGCAATAAGGTCACCCCTCAGTCTCCTCTTCTCCAGGCTAAGCAACCCCAGCTCCCTCAGCCTTTCCTCATAGGGCTTGTGTTCCAAACCAATTTTGCTGAATTACATCACGGTTGTGGCTGTTTGAGTGTATTCCTAATGGCAAAGCCAAGTGTTTGGGCTGAGGATAGCAAGTATTAAGTAGCATCTGACAAATTTACACTCAAGTTTTAGGTAATTGTCCTCATGTGGGTAAACATGACGATACGAGCTAGATTGTATGCTCCTGCTCTGGCAGGGTGGTTGGACTCGATCTCTTTGGGTCCCTTCCAACCCCTGACATCCTGTGATATAGTTTGCAATCATTTACAAAGCTTTATTCATGACTCATCTGAAGAGTTTGTTCTTGCAAATGGAATGGGGGAAACAAGTAATCCAGCTGGAACAGGGATGGAGGAGTAAAACATAGGCCTGAAGAAGGAACGAGGAAGCATTTTCATTTAGCAGAAGTGAAGTGATATTTGTTACAGTCTGAAGAAAGGCAGGAAGACTCAATCAGCTGAGAAGCTCAAGTCAGCAGCAGGGAATAGCTTGTACATGTCACTCTGGCATTAACCATCACACAACGAAAGCCCCCTATAATCTCAGGGGAAGCACTTGTATAAGGCCAGGTAGCATGTTTCTAACCTATCTTGCTCTTTATAACAAGCATTTTGAAGTCAGGAGCTTAGCAGTTCCATGCAAGCGACATTCTCCTGTCTCTTCAGTGAGGGTCTCTCAGCCATGCTTCACCAGCACCCTTTGACACCTCCCTGTTTATCATAATGGCTTTAAACATTAGCCTTAGAAAACACCATTACCATCCTAGCTGAGAGCAAACACACGCAGCATCAGCTGTCTGCCGGCAGAAGCAGGAATGAAAAATGGTGATTTTGCCCTGGATAATCCCACCTGCACTGACTCTGAATGGAAACCAGTTACTCTGATAATACCTAAAGATACTTAACTTCAAAGAAGAACATGTCCAGGCTGCAGCCCAGCAACAACAGCTCAAAAGGGCAATCAGCTTTTGCAGCACTGTTGGGAAGACATTTGGCAGTGCCGTTCCTGACAGGCAGAGAAAGAGTTAAGCTGGTAGGTGGGGGAAAAACTAGAGGATTGCCATAACATACCATCAGTGGGACTATTAATAGGGTACCAGTTATAACTTATTCATGAACTTCTGCACTTTTCACTCCCACAATATGGCAGGGTAACACGGGAACACTTACGAACAGCACTACTAATGCACCAAAGAGAAAGGAAACAGTTCTGGTGCTGTTGCACATTAAATCTATATGTTGCAGCTCAGTCAGGCAAACATGGATACTGCTGTTAAAAAATTGGCCCTCAAGTGCATCACCACCTGCCTTTGGCAGATACAAAGCACATTAAATCTTTTAATCTTGGGTATACTTGTATAACTTCTTGTATGATTCCTCTTTCAGCAAATACTTACAAGCATTGTCAGACTCAACACGCAGCATTCATCTCTCTAGGGCAAAAGGCTGTGGTGGCCCACTGAGCTATTTCCCTTGCCCTTGGCAAGCCCAACACAATTTGGAGCAATAGCCCTCCTTAATTGTCCCACAGTACAATTCACATTAAATTAATGCTAATTAATTGGGCCAATGCAAGGAAAAAAGCTTTATACCCTGGAAAATGAGTTCCACGGGTTTTGAAGTTCATGCCCAAGAAGAGGTTTTTGATGTCCTTGATGGCTGGTGAAGATTACCATTTGTACCAGGAGGTTACAGCTGACCAGTCAACACCAACAAAATGAAAAAGAAACTTGCAAAAAAATGTAAAGGCCCAAATCAATGTTGCTCTTTCACTTGCTGAAAGAGAATACTAATGCACAAATAATTTAGGACTTCATGACAAAGGCTGAGTCAGTAACAATGATGAGTTAAAAAAGTCTAGATATTCCCAAGTTTATTCTCACCTACTCTCCTGGCAAGAGATTTAGCACTTGTCACTGGTCACTGTTTTATCTCCACTGTCTTAATTGTCTTTATGCTATTTAGGGCTCATCGTATGTTATATCGATTGGTTTTCCCCACTAATTGTGCGGTTGTTGGCTTCTATAATTGCCATCCTGAAAGGCACTGCAAGTTGTCCTACATCAACATCAGTGATGGTAAAAAACCTTCATGTTGCCAAAGAATCCCAGTTTTAATACAGTTGGGAAACATCTCAAAACAGGTGGCTTTTCTGCGCAGCCCAGGCACATAGTCTAAGTGCTAAACAGTACCTATTTTCCAGCAAGCTTTTGATACATGGCCAGATGAAGATATGAAGTGTGCCTTAGGAGCTCAACTACAAGATAACTAGATACTTCCCCTAGACTCAAGGAAGAGACCACCTCCACACAAATGAAGTGCTCCAACTTCTGAAAATATGGCCACCCCCTAACCTACAAAGTTTTGGAGAGCTGAATAGAACAGACCAGAGTAGAACAGACCTTTGAGATGGAGTCCAACCTATCACCCAACACTATTTAATCAACTAAACCATGGCACCGAGCGCCCCATCCAGGCTCTTTTTAAACACCTCCAGTGATGATGATTCCACCACCTCCCTGGGCAGCCCATTCCAATGGCAAATCACTCTTTCTGGGAAGAACTTCCTAACATCCAGCCTAAACCTCCCCTGCTGCAGCTTGAGACTGTGTCCTCTTGTTCTGGTGCTGGGTGCCTGGGAAAAGAGACCAACCCCCACCTGGTTACAACTTCCCTTCAGGTAGATAATCCCCTGTCTCAGACACCTGATCCTAATGCTTTACACTGAAAATGAAGATTTCCATATTCATAGTGTAGTTTAAAGTTCTGGTTTGATATCCAATGACCCAGATGATGTATGTACATATCCTACAGCATATCCTTTCCACACAGGCATGCACTCTTCAGTAACTCCTCCAGTTACTTGAAATCTGATTCAAGCCACAGATGTTAATGGGTATTCTGGGCCCCTCAATTTAAGAAGGATGTTGAGACTCTTGAACATGTCCAGAGAAAGGCAATGAAGCAGGTGAAAAGTCTTGAGCAAAGCTCTGTGAGGAGAGGCTGAGAGAGCTGAGGTTGTTTAGCCTGGAGAAGAGGAGGCTCAGGGAAGACCTTATTGCTCTCTATAACTACCTGAAATGAGGTTGTAGACAGGTGGGGGTTGGTCTCTTCTCCCAGGCAGCCAACAACAGAACAAGAGGACACAGTCTCAAGCTGCATCAGGGGAGGTTTAGGCTGGAGGTGTGGAGAAAGTTCTTCCCAGAAAGAGTAATTGGCCATTGAAATGTGCTGCCCAGGGAGGTGGTGGACTCACCATCCCTGGAGATGTTCAAAAAGGGATTGGATGTGGCGCTTGAAGCCATGGTTTAGTAGTCATGAGGTTTTGGTTGACAGGTTGGACTTGGTGATCTTTCAGGTCTCTTCCAACCTTATTGAGCCTATGATTTGCTTTAGACTTCCACAGACCTCTTGGTTCCGATCTTAAAACATCTGATGTTTCTCATAGACAAGATGCAGCCAGGGAGCAAGCCAGATGTTGCAAGTCACCTACTTCTTACTAATTGGTATTAGAGCCTTTGAAAGCTTGACAAAGGACCCACAGCTAGATTGTTTTACCTGGATCAGTCCTTCAGCCCCCATATCTGCAAGTGCTGTCTGAATCTGTCTGAATATGCAAATCTAAACTCTTAACACCAGCTTCACTGAACAGGAGTCATTCATACAAAACATTTAAACAGTGAGGAGATGGTAGAACACTACAAGAAAGATTAATCAAAAACTGAGACAACAAAAAATGGCATTTAAAAAGACATTTAGCTTGAAGTTTAGAATAAATTTGCCCTCATAGATCTCATTAAACATTATATTAATCATATGCACGTTTATTTCCCATGATTTACCCCAATAATAGCTAAGATCTGTATCTAAATATTTGTTCTGCCACTAAAGGGAAGCATGGCAAAATTTATCAACTGTTCTCCCTCCTCTGGTCACCTTGACTGGCTGAATAATCCAATTGCCTTCTCTGATTAGAATGAAAATCTCATTGCTTCATAACTTCCTAAAGTAATCCATAAAAATGGCAGCACCACAACTGACTTTATTAAATAACAAGAGAAAAGCTACCAGTACTTTCCCCAGGGCTATGGTTAATCTTATCCCAACTCTGACTGTAAGAAACTCCAGTGAAAACCATCACCCAGCACCAAATCCGTCTCTGTGTTTGGTGAGAGGGGGCCTCAACAGCTTGTAGCACCTGATAGCACATGAGCCAGCAGTGTGCCCAGGTGGCCAAGAAGACCAATGGCATCCTGGCCTGCATCAGGAATAGCGTGGCCAGCAGAAGCCCCTGTATTCAGCACTGGTTAGGCCACACCTTGAGTTCTGTGTCCAGTTCAGGGCCCCTCAGTTCAGGAAGGATGTTGAGTTGCTGGAAGGTGTCCAAAGAAGGGCAACAAAGCTGGGGAGGGGTCTGGAGCACAGCCCTGTGAGGAGAGGCTGAGGGAGCTGGGCTTGCTTAGCCTGCAGAAGAGGAGGCTCAGGGGAGACCTTCTTGCTGTCTACAACTACCTGAAGGAAGTTGTAGCCAGGTGGGGGTTGGCCTCTT
Source organism: Picus viridis (assembly GCA_033816785.1). Classification (NCBI taxonomy): domain Eukaryota; kingdom Metazoa; phylum Chordata; class Aves; order Piciformes; family Picidae; genus Picus; species Picus viridis. The sequence goes on from CM066588.1 coordinate 34,144,900, forward strand.
CTCCTAGGCAACCTGTGACAGAACAAGAAGACACAGTCTCAAGCTGCACCAGGGGAGGTTTAGGCTGGATGTTAGGAAGAAATTCTTCCCAGAAAGAGTGATTCGCCATTGGGATGTGCTGCCCAGGGAGGTGGTGGAGTCACCATCACTGGAGGTGTTTAGGAAGAGATTGGATGGGGTGCTTGGTGCCATGGTTTAGTTGATTAAATAGTGTTGGATGATAGGTTGGACTCGATGATCTCAAAGGTCTCTTCCAACCTGGTTAATTCTATTCTATTCACCCCAGGTTCACCAGCTGTTTCACTTGCATTTTGAAAACATTGGGAAGCAGTAACGCACTGGAGAGTGAAAGGCAGTGGGCAGTAGAAGGAACTGGGCAGTGCAAGGCGCTGGGCACTATTTGAGGCTTACTGAATACAGGCTGACTTCGTCTTTTCTGGAACAGCATCAATACTGCAATGGATTTCAGGCATTTGCTCAGAAAAATTCCAGTTGTAATTTAATCCTATTGAGCAGCAGTCAAAATTCCACCAGGGGAAGAAATTTCATTCATTTCAGCAAAACAGCCCAACCGTGGTGGGTTGGACAAAACCCAAAGACAGGACACCACTTGCTTTCTGGAAGGATAACCATGACTGCGTCAGTCCCTGTGACTGCCACTGCCTGCTCCCAAGAGTGCAACACCCAGGGCCTTGCTTGTTTCCCTATTAAAGCAATAAAAATGGTTTAGTTTTGTGTAAAAAGGGTAATTAAAAAAAAATACTCAAACTTTCCTATTAGTTTTTGATACTTCTCAGAACCTGTTGCCTTTGTTTTGTTTTTTGTGGGTTTTTTGTCGTCGTTGTTGTTGTTGTTTTTTCTTTCTTTCTAAATAAGCAAAATTCCTCCATTGTGTAAACATGCACAAGGGGCCAGTAAAAGGCCCTTTTACTTTTCCCAGAATAGAATTAGCCAGGTTGGAAAAGACCTTTGAGATAGAGTCCAACTTATCATCCAACACTATCTCACAGTATCACAGTATCGCCAAGGTTGGAAGAGACCTCGAAGATCATCGAGTCCAACCTGTCACCACAGACCCCATGACTAGACCATGGCACCAAGTGCCATGTCCAATCCCCTCTTGAATGCCTCCAGGGATGGTGACTCCACCACCTCCCCGGGCAGCCCATTCCAATAGTGAATCACTCTCTCAGTGAAGAACTTTAATAATAATACACTACAATACACCAGGTTGGAAGAGACCTTCAAGATCATCGCGTCCAACCCATCAAACAATCCAACCCACCCAACAACTAGACCATACAGCCAAGCACCCCATCAAGTCTTCTCCTGAACACCTCCTGTGAAGGTGACTCCACCACCTCCACGGGTAGCCGATTCCAATGGGCAATCACTCTCTCCGTGTAGAACTTCTTCCTAACATCCAGCCTAAACCTGCCCTGGCGCAGCCTGAGACTGTGTCCTCTTGTTCTGGTGCTGGATGCCTGGGAGAAGAGGCCAACCTCTGCCTGGCTACAACCTCCCTTCAGGTAGTTGTAGAGAGCAATAAGGTCACCCCTCAGTCTCCTCTTCTCCAGGCTAAGCAACCCCAGCTCCCTCAGCCTTTCCTCATAGGGCTTGTGTTCCAAACCCCTCACCAGCTTTGTTGCCCTTCTCTGGACACGTTCCAGCAAGTCAACATCCTTCCTAAACTGAGGGGCCCAGAACTGGACACAGTACTCAAGGTGCGGCCTAACCAGTGCAGTGTACAGGGGCACAATGACCTCCCTGCTCCTGCTGGCCACACTGTTCCTGATGCAAGCCAGGATGCCATTGGCCTTCTTGGCTGCCTGGGCACACTGCAGGCTCATGTTCAGCCTACAATCAACCAGTACCCCCAGGTCCCTCTCTGCCTGGCCACTCTCCAGCCACTCTGACCCCAGCCTGTAGCACTGCCTGGGGTTGTTGTGGCCAATGTGCAGAATCCGGCACTTGGATGTGTTAAATCTCATGCCATTGGACTCTGCCCATCTGTCCAGCCTGTCGAGGTCCCTCTGCAAAGCCTCTCTGCCCTCCAGCAAATCAACTGCTGCCCCCAGCTTGGTGTCATCTGCAAATTTACTGATGATGGACTCAATGCCCTCATCCAGATCATCAATAAAGATGTTGAAGAGCATGGGGCCCAGTACTGATCCCTGGGGCACACCACTAGTGACAGGCCGCCAGCTGGATGTGGTGCCATTCACCATTACTCTCTGGGCTCGGCCCTCCAGCCAGTTCCTAACCCAACGCAGTGTGCTCCTGTCCAAGCCACGGGCTGCCAGCTTGGCCAGGAGTTTGCTGTGGGGAACGGTGTCAAAGGCCTTGCTGAGGTCCAGGTAGACCACATCCACAGGCCTCCCCACATCCACCAGGCGGGTCACCTGATCATAGAAGGAGATCAGGTTGGTCAGGCAGGACCTGCCCCTCCTAAATCCATGCTGGCTAGGCCTGAGCCCCTGGTCATCCTGTAAGTGCTGTGTGATCGCACTCGAGATGACCCGTTCCATAATCTTGCCTGGCACTGAGGTCAGGCTGACAGGCCTATAATTGCCTGGCTCATCCAACCGGCCCTTCTTGTGGATGGGCACCACGTTGGCCAGCTTCCAGTCTTCTGGGACCTCTCCAGTGAGCCAGGACTGCTGAAAAATGATGGAAAGTGGCTTGGACAGCTCATCTGTCAGCAATCTCAGCACCCTAGGATGGATCCCATCCGGTCCCATGGCCTTGTGGGGGTCCAAGCGGCTCAGTAGATCTCTAACTTCCTCTTGGAGCAGTGGGAAACTATGCAGCTCTCTGGCTCCTTCTGCCAGCTCTGCAGGCCAGCTGTCTGGAAGACGTTCTGCCCTGCTAGTGAAGACTGAGGCAAAGAAGGTGTTAAGTACCTCTGCCTTTTCCTCATTCTTTGTTACAACGTTCCCCTCCGTGTCAACCAAGGAGTGGAGGTTGTCCTTGCCCTTCTTCTTGCTATTGATGTATTTATAGAAGGACTTTTTGTTGTCCTTCACAGCAGAGGCCAGTCTAAGTTCTAAATGGGCTTTTGCCTCCCTAATTTTCTTCCTGCACAACCTAGCAACATCCCTAAACATTCTGTAGGTTGCCTCCCCCTTTCTTCCAAAGATGATACACCCTCTTTTTTTCCCTAAGTTCTATTAAAAGTTCATTGCCCATCCAGGCTGGCCGTCTGCCCCGGCGGCTCATCTTCCGGCACACCGGCACAGCCTGTTCCTGCGCCTTCAATAGTTCTTCCTTGAAGTAGGCCCAGCTCTCCTGGACCCCTTTATTTTTAAGGACTGATTCCCAAGGAACCTTCTGAATTAGTTCCTTGAGTAGCCTGAAGTCTGCCCTCCGGAAGTCCAGAGTGGAGGTCTTCTTGCTGCCCCTCTTGGCTTGGCTGCATACTGAAAACTCTATTATGTCATGGTCACTGGTGCCTAGACACCCTCCGACCACCACATCACCCACCAGCCCTTCCCTGTTGGTGAAGAGGAGGTCAAGCATAGCCTTACCCCTGGTAGGCTCACGCAGCACCTGGGATAAGAAGCTGTCCTCCATGCACTCTAAGAACCTCCTAGACTGCCTCCTCTCTGCTGTGTTGAGATCCCAACAGATATCAGGCAGGTTGAAGTCACCCATGAGAACGAGGTCAGGTGATCTTGAGACAGCCTTAAGCTGCCTATAGAATGCCTCATCGACATCCTCCTCCTGGTTGGGTGGTCTATAACAGACTCCAACCAGGATGTCTGCCCTGTTGGTCTTCCCTCTAATTCTCACCCACAAGCACTCAACCCTATCATCCCTGATCTCCATCTCAACAGCATCCAGTGCCTCCCTGACGTACAGGGCCACCCCCTCCACCCCTTCTTCCTTGCCTGTCTCTCCTGAAGAGCCTGTAGCCATCAATTGCAGCGCTCCAGTCATGCGAGTCGTCCCACCACGTCTCTGTGATGGCAACTACATCATAACTTTCTTGCTGCAACAAGGCTTCCAGCTCCTCTTGTTTGTTACCCATGCTTCGTGCATTAGTGTACATGCACTGCAGCTGGGCTGCTGGTTTCACCTCTAGCTCTAGCTTATCACCTCCAGACTCCTGCCTGAGGGCACTGGTTTCCGACCCTCCCCCCTTCGAAGCTAGTTTAAAGCCCTGTCAATGAGACTTGCTAATTCCCTTCCCAGAATCTTTTTACCTTTGGGGGACAGGCCATTCTCATGTATTATGACCTTTCCCCTCCTCTGGGACAGATGTACTCCATCTGTTACCAGCTGACCTGGTGCAGTACAAAGTTCCCCAAGATCGAAAAACCCAAAATTCATTCGTCTGCACCAGCCCCTAAGCCACTTGTTGACTACAGCGGCTGACCTGTTCCTTATTGTGTTCCCTCCTGCAACTAACGGTATCGATGTAAAAATTATTTGTGCACCTGACCCCTCAACCAGATCTCCCAGGGCCCTGAGGTCATTTTTGATAGCCCTGGGAGGCCTGGTACCAACATCATCATTCCCTAACTGCATGACCTCACTGCAAGCCTAAACTTCCCCTGGTGCAGCTTGAGACCAGCTAAACCTGAGTACAGCCACCTTGTTAGCCTATCCAATACATAGTCCCATTTCTCAGCACCTTCTCATGGCATTTCAACCAGTCATAGTATCATAGTATCAGTCAGGGTTGGAAGGGACCACAAGGATCAGCTAGTTCCAACCCCCTGCCATGGGCAGGGACACCCCACACTAGATCAGGCTGGCCAGAGCCTCGTCCAGCCTGGGCTTAAACACTTCCAGGGATGGGGCCTCAACCACTTCCCTGGACAACCCATTCCAGGGCTTCACCACTCTCATGGTGAACCTCTTCTTCCTCACGCCCAGCCTGAATCTCCCCACTTCCAGCTTCATTCTGTTCCCCCTAGTCCTATCACTACCTGATAGCCTGAGAAGTCCCTCCCCAGCCTTCTTGTAGGCCCCCTTCAGATACTGGAAGGCCACAATGAGGTCACCTTGGAGCCTTCTCTTCTCCAGACTGAACAGCCCCAACTATTTCAGTCTGTCCTCATAGGAGAGGTGCTCCAACCCTCTGCTCATCCTCGTGGCCCTTCTCTGGACACGTTCCAGTACTCCATTTCTCTCTTGTAATAGGGGCTCCAGAACTGGAGGCAGTACTCCAGGTCAGTACAGAGGTTTGGATTTCAGCTGATAAGAAAACATTTTGGAAACTTGTTTGCTATTCCTACATATTCCGACCTCTTTGCTATCCATCCCCATATGTCCTAGAAGTAACAAAAGCAACAGAACAGGAATCCCCTGTCAACACTTGAAATCTATCCCCTAGGCTTCTACAAATCACTTGAGTGCTTCTTACTGTAAGTTAGAATCAGAGAATCAACCAGGAGCACAAAGAGGGTGACAGAGCTTTTAAAATGAGAAAGAGAAAAGAGAGAATCTCCAAGAGTTTTATATCTGCATTCGGATGTGCCTGGCAAAAGTTTGCAAGCATATTTTGCCTGTGAACAGCACACTACCCACCAGTATTTGCTATGCCAAAAAAAGCAAGCCTGAAACACACACAGGGGGAAGGGCTGAGTTGAAAAAAAGCCAACTTAGTATCTATCTGCTTGCAACAACCATCAAGCACATCAATGAGTCTTGCACTCTTCTTTCCTCATCTTCTCTCTGTGGCCACTCTCCAAAGAGAAGGCAGTGTGATGAGCCAGAGGAAAGGAAAGCAAGCCATCCCTCTTTCAAGATCTCATTAACCAGGAAGTTAATAAGTGCACTGAAGCTTTAATTTCTCAAGTTGAAACACAGAAAGTTAAGAGGGGAGGAAAAAAACCCACTTTTACAGTGTCAGAATTTTTACACTCATCTTTAATGATAACTCTCCATTTTTAATAGCTGCTTCTCCACATGAAACCCACAGTGAAAAGGTTTAGGGAGCCAGAGCTTACTGGAGTGCTTGCATCCAGATTTCAAAATCCAAAGCCTTTTCACAACAAATAAGATTTTTACTGAAAACCAGGATTCATTCTCTCCTTCATAAGATACAGAAGTTTAATAGCTAATTTTTGACTCTTAAATCATTCAGGTGCACTTCTTTTGTGCCTTTGACTTGGTCACCTAACATCTCTGTGAGGCCAAAGGTCTTCCTCAGTCTTCCTGCAACCATCTACTGTTTAAACAATGGCTTGAAGCTTCAGAAATGAACAGCAAGCCAACAAGAACCAGGAGATGAAAAATAGCAGAGATTTAACAATCCTAGGCAAATGCATTAAGAATTTCCTTTCTTTGAGTTTTCCTAGGTACACTCCTATATTGCTACTGGGACCCTGATGACTGCATACAGAGGAGAGAGCTGGAGGTGTTCAGTGACTGAGTGAAGGGAGAGACAGTCCAGAAAGGAGCTTAGAGATACATAATTCACCAGACCCTGACCTCCTCAGAATTTCACCCTTCCTTCCTGCAGCAGAATGAAGGAAAGGAGGTAAGGAGCTCATCTCTCCAGCAGCTAGAGGGGGTCAGAGATGTAAAGTTATCCACATAACAGATGAGGCAAAAGTTTGAAAAAACCAATCCAACCCAAAAGAGGGAAAAAAAAACCAAAAACAACACCACAGAATTAACAAGCAAGGTTCAAGGCAACACTAGTTGCCTTGGTGTCAAGAGCAAGAGCTAAGTCAAATGCCTCAGGTCATGGCAATAGGATCCTTTCACCTTTATAAACATAAAAAAATAAATCCCCAAACCCACACCTGAACACCAAGGTAAAGGTTTACACAGGTTATAATTAGCAAAGAGGTCAGGCTTTTGATTGCATACAGGGAAAACTAAGCCAAAGAAAACTTTGGATTAAAAAAATGGTGTAAAATCCATTTAAATTCTTTTAAGTCATACGCTATTAAAAATCCAGAGGGCAGAATCAACACCTTCCACTGAAGTTCAGCAGCACTTCCTCAGCATTTTGGAACATCTCTTTTTATTTCCATTGGGGGGGGAAGGGGGGGGAGTTATTTATTTATTTATTTTTATTTTCAAACTACATTTTTTCTTTTGGAAGAATCCATCACCAAAGACCATAAGTTCTCACTTCCCACATGTTTATTTACTTCCTGCTACTTAAAAATCAATTCACTTATGCTTAAAAATAGCCATAAGTCTATAAAACTTACAAGTGAGTTGTTAAGCAGACTAGCAAAGCCATGCTCATGAACAATATTTGATGTGCATTACCAATCCTACCACAATAGCTGTGAGAAAGAATTAAGTATTGCTTGTACTGCCTTGGGAACTCAGATCACTACGTAGGGTTGATCTAAATCATTTGCATGATGCCCTTCTAGGATAGGTGTAACATTATTTTCATTTCACTGGGATATGTGTGATCCCAGTTTCAAAAAGTCTTTCCATTCCAGTTAGTGTGCTAGCACTTAGAATCATAGAACTGTTAGGGTTGGAAGGGTCATCTAGTTTCAACCCCCCTGCCATGGGCAGGGACACCTCACACTACATCAGGTTGCTCACAGCCTTAAAAACCTCCAGGGATGAGGCTTCCACCACTTCCCTGGGCGATCTGTTCCAGTGTCTCACCACCCTCATGGGGAAGAACTTCATCCTAACATCCAATCTGAATCTACCCATTTCTAGGTTTTTTCCATTCCCCCTAGTCCTATCACTCCCTGACACCCTAAAAGTCCCTCCCCAGCTTTCTCTTAGGCCCCCTGAAGATACTGGAAGGCCACAATTAGGTCTCCTCAGAGCCTTCTCTTCTCCAGACTGAAGAGCCCCACCTCTCTCAGTCTGTCCTCATAGGAGAGGTGCTCCAGCCTTGCAATCATCCTTAGCCAAAGTTAAGAAAACATTTCATCAGCCTAAACTGGAGCTTCAGAGTCTTTTGTCATTTGGGGGGATTTTTAGAATAACATAGAATAGAATAGAATAGAATAGAAATAGAATAGAATAGAATAGAATAGAATAGAATAGAATAGAATAGAATAGACCAGACCAGACCAGACCAGACCAGAGACCAGGTTGGAAGAGACCTTCAAGATCATCATGTCCAACCTATCAACCAATCCAACTCACCTAAACAACTAAACCATGCCACCAAGCACCCAATCAAGTCTCCTGAACAGCTCCAATGAAGGTGACTCCACCACCTCCCCGGGCAGCCCATTCCAATGGGCAACCACTCTCTCTGTATAGAATTTCTTCCTAACATCCAACCTAAACTTCCCCTGGCACAGCCTGAGACTGTCCTCTTGTTCTGGCTGCCTGGGAGAAGAGACCAACATCTGCCTGTCTAGAACCTCCCTTCAGGTAGCTGTAGAGAGCAATAAGGTCACCCCTGAGTCTCCTCTTCTCCAGGCTGTTGGAAGAGACCTTCGCGATTCAGTCATTTACTGGGGACCTCAGATTGTACCCATTAGTTTGAGGAGGAAAAGGCTGTGATACCTATCAAACCATGCTCTAGATCTACCAGGCTAGATTGAATTTTCTTTATTTAGTGTTTAAACATTTTTTTTAAAGAGGCCTGTAAAGGGGCAATTTTAAGGGGCTTGAATTCCTTTCCTTTTCTGGAGTGAAACTGAAGACAACACATGAGTGACTTGGGGATCTACCAACCTGCCATTATTCAACTGTAGAAACCACTGCCATAAAGTGGATGTTAGGAAGAAGTTCTTCATAGAAAGAGAGATTGGCCATTGGAATGGACTGCCCAGGGAGGTGGTGGAGTCACCATCACTGGAGGTGTTTAGGAAGAGACTGGATGGGGTGCTTGGTGCCACGGTTTAGTCGATTAGATGGTGTTGGATGATAGGCTGGACTCGATGATCTCAAAGGTCTGTTCCAACCTGGTTAATTCTATTCTATTAACATACCAATCACACAAAGCAGCGTCAAAAAAGGAAACCAAAAGGATGTCCAGCTCTGGAACTCTTAAAAATTACTGCAAAAAGGTGAGAAAAATGGATTCTAGATCTTTGCCCACCATGTGATTACTATTACTGCTGCCCATGGAATTGCCAAACAAAATCAGGTCTCTGTCCCCATTGTGGAAACCCAGTGGTTTTGTTATAGGGTACTTCAAATATGTGTCTACGACGCAACACTGACAGCCTGAGTCCCCATTCCAAATGCAACATGAACATCTGGCTTGGCTCCCTCACCTTGAGAGCCTCTACTGCTCAGTCCAATGGTCAGAAATGTCATTGCTGGAAGGAAAGACCAACTACAGTCCTGGTTAAGCCAAGCTGGTTTCCAGGCTTAAGAAAAGTTTTGCTTTCTCTTGTGCCCTTTACAATTTTCACTTTGGGTCACTTCCCTTTCAGCAGGAGAAGAGGCGAAAGGATTCACCCTGGCTGTTGGAGTCCGTTGCTGACAGTACCTTACACTTAAAATTCCTTTTAATATTCTGCTTAGACACACTGTAGGGGAAGAATGGATATTCAGAATAATTAAAATATGTTTAATTTGCATGGAGCTCAGGGCATTGTTCTGACATCAAACATCACTGTCAACCATATGTGGAATTTCAACTGCCAAGTGCTTCATTTATGTGAAAATTAGCTTAAGTGTACAAAGAATGAAAAATTTATGATTATTTCACATTTTAATGAATGCAGTGCTATGCATTAATTTAGACTTCTAAAACAATTTTGACAGTGACAAGGGAATCCTTCTCAGGCTAAGTGCTGTAGTGTGCTGTGTTTCACATGTCCTGCAGAATTATGTGGTAGAGTGTTAAGGCAGTTAGGTTTTTATGTTTTAAAACAAAGACATTATATAACTATATCACTTAAAACACTGCTTCAGCTCATTCTTTTCCCCTGCTCTCCCATGAGGAAGCATAGAACCTATCAATAGCTTTCAGACTGATCAGCACCTTGCACTGCACAAAACTGTTTGCAGTGAGAAGAGAAGAGTGTATATACTGTATTGTTCAATATAACAGGCATTGGCAGCTTTCCCCAGACTTTTGCTGCACAGGAAAGTCACTTGGATGGTGACAGATCTTCCCCAAGGTGCTAAGATCTGACACCAGTGCATTATTTTTCCATGAGTATCTGCTGTTCTGCATAATCAAACACAATGCTGCACAATCTCTTACCCCTCATAGGCCATCTGGGCTTTCTCCAGACTTCTATGGCAATCCCACAATGTGTTTGTGTCTAGGGCACCCCAGACTAAGAGAGGAGACATTGGCAACATCTTAAGAACTGCTTTTTCTCTTGCTCCAACGAGAGCTCCTCTTCAAATGGCATTTCATGCAAGGATCAGCTTTGAATTTTACACAATGAAATTAATAAAGCACTTCTGTAAACACCTGAATACGATACAAAGCCCCTGACTCAAAATATAAATGGCACAGACAGAAGAGGATTTCAGCTGCTTTCAGCCCACAAAAGTCTGACTTTTGCATTCTGCAAGATCTATGTTTCACAGGCCTGTAAAGCACACCCCACTCCTCTCTCCACACACTCAAAATCTACATTAAAAGAAGGTTATTAACACAGTCCTGCAAAAAATCATGGAAGAGACCAAAACCAACTTAATTCTGCCATTTCCTGAGGTGGGGCTCTTTGAACAAAGCCCTTTGGTGCATTTCCATTTCTATTTTTTTAAAGTAAACTTATAAAAATGGAAATTCTATCACATAACCTCACCTTGAGCTCAGATGAATTATAAACAGAGTTTGATCCTTCAGATCCACCTAGAGCTCTCAGCATGTGAGCTTATCTAGTAACCAAAAGCAGCAAAAAGCCTTCATCCTATCTAAGAATCAGCACTGAAAGGAGATGAGATCAGAAGTATACTTTGCTACTGGCTTTCATGGCTGTTTCCTGACAGCAAAATAGTACTAAGAATAAAGAACCTTAAGACCCTTTCCAGCTGCTTTAAAAGGGTATGATCTGGCAAGCACAGTTCCTCCTGTAAACTCTGAACTGTGAGTCAAAATCCCAACTTCACCGTTAGATTAGTTCCAGCACTCATCAGAAAGCAAATCTTACTCTTCATTGCAACTAGCAGCAAGAGCACGACTAACCTTTACTGGGATAGGAGCAAACCTTTCCTGTGTGTCTCCTCAGCACAAGAAAAACTGATCTGGTAGGGAATCCAATCACCTAGAAAATCTGTTCACCGGGTATTGAAGTGTCATGTGTGTCTATGCTGTGTTTTGCAGGCCCACTGTTCACACATGGTGTTTTGGGTTAATGTGCGAATGGGTACTCCACGGATGGTAGCAGAACCCAAAGCACTGCTGGAGTCCCTCCTACATCACAGCTAAGCAGTTTGGATGCCACCAGCCAAGCACAGATTGTCTTCAAGCATTTATGGATTGGGTGTGCAGGCCTAGGCTGCCACATCCCTAACTGCTCTCTCTGATAGGTCTAGGTAGATGCACTCTTTCTATTAGCAGAAGTAAACTGAGGGAGGAGTAAGAGACTAAATCTTATCTTTGTTGAGTCACATCAAGAGAGACAAAAAATGTCTTTGATCCTCACCTAGATAACAGCTGCCCAAAGAGGGGATGGTGAAAAGACCCTCTAGTAACAGGAATGTGTAATGGGTGGGTGCCACTGGTACTTACTCTCTGGAATAGAATAGAATAAACCAGGTTGGAAGATCATCATGTCCAACCTATCATCCAACACTATCTAACCAACTAAACGATGGCACCAAGCACCCCATCAAGTCTCCTCCTAAATACCTCCAAGTGATGGTGACTCCACCACCTCCTTGGGCAGCACATTCCAATGGCAACCCACATCCTCTATGAAGAATTTCTTCCTAACATCCAGCCTAAACTTCCCCTGGCACAGCTTGAGACAGTGTCCTCTTGTTCTGGTGCTGGTTGCCCGGGAGAAGAGACCAGCCCCCACCTGTCTACAACCTCCCTTCAAGTTGTTGTAGAGGCAATAGGGTCTCCCCTGAGCCTCCTACTCTCCAGGCTAAGCAACCCCAGCTACTTCAGCTGGGGACATACTTGCACAGACAAGATCATCTCTACCCTGGAAAGGGAGGATGGTGAAAAGGACAACAGATTCACCACATGGCATAACCCCCTGACATGTATTGTGTGTATGGACAGGTAAAAGGCGAAGGAGGAAGTTGAAGACACCACCACCCCTCTGCTGGACCCCTGTAAGAAGACTGCTTATCTGCAACCACTTTTGGTCTGAGTCTAAAGCAAGTCCCCCATTCTAACTCTGCAACTTGCCCTGTGGACACTCTGAGAAGGCAACGGAAGCAGAGCTGGTCACTTGCATTGCCCTGCTCATATGCTCTCCTCAGGTCTGGCACTGCATAGGAACAACGTGGGTCACTGTCCTTGGCTGGACACTCCTTGCAATTGCGCTAATGCCTCTACAATCTTGGAGTTAAGAGTTTGCACTTGTCCAGTTAATGTCTGTGAAAAGAAAATGCAGATATAAACAAGACCAAGAATATTTTGGGGTTTCTAACATGCTATTTTATTGCTGTGTATGCTGGAAATACAGCCTGATGTTTGATACCACTGCTCTGGCTAGGCAGGGGAAATACTGGCTCAAAGAGAAAACCCCTGGTATTAAAACATCTTCATGGACTTTGAGCTGGATGGTAGATACCTCATAACTTACATAATCATGCCAAGTGGGATTTCAAAACTACTCTGCTCTAGTCTTACTGCATTTCCATGATAAATTAAAGCTAATTTTAATCAATTATTTTAATAGAAACATTCATGAGCCTTAATATTTTGCCAGCACTTGTTACTAAACTTTCCTGCAGTCACTACATTAGATGAGAATGGTATCTGCACATCTGTCAAGATTACAACTGAAAACTGGCTTCAGAAGAAAATTCAAGGGAAATCTAGAGGATACAGGCATTTAAAAGCATGTGAGGGTCTGGCATCTGGTCCTTTGTTCAGTTATGTAGAACACAATTTTCAGAATTTATAGGGGGAAAAAGTGAAGATTACAGTCTGATGTTTCCAGGCAGATCAAATTGAGATCACTCCTATACTAAATATTTGTTGGAGGAAGTTAGACCTTCAACTCACCCAACAGTCTGCTCCTTGGAATTGTTCCTAACTGCAGAATATTTTGTCAAAAGCAGTATCATCACATGGACTTTTCAAACCACTAGCACTGAGCCAGAGGACTGCAGATGTGGAAGAATGGACAACACAGGGAGCTTGCAGCATCCAGGAGAGCAAGACAAAGAGGGTGATCTTTTGTATTTATCAGTGGTTACCAAAGTTGAACTTTCTTTACCCCTTTTGCAGCATGAGTACAAGCCAGTCACTAATAATCTTGTTTTCATGGTTTGACAGTCTAGAAGCATGCTGCAGCGAGTTATCAGTAATAAAACACCCTCTCAGGAGGTGTGCTGATATTTCAGCAACAGCAGGATATTTTCAGAGAAGAGATGAGTGTAGTCAAGGACATTCAGCATCTCTGACTCAAGCATCAGTTCTGGAGTGAACAGGAGGCTGGGCTGAGTTCAGGGATGAGATCTTGCACCAGTTGTCCACCGTGACACTGATTTAAACTGCTCACTATTCTGTTGGAAAGAAAGAGCTCTGTGTTTCAGTTTCCACTCACAGCCTTCATAACCTGCCTTCACCATGCAGAGGAGCACCGCTGCCTTTGCTCAGTTTTCAAACACTAGACTTCTGTTCCCCGTTTTAATGTGAAGTCTGCATTTGGAAATATGCCTGGAGAGGCAAAGATCATCAAGCTGATACTTCAGTCATGAGATTCTTCAGTGAGAAAGAAAGAGGCAGAAAACAAATGCGAATTGAGAGAGCTGCAGACACAGGGAGACAATGAAGCTGATGACAGCAATGGTCTGAAGAAGGGCAAAACAGGGTAAGGACAGATTGAAACTTTGCAAGTAAGACTCATACTTTGAATGAAAATCTAACAGAGATCTTGCCAGTCACCACCACAGATACCAAAACAGGAACTGGCTCTTCACTTTTGATTTGTATGACCTCACATGCTGCTGCAGAGCAGTAAAAATGTTAGAAGCTCTGTGCAAATGAGGTTGCTGGATGAATATACTCATAGTGTGGGTCAAGGTGTTTGCACTAGTCCAAGCAGAGTTAAGAACACCAATAAATCTTGGGTGCAAATTTCTCAGAATTGAGTCAGAAAGCATCCACAGCTTTGGTGGACACCTTTGGTCACCTCCTTTTTAATGAGCACTCAGATGCCCACATTCTCTTGTCTAGCAATGTCTGCAGCTACAAATATACCACAGGCATAACACAAGGAGGCACCCTGGCTGATCTGAGAACTGAGTGAAACAGAAAATGTCAACCAAGTTCTACTTAAATACAATACAATAATACAATACAATACAATACACCAGGTTGGAAGAGACCTTCAAGATTATCGCGTCCAACCCATCAAACAATCCAACCCACCCAACAACTAGACCATACAGCCAAGCACCCCATCAAGTCTTCTCCTGAACACCTCCTGTGAAGGTGACTCCACCACCTCCACGGGTAGCCGATTCCAATGGGCAATCACTCTCTCCGTGTAGAACTTCTTCCTAACATCCAGCCTAAACCTGCCCTGGCGCAGCCTGAGACTGTGTCCTCTTGTTCTGGTGCTGGATGCCTGGGAGAAGAGGCCAACCTCTGCCTGGCTACAACCTCCCTTCAGGTAGTTGTAGAGAGCAAGAAGGTCACCCCTCAGTCTCCTCTTCTCCAGGTTAAGCAACCCCAGCTCCCTCAGCCTTTCCTCATAGGGCTTGTGTTCCAAACCCCTCACCAGCTTTGTTGCCCTTCTCTGGACACGTTCCAGCAAGTCAACATCCTTCCTAAACTGAGGGGCCCAGAACTGGACACAGTACTCAAGGTGTGGCCTAACCAGTGCGGTGTACAGGGGGAGAATGACCTCCCTGCTCCTGCTGGCCACACTGTTCCTGATGCAAGCCAGGATGCCATTGGCCTTCTTGGCTGCCTGGGCACACTGCAGGCTCATGTTCAGCCTACAATCAACCAGTACCCCCAGGTCTTAAATTGAAGCTACTTAAATTGAAGCTCTGCCCCAGTAAAGTGATCTGTACAACTGTCTACAACCCAATCTCCGTAACAGAGACAAGACAAGAGACAGAGGAGAAGAGAAGGCTCCAAGGAGACCTAATTGTGACCATAAAGTATCTTAAGGGGGCCTAAAAGAAAGCTGGGGAGGGTCTTTTAAGGTGTCAGGGAGTGATAGGACTAAGGAGAATGGAGCAAAACTTGAAGTGAGTAGATTGAGATTGGATGTTAGGAAGAAGTTCTTCCCCATGAGGGTGTTGAGACACTGGAACAGGTTGCCCAGGGAGGTGGTGGTAGTCTCATCCCTGGAGGTTTTTAAGGCCAGGCTGGATGTGGCTCTGAGCAACCTGCTGTAGTGTGAGGTGTCCCTGCCCATGGCAGGGGGTTGGAACTGGATGATCCTTGAGGTCCCTTCCAACCCTAACAACTCAATGATTCTATACACAGAACACAACTAAAACAGATTGACTATCTGACTGACTATCCAGCATACTATTTGGCTAATACCTATTTGAGTTTCCACCCAAGGTACATCCCACCCATAGTATTTATCTTTCCTGTGTGTGAAAATAGTGCTAGCTCGAGCTGGGGAATTTCCTGGTGGGATGATGCCCCTGAGGTCCTGCATCCCAAACACAGCTCTGCAGACAGCTTGTGCCCCTAATCCTCCAAACGGGAGGCAGAGGATAAATTCAGTCACTGGAAAATGGATGCTGAACACATCCTCCCACACCTCCTGCCAGCTGCTTGCAGCAGGGTTGCCATGAGATTTACAGCCAGCTGCTAACCTTAGCAGGAGGTACAATGCCACAAGAGCAGGTAGATGGAACAGGGAGAATCTGTCAAGAATTTAAGAGAAACAAAAAAGAAAAGAGGAGAAAAAAAGAAAAGAAGAAAAAAAGGAATAAAATAGAAAAAGAGGTTGGGGGATAATTATAAAGCAGGTATTTTTAATGGCTGCTGGCAGAAACCCCAACTCTTGTATTTAAATGGCTTTTTTAATTAAAAAGCAGCAGGCTATGAATGTTAATCTTTCTGAGAAGAAAGCTCCTGATGGGTTGCTGTTTCCAAAAGACTAAATCAATCAGCAAGAAGGCTAACCCCTCTTGGGAACATACATTTCAGAAGGGCCTAAACTTTCCAAGTCTACATGTGCTGCACTCCTGCATACACAGAACAGGATGTATATTGCTACCAAAGGTACAACAATCACAAAGATGTCCAATAGAGGTTTATTTTTTCTCCCCCCTAGATGTGATCTGTCTTTCCTTGTTGCTTCAAAATGTTTTGTTTGGTTGTTGTTGTTTTTTGTCTCCTCCCTTTTTCTTTTCCCTCTTTTCTTCCCCCTTTTCCAAGCAAGAAGTATCAGTGGAGGCCTGCCAGGCTAAAATGTGCAGTTTGAGTCCCTAAGCGTTTGGGTAGGGAATATTCCAATTGCTCCACATTTTTGCCTATGTAAACTATTTAACTTGCAAATCAGAAAGCGATGTTGTATGACACACTTGGGGTTTTTCTTGGAATCTCAGTAGACATACAGTGAGGAAAAAAAACAACCACACCAACCAGCACATAACCAGCAGAGAGAGAAGAGAGGAAGAGAAAGAGAGTGATGTCAACCATGTAGCACAAAAATAAATTGTTAGCAATTTTTTATGAACTGAGGTTTCCCAAATGTAAAGCAATTGAACAATTTTGTGCCATCGCCATTCGCAGTATCTGAGGGTAGAGGGATTTCAAATGAAAATCCAGCCTCATTCTCTTCTGTGTTAAGAATCTTGTGTCATTTTGTTTCCTGCTTGCATTTTATGTTTGTATAAAGTGTTAGAGGGGAGGAAAAAAAAAAAAAGCCTCATCAGAGAAGGCCACTGCCAGGAAACAGCGTGAGAAAATCCTGGTGCTACAGAGAAGTGGAAGGCTTCATATCCTGGCATCTACATGACCCAAATCAACCAGATGTGGAGCCTCTTGCTTTTTTCAAGTCAGCAGGTTTTAGTGCCTATTTCCAAGCTGAAACTGTTCACCCTGCTGCAAATGGGGAAGCGATGAGGGTCCCCTGTGGGCTCAGCCCTTTCATCTGCATACAGCAGCACTCGGAGCTGTGGGGACAGTATGTACCACAAAGAGCAATTGGCCATTGGGATGTGCTGCCCAGGGAGGTGGTGGAGTCACTGTCCCTGGAGGTGTTCAAAAAAAAGGATTGGATGTGGCCCTTGGAGCCATGGTTTAGTTGTCATGAGGTGTTAGGGATTAGGTAATAGGTTGGACTTGATGATCTCTGAGGTCTTTTCCAACCTGGTTGATTCTGTGGTTCTGTACCCTGAGGCTGTGGCTCAGCCCAGATCTGTCTCTCTTTGGTGCAGGGTATCTCCGCACTGCCTCTCAGTCACAGCATGTGACTGGACATCTACATGCAGTCACTGGAGAAGGAATTAACAGAGAAACCAAAACCAAGGAGCAGCAGCATGGCACATGGCACATGTACTCAGTACATACTCGAAAACAATCTCAATAAGACACCATTTTAAGCCCCAGCTCTGGGGACAGTCCTCCTCTTCGCCACACTCTTGACTCCTCCCTGGTCTGGTGTTCCCACCAGTAGCCTTTTCACCCAGGAATGGACTTGCTGTTGGTCTCCCTGCAGAGCTTCTTCCCCAGCACTTTGCTGGTAGATTCCCTGCCCTACCAAAGAGCAATCAGGCTGTGCACTGCCCATCCTTCATCCCCTCTTCTTTCTATGCTCCAGTTTCAAGAACCTTGCTGAGCCACCAGTATTGGGCTGTGAGTCAGACAGCAAGCAGCCTTCCCTGAAAGCACAAGAACTTCCCCTGACACACACACACGAACGCTTCCCCTCATCTCCAAACACCTGGTCTTTTTCAGAATCATCGTGAAATGGAGCAGGTGCTTTAAAAGTCTCCTGGCCATGCTTTCTCCCTCCACACTGCTATGTCATTTCTTCCTCCTCTATCATTGTGTCAGCTCCTGCTGATGGAGCTGACCTCCCTGCTCCTCCAGACGTCGCATCTGAGCCCTCCAGCGCACACATCCATCTCCAAGCACACTGAGCTGTTAAGGAAAGTACATTCAAAATTAGAAGATGATTACACAGTTTGTACTGGAGCTGGGGAGTTTATAAACCCAGTAGGCTACTTGCACTCCCTGTGCCTTTCTTAACTGAGCATGCCTCCTTCAGGCAAACCATGTATGGGAAAAATCCAAACCAGGCAGAGGTTCACAAGAGAAATACCATAGCATGTAAAAAGAGAAAAGTTCAGATATCACCTGCACACAAGTAAAGCCAGTCTGGAGCCCTCATGAAGCACAGAGATGCTCAAGAAATGTGTGTCAAGTTGTTACAAAGAAAGAGGAGATAAACAAGATCATCACTGATGTGCACATCTTTCCTACCATTTGACTGCTTCACGATGATGTTTTCTATATGGTTCCTTGAAAGGCAAGAAGAGTTTACAACCACTGACACTTCCAGAGACAAGATCATTCAAGAAACCTCAGAGATATCACCATGCAGTCTGTATGACCACACCTGATGTGCCTGGGTGCTTTGTATACTTTATGTCATTGCTTTGAGACACACTTTCTATGATGAAAGCAGATTAGCAGAGATGCTCTGCAAATTACTGCCTGGGTGCCCTTTGCTTGAATCAGAAAAAGCTTTCACTAGGATCAAGGTAGGGAATGGCTTTGAGAACTTTCTCTGCAAATTCATTTTGCAGGATGCTGATTTCTCATTATGAGAGAACACAAATCCATTTGACAGGAATTGTTCTCTTTCCTTTCTCATTTTGTTTCACAACCTATGGCCTAAACCTCAGGTGAATTTTCAAATAAGCCAGTGCTCACAGTTGCAAAGGAATCTCTACAGGAAACAAAAGCACAGAGCACATCAACATCTTGTGTTTCATTGCACAGTGCATCGACAAAAGCTGTGCATTTCCTTCATATTGCAGGGAAGAAATTAAAATGAACTTGCAGAGTTTCATGAATTGTCCTCCACAACCTTGCCAAGTCATTTCCCCCTCCTTTTCCAGATGGGGAAACCTCAAGAAGACATGGGGTAGGAGGTCTGTGTAAATTCCCAAAGTATCTTGGGAGCTAGATCAAATGAAATCTCCAATACTTCAGGAACTAGACTGCTCTCTGTTCCAAGACCAATAAATTGATGCTTCATGCAACAATGGCTTGAGTTTATACACTCTGCATTCAAATGCCAAACTAAAACTTGCCATTCTTGGCACCGAGGAGCTAAATTTAACATTGTCTTCTTTAATATACCCTAAGAAGGGCAAAATTGGAGATCTCCTCCTGTCTGAAGTGCAGGCAGTTTCCTGTTGTTAATCTAGCCACTGAACAGGCAGTGCTACAGCCGTTCCAGAAAGCCTTTCTAGTTTGATTCACTCTATCTATTGAACAGCAGCGTGTGGATCAAAGGAGGCTGAGCAGCTTGCCATCCACCTGCTTCTCAAGTGCAGCGAAGCAGAAGAAAACCACTCTGACAATTTGAAAGGGGACTACAACCAATTTAGAAGGAAATGATTGCACACTGTCCAACCCAATGCCTCAAACAGCATCACAGAGCAATCCTTCATCACTTAGTGTTCTGGGCCTGTCACTCTTCTGATTTAAAATGACTTTAGGTAAACTAGTTGCACAACCATGACTCAATCTAAAACACTTCCACTCAAGAGCATTACTCTGCCTCACTGACACCTTTATAATTTCAAAGATCATTTGTACTATGCTTTTTTATTTCTTGAAACAGACTCATATAGATAAAATACGGCAACTACATCTCCTCTGATGACCAGGAATGATTGTTTTGTCTTGAGAGACAAGATGACCTCTGGGTGTGGGTGTAAACACAAATTCAGTCGTCATACCTAGACCTAGTTCTCCACCTATTGTGGAGCTGCAAGATTGTGATCAGAGTGTTAGCTAGACATTGAGTAAACATCACTGGGAAGTATATTTAGCTAAGAATGACACTTAAACCTCTGGATTTTCGTACAAGAATCATATTTTTGTCTGGTTGAACATTGACCTTAACATCACTTGCCGCTATGGAACTGCATTAACTATTCATTGACTTTCAGGTCCAATCTACAGTTCAGTATTTCCTTAGATACTTCAGACAGAAGCTCGGTTGTGTCATATCAGACTGAAGTCCCTAATGCCTCCTAAAACTAATTCCTTTGCCAAGAATCAATGCAGTCCATGTTTCTCTGTGCTCCAGGGGACTGCAGGGCCTGTCAGAGCAAACCTCATGGGGCATTGGTAGAAACAAAAAAGAACCTACAGAACCAAACAACTAAACCAAACCAAACCATACACTTCCAGGGAAGAATGAGACCGAGGCAAAAAGCTTGCTGTCTGTGGGTGCTTTAGGTTATCTGAATGGCCAAAACCCACAACCTAAGAGAAGTCGAGAGGAAAGCTAAAGAGTTTTGTAAGCAGCTCACAGACCACTGCCAACAGACCCAAACAGCAGCTCTGTGTTAGCTCAGCTGAGTATAAGATGTCTCTGCAGAGGAGATGCGGAACTGGAGCCTCTGCTATTGCTGGTCTCACCATATGCAACAGCTCAGAATAAAGAGCTGGCAGCCCACAGCTTCTTGTGCCACCTGAGATCCCACACATGGAGACCTGTAGGCTACTCCCAGCCACCACCAACAGAGTAAATCCTGAAAGGCCAGACTAAAATTGGGTGCAGCTCCACTCTGCCCTCCCCTACACACTGAGAACCAGTACAGGGAGGGTTTGACTGAAGGAAATGAGGTACATTTCTCACCTTTCCTTTTTATGCCCAACAGCACATCTTCATTGTATTTGCTGTAGCTTTGTGACCTCCTGCACAGCAGAGAAGTTTTGTGGCTTTCCATACAAAACCTAAACAAGCTTTGACCCAATTGCACAGCTGTTCCTTTCTTTAACAGCTGTGGGTATAAGCTATGTAGCTACAAGTTACATGGCTAGAAACTTCAAACACTTCCTCAAGAAAACATCACAGATAAAGCACATTCACAGCCTATCCACCACTTTCCATATACCATAGAGTGAGTTTTCTTTGAAACTAAACCGACAAGCTGCCTTTTTGTCCAGGTGTTTGACCCTGCTTCTTAAGGAAATGTGCCAGAAAGCTGCAGAATGGACTAATAGAGGTGGGGATTTTTTCCACAGAGTTTAAAAAGAGAAGGAGCCATTAGACTACCTCCTCCAGCTTGAACAAAAGCCCTTCATCCCATTACTTTGCTGTGCACATTTTAGCTTCTTAAAGCTTCTTGTGGTATTAGGGTAATTATCAATATGTTACACCCCTGAGGCTTACTCGTTAGGGGGAGAAGAAAGACTAACTCCCTTCTGGTGCAGCCCCACTTCCTTACAAAGTCCAGCAAGATTGGAAACAGAAACATCTTAAATGTTTTCATGTGAGAATTTTTTCCCAAGTTGTAATTATTCCCTTTCAGTCTGGCTTCTAGAATATTCAATAGTAGAAATCCATCCTTACCTAACTTGTATCTGCAAATCTGGCAGCTGTAATAAAGCTGCTGGTTCTGTATTATGAGTAATACCAGAGGCTGGGGTCAGAAGAGAGAAGAGCAGATCTGAAAGGCGGAGAAAAAGGACTGCCAGATGTGTATGAGGAAAGGGAGGCACCCAAGCACCAGTAGTCCCGGGAGATCTCCTGTTTGAAGGCTAACCAGATCCTGTCCTGTCTAGCTGTCCCGATCAGACATCTTCCAGACACTCTAATGTGTTTTTTGGCTCATTCCTTGTTTGGCTAGAAAACATTCACTCAGTATGTTTCTTAACTACTCCTGATCCCCCAGCAGTGGGAAATCAGGCAATTCAGACACTGTGGGGAAAGACATGGCACATGGAGCCGTTGTGAATACACTCTGCTCTGGGGAAGCATGGAGGGAAGCAGCAGCATCATACTTTAAACACATCTGGTTGTCATGGTGCAACGTGCTCCTGACACCAAGGCATCTGCTTATGAACTCCTGTGGAAAACCACCTGTATTCATCCTGCTCCCAAGTAACTGTATTCATCCTGCTCCCAAGTAACTGTATTCATCCTGCTCCCCACTACAGTCCCACATGGGAAGGAAGCCACCCCTCCCTTTCCCCAAATCCACTGCGTGCTGACAAGCCATACATTTTGCCTCACTGAAACCATATGTGCTCTGTAGTTTCCCTATCATTCTCTCTTTAATGGGGATATGGACTGGCAGCCTGCCTTAGGTGCTTTACAAAAGCTCTGGTTGCAGCTGGGGAGCACACTCTCTCCTTTGCTATGAGTCAAACTGGGCTTTCAATGATATAATTACAGGCCTATATTAAAATGTTATACTTAAATGATCTTATTCTTCATCAGCAGAGGATATTCCTAACCAAAACAAAGTCCTCTATATCATTTATTGTATTTAAGATAATTTAACGGGTTGCTATTCATGCTGGAAGGCAGCAAATGAATAAATTTCATTGCAGTTTATTTAAATATTCCAGAACAAATGCTGAAAGATATTTTCATTTAGCTGAAAGCAGCTTAATAGAAGGTTTTTTTGCCTCTGCTACAATAAAATAAAAACAAGAAAAAGAAGTATGGGTTTCTTTTTATTGCACTTGTTAAAATAAATGGCATTTTTAATAAAGACTGTCCCCATAACAACATGTATGATTTGATCTCATTATGAAATAAATGTCATGTGAGATTATACGTTTCAAAGCAGAGAGTTTATGTTCTTTTAGTTATTAAATCCAATCACTTTTATATATTTTTTTCCTGAAGGCAGGTATGGTTTTGATTAAAACGTGACCCCAAAAGCAGAATAATTTAAGTGAGAGCATATTCACTTTTTTTTTTTTTTTTTTTTTTTGAGGGTTTATCTACCTGCCCACAGGAATTTACTAAAAGGGAAAAAAAAGAAAAAGGGGGGAAAAGACAAAAAAGGGGGGGGAAAAGACAAAAAAAGGGGGGGGAAAAGACAAAAAAGGGGGGAAAAGACAAAAAGGGGGGAAAGACAAAAAAGGGGGAAAGACAAAAAGGGGGGAAAGACAAAAAAGGGGGGGGAAAGACAAAAAAGGGGGGGAAAGACAAAAAAGGGGGGAAAGACAAAAAAAGGGGGAAAAGACAAAAAGGGGGGAAAAGACAAAAAGGGGGAAAAGACAAAAAAAAGACAAAAAGGGGGGAAAAGACAAAAAGGGGGGGGAAAAGACAAAAAGGGGGGGGGGGGGAAAAGACAAAAAGGGGGGGAAAAGACAAAAAGGGGGGGGAAAAGGCAAAAAGGGGGGAAAAGGCAAAAAAGGGGGGGAAAAGGGAAAAAAAGGGGGGGGAAAGGCAAAAAGGGAAAAAGAGGCAAAAAAGGGGGGGGGGAAAGACAAAAAAGGGGGGAAAGACAAAAAAGGGGGGAAAGACAAAAAGGGGGGAAAGACAAAAAAGGGGGGAAAGACAAAAAGGGGGGAAAGACAAAAAAGGGGGGAAAGACAAAAAAGGGGGGAAGACAAAAAGGGGGGGAAGACAAAAAAGGGGGGGAAGACAAAAAAGGGGGGAAAGACAAAAAAGGGGGAAAGACAAAAAAGGGGGGGAAAGACAAAAAGGGGGGAAAGACAAAAAAGGGGGAAAGGGGGAAAGACAAAAAGGGGGGAAAGACAAAAAAAGGGGGAAAGACAAAAAGGGGGAAAAACAAAAAAGGGGGAAAGACAAAAAGGGGGGAAAGACAAAAAAGGGGGGGAAAGACAAAAAAAGGGGGGAAAGACAAAAAAGGGGGGAAAGACAAAAAAGGGGGGGGGGAAAAGACAAAAAAAGGGGGGAAAAAGAAAAAAGGGGGGAAAAGACAAAAAAGGGGGGAAAGACAAAAAAAAAGGGGGGAAAGACAAAAAAGGGGGAAAGACAAAAAGGGGGAAAGACAAAAAAGGGGAAAGAAGGGGGGGGGGAAAGACAAAAAGGGGGGAAAGGGGGGGAAAGACAAAAAAGGGGGAAAAAGACAAAAAAGGGGAAAAAAAGACAAAAAAGGGAAAAAAACAAAAAAGGGGGAAAAAAGACAAAAAAGGGGGAAAAAAGACAAAAAAGGGGAAAAAAAGACAAAAAAGGGGGAAAAAAGACAAAAAAGGGAAAAAAAAGACAAAAAAGGGGGAAAAAAGACAAAAAAAGGGGAGAAAAAGACAAAAAAAGGGGGAAAAAAGACAAAAAGGGGGAGAAAAAAGACAAAAAAGGGGGAGAAAAAGACAAAAAAGGGGGAGAAAAGACAAAAAAGGGGAGAAAAAGACAAAAAAGGGGGAGAAAAGACAAAAAAGGGGGAGAAAAAGACAAAAAGGGGGAGAAAAGACAAAAAAGGGGGAGAAAAAGACAAAAAGGGGGAGAAAAAGACAAAAAAGGGGGAGAAAAAGAAAAAAGGGGGGAAAAAGACAAAAAGGGGGGAAAAAGACAAAAAAGGGGGGAAAAAGACAAAAAAGGGGGGAAAAAGACAAAAAAGGGGGGAAAAAGACAAAAAAGGGGGAAAAGACAAAAAAGGGGGAAAAAGACAAAAAAGGGGGAAAAAGACAAAAAAGGGGGAAAAAGACAAAAAAAGGGGAAAAAAAGACAAAAAAGGGGAAAAAAAAGACAAAAAAGGGGGAAAAAGACAAAAAAGGGGGAAAAAAGACAAAAAAAGGGGGAAAAAAGACAAAAAAGGGGGAAAAAAAGAAAAAAAAAAGGGGGAAAAAAGACAAAAAAGGGGGAAAAAGACAAAAAAGGGGAGAAAAGACAAAAAAGGGGAGAAAAAGACAAAAAGGGGAGAAAAAGACAAAAAAGGGGAGAAAAAAGACAAAAAAGGGGAGAAAAAGACAAAAAAGGGGAGAAAAAGACAAAAAAGGGGAGAAAAAGACAAAAAAAGGGGAGAAAAAGACAAAAAAGGGGAGAAAAAGACAAAAAAGGGGAGAAAAAGACAAAAAAGGGGAGAAAAAGACAAAAAGGGAGAAAAAGACAAAAAAGGGGGAAAAAGACAAAAAAGGGAGAAAAAAAAAAAGGGGGAAAAAAGACAAAAAAGGGAAAAAAAGACAAAAAAGGGGAGAAAAAGACAAAAAAGGGGGAAAAAGACAAAAAGGGGGAAAAAGAAAAAAAGGGGAGAAAAAGACAAAAAAGGAAAAGACAAAAAAGGGGGAAAAAGACAAAAAAGGGGAAAAAGACAAAAAAGGGGGAAAAAAAAAGGGAAAAAGACAAAAAAGGGGAAAAAGACAAAAAGGGGGAAAAAGACAAAAAAGGGGGGAAAAGACAAAAAAGGGGGAAAAGACAAAAAAGGGGGAAAAGACAAAAAAGGGGGGAAAAGACAAAAAAGGGGGAAAAGACAAAAAAGGGGGAAAAGACAAAAAAGGGGGAAAAGACAAAAAAGGGGGGAAAAGACAAAAAAGGGGGAAAAGACAAAAAAAGGGGAAAAGACAAAAAAGGGGGAAAAGACAAAAAAGGGGGGAAAAGACAAAAAAGGGGAAAAAAGACAAAAAAAGGGAAAAAAGACAAAAAAGGGGGAAAAAGAAAAAAAAGGGGGAAAAAAGACAAAAAAGGGGGGAAAAAGACAAAAAAGGGGGAAAAAGACAAAAAAGGGGGAAAAAAGACAAAAAGGGGGGAAAAAAGACAAAAAAGGGGGGAAAAAGACAAAAAAGGGGGAAAAAGACAAAAAAAAAAAAGACAAAAAAGGGGAAAAAAGACAAAAAGGGGGGGAAAAAAGAAGAAAAAAGGGGAAAAAAGACAAAAAAGGGGGAAAAAAGACAAAAAAGGGGGAAAAAAGACAAAAAAGGGGGAAAAAAGACAAAAAGGGGGAAAAAAGACAAAAAAGGGGGAGAAAAAGACAAAAAAGGGGAGAAAAAGACAAAAAAGGGGAGAAAAAGACAAAAAAAGGGGAGAAAAAGAGAAAAAAAGGGGAGAAAAAGACAAAAAAGGGGAGAAAAAGACAAAAAAGGGGAGAAAAAGAGAAAAAAGGGGACAAAAGACAAAAAAGGGAGAAAAGAGAAAAAAAGGGGAAAAAGACAAAAAAGGGGGGGAAAAAGACAAAAAAGGGGGGAAAAAGACAAAAAAGGGGGGAAAAAGACAAAAAAGGGGGGAAAAAGACAAAAAAGGGGGAAAAAGACAAAAAAGGGGGAAAAAGACAAAAAAGGGGGGAAAAAGACAAAAAAGGGGGGAAAAAGACAAAAAAGGGGGGAAAAAGACAAAAAAGGGGGAAAAAGACAAAAAAGGGGGAAAAAGACAAAAAGGGGGGAAAAAGACAAAAAAGGGAAAAAAAAGACAAAAAAGGGGGAAAAAAGACAAAAAAGGGAAAAAAAAAGACAAAAAGGGGGAAAAAAGACAAAAAAGGGGGGAAAAAGACAAAAAGGGGGAAAAAAGACAAAAAAGGGGAAAAAAAAAGACAAAAAGGGGGAAAAAAGACAAAAAAGGGGGAAAAAAGACAAAAAAGGGGAAAAAAGACAAAAAAGGGGAGAAAAAGACAAAAAAAGGGGAGAAAAAGACAAAAAAGGGGAGAAAAAGACAAAAAAGGGGAGAAAAAGACAAAAAAAAGGGGAGAAAAAGACAAAAAGGGGAGAAAAAGACAAAAAAGGAGAAAAAAGACAAAAAAGGGGAGAAAAAGACAAAAAAGGGGAGAAAAAGACAAAAAAGGGGAGAAAAAGACAAAAAAGGGAGAAAAAGACAAAAAAGGGGGAAAAAAGACAAAAAAGGGGAAAAAAAGACAAAAAAGGGGGAAAAAAGACAAAAAAGGGGAGACAAAAAAAGGGAAAAAAAAGGGAGAAAAAGACAAAAAAGGGGGAAAAAAGACAAAAAGGGGGAAAAAAAAAAAGGGGGAAAAAGACAAAAAAGGGGGAAAAAGACAAAAAAGGGGGAAAAAGACAAAAAGGGGGAAAAAGACAAAAAAGGGGGAAAAGACAAAAAGGGGGAAAAAGACAAAAAAGGGGAAAAAAGACAAAAAAGGGGGAAAAGACAAAAAAGGGGGAAAAGACAAAAAAGGGGGAAAAGACAAAAAGGGGAAAAGACAAAAAAAGGGGGAAAAGACAAAAAGGGGGAAAAGACAAAAAAGGGGGAAAAAGACAAAAAAGGGGGAAAAGACAAAAAAAAAAGGGGGAAAAGACAAAAAGGGGGGAAAAAAAAAAGGGGGAAAAGACAAAAAGGGGGAAAAGACAAAAAAGGGGGAAAAGACAAAAAGGGGGGAAAAGACAAAAAAGGGGAAAAAAAAAGGGGGAAAAGACAAAAAAGGGGGAAAAAACAAAAAAGGGGAAAAAAAGACAAAAAAAGGGGGGAAAAGACAAAAAGAAAAAGAAAAAGGGGGAAAAAGACAAAAAAGGGGGAAAAAGACAAAAAAGGGGGAAAAAGACAAAAAGGGGGAAAAAAAGACAAAAAAGGGGGAAAAAAGACAAAAAAGGGGAAAAAAAAGACAAAAAAAGGGGGAAAAAAAGACAAAAAAGGGGGAAAAAAGACAAAAAAGGGGAAAAAAAGACAAAAAAGGGGGAAAAAAGACAAAAAGGGGGAAAAAGACATAAAAGGGGAAAAAAAGACATAAAAGGGGGAAAAAAAGACATAAAAGGGGGAAAAAATAAAAAAAAGGAAAAAATAAAGAAAAAGGAAAAAAGAAAAAAAAAAAAGAAAAGAAAAAAAAAGAAAAAAGGCAAAAAAATCAGAACAAAAGGGAAAAAAAAGGCTTTCAGTGGCAGAATTAAAATTTCTTTTCTTTTGACTGACATTTTTATTCCAAAGAACAACATGTTGCAACGCATTGCTCTATGGAAAAGTTAAAGCTAACTAACCACATATTACATATTTAGTCCACAAAATGGGCTATTAGATATTAGCTGTTTGTTTTGTCCCTTGTGTCCCAAAGGAGACAGAAAAAACAGGAGGTTAACAACCACTGAGGTAGCACAGTTAAATCTGCTCTCCTTCCAACACATCGAAATTACAGGTTTGGGTGTTGGTGGGGAAAATACTGTTGCACAACTAATTAAACTATTAAACTGTTTGAAGGAACGAAACAAAATGCACACAAGACTCACTCACAGAAGGAATAACTCCCATAGGATGGATATATATATATATATATATATATACTCACCAAGGAGGCGAGGGCATGAGGCTCCTTAGGTTCCCTTCTAAAGGAAAGCACTTCTGAGCTGGAAAGGTTGTTCCTCTGAAGCAAGGGCAAAAGAAAGCTCTTCTCCCTAGCAGAACTCCATTTACACACCTGTTGATTTGGCTGTGGTCAATTGCTCAATTAGTTGGTTCTCCAAGCAAAGGTGGGGGCGGAGCAGGGAGGTCATTGTGCCCCTGTACTCTGCTTTGGTTAGGTCACACCTTGAGTACTGTGTCCAGTTCTGGACCCCCAGTTTAGGAAGAACATCAAGACACTTGAACGTGTCCAGAGAAGGGCAACAAAGCTGGGGAGAGGCCTTGAGCACAAGCCCTATGAGGAGAGGCTGAGGGAGCTGGGGTTGCTTAGCCTGGAGAAGAGGAGGCTCAGGGGTGACCTCATTGCTCTCTACAACTACCTGAAAGGTGGTTGTAGCCAGGAAGGGGTTGGCCTCTTCTCTCTAGCAACCAGCACCAGAACAAGAGGACACAGTCTCAAGCTGCACCAGTGGAAATTTAGGCTCGAGGTGAGGAGGAAGTTCTTCACTGAGAGAGTTGTTCACCATTGGAATGGGCTGCCCGGGGAGGTGGTGGAGTCACCGTCCCTGGAGGTGTTCAAGAGGGGATTGGACGTGGCACTTGGTGCCATGGTCTAGTCATGAGGCCTGTGGTGACAGGTTGGACTCGATGATCTTCAAGGTCTCTTCCAACCTTAGTGATACTGTAAAGAAAAGACCCATCTCAGACACTTCCACTACACAATTGTCTTCTTTCAGCAAACGAAGCTCCTGGTAAAAAGCCACTGACAACATGGGCGTTGGCTTAATAAAGAAATTACTTTTAATCTAAGCCTCACCATCTGTCAGGCCCTGAAATGGAAAAACCAGAAAAAATGTGCAGCGATGCACAGCCACGGAGTAACATTTGATAGCACGTCGCAGCTCTTGCCGAGCATGAAAGCTGAATATTAAACAAACACCTGAAGCTACATGTGCCACCACCTAAAACTAGCACTTCATTTTCTGTTACGTGCTGTGACTTAAGGAAAACATTGCTGGCATTGCCATCTGTGTCACTTTTAATTACCAATAAGAAGCGCAGGCACGATATTTCACAACTCATTCAGAAAACAGAGAGCTGCAACCGGGGCAGGACATGTATCTGAGGAGCTGCTCTTGTGCTGAGGGTAAGGGCCACGTGTGGTCACCAGAAAGCACCGTGGTAGGTGACAGGCTGCGCTGTAGAGACAGGCGCAGCCTCTCACTTGACAGCAAAAAGCTGAGGCTTCGTGCCTGATAGCTGCACCTGCCCTTGGGATCCGCTGGCTGGTGAGGGTGGTGATTATTAACACCCTAGATGAGGTGTTGGCTTGTTCACAGCTGCAGAAAGCAGAGCTATCACCGTGCACTTGGTAAAGATGAAAAAGGGAGGCTGCTTATTGCCATGCAGAGCTAAAGTCTCTTTATCAGGGAGCACAAAGCAGGGAGGAAGAGGAGCTTTATGCAGTGTTGTCAGGAATCACACCAAAGTAAAGTTTCTGATTGCTGACTCATGCATTGAAGTTGGGTGAAACAAAATGGTGGAAAGCTGGGCAATTTGGGAAGGAAGTCTGCAGTAACCTTTCCTCCTATTCCTAACAGCTCTGAGCAGAAAATAAGGCAGGAGATAATGAGTTATCCAGCAGCTAAGCTCAATCAAAGCCTAAACTGTGCTTACTGTGCCCCTCCAGTAACCCAAATACCTCCATGCTTTGTGACCCCTTCTCCAAAATACTTCTGGACATTCCCCAGATTATTGTCTAGGCCCCCATCTCCTACACCACTCTTCTCTGAAGAAACACTGCACAGGCTGACTGCCCATTCTGGCCCACAACTGAGGGGCAGCTGGGGCAGGATGGAAGGGGTTGATAAACAGGCAGAAATAGCCTAGTTACCATAGGCAACCAAGGATGACAGGGAATAAATCCAGAGTGAATAGTGCTAGGTCAGAAGCTTTACAGGTACTTCTCTGATCTCCTAATATCCTGTTAAATCTCTCAGGAAATACTCAGTAAACCCTGCTGCCTATGCACTGCAAGTGACAGTCTTCTGCAATTGAAAATCTCTGGAAATGGCATTCCACTCCTCTGCACAAATAATTCAGACTGCAAGAAAACAAACCAAATATCTGCTTTCCCTGCAAACAGCTGTGGGGCATCTGGAAAAGAGATGCTCAGGAAACCCAAGGAGAAACAAGTGTCCCAGACTCACTCCTCTCAATGGTTCTTATCCCATTGCTTGTCCCATTCACTGGAACAACCTCTCACCTGCTTATGCCTCATGGAAGGATTCACGCTCTGAATCAGCAACAAAAGGCAAAAATATATGCCTTTGCCTACCAGCATCTCTCCTCTGCTCGCAAGCATTGTGCAGTGTAATGGAATAGGAATAAGGCCAATTAAAAGAAAACTCTAGAAGTCAATCAATTTTTTCACCCTCTGTCCTTTTGTTGTGAGTGAATGCTGCATGTTCTCCTCAAGTTACCTCCCCAAGCAACAATCCCATTTACTTTTTGACCTCTGTAAATTAAAACAACTTTGGAGCTCTGTTGGTTCAGAGCTGTGATTCCATTTACTTGTGAAATTGTTTATTCAAGTAATTCCCACTCTGTAGCATCAAAGTTTGTTGCTAATAGTTGCAGACCGTTAATCTACACGAGGAATATAATAAAGCTTGTGGAAGAATCCCAAATGGACAAGCATGATAAGAGATGGGAGAAAGAGGCTGGCAAAGCTCCAGGTACACGATATTTTTGTGCCTGACCTCTTTAATTACTCGAACATCAAATTGAGTGGTAGAGCTTTAGAGCTACTCCAGTGGCTACCGAGGAATTTTATTATCTTTTTTTTTTCTTTCCTGTGTAGAGATGCAGTTTAAATTTCATTCCACAGCACAGAAGCACATCCATCCAGCATGTTTTGCCATGGTGAAAAGAGGAACTTAATTTAAAACAGAACGAGGAACTTGACAGCACAGCAAATGTACACAAATGTACACAGTGATACCTGATTACAGGCATCACTGTGAGAGAACACTGGCATATTGATAATAAGATATTAGGAGATGAATTTATCACCTCAAGATCTCAGATACAGGCAACTGAGAATGAGGAGTCTGGAATGATGTTCTGGCTGGTTGTTGAGACTCTCAATCTACAGGCTGGGGTCAGAGTGGCTGGAGGGCAGCCAGGCAGAGAGGGACCTGGGGGTAAGGGTTGACAGATGACTGAACATGAGCCAACAGTGTGCCCAGGTGGCCAAGAAGGCAAATGGCATCCTGGCCTGCATCAGGAAGAGTGTGGACAGCAGGAGCAGGGAAGTCATTCTGCCCTGTACTCAGCACTGCTTAGGCCACACCTTGAGTCCTGTGTCCAGTTCTGGGCCCCTCAGTTTAAGAAGGACATTGAGATTCTTGAACGTGTCCAGAGAAGGGCAACAAGGCTGGGGAGGGGGTTGGAGCGCAAGCCCCATGCGGAGAGGCTGAGGGAGCTGGGGTTGCTTAGCCTGGAGAAGAGGAGGCTCAGGGGAGACCTCACTGCTGTCTACAACTACCTGAAGGGTGGTTGTAGCCATGAGGGGGTTAGTCTCTTCTCTCAGGCAACCAGCACCAGAACAAGAGGACACAGTCTCAAGTTGTGCCATCGGAGGTTTAGGCTGGAGGTGAGGAGGAAGTTCTTCACTGAGAGAGTAGTTAGCCATTGGAATGTGCTGCCCCAGGAGGTGGTGGAGTCACCATCCCTGGAGGTGTTCAAGAGGGGACTGGACGTGGCACTTGGTCTAGTCATGAGGTCTGTGACGACAGGTTGGACTCGATGATCTTTGAGGTCTCTTCCAACCTTAGTGATTTGGTGATTCTGTGATAGTCACTCAATGAGAAGCTTTGAAACTCCTCAGAGGTTTTCACTGAATATCTGTAACTCTCTTCACCCTGAGATTTGAAATTGAAGGGTGAAAAAAACCCAAACCCAAACAAAACAACAAAACAAACAAAGATTTTTAGCTGCAACGTGTCACAAATCATGAAGCTCAGACAGACTCCTTCACCAACATTTGTGCTACATCCCCTCTATTCAAATTAGCACTATCTGTTTCTGCAGAAATTCATATTCAGGAAGCAAAATAACAAATCATGCTGTGATATTATCTTGCACTTAAGAATTGAAAACAACTTGCAAGCGTGAATTAAATTTCACAAAGTGCAAAAAGTTGTCATTGCCATGCACGTGTATGGAAGAAGAAAGTTCACATGATGGAACTAATGTTACTCTGCTAAATGACAAGAGAAACCACTGGGGTGTATAAAACACAGCCCTGTCCTGAAATCAGACTGCCTGGTTCAACATCTCTGACTTGTCTCAGCAGCTTGGTTTTGTCTGAAGCTCTCTATGTGTTGACTGCAAAGCAGAATAGAATAGAATAGAATAGAATAGAATAGAATAGAATAGAATAGAATAGAATAGAATAGAATAGAATAGAAATTAGAATTAACCATGTTGGAAAAGATCTCATAGATCATCAAGTCCAACTTATCACCCAGCATCATCTAATCAACTAAACCATGGCACCAAGTGCCTCATCCAGTCTCTTCCTAAACACCTCCAGTGATGGTGACTCCACCACCTCCCTGGGCAGCACATTCCAGTGGCCAATCTCTCTTTCTGTGAAGAATTTCTTCCTAACATCCAGCTTAAACTTCCCCTGGCACAGCTTGAGACTGTATCCTCTTGTTCTGGTGCTGGGTGCCTGGGAGAAGAGACCAACTCCTACCTGGCTACAACCTCCCTTCAGGTAGTTGTAGAGTTGTAGAGTTTCCTCTTCTCCAGGCTAAGCAAGCCCAACTCCCTCAGCCTCCCCTCATAGGGCTTGTGCTCCAAACCCCTCCCCAGTTTTTTCCCTGCTCTGGACATGTTCCAGCAACTCAACATCTTTCCTAAAAGTAGAGCTGTTACTGACCTTCTTGGCTGAACTGGGAAAATGATTCTTTATTGAAGTCCTGTCAATCCAGAAAGTATGAAAACCTGAGCCTGAAATATCATTCTTCAACCTGAGGTATGCAAGAAATCTCTACTGCTGCTGAGAGATCTGCAAGATGGATTAGGAAGAATTTTGCCTTTTGTTTGATGTTCAAATGAGATTTCTAATTCACAGAGTCCTTTTGCTGTTTAATAAATTCAGATGAAAAGGAAAGATACAAATTCTCACAGTTCTCTTGCTACTTAATACATGCAGATGAAAAGGAAAGATAGACCATAATCAACACATACATTAATTTATGCAGATCTTTCCATAACTTTGTGTTTTAAAATGTCTTTTTAGATAAAAGGCCGAGAATACTCAGCAATTTTCATCTTCAAAGTGCTTTGAAAATATTAACTAGTGAATTGGCACAGCATACACTCAAGTCCTGTTTACATTTAGCCTGTATTTGAGGCTAAACTAAAACACTTGCTCTATTGCTCCATGCCCCTCCTCAGCAGAGAAGGGGGATCAGGAAAATGAGAGAAAACTCATGGGCTGAAATAAAATGATGTAATGAAACAGCCAAATTAATACCAGTGTAAAGTATACAAATGTATACTCAGCACAGCAAAGCCACAGCAACCACCACAAAGAGGCAGGCAGCCTTCTTGAGCAGGAGAAAGAGGAGGAGCATCAGGAAAAGCCCAGGCAGGACAAAGCTGGTGAGGGACTTGGAGCACAAGTCCTATGAGGAGAGGCTGAGGGAGCTGGGGTTGCTTAGCCTGGAGAAGAGGAGGCTCAGGCCAGACCTTCTTGCTGTCTACAACTCCCTGAAGGGAGGTTGTAGCCAGGTGGGGGTTGGTCTCTTCTCCCAGGCAACCAGAACCAGAACAAGAGGACACAGTCTCAAGCTGCACCAGGGGAGGTTTAGGCTGGATGTTAGGAAGAAGTTCTTCACAGAAAGAGAGATTGGCTGTTGGAATGTGCTGCCCAGGGAGGTGGTGGAGTTACCATCCCTGGAGGTGTTCAAGAGGGGACTGGATGAGGCACTTGGCACCATGGTTTAGTTGATCAGATGATGTTGGGTGATAGGTTGGACTTAATGATCTTGAAGATCTTTTCCAATCTGGTTAATTCTATTCTACTGTAATCTACTCTATTCTAGTCAGGAACCCAAGTATGAAACCTCCCATCCTTACCAATCTTCCCCAATAAGGTGGAAGCAAGATATTTATGGTCTGGGATACACCTGTAGCCAACCCAGATCAGGTGTGCTGGCTGACTTGAAAGTGCTAAGGGCCTGAAGATCATGGCTGGCCTATGATTCTGTCCCAGCAAAACTAGGGTAGGTTTTGATTCATGCTTGTGTTTTAAAGATCCATTCTGGGTAGAAAGATCATGAGATTTCCTCATGAACCAGAAGTCAATGCCATGGATAGGTGCTAATTACCAAATTCATAACTTATATTGTGACACTTAGGTTACATCCTGAGCTCTTAAGTCATTCAGTGTATGTAGAGTGTGTATTAAACCTTTATAATGAGAATCCACTTGAATTTCAAATGTTATAAAGAATGGCCATCTTGTAGAAGTAGTCAATGTAGGGGGTATTGTTTCAGTGGCATATCATTTGGCTCAGGAGCAGTGCTGTGGGATAATAGAAACTTTTGCAAAGTGGAAGCTGTTTGTAGCTATGGTACTAACACAAACGTTATGAAGTGGTCTGCCATCAGCTCAACTGGACCTCTCTGAGGCGCAGACAGCCCCCCTGCTGCTGCACAGGAAGCATCAGCGTCTTGCAGGGATGAGGTTGAGGGAGGTGATGTCACATTGCCCTCAAAACAGAGCTCCATTAGCAAACAGATGAAATGCTTGATTTACTCAGTAAGTGTCTTGCACTGCACCAGGCTTCAACCGACTTCTCCCTTTAAGCCTTCCCTAAGCCAGCAGCAGAGGTGAAAAGATGAGCCAAACACAAGGAGGAGGGTGAGCACGGTGAGAGCAGAGCTGATAAGCAGATTCAGATTCTCTGATTAGCACCAAGGGTTATGTGAACAGATGCCTATCTCTCACAGAGGGCATAAACACATTGCAGAGAGGAGTTTCAGCAGTTTATTTACAAAGCAAGAGCACTTTCTAGCTCTCCTACTGATGGTTTGTTCCTGTCACCGTGATTCAATCTATGCTACGCTGCTGGAAAAACTTTCACTATGAGCAGCTTCAGCACTTCTCCTTTTAAGTTCATTATTTCCTTCCTCTTCATTGGTTTCTCTCTGTAATATAAAGGCATTTTCACACACAATCTGCAGATCATCAACAATGAAACAGAGAGATGGGCTGCACTAAGACAGATGCACATTAGATTCACCTTGACTGCTAAGGACAAGGAGTGTCAGAACAGGGAATATCCCACAGAAAGGCAAGATAACAACAACAAGCAAGAACCAGCCAAAGTGAAAATCATACTGGCACAGTGATTTATGGAAGGACATATGCCAGAGCTATAGAACACTTTTTGATTTAGTGTATTCTTTTTTTCCTCCTTCTTTTTTTTAATTAGCATGGACTTTAAAAATGGACAACACAGGTGAAAACACAGACAAACTGAAAATACTTTCAGACTCTAAATGGGTCATGTACAGCACTAGATTTTGCTGTAATATCAGCATACCAAAGGCTTTGAGAATTCAGTCACAGGGTGTTGCTGTGGAGTTTTTGGGGGGAGTACCCCCTGGCAGAAGCTGATATGCAATAGCACCTTCTCCAGTCATCCATAACACGGCATAGTTATGCAAGGATATGCACTGCTGTGCTGGCACCACAACGGGCTCTGAGCCAAGAGGTGAAATGCCATAGAGATATTCTAGCCCAGGGCCTCTAAGACAAACATCAGAGTGAGAAAGAAGAGTTCGTGAGAGTTCAGTGTACAGCAGTACGCTGGTTTGGCTTGCCCTTCCCTACAGCATCAGATGTTAGGGTCATGCCTTCACTTTGAAAGCCTTTGAAAATTCTTAGGAGACTTCCAAAAACACTGCCAGCAGTTTGGCTGCCAGAGAGCAGAAAACGCTGCTGGTGGCTTTGATCGTGTGGCAACCTTGTTTCATGGCTTCCTGGTAGAGGAGAAGCTTTCTTCTGCCTGTTGTGCCATACCTGACAAGCAGATTGCAAAACCTCTGCAGCAACAGCAGCTCTTTCATTAGGTATTTTCTCAGTGCCTAGCACACCAAGGTCTTGAATAAAGGCAGTCACTCTTCTGACTGTAAGAATAGAGTAGAGTAGAGTAGAGTAGAGTAGAGTAGAGTAGAGTAGAGTAGAGTAGAGTAGAATAAGGAAAATAGGAATAGGAAAATAGGAATAGGAATAGGAATAGGAATAGGAATAGGAATAGGAATAGGAATAGGAATAGGAATAGGAATAGGATTAACCAGGATGGAAAAGACCTTTGAGATCATCGAGTCCAACCTATCATCCAACACTATCTAATCAACTAAACCATGGCACCAAGTGCCTCATCCAGTCCCCTCTTGAACACTTCCAGTGATGGTAGAATAGAATAGAATAGAATAGAATAGAATAGAATAGAATAGAATAGAATAGAATAGAATAGAATAGAATAGAATAGAATAGAATAGAATAGAATACACTACACTACACTACACCAGGTTGGAAGAGACCTTCAAGATCATCGCGTCCAACCCATCAACCAATCCAACCCACCCAACAACTAGACCATACAGCCAAGCACCCCATCAAGTCTCCTCTTGAACACCTCCAATGAAGGCAACTCCACCACCTCCATGGGTAGCCGATTCCAATGGGCAATCACTCTCTCCGTGTAGAACTTCTTCCTAACATCCAGCCTAAACCTGCCCTGGCGCAGCCTGAGACTGTGGATAGAATAGAATAGAATAGAATAGAATAGAATAGAATAGAATAGAATAGAATAGAATAGAATAGACCAGACCAGGTTGGAAGAGACCTTCAAGATCATCGCGTCCAACACTCCACCACCTCCCTGGGCAGCCCATTCCAATAGCCAATCACTCAGTCTGTGAAGAACTTCATCCTAACATCCAGCCTAAGCTTGATGAGTGGCTATCACAGGTAGCCACCACACAGCCAAGAGCTTGCACCTCTTACTCTAGATTTACCCCCTCCCAGTCCCTCCAAGAGAATGAAGCCAGATACCGCATCCAAGCAATGCTGAACGTCACACCTCAGCACTATCTATAATGATAGCTGTCATGACATTGGCAAGGACAAAATACTAGCCTGTTGTAAAGAAAAGGGGCCCATCCCCAAACATTTAAATGCTTTCTAAATACAGTGCCCAGCTCACAGCACACTTGATTGAAGGTTTTAGGCTATGAAGAGAAGGCAGTGTGCTCTACCAGAAAAGTAATATCCGTTTCAGCTTTCAAACATTTTGGCTTTTTTTATTAAAAATATGTACAACAAAAGCCTCATGCTCTTGTCATAGACAGAGGAGATAACAAATGGCATATACAAAGCAGATAACAAATGCTAAGAAGTGGAAATCTGTCAGCCCCTAATATCAACAGTCTACACAGAGAATGAAAGGCAAACATATTTTTGCCTGCACACTGTTTATAGTTTGAACAAACCAGAATGGTAGCTATGGCCCTTCCATCCGCTGAGGAGTTGTCACGGGGACCACCATCCAAGTTACTACCACATTTAAAAGGCCTTGTCCCAAGGGACAATGCTGAGATAAAAGCATATATAAAAAAAAAAGATCTGGTTATATGAGACCTCAGAATATGGAGAGAGAAAGAACATTAAACTCCCACAGTTCAGTACTTTTACTGAGCCTTGTGTTTTCCAAGCAGTATGCAAGGGGGCAATCATTGCTACAGCAACATGCATGCCCATAGTAGTAGTATCTCAGCTCCACACCTGGGAACAATGACACAGGGCCCAACAGTTAAAGAAAGAATCATCTCCAGTCCCACAGTTGGTATCATGGGAGCCCCTAGGCCCCACAGCAGGCAAATCTGCAACAACCTGCACCACTGGTGCAATACCCTGAGAGATGTGACCAGGACTGGGGTAAAGCTGAGAGCCACAGAGCAGCAAGAGCTTCAGATCCTTTCTGCCTCCACTCCCTTCCATATTCTGGATCCAGCCAAAACAGAGAGCTGACAACCCACAGAGAGGCAAAAGTGGGCAGCCTGGCAGAACCTCTTCTCTGAGACACACCTCCCAGCTTCTTAGAGTTTCTCTTGGAATTTGTAAGCACTAATTTGAGAAAGAAATACAGGGGCTGGTGCAGCAACTTTGAATAGTTGACTGATTTCTCTGCTGGACAGTCCCACACACCTATTGTCAGATGACATTAGACTGATCAGCTTCTGACTCCAGTCACACGATCTTGTGCAGACAAAGGCAGAAGTGTCAAGCACTTGGGATTCCAGACCTGCAGAAAAACAGAAACCTTCACAAATTGTAGGAATTGAAGGTTCCAGAGGACTTTATTAATCTAACAATGTAAGAGCAGAAAGCTTAGGACAGAACAGAAGCTTTTTTTTTGTGGGGGGGAAATCATCTAAATCTGGGATAGTGCTTTCATTTCCAATAATAAAAATAATAACACCATAAAAACAAATGAACAAACCCCAAACAACACAAGAAGCCACAGCAACCCACCAACAGAGATTAACTTTAGATCTCAGGTAGGGTAGAAAAGGAATGTATTTTAGTACCTTTCCACCCCAGGTTTAAACCAACATGTGGTTTCCATCTCTAGTAGAGTAGAGTAGAGTAGAGTAGAGTAGAGTAGAGTAGAGTAGAGTAGAGTAGAGTAGAGTAGAGTAGAGTAGAGTAGAGTAGAGTAGAGTAGAGTAGAGTAGGAATTAATCAGGTTGGAAAAGACCTAAAAGATCACCAAGTTCAACCTCTCACCCAACACCATCTAATCAACTAAACCATGGAACCAAGTGCTTCATCCAGTCTCTTCCTGAACACCTCCAGTGATGGCAACTCCATCACCTCCCTGGGCAGCCCATTCCAATGGCCAATTACTCTTTCTGAGAAGAACTTCTTCCTAACATTCAGCCTAAACCTTCCCTGGTGCAGCTTGACACTGTGTCCTCTTGTTCTGGTACTGGCTGCCTGGGAGAACCCCTACCTGGCTGCAACCTCCCTTCGAGTAGTTGTAGACAGCAAGAAGGTCTCCCCTGAGCCTCCTCTTCTCCAGGCTAAGCAACCCCAGCTCCCTCAGCCTCTCCTCATGGGGCTTGTGCTCCAAACCCCTCCCCAGCTTTGTTGCCCTTCTTTGGACACATTCCAGCAACTCAGCATCTTTCCTAACCTGAGGGGCCCAGAACTGGACAGAGGACTCAAGGTGTGGCCTAACCTACATTTTATGGCAAAGCACAAGAGGATAAGAAGTGGAAAACTGCAACATCTGTATGTCATGCTGAAATCACTGCCCTGGCCTGAGTAGGCAGGAGTTAGAGGGCTACACCCAGAAAGAGATGCCATAGCTCAAACAGAACAGTGGGTGGTCTGTGGAAATGAGAAGGTGAGGTTATGAAGACAGACAATTATTTTTTTCTAGCTTTAAACCAGTGTGGTCATTCCTAATAAGTACAAATTAATTAGCATGCTTGAAATGTTTTGTGGGTATTTTTTTTTTCAACTCACTGCAAACAAAGCACCAGTCAGGCTTTTTCATTACAACCTTACAGACATTTTAAGGCTTAGACCCTCTTCACCTAAGGCTTCAGTACTGAGAAAAACTTCTTCCTTCTTCCAGCTCAGTGAGCAGCATGCATTAACACCCTCTTGAAAACAGCTTTAGAGTCTCTGTTCAAGGTGAGAAGAGCCACTGGAAAATATATGAAGCAGCTGGGTGAGAGAGGCTGGGTCTTGGGAGGGCAATTCCCTCCTCTCACTGGCACAATGGCAGAAGAGGTTGTGCTGTTGACTGCTTTATTTTGCTGATTCTTTAGGTGCTCTTTTCCCGTGCCCACATGCTCGCTCTCCTCCGTGTGGATACTTTTCCTGCCCTTGCATCCTTCACAGGGCAGTGCTATCCAGAGAGTTTCCATTGCTGTCCATCAACTAGCCCCAGCATCTACAGAAGACCTGAAGACCTCTGAAGGCTTCATAGCCACAAACATGCCTGTCTTCTTTCACCAGCCCAGAGCTGCCTTTGTACAATTATGTCTTACCTCTGCAGGAACTCTGTCTTCATTCATTAATCTTACAGCTATAATGAATTCCTCCATGTGTAGGACAACTGACAAAGTCTCATTTGGAGAAATTCAGATCTTACCCCTTCCACCTGACACAGTTCTTTTTGCAGGCCCTCTACAACAGCCCCATCATCCTTTATCTATTCAGTACAACAGCCATTTGATAGAATAGAATAGAATCAGATGTTGGGTGATGGGAAGCTATCTCCATCTCCTTTTCTCACTACTCCATTCTAAGCCAACAGCCCACGTGCCTATCCTGTATCTCATAACAGCTCCATGCAGTGTGCCTACATACCGTTCACTGGTCTTGCCACCTAAAACCCCCAGTTCTCTCCTTCACTGCTTACTTTTTTATCAACCCTGACAGCCAGCCTCCTATGGAGTTACTACAGACACCTTACAATTTATCATGAACAGAAAGTGACAGGTCTGTTGGAGACAAGTGAAAGTTGAGGATCACAAAGACAGCAATCTAATTTACCTGAAGAGACTGAATAAAGAAAATGAGAGACCTGTAGTTCCCTACAACATTCCAGCAAGGAAGATGACTGGCCAAAGAAACAAAGGAAACAAAGGAATAGGAGAAGGAAAAGGAGAAGGAGAAGGAAAACCAGACCCAGCACAGAAGATTTCAGTGGCACAGGAAGAACAGATGTCCCAGAAAAGACCTTCTTGGATGCCGTCAGTTGGAAGGACTTCAAGATTAAGACAGCTCATGCCAGAAATTTCCAGTCAAGAGGTAAAAGGTGGATGAGACAGTACTCCAGGCAGCAAGCAAGGACAAGCATTTTTAGAATGAACAAAACAGGCTGAAAGAGGAAAGTACCAACACAGGTATATAATACATCAGATTTTTTCCAACAGACGGAAAACTCCATCAGGAGGAAGGAGGACTGATTCATAGCAATGAAAGCAATCAAGGTAACGAGTACAAGAAACCTTTTCCCCACAATGACTCCATTTCCCAGTCCCTGATGCAAGGAAGGCAAGTTCTTCTCTGAAAGTTTTGTGAGCAATGAGCACACAAGCACAGAATAAGCATCAATTTTAGATTGTTTCACAGAAAGATTACAGTAAGATGATTTCATTTCTTTCCCTTCCCTGTTTTGGAAAGACAGATGCAACAGCAAGAATTTTGTTTTATGTTTTTCCCTCAGTTCACAGCCAACTGGGATTTGGAGCTTGCAATGACCCTGCTCTTCTCATTGAAAACATGTGATGAGGCCACAAAGAATCTGAGTTCAACAGACACCCATGAAAAAGATTTCCTATTTTTGTTCAGCTCTGTTCCTGTGTAAAGGACTGATGTTTTACACCTCCAGAACCTTTAAAAGGTAAATTACTTTTTGACAACTTATGCTGATGTCTGCTGTTTCACATCACTATCACTGATGATTTGTAGGGCTACAAAGATAGCAAATGATATGACGTATGCTATTTTTCCCCCCTTAACCTGATAGTAAGCTTTTATCCTTTAGACCTTTTGGACTGGCTTGCATATGACAGCATTTCTTTTG
Source organism: Picus viridis (assembly GCA_033816785.1). Classification (NCBI taxonomy): domain Eukaryota; kingdom Metazoa; phylum Chordata; class Aves; order Piciformes; family Picidae; genus Picus; species Picus viridis. Next base: position 34,186,781 of record CM066588.1, read on the forward strand.
TATTCCATGCTATCTGGTGACATCTCAGGTAGAACAAAGTTAGACAAACAGAGGCATTTTGGCTTTTTAACCAGTATGCAACATGTCCACTGGCAATGACTTCAAGGCTGAAAAGGTGTCACTTTATTAACAGAGCACTTGTACGTGTCACAGCTGCTCTGAAAACAACTACCAAGACAGCCAAGACAGGAAAACTCTCAGCAGAACCACTTATTGACAGAGGAAACAGACTCAGATGATCCAAACTGCCCCTTTCGTCAGTTTCTGCTGGGAAAGCTCACAGTGTGCACATGAATTTCTTTGTGTTTGGGTAGAGAGGACTAAGTTTGCTCACATTGTTAGATCACTAGAAGGGGAAGTACACAACTGAATATGCTCCCATGCAGGCACCATCATTTTCATGGGCAGAAAGGCAGAAGAGAGGGTAAAGTTGGAGAAAACTCAAACTAGAAGCATGAGCCATTGCATTGAGAGTCTAAATATGTGGCATCTACAGAGCAATAATTGACCTGTGAATAGGACACTGTTTACAAACAAAGAATGGTTGTCTGCAAAACAGCAGCTACAGACTGGTAATTCTGCACTCACAGCTGGTGAAATACAGAGGCTTGTAGCTTTGGGAACAAGAATACCTTGAACATTAAACCCAATAATAATTATTTGCCTCCTCCTCCCCGCCAGCAAAAGTAAATTCTGCACCAGGTACTTGTCATCCTTACTCCCCAATGTTAAGTTCATTTAGCGTCACTGCAGCCACACAGTTCAATCAATGAAAGCTGACAATGCCCTTGGTTACCACGAGCACCCCAGTACCTACCATTACATTGTGGGAAGGTTCATCCCATCTCCCAGGGCACTCAGGGGGAATTTGAACATCTGCCCCCTGGTTTCATACATATGCCACCCTCTCCCAAGCCATTTGCTGCAGTCACACCTGCCTTACTTTTGTTTTATTGATGGTCACCTCTCTCTTTCTCTCCTGTGATTTTTTAAAGAGTGGTATTTCAATTGCATGTGTCTTTTTTCGGTGGGTTAGCTCCCAGTCTCAGCCAAACAGCTGGGTAACTTTGGCTGGCATCCAGAATTAACATAAGTTAGTTTTAACCTCTTGGTACAAAGGCTTTTTACATGGTTCCCCCATACAACCTCTGTGTAGGAGACTCTCCTATCAAAATAAGCCACTATAAGCAAAACACTGATGTCCTGAGACAGATGTCCGGAGGTGCTTGGCTATGGTCTGGTCCTGTGTGGTGTCCAGGCAGTATCATGGACCAGGAAGTTATTCTCACTACTGCTGCTCCACACACACCCAAGTGGAGAGCTGGAAACAACACCACTTTGGAGGACCCCCACAGTGCACTATGAGTGTTCAAGTTTTAGTTCTTACCCATTTAGTGTCCAAAACTTCTTCTAATGTAAGACAATCACGATTCCTATCTAAAGTGGTATTGCATTCCATCCCACTCACAGATGCAATGGGACCAAGCTGCCTGACGGGCAGGGCTGCTGCAGGGGTGAGAGGAAGGGTTTGAGGCAGGGATAAGAATTTCACCATCCAAGAGTTTGTTGTGGCTGACAAGTAGAAGCTGCCAATACACCATCTTTGCCCCACAGCAGCAATCTCCACTCTACTCTCTCAACAAGTGCTGAAGCATTGTCATGTGTGAGCTGTGTTTAGCTTGGAATTCGCTGATCAAAGGGCTTTGAGAACAAAAGTCCTTCTGTGTTTTTCCAACTTTCCAGCTTTCAAAAGGAGGCATTATTGCTTCCTACAAGCCCTACTTCCCTCGAAAAAATCAGGACGTTTCTACTTAAGAGGTTACATGAGGACTTGGATACAGACTCATGAGTGTTAACTTACATAACTTCTCCAGTAAATGTATGTAGCATAGAGTGCATCGGTTGGCTGAAGGATACAGGTGCTGTGCCCCTTGCAGAGAAGTATTAGTGAATACTTGGCAATGTGGAGTAGGCTGTTCCCCTAATTGCAGTGGCACACAAAGCATGAGCAGCTATTTGCTTGCATGAGCAATTTTATCAGCAAATAGTTATTCAGAGAGAAGCAACCTGGCCTGTACCCCACCCTTGGACACTGCATTCCATTTGGGCCATCAGGGCATGAAAGCTGGGCAAAACTACACACATTTGAGCCTGCATGCTTAACAGGCCCCCAGATATTTGTGTTGATTCAGTGATTCAAGAGATACACTGGTAACCACCTAAGTGGTTTTGGGCTTTCATTTTCCTCATTCAGAGAGGACAGCATGAGAAATCATCAGTTTACTTTTGGCTTTGATACAAAGCAGTGGCGTTCTCTGAGGCAGCCACCAGCCATTCCGTCAAAGCTCGTAGAGCACTTGCAGCAGCAAGGTCCTGGTCCAGGACTGAGGTTGCTAAGCAATATGGAAATACAAATAATAAACGAGTGACAGCCACCTGCAAAAGATTACGTGCTGAATTGGGCCTTACCATGAAAGCCTGTGCTTCAAACTTCATCTCATTTGAACTCAAATTTGCTGAAATTAAATCTGAAAAGAAGGAATGATCACTGTACAGAACCTTTTGAGAGACAATAAACACTTCCTTCTCTATTACTGTGACTCACTGTAGGCTTTTTTTGGTTGGTTGGTTTTGTCTGAGGTTTTTATTTTGGGAGGGTTGTGTGTGGGTGTGGGTTTGGGTTGTTTTTGATTGCTTTGTTTGGGGTTTTGTTTGGTTGGTTTGTTTTGGTGGGGGATTTTTGGTTTGTTGGTTTCTTTGGTTTGGGTTTTGATTTCTTTGTTTTGGGTTTGGGGTTCTGTGCTTGGTTGGGTTTTTGCTGTGAGACATTTAAAGCCTGTGAAATACAATGGCTGGCTTCCTTATGACAGCACAGGCTTGAAACTGCTTAAACACATTTTTCTGTCAACACATATTTGTGATTCCCATATTTAAAAGGTGACTTATTCGGTGTACAAATGTGTTGTTAGCATGATTGATGTCAGAACAGTGTTTGCACTCCACGCTGGAGGAAGATTAAGGGCTGCTCATGAGAAATCTTCTTTACAATGCACAGCAATGTAAACAGACCATACTAGGAAATCTCTCATAAGAAACTTCCTCTCAAGGCCACCTCAGATTCACTGTATCTCCTCTGAGCTTGAGCAATACAGTTGCTACAGTACACCCCTTCAGAAGGCAGATTCCTTCTCTGTAGGCTTGGTTTGTCACCCTTTGGAAGGGTTCCCATTGACTTAAATAGGCATACAGTGCTCGCTGCACCACATCCCATACTGAGGGCCAGCCAGGGCTGCAGAAGAATTGCACAGAACATGCAGAGAATAGGGAATGCAAAAAGATCATCAGGCTGGGGGTGTTAGGAGTAGATAACATGCAGAGAGTTAAAAAAATAAAAGATACACTTTTTACTTAGATTTCTTTCCCCCTAGAACTTCTGAACAAGCACAGCTCTGTCAATCTGTGCAACAGCAAACAAAACTAATTTGGGGTTATTCTGGTTTCAAGGAAAATAGTGAGAAATGGTGGGGGTGGGGGAAACCCTCTTCTTTTTCCAGTGGGATCCCAATAAAAGAATTGACTCTAACTCTTGGCATCCACCTCACACTCAGACTCCTGTTCTTACCGTGCATCAGGAGCCAAAGTATCTCCGCACTGCAAATCTTGAAGTAGTTTGACTTTTATTGGCTTGAAGAGGTTTAAGCTTGAACTTGCTGTAGACCTAATGCTCTCAAACAGAAACAGCTACACAAGGTTACTATTTGCTAAGCTGCAGCAGCAATTTAATTGCAAATTCGACCCTTTGTCATCAAAAGATTATCCTGTCCAGGGGATGAATGCTATTCTCAATCTTTTTACATCACTGGGGTAGTCTTACCCTGTACCCAAAACAAATTAAAACAAAGATAATTTGCACAGGTTTGGATTTTGATTTTTGCTTGCTTGAGTGTGTGAGGGGTTGGTGGGGGTGGGGGTGGTGTTTGGTTGGTTGCTTTGGGGTTTGTGTGCGTGTGTTTTGGTTGGTTGGTTTGGGTTTTTCTAAGTTAAGAAGCTTACAGCTCAGAGGCAGGAGGGGTGGTTTTAGAGGTTGCACAGGTATAGCTATGTGCAAATCCCCAAGGGGCAACTTCTGTGGAAACATGTATGCTCATATCTGGAGAAATGAAGCAAGTCAAGGCGGTGCTGAGGCAGCAGAGGAAATTATACTAATCCAGACTAAAAGGGAGGTGCCATGTTACCCAGCCAGATGTGAAGCTTAGCATCCCTTGTTTCATGATCACACTCCCTGTAACTTGGTTACTTAGGAGATTTCACTATATGTTATTAATTAAGCTTACAATCACTCCATGCTTCCAAATTACTCTACACAATAAACACCACACTGACAAACAGAACTGGGGGCATCAGGGAGAGACATAAATTCTCTCCTTTCTTTTTTTCCCCAGAGATACCGCACATGCAGTTTGAAAGCTGGAAAGTTTCACATGAATCTTGCCAGAAGTCCTCAAGATAAGTGCCACTGAAGCAACAAATACAGTGCCACTGTGTGCTATCAGCTCACCTGAGCTACTCACCTTTAATAAATACTTCAGTAAAAATAGTGGTGAAGCTTAACCTATTATTGCAATAGTACCCAGAAACAGTACACACATGGTACCCAAGAAAACTTATCTGTCAAAATATCAGTGGCTGAAATATTCAGGATTTACTTCTGAAAACTATTCAAAAGCTTTGAAAACTCAGTTCCCATTAAATTTATCTTCTAGATGGCTTTGTAGAGCCCAGCCCTCAAGCTTGCACTGACATACACTACATACTCTAACAGCCATTGGATAGTCCCCTGATAAAAAGCATACAATATTATTTGAGTTCTAGAGGAGAGGATTGGGATTATGTCATCAGTGTTCACTTTCTGACTTAAGACATGCTGAACTTAAGACATCTGCTGAACAAGTCACCAGATCCCTGTTTCTGAGTGTTATCAGTCATTTGCTGTTAGGAATTCTATCTGCCCCACCAACACAACCTGAGGCTTCATTCAATATTTACAAGCAGTTTCAGAACAGGCACATAGCTACATAAAAACAAGGATAGTTTTGATATGAGCACTGGTTAAGTACAGACCCTAGAGACATCTGCTAATGGTGCCATAGTGGAAGGCAGGAACAGAACAGAACAGAACAGAATAGAATAGAATAGAATAGAATAGAATAGAATAGAATAGAATAGAATAGAATAGAATAGAATAGAATAGACCAGACCAGACCAGACCAGACCAGACCAGGTTGGAAAAGACCTAAAAGATCACCAAGTCCAACCTCTCACCCAACACCATCTTATCAACTAAACCATGGAACCAAGTGCTTCATCCAGTCTCTTCCTGAACACCTACAGTGACAGTAACTCCATCACCTCCCTGGGCAGCACACTCCAATGGCCAATCACTCTTTCTGGGAAGAACTTCTTCCTAACATCCAGCCTAAACCTACCCTGGTGCAGCTTGAGACTGTGTCCTCTTGTTCTGGTGCTGGCTGCCTGGGAGAAGAGACCAACCTCTGCCTGTCTACAACCTTCCTTCAAGTAGTTGTAGACAGCAAGAAGGTCTCCCCTGAGCCTCCTCTTCTCCAGGCTAAGCAACCCCAGCTCCCTCAGCTTCTCCTCATGGGGCTTATGCTCCAAACCCCTCCCCAGCTTTCTTGCCCTTCTCTGCACACCTTCCAGCAACTCAACATCTTTCCTAAACTGAGGGACCCAGAACTGGACAGAGTACTTGCGGCCTAACCAGTGCTGAGTACAGGGGCAGAATGACCTCCCTGCTCCTGCTGGCCACATTGTTTCTGATTCAGGCCAGGATGCCCTTGGCCTTCTTGGCCACCTGGGCACACTGCAGGCTCATGTTCAGCCTACTATCAACCAGTACCCCCAGGTCCCTTTCTGCCCGGCTGCTCTCCAGGCACTCTGACCCCAGCCTGTAGCACTGCATGGGGTTGCTGTGGCCAATGTGTAGAACCCAGCACTTAGATGTGTTAAATCTCATGCCCTTGGACTCTGCCCATTAGCAGGATGCAACAGCAGAGAAACATCAGAATGGAAGAAAAGAAACCTCAAGGTGGCTTTCAGAAGTACAATAACAGAAATACAATAACGTCAGCCTAAACACAAGTTTCAACATAGTGACAGGAAGTCTGGCATAAGTTGAGAACTCAAAGGATAACAACCTCAGTAGGGCCATTGATTTCTGCTGAATTATGGGCCCTCACCATGACAAAGCCATGAAAAGCACAGAAGATATTTCTAGAGAAAGGCATTTCTAGAAAGATAATGTCACTGTGTAATGTACTGTTACCATCTCAGATAAAATTCAGCACAAAGTATCACTGATCAAGAAAGATCAGACAAGTGTGGAAGAAGCTGACTAGGATAGGGGCAAACGAATCAGTGAGAACATCTCCCAGCCAAAACATCAAGACAGTTCAGTCTACCAAAGGCAGGGGATATGATCCCACCAACTCTTCAAAGATAGACAATAAGCTGCTAAAACCTGGCAGCAACATTGGCTCAAGAACAAATAGACATGCACTGGCCATGAGTAAATTCAAAGTAGGAACTAGGGGAGAAATGTAAACAAAATCATCAAGCTCTGAAGAACAAATGATGTTCTAAGCTTATCCACTGTTATACATGGAAAGAGCAAAACAGACACTGATGCACCTGGGTAACACCGTGGCCTTCAACAGCAGGGGTCCAGTAACTTCCTATGTGACGAAGTCCAACAACAGGTCCATACATCTTCAGCACTACAGAAGAGTGGAGAAGACATTCTTGCAGAAGAGGCTTATACTTCCCAAAATGAACACGCTGATATTACAGAATATGGAACAAACCAGGTTGGAAAAGACCTCAGAGTCCAACCTATCACCCAACACCATCTAGTCAACTAAACCATGGCACTAAGTGCCTCATCCAGGCTCTTTTTAAACACTTCCAGTGATGGTGTCTCCACCGCCTACCTGGGCAGCACATTCCAATGGGCAATAACTCTTTCTATGAAGAACTTCTTCCTAACATCCAGCCTAAACCACCCCTGGTGCAGCTTGAGACTGTGTCCTCTTGTTCTGGTGCATGTTGCCTGGGAGAAGAGACCAACTCCCACCTGGCTACAACCTCCCTTCAGGCAGTTGTAGAGAGCAAGAAGGTCTCCCTAATCCTCCTCTTCCCCAGGCTAAGTAACCCCAGCTCCCTCAGCTGGGGACATACCCATTTACATTGCATGGAAGTTTCCCTTCTATAACAGATTGTAATGTTTGCTTCAACTCCCCCTAAATATCTTCTTATTCCTCCATTAACCTAAACCTTCCACACTAAACTGAATTATCTGACACACTGATACATTTGTCTGTGATTTGACCTTCAGCTACACAATTCAGGTCACAGCTGGGACTGTTAGTTCACTTCTCTTTCAAGGAGGAAAAAAACACCATATACGTTATGATGAGTGGATTTCTGATTTGATAAGGTACTTTTCCTCTATTTAATGTGTCCTCCTCTGGTTTTCAATGTCATAACACACTCAGTATCCATAATACTCACATTTTCTACCATCATCTTTAACACAGAAAATTCATTTGTATCCTTCCACAGGCAAAATAATTCCAGATGAATTTAAGGACAGGAGAAAGATATTGTCACATAGCTTATAGCACTGGGAGACAGCTAGGGATTAGCAGCAACAGGGCTTTCTGTCCTGAGCTCACTCCACTAACCAGTGCTGAGGGATTCATGGATCTGCAAGGATGTAGGTCATGCCAGAGGGGACACACTAAGTCCTGCAGGGGCCTGGAGGCAATTAAAAGTGGTGATGCAGCTGAGATTCGCCACAGGCAGTGAAAAGGGACTTCCTCTGAGACTGGAAATCGCAGGCAAGGACCATCTATTCATCTTCCATGTCTCTGACAAGAAGGGATGGCTTCGTTATAAAGCCCTTAAATTCAATGAGTCACTTCTCAAAAGCGGTCACTGAAATTTTGCTGAAGTGTTTAATAAAGATAAAATCCTTGAATAACAAATATGAACTCCTTTGATCATACTGTACCTGATTATTCCAGTAATTACATTAGGGATACCTGACAGTACAAATAGGTAATTCTCATATGCAGAGTGGAGGTAACAACATTTTAAAGGTATAGCTTAAAACTACCACAGGAGGCCAAGAACATAGCCTTCTGCTAAAAAGCTCCATTGAAGCATATTTTCTGGAGCAGAAAACAATTTAATTTTTACCCAGGAGCTAAAACCCCAAAATTTTGCAGAACTGCCTAGCATCCTGGCCTGTATCAGGAACAGTGTGGCCGGCAGGAGCAGGGAAGTCATTCTCCCCCTGTACTCAGCACTGCTTAGGCCACACCTTGAGTTCTGTGTCCAGTTCTGGGCCCCTCAGTTTAGGAAGGATGCTGAGTTGCTGGAAGGCATCCAGAGAAGGGCAACAAAGCTGGGGAGGGGTCTGGAGCACAGCCCTGTGAGGAGAGGCTGAGGGAGCTGGGGTTGCTTAGCCTGGAGAAGAGGAGGCTCAGGGGAGACCTTCTTGCTGTCTACAACTACTCGAAGGGAGGTTGCAGCCAGGTGGGGGTTGGTCTCTTCTCCCAGGCAACCAGCACCAGAACAAGAGGACACAGTCTCAAGCTGCACCAGGGGAGGTTTAGGCTGAATGTTAGGAAGACATTCTTCACAGAGAGAATGATTGGCCATTGGAATGTGCTGCCCAGGGAGGTGGTGGAGTCACTGTCCCTGGAGGTGTTCAAAAAAGGACTGGATGTGGCACTTGATTCCATGGTTTAGTTGATTAGGTGGTGTTGGGTGATAGGTTAGACTCAATGACCTTGAAGGTCTTTTCCAACCTGGTTAATTCTATTGCAACCTGGTTAATTCTGTATTCTGTGTGTGTGTGTGTGTGTGTATATATATATACATATATATATATATACATACATATATATATATATATATATATATACACACACACACACACACACACACGCACACACACTCATTGTTCATGTAGAAGAAAACTCTGTGCATGTTCCCTAGGGAATGGATTAGAGGAATTTCTCACAAAGAACCACCTCAGGAGATACCCACCCATAAGTGCAGATACCACACTTAACAGACTGACCCGTGCAGGCCATCCTCTAGTTACACGCTCCCTCACTGTTAATGTCATATCAGTTACAATAACTTGATCACCAGCTTTGATTATTAAAATCTTTAACACCACAAGCTGACACTGCTGTGTTAGGCAGTACACCATGGAAGTACTTAAAATCCAAATCAAAACCAATCCAGGAAGATATCCACGTTGTGCCACTATAACAAGCTTGCACTCTCACTTACGGATCATTGTGGGGTTAGCAGAGAATAGTGGCCTTCCTTGATTAGCAATGTTGCTCTTCTACACCAGTGAAGCTAGCTGAGATAGTGGAACAAGTGATACTTTGTGGATTTCACCACAGGTCAGATTGTGATGGGAGAGTAAAACTTCTACCCAAAGAGAATGAAAAATTGACAACATGTTGCACCATGAAATTGAAATATGTCAGGTATGGGTTCTACCTGGCCTCCAGAAGAGGAGATTGGAGGAGATCAGATCAGTCAAGTAATCTTGAGACCATGAGAGTAACTTCTGCACCACTCATTACCCTGCAAAACATCACCAAGGGCTTGCCCAGAGTGTTTAATAATACTGCAGCACCAGGGTGGGATCATAACAGAATCAACTGGTTTCTGCCCTTGGTATTACAACATGGACTGGAACTGCTCTGATCCTACCCCTCCCATCATTAAGCTTCTAGTTAAAACCTACACAGCCCCTCCCAAATCACATGGGAAAGGGCCATCTTCAGCCACCCCCTGAGGGAGGAAGCCCAGATTAGGCAGAACATTACAAGGTTTTTTTTTCCTGAGTTTATTAGATGAGGGTTGCCACTTAAACAAGATCATCTCAATGCTGCTGTCCTCTCCACTCTTTGCAAGTGAAAGCATGTATGAACCATCATGCCTCAAGCTGCACCAGGGCAGGTTTAGACTGGACGTTAGGAGGAAATTCTATACAGAGAGAGTGATTGCCCATTGGAATGGACTGCCTGGGGAGGTGGTGGAGTCACCGTCATTGGAGGTGTTCAGGAGGAGACTTGACAGGGTGCTTGGAGACATGATCTAGTTGTTTGATGGGTTGGACACGATGATCTTGAAGGTCTCTTCCAACCTGGTTTATTGTATTGTATGTGAGCTTTAAATTGGCAGAGGTCTTAATTTCAAATCAGTGGGAAATATCAAAGAATATCAGTAGACATTTAAGAGTGAAGCATTAAGTACTTGTCAAAAGGTGCAGTACTCAAATTCCCTGATGCCTTTACAAACAGAATTAAGCCCATGGCATCATTTCCTAACATTTATAAATGATGAAGTTAATGAACAGGGATCTGCAGAGAAATGATGAAGGAAACTTAGAAGAACCACGTTTGACGCTGTTGGAAATTCTCAAAGGAAGGAAGGGACTACTTTAAAAAAAAAATCAAAAAATTACAAGTTGTTTTTTTTTTCCTTTACCTTGATATAAATTGTGTTTACATATTTAAGCTGGGTTTGACCTTCAAAATTCTGGCAAAGAACAATTTTCATTAAAGCATCTCAGTGGCGGAAGTTGGCAGCTCCTCATCTTGTCTCGGAGGTTAATTGAGAATATTAATTATTTAACAGGCAGGGTCAAACAAAATACGTGTAATTCCTAGCTAAAGAAACCTTTAATTCATCAAAGTAGAGGCAGGAAGGACTGATACATAGCAACCTCTTCTACTGTTAGTCTGATTCCTTTCTGAGGAGGCTCCAGAAGGAAACAATTCAACAAAAGATGCTGTCTCTCTCAAGGGATACCTTCCCTTCATGCCAAGCTCATGTAACAGCACAATGACAGCAGCTCTTCACCGTTCTTTGGCAATGCACAGGTTTCATCAACCAAGAAAACCCCATAACTGTCTTGGAGAGGGTACAAAATTAGAACAGAACAGAACAGAACAGAACAGAATAGAATAGAATAGAATAGAATAGAATAGAACAGAACAGAACAGAACAGAACAGAACAGGTTGGAAGAAACCTTTGAGATCATCGAGTCCAACTTATCATCCAACACCATCTAATCAACTAAACCATGGCACCAAGCACCCCTTCAAGTCTCCTCCTGAACACCTCCAATGATGGCGACTCCACCACCTCCCTGGGCAGCACATTCCAATGGGCAATCACTCTCTCTTTGAAGAACTTCTTCCCAACACCCAGGTTTAACCTCTCCTGGTGCAGCTTGAGACTGTGTCCTCTTGCTCTGGTGCTGGCTGCCTGGGAGAAGAGGCCAATCCCCACCTGGCTACAACCTCCCTTCAGGTAGTTGTAGACAGCAAGAAGGTCTCCCTGAGCCTCCTCTTCTCCAGGCTAAGCAACCCCAACTCCCTCAGCCTCTCCTCAGAGGGCTTGTGCTCCAAAATTTAACAATAGTAAAGTGACTGTGGCTTCCTCTTCTGAGTTTTACTATTTCAGTGTCCTCTTTGCTGTGAAACTCTGCTCACCTGCTGTTCTTTGCAGCCTGGTTTGGCACAGTCCCCCACCTGCCTGGCAGAGCTATGAATACCTTAATAAATAGTTTGGAAAGCAGGAAGAACGTGCTCTGTCTTGTTGTTGGCACACATATAGTACCAAATCAACAAGGGAACCGTATCAGACATAAATATTCATTTGAAGAACAATATTTTCATGACAGAGCCATACTTAATAATACAGTAAAAGGGAATTACACTGGGACATCTACTGATCAAGAATCAATTCAATATCCTCTGTTTCTGCAGAGTTAAATTACATTTGCCCCACAAAATCAAAGTGTAATAGGACATTCTAACACAAAATGACATGCATCCTAAACCACAAGATCATATTAACTGAAGCAAATACAGTAATTAAGAATCATAGATGATAGAACTGTCAGGGTTGGAAGGGACCTCAAGGATCATCTAGTTCCAAGCCCCCTGCCATGGGCAGGGACAACTTACACTAGAGCAGGTTGCTCACAGCCACATCCAGCCTGGCCTCAAAAACCTCCAGGGATGGGGCTTCTACCAGCAACCTGGGCAACCTGTTCCAGTGTCTCACCACGCTCATGTGGAAGAGCTTCTTCCTGACATCCAATCTGAATCTACCCATTTCAGTAACTCCTCTATAGAATGCATTCTCATAAAATTAAAATCAGTTTGGTAGACATAAAGGAAAAATATTACAAAAATAAGTCACAAGCTAGAAAACATGTGATAGCAGAAGGCTGAAGACACCCAGCCTATCAAGACATTCATGAGGCGGAGAAATACTGAGGCAAGACATTTAAACAGACAAATTAAGAACCAGGAGCAAGAAGTTAAGCCAGAAAATGTCAGAGAAATACGACACAAGTCAAGCAGCAAGGGTAGTTACCCACTACAGATGGATTTAGCATTTGTTTTCAAGCAGCATGCTGTAGCCCAGGCAAGGTTTCTCTTCAAAGGAATAACCCAGCAAAGCTTTCTGATGCGTTCTGCAGGGGACTGCACCATGTCATCCAATGATTCACCAGCAGATGTACCACAACCTGCAGGCTTTTCATCCATCTTTAGGCAAGTAACTCAACAGCAAAGAACATCCTCCTCAAGAACCTTATTTAGATCACAGAATTTTGAAATAGCTCTTCCTGAGATCAAGAAGTGGCAGTAAATGGAAAAAGGGAGTCCTGGAAGGCAATTTAAAGTCATAAATTAGTATAATCTGTCAAAGTGCCATTGCTCATCCAACGGAAATAACAATCCAAACCTAGGCACTGAAACTGGGTGGGAAACTTCCAGGCTGCCAAACCTCTGAACAAAAGCAGCGGATCCTCTGCTTTGAGAAATGAATATTGGTAAGAGATACTGTTGAAAGATTTGCTTATTCCATCTTGTCTTTGTTTGAAGAGCAGACAGGAATCATTTTACTCCCAAAGGATGTAAAATAAATGCAGACATCGTATTAAAAAATTACACAGGAAAATACAGAATAGATGAATCCTTAACACTTAATACACACAGAATAGAATAGAGTAGAATAGAATAGAGTAGAATAGAATAGAGTAGAATAGAATAGAGTAGAATAGAATAGAGTAGACCAGACCAGTTTGGAAGAGACCTTCAAGATCATCGAGTCCAACCTATCAGCTAATCCAACCCACCTAATCAACTAAACCATGGCACCAAGTACACTATCGGCTCCTCCCGAACACCTCCAGTGATGGTGACTCCACCATCTCCCTGGGCAGCCCATTCCAATGGCCAATCACTCTCTCTGTGTAGAATTTCTTCCTAACCTCCAGCCTAAATCTCCCCTGGTGCAGCTTGAGACTGTGTCCTCTTGTTCTGGTGCTGGCTGCCTGGGAGAAGAGACCAACCTCTGCCTGGCTACAACCTTCCTACAGGGAGTTGTAGAGAGCAAGAAGGTTTCCCCTCAGTCTCCTCTCCAGGCTAAGCAACCCCAGCTCCCTCAACCTCTCCTCATAGGGCTTGTGTTCCAATCCCCTCACCAACTTCGTTGCCCTTCTCTGGACACGCTCCAGCAAGACATCATCCTTCCTAAACTGAGAGGCCCAGAACTGGACACAGGACTCGAGGTGTGGCCTAACCAGTGCAGTGTACAGGGGCACAATGACCTCCCTGCTCCTGCTGGCCACACTGTTCTTGATGCAGGCCAGGATGCCATTGGCCCTCTTGGCTGCCTGGGCACACTGCAGGCTCATGTTCAGCCTACCATCGACCAGCACCCCCAGGTCCCTTTCTGCCTGGCTGCTCTCCAGCCACTCTGACCCCAGCCTGTAGCGCTGCCTGGGGTTGCTGTGGCCAATGTGCAGAACCCGGCACTTGGATGTGTTCAATCTCACGCCTTTGGATTCGGCCCATCTGTCCAGCCTGTCAAGGTCCCTCTGCAAAGCCTCTCTACCCTCCAGCAGATCAACTCCTGACCCCAGCTTGGTGTCATCCACAAATTTATTGATGATGGACTCAATGCCCTCATACAGGATACATGAAAACCTCCAAAAACCTTCCCCCGGCCAGACTAAACCACAAGCTCCAGTGCTCCTTTACTCCCCTCACCATTGTCTCCTTTCCATTGGACGTAAGCAGGCCAGAATTGCACAGGACAAAATTAATCAGGCCTCTGCAGGCCATGTTACCCCATAAGGACTCCCTCTGGAGAGCTGAAAGGAGGGAGCAAAAGAGAAAGAACAAATCAGACAGCCTGCTTATAAAGAGATAGCAGAATTATGGGATAGAATAAACAATTTACACTTTTCCAGTCCATCCCTGGACCTTTCTGGTCCTCCTGAAGGTCACAACTCCATGTTTTTTTTAAAGGCACCAGCCTCAAACCACAACACATCAAACCACTTTGAGAGCTTTGAACAAGAGTAAAGATTTTTTTACTATCTAAGTTTTTGCACAGTAAGAAAAGAGAAAATGCTGCTGTGTGAAGTCCCTGAACTGAGCAACCTGATCTAGTGTGAGGGGTCCCTGCCCATGGCAGGGTGGTTGGACCTAGATGATCCTTGAGGTCCCTTCCAACCCTAAGAACTCTATGATGTGGCTCTGGGCAACCTGATCTAGTGTAACATGTCCCTGCCCATGGCAGGGTGGGTTGGAACTGGATGATCCTTGGGGTCCCCTCAACCCCAGCAATTCCACGATTCTAAAAGAATTCTGCAGTTTAAGCTGGATGTTAGGAAGAAATTCTTCACAGAAAGAGTGACTGGCCATTGGAATGTGCTGCCCAGGGAGGTGGTGGAGTCACCATCCCAGGAAGTGTTTAGAAAGAGACTGGATGATGCACTTAGTGCCATGGTTGAGTTGGTTAGATGGTGTTGGATGATAGGTTGGACTTGATGATCTCAAAGGTCTTTTCCAAGCTGGTAAATTCTGTGATTCTGTGACCAGTGAAGTCTGCCTTACAGTGACAGCAGCACCACCAGATCTCACAAACCCTAGTTCTGTGTCACTTATCACCAAGAACAACAAGCAGGTATTTCACTTCAGAAGCCTGCTGGCAACTTGCAAGGCAGGAGTTGTGAAACACTTCAGTATCCTTACCAGAAGATTGTCTCTCACTTGCAGAAGAAATAGAAAAGAAAAAGGAAGACCAGGACAAGAGATATAGTGACGGACAATAAATAGGAAAAGTATCCATTTGTGGATTTCCATGGCATAGAGAAAGTGATATAGAACATATCTGTAAACACACAGCTGTGCAAGGGCTTTAGAGAGCTGCAAAGGTCCCTGGCAGCTGAAGAAAACACTGATTGTTCTACTTGTTAGAGGTTAAATTCTTGGCTTGTTAAGAGTAATTTTCCTTTTTTGCATTCATAGAAGTTCTCACTGATTGAAACCCTAAATGTCAGTCAGATTGACTGAGATTTTGCTGTTTGGCTAGTAACTGCATCTAAATTGCACATACTGCTTCTCTGTGGGAATGTGAGAAGGCCTACGTGACCCCTACACAACCTGTTCCTACCATCAGGCAAAGGGGCCTCCTCCACCTTTGGCTGCTGCTGAGTGGGTATCAATCACTAAGTTTAGGAAAGCCACAGAGTGGAAGTTACACATTTTTACCAGTATGGTAATAAGTTACTGTTAAGAGGACTACACCTAAAGGCAAGATATCTTCTAGGTTGTCCTACCCTGTCCCAACAAGGACAGAGGTTCCTTGCTTTGCACTCCAAAGCAGAGGTGATGCTACAAGATTACTGTCACTCCTGCTTAGCCTTCAATTCTACATCCTGAATTCCTTATTCCTGTGAGGATGTATGGTGAAATCCAGAACTTACAGGGTACAGTGCTTCTGGAAGGATGAAAGTGTCCTTGCAAGTGCAAAGCAACCAGCAAGTGTCAAAGTTTTTTAATATACAACGCAGGGGGGGAAAAGGGGGGAAAAGGGGGAAAAGGGGGGGAAAAGGGGAAAAAAGGGGGTGGGGGTGGAAATTAAAAAGTAATCATAGAATTGTTAGGGTTGGAAGGGACCTCAAGGCTCAGCCGGCTCCAACCCCCTGCCATGGGCAGGGACACTTCACTCTACATCTGGTTGCTCAGAGCCACATCCAGCCTGGCTACCAAAATCTCCAGGGATGAGGCTTCTACTAGCTCCCTGGGCAACCTCTTCCAGTGTCTCACCACCCTCACGGGGAACAGTTTCTTCCTAACATCCAATCTGAATCTGCCCATTTCTAATTTGTTTCCTTTCCCCCAGTCCTATCATTACCTGACACCCTCACAAGTCCCTCCACAGCTTTCTTATAGGCTTCTTTAAGACACTGGAATGCCACAATTAGGCCTTCTCAGAGCCTTCTCTTCTCCAGACCGAACAGCCCCAACTCCCTCAGTCTGTACTCATAGGAGAGGTGCTCCAGCCCTCTGCTCATCCTCGTGGCCCTTCTCTAGACACGTTCCAGCACCTCCACATCATGAATATTCTACTTTCAGAAGTTTGAAGTCTTAAGTTTTTCATAATCTAAAACTCTTCAAGGAACAGAAATACAGAACATTAACTTGGAGACAGATGCTTTGTTCCATTCACCTCCAACACTGCTTATGTTGACAATTACTCTCTAAAGGCACCTCCATAAATCCTGCAGAGGACTCCATATGGAAAAAGGATGACCACAGTGCATCTGGCTCACAGATGTGAAATGCCCAAATGGACTATTTTCAAGCATCAGAGGGCTAATATCCCAACACAAACACAGACAAAGATGCCTCCCATAAAACTTCCACTCTGCTAAGCCAAGGAAAGTGGAAAACACCTAAAAATACACAGTTAAACAACCAAACCCAACTAAACTATAATTCAGTAAGATTTACATAAATATTTGGGAAGACTTCTAAAGTCTATTTGAGTGTGAAAGAAAGAATATGTAAGCTTTTCCATTCATCTCAGTCTCATGTGGAAGGGGCTGCTATCGGTGTGATATGGCACTATCAAGAAACATTCCCTTTACTGCTATTCCAGTATTTCCTTCACACTCAACAGGGTGAACACCAAAGGGTGTTCACAGCCAACCCCTCCAATAATCAGCCTGTCCCATGAAGCCACTTTCACCACTCCAAAAGCATCAAAGCTCATGCTATCTATAAAGGCTACAAAAGCACCAACAGGAGAACTACTTATCTTATATTTCACAGGACTTCTTGCAATTGTTATGCTACAACAAAAGCTAAGTCACCCCCAGCCTACCCCTCTCATGGGTGCTCAAGAAAATTTTCTGTCTCTTTAATTTCAAGTCAATAAAGACTAAAATTTAATAAGAAAGTAGGTAGCTGGATAAGTTAAATATATATATACTAATAAAGAGGTTTGTTCCATTAAGGTTTTGCTATCAATTAAAAAGAAATTGCTGTGTGCATTTCAAAGTAAATAATTTCCTTTGTAAGAAGTTTTCTAGTCAGAAGGCAGCACAGAAAAAACAACTTTGTTTAGGGTCAGCTTTTCACTTCTCCCAGACTCACTTTCACCTCTGTTCTGATCCAGATATAGTGCAACTTTCCCTGATGTCACAGCTGAGGTATTTTCCTCTTTGAGGTAAACAAATGATGTCACAACCACAGGACTGTGATTTCACTGCAGGGCTGAACAAGCGGGTAAGCAATGCAGAGAGTGAAGCCATGGCTCAAACATAAACAGCAGAAATAATTGCAAAAGTAAAGCAAATGAATAGCAAAGCAAATTAATTCCTTTTTTGAATCACTGCTCCTCTTTTCCAATTCCAAGTGATTCTCCTTTCCTATTTAGGAAGCCTGAGGGGATGAAAAACTGTCCAAGATGGTGAGATTAAAAATTAGCTACCGAGCATGAAACATGCAATGATTGCACTTCATAACATTTTTATTGCCTCAGTGTTGTATGAATCACTTCACAGTTCCATGCTGTTAACATGAAAAAAAAAAAAAAATGAAACCAATAAAGTCTAAGCAATTGATGTTATGACTTCATCAATCTGAGGCTGAAGGCATGCAGAGTACGACAAGGATTTTCAAGAATACTGAGAAAACTGTCGCCTCATTCTGAAGAAACACAGGTTTCATCTGTGGATCCTTCCAAAGAGTGGTCACCCTCACAGCAAAAGATGGAATACTGAAATAATCCTCAGTACAGCTCCATGCCATAAACCTTGCTTTGCCTTTCAGCAGCTGGCCAAATTTGGGGTTGTCAAGAGTTACAAACGCAGGCAGCGCACAGGGAGGCCGCAGTTAATACAGAGCGTTCCCAGCTGAGAACACCTTCGCTCCTTTGAGGTTTTCCATCAAGAGAGTATTATTTTAACAATGACCTGCACTTACCTTTAGTTTTTAAAAATCTACAGAGTCTGGAAGTATGAAGAGTGGATTATCTTTACAATTGCACTAAGTCCCCCCAAAAGCTCAATTTATTGCTACTTAAGACTTCCAAGCAGATGATAATCTATGCTTAAGACGACAAAGCGGCATCATAGTCATCTATCAGATACAATATCAAAGGTATGGTGTAAAGAAGTGACCTCCCACAGGGAGACTGTGCCTCTTTTTTTGACAGTCATGCTCAACAGCTATTCAAATGAAACCTTAAATTCCTTCTACTTACAGATGACCTCTGAGATCACAAAATAGAATAGAATAGAATAGAATAGAATAGAATAGAATAGAATAGAATAGAATAGACCAGACTATGTTGGAAGAGACCTTCAAGATCATCACATCCAATCTATCATCCAACACCACCGAATCAACTAAACCATGCAATCAAGCACCCTATCATCTCCTCTTAAACACCTCCAACGATGGTGACTCCACCCCCCCGGGCAGCCCATTCCAATGGCCAATCACTCTCTCTGTGTAGAATTTCTTCCCAACATCCAGTATAAACCTCCCCTGGCACAGCTTGAGACTGTGTCCTCTTGTTCTGGTGCTGGTTGCCTGGGAGACCAACCTCCGCTTGTCTACAACCTCCCTTCACGTAGCTGCAGAGAGCAAATGAAACCTTAAATTCCTTCAACTTACAGTTGAACTCTGAGTGACCAAATTCAGTGTTTCAGTCTGGCTGTACTAAAGCATAAAATAAAATATACAATAAAATAATAACTAAAAATAAGAAAAATAAAATTAAAATAAATATAAAAGAAAAATAGAAAAGTAAAAATAAAATAAAAATAAAATAAAAAACCAAAAATTAATAAAAATAAAAACTTAATTAAGTTAAAAAAAATTATATAATTAAATTAAACTATCTCCCACCTCTATAAAACATTAAATCCAAGCCTGTTTGAGCACCTAACACCTTTTCCCCCCTCTCCAACAAATATTAGATTTCTTTTTTTGTTTTAATTGAGTGCCTAGTCATCTTGACTTAGGTATTAAAATATCTGCTAGGATTTTTTCCCCCTTTAACATAACAGCTCATTTCCCTTACAAAGTCATTAATAGAAAATAAAGCCCTTTTTGTTAACGCTAATCTTGCTTCCTTGCAAGTGTGCCAGAGGCACTTTAGTATGGTTCAGATCATGAATATCACAAATTGCAGCAGCAATGTGTGGCAACAAGGGATCAGATTCTTCATGGAACAGTACTACCTTCTTCCTTCTTGGATTACAACAACAACAACAAAGAAGTAAACAGTATGCACTGATCTCTCAGGATAAAGTCACTTCCTCTTACATCTGTAGTTTTCTGATACTTACACATCCAGGTTTATAGCGTGAAGCAACAGCACAGCACAAACCTTATGATGATGAACAAGAGATATGACACAGTGTAATAAAACCTCCTTAATTTATGTCACAACTCTCCCCTGTTTCACATGATGCATAGGTATGAAGTTGAGCTAGAGCAGGAAAAAGTAGGCACTATTTTTGCATGAACTTTCCTATGGCAGATACCTGGCAGATCTGTTATGAACAGGGCAAAGCCATGTAGGGGCAGGCATGATAATGGAAGAATGAACATACCAGTAACAGCAGTGGTCATGAAAGCAGTATAAGATAGTGAAATGAACTCCCCAGTTAAGTCACATATCAGTTATTTCAATGCAGAAAAGCTCACCCCATAAGTTTTCCATGGGTGATGTCAGAATGCAGTACAGCTATAGCCTATTTCCCTATTTGAAACAGACACTCTGTGCAAGATGTACAGTCTTCATACAAATTTGTGTGGTGGGAAAAGGTAAGAGCAGTGACCAAGTATCAGTGGTAAAGGTGTTCCTCACATAGACCAGTTAGCCACTGCACAGCCCTCCACACATTGCCTTACAACCACAGTGTGCAGGACTGGCTCATTATTGGCAAAAGCTTATTTCCAGTAATCCAAAGATGTAGTTGAAGTTGTAATACACAAAAGAGGTGCACAAGCTTTAACACATCCTCGTTCTTTGTCATAACTCAAAAGAGCTTCAGGTGACACTCATTAAATGCCAGTTGCCCAGTCCAAAGGATATTAGCACTCCCACGCACCTCAACATGACTCTTTAAACAGAAATGAACCTTTTTGAGCCACCCAAATACTTCTGTTGAAATCTGTTAAATCTGTCTGCTCGACCTGGGCCAAGAGAAACTCCAGGAAGAAATGAATTTAAGACTTCCAAGATACCTTCCTCAAAGAGAACATTTAAAATCTTCAGCAATAGGCAGCATTAATGTCTGATGGAACAAGTGTGTCAAGGAGAAGCCTTAGAAAAATTATGTCAGTTTGGCAGACAGACTTACAGACTCTGATTTTTTGGGGCCAGGGTGGAGTCCTAACTAATTAAATTCTAATCTGCTCTTCCCAGGTTTCATAAAATGCTGTCTGAAACAGGTTTATCTTCTAAGGGCAGCAGCACGATTTTCTCATTAAAGGATCTGTTACAATGACAACACATCAGTACCGAAGCAATAAAGGGCTGAAGAAATTATGGACATTTTGCTCCAAACTAGTGGATTGCCCCAGTCCTGCTCTGCAAGAAATTGTACCTTCGGAAGCCTGCTTGAAAAGTGTGAACTTGCTGTTAAAGTGCTTCTTCAATGTTATCTCTATTTTGTTCTTTAATTAATAAAAGGATACATGCACTGACATTATAAACGCTAATTTGCTATTTAGCATCCCAAATTAGGAAGCATAAACATTTATGCACTTCATTAAACACTACCTAAGAACACTTTGAGATTAACAGGAGACAAGCCATGCTGTTAAAAGCAATTTCAGGGCACACATAAGCCACCACAAAAACGCCTCTCCTCCTCTTTCTGTTCCTCACTGTCAATGCTCCACTGGCAGCAGCTCTTAGGAAGCAGACCTTGGAAATCAAAGAGATGTGACACATCTGTGCAACCACAAGTTCAGTTTAAGAAAAGCGACAGGAATGCAGGGACACAAGCAGCAAAAGTGGGGCACATTTGACAGCACAGCACACTTAGGTTGGCACAAGTCAATCATGAAATTGCACTTTACAAAACAGAAAACAAATACTTACACCTTGAACTAAGACATCATTTAAGCATGAGGTGTACAAGAGAAGTCACGGTGGGTTTCCTCCATCTCTTCCCCAACAGGCACTGCAGTTCTAGCACACCTCCTCTGCCCCTTTCCCCTGTCTTCCACCACCCCAGCCCTTTTTTTTTTTTTTTTACAGAATCCTTGCATTTCTCCATTCCAAACTATCTATGCATACAGGACATTGAAACAGGCTTAACATTAGGGTTTACCAGTGCTACAAGCTGATGATAAGAAATGATCAAGTCTTTCAAAACAACAGGAAGCAGAACTGCAGTGGTAGAAAAGAAACAAATGCTGGTGACAGCCCGAAAGGTAATCACGTCGGCACGTGTAAAATACATGGAAGGTTAACTAAGATACAACAAATCCTCAAAATGGATCAGTCCAGGCCCTAAGTTATCTCTACAAACCTTACCCTCAAAATCCTTCATTAAACATATCTCCAAGTCATTTTCTTTCACTTACAGACAATAAGACATAATTCAGACGACAATTATTCCTTGTAATTGTGCATCACCAGTCTAACTTCAGTGTAGAAAATGGGTTTTTATTTTTCATTGACGTTTGTGCCAAAACTGCCCATTATGGACTCAGACAAAAGGGTACTAAAATTTCTATTATACATCATCTTGCCACAGCGTGGCAATCCTTAAACTGTTTGAAAGTACAAATACACTAAAAATATAGGGTTTCAAGGACATTGACATGGACATACTGAAGAACATCGTACCACAACCAGAAACCTGAAAAGTGCTTTGGTGCCTGAAAAAAAAAACCCAAACAACCAAGAAGAGAACTGCTTTCAGTTCTCAAGTAGTTTAAAAAATAAATTATGATGGTTTTGCAGCTTCCAGCTTTGGATTCTTTTTTTTTGTTTTGTTTTTAACTGTGACAGCACTAGTGATCTATCCACAAGTTAAGAAGCGAAAAAGAAGCCTTCTTTTGTGTGTTTTCGTCCAAATATATTGTTGGAGCTAAAAAAACCAAAGATTTATAGAAACAAACCATTAAAATTTCAAGTTCAGAAAAAACACTTTGTAAAATACATTAAAACCTTCTTTTTTTTTTTTCTTTTTTTTTTTTTTTTTTTTTCCAATAGCAAAGTGGATTTTGTACAATTCTTCCTTCTAAGCAGATGTTTACTGTGAGCCTAGATTCGCTAAGTCCAGTAAAGCAAATTGCAGGCAGACCGGATTGGCGTTCGCAGAATCACAACCTATGTACAGAACTGCGGGCAACATACTGCAACTCGTCGTAAAAACCTTTGAAAATTCACTGTGAGTGGACTTACAATATATCTTACATCACTTAAAAGCAGGTTACACCATAGAATCGTTCAAAGGAAAAAAAAAACCAAACAAACAAACAAAAAAAAAAGAAGAGAATCAGTTATAGGAGGAGAGTAACGCTCGACGTCAGTTTCTCTCATCGGCAAAATCACCACACGAATCAAAAACAAAACAAAAAAAAAATAGCAACACTGAAGTAAAACACTAAGACTTTATTAAAAATCCAAAATTTATTGCAAATTGTACTTTGCACTTTCCCTCCTTTCTTCATTTTTACACGATTTATTGATATCCATGATTTTTTCACAGATGTACTTGTTGACTTTGGAGAGTCTCTGTGCAATTTCCGTTTCGTCCACAGTTTCTTGTGCTATTCTATCATATAAACATTCTGGGGAGAAAAGAAAGAAAACAAAACAAAACAAAACAAAACAAAAAAAAAAAAAAAAAAAAAAAAAAAAGAGAAAGAGTCATTAGGATATTTCCAGAAAATAATATAGCCCTCTTTTGGGGCTAACAACTCAAGAAATAGAACACAGTGAATAAGCAGTGTACGTTTCTGGCAGCGGCTTTCATTGATTCATTGGCTACCTTCTTAAAGTCAGGCTTTTTCAAAAGGCTCCAATCTAGCAGGACCAGTTTCCAGTTATGCTGTGACTACATTAACAGGCTTTCTATACAGAAACAAGGCTAAATCCAACCTTTCACAGTGTCAGTCTTGCCTGACTAACTCTGGTATTTGTCCATATCTCCACAGCGGATTCAGAACCTCTTCCCATGTGAACAGTCTCACCAGAACTGCTGTTTTCTACAGTTCCCAGTGAGTCACTCCTACCTTCACAGCTTCAAGACAGTAAGTAAGTGCTAATGGTTAGGAAGAGAAGCAGCAACCAGTAGGAGAAGACATTAACCAATTTCTCTCATTTTTTAAACCTGTTCACCATGCACTAATGCCTGCCTCTTCATCAGACACCCTGTCCCTGGGCATGTTTCACTTTGGTTAGTAGCTTTATGCACGGCGAGAGGCATCTTCTTGCATATTTGCAGAATACATTTTGTGAACTGGAATACAAAAAGCAAGCAATAGTAATAACTGCAAAAGCAATGAAGGCAATGAAAGCTGAGACAGTTCTGCTTCACAGTTGGTGGTTTGGTGCCAGAATCTGTTACTGAAAGCAGTGGTGGTGCAACACACCCAACTCCTCAGTGACAGGCAGGTTTTGGTTTTTCTGTTTTCATAACAAGAACAATGTGTTTTGCTGTGTCGCTCCCCAGACTGGTCAAACTCTGTTCTGCTTTGCCTAATAATCTATTCCAGTAGCCATTTATTGCTTCATATACAGAAAGCCATAGAGATTATCACTTAATTAACATGGTTTACAACACTTCTAATGCATCATATTAAAAAGTTATGAAAATTAAGTACTATGCATGCTTTGTAGCTCATTTTGAAACCTCTCAGAAGTTTTACAAAAGGTTATTTTGCATTAAGGTTTATAACAGTACTCATGCATCATACTTTTGATAATTTCTGTATTACATACTAGGCAGTAGGGAATTTTAAGTAGCTACAGATATCAGACACATTAAGAGCTAATGCTGTCGTTCAAAAATCTCTTTTAAATAAGTCAGTCTGTGTCCACAGAATGATGAGAACATCTAAACATGGTGGATTCTATGTTTTAAGATGTACTGAATCTAAAATTGATCAGCATGCCAACCAGTAGCTGAAATGCTGATAACCAGTAAACTATAGCTTGAAACACAACAACTAAGAGGAGGCACATCACTGAGAACCTGAAGAAGTACAAGTTTATGTCCTACAGACATGTTGTACTACAACAATCTCAGGAATGCTCTCAGGTTGAATCAGATACACCTAGTAAGGTGAACTTCCAGAAGTCTGGCTATGTTACCACTTAAGCCACAATGTCAAGCAAAGAATCACTTGAGAGAACTCATTCATCAGCTGCAATTTTTAAAAGTCATTATGATCCAGATACATCTGTGATTATCACAGGGTTTTCTGTCTGAAAAAATAGCTTAGCAGTCATGTAAGGATGCTGCCTTAGGGACTCCAAAGAGAGAGATCTTGGTTATGCTTCTTCTTTGGCTTTAGGAGGTGCATATTTGTGATGGGACCAAGGCATCAAGTAGACCTCAAAGACTAACAAGGGGTTTTACTTCTCTGATAAATATGACTAGCTGTGTAAACTCTCATACTTCACCATTTGTCTAGTTGCTACTCATTTTTTTGTTTGTTTTGCTTTCTTTTCCATAACAACTTTCTATTGGATCACTTCCAACTTTCCAGGAAATGCTGCTGTCATGAAGGGACATTGCTAACGTTGACACAAATGCAAAGGACACAACGACATGTAGAATCACGGTTATGCGCTACCCAGTACCACTGATACAGGAAGTATGTCTGCTATCACCTAAACCATTGGCCATGCAGTTTAACTGGTTCAGAAGGAGATTTGTACAGTCTTGAGTCTAACAAAAAGAGTAAAAGACAAGGTGAAAGAAACACTGTAAAGAGGAACGTGGAAAACAAGGCTGTGCAACAGTAGAGTTCAAATGAGGGTTGAGGCCGGTAGCAAAAGTATAACAGAAAACAGAGAAAAAAATGAGGAAATAAGGAAAAGCTGAAATGCTAGCAATGGAAAGGTATGGAAGAAAAGAAAGGGAAGGGTCTCATCTGCCTTTCACCATGTACCTGTTGGAGCATACTCTCAAACTCACTGCACTCAAAACAAGGGAGTCAGAAGAAAGCTATCATTTACATGGTTCAAGAAACACAGCGTGGCCCTGACTGAAGTAGAAGAAATTGTCAAATAAGCGACCCTGCCAGCAGTGCTGAGGAGCAACAGCCTCCAGCAGGCAAACTAGAATGCTCTTTGCAACAGGCCAGTGGAAAACAATCCCTTTTTACTGTGTGCTTGCAAGTGTGCATCTGGGTAACAATCCTGTTTCCCATCAGGAGCTGACAAAGGTAGCCACAGCCACAGAGTGGATTCCTTACAGGGCCAGTACATCATTACTTTGCTACACGTGTGAGAATCGTACCAAAAAGGTCCCAGCCAGAACTAGAAAATCAGCATGGAACAGCCACACTTCCACATATATTCCTGAGACAGATTAGCAAAAAGCTCATGTCTTTTACTCATTTCTCACAAACTAAGAATGATGACAATAAGAAGACTGGTTTCCAACATTTCCCCACACAACACAGGCACACACATTCGCTCCAAGAGGGATCATGTTTCTAACACCCAAAACATGGCACCTGCAAGGCAGATTGCAACAGCTCTTAAAAAGTTCACAGTTAAGAGCACAGAGCATTTAAGAATCAGAAATGTAGAATAACGAAGCTCAAACAGGGAGGTTTCTTTCAACTCTACTTCAGTTTAGAATGGAGACAAAACCTAGAAACCCAAATCAGTATCTATTCCATGAGGAACTGACTCAGTTCTAACTTAAAGAGAAGCCTGAAACACCAAGAGAGACAGAAATGAATGCAAAACACACGCATGATGACACAAAGGGACTGAAATCGCTATTTGTTTTAAACAAAGGAGAAGGCCTTCCCTCTCTCAAAGTTCTACATACACAGAGTCAGGCTTGCAGTTACTGAAAGTGTCACTGCAATTTTTCCTGCCAAGTAGGTCAGCTATTTACACTTCCCGTTCAAATTCCAATCCGAGTGCAACAATTAACTTTTACTATTTCCATTTTCTCCACTTCAAAGGGTAAAACTACTCTTTCTTGCCTCTGAAGGTATGTGTATTTTTATAGTCACAGCTGTAATGGCTTCTGTGCCTCATGCCAGAGTTGGTTACGTTCTGGATGAAAGAATGTGCTAAAGCTACTCTCTGGCTTGTTAAAAGAAAAAGTATGCATTTTTAAAAAGCATCATGTTATAAATGAATTCCAGAGCAATGTGTTGTTCTCCATGCTCAGAATCCTATCCTGCAAGTGGTTTAAAGTGATGATCTTCTCCGACCTTACTGAAGTCAATGTACAACTCTTCAGCTGTGAAGGCCTGCACTGTGCACAGCTATTGCAATGTGGCTCACTTTTCCTGAATATGTTTGCACTTCACAATGCAATAGCATTTTGAATTACAGTTTTTATTCAGTTAATTTTATATGAGCTGAAAAGAAGCATCTTTCAACTCAGTGATTAATGGTTAAACTCCAAAGCAGGAAGCAAAAGTTGTCAAATAACCTACCTCTGACAATGCTTAATTTGTGAGGTGAGAGAGGTGGCTTGGGAACGGCATCTTTCTTTTTTTTTTGGTTGCAACTCCTGTGACACTTCTGTTCTTGAGAACATCTGTTCCCCAAATCATAACCGCTAGATTTTTTGTATACTTTGAATCTCCTTGTGTTACTTGCAGCTGGTGCCATTTCTCCTCATCTACCCAAATTCCACTGCCAAGATGGACCTAGAAGGTAGTAATAATAACAACTTATCTATGGTATGTAGCACACAACAGTATCCAAGTGCTGTAGGAACATTAATATTAGGTACTATAATAACAGAAATTAGGGCTGAAAAAATCCACTTTGCCTATTTCTGAAACTTCTCCAACTGTTTGGGTCAGGGAGCTCAAGTCAAGCTCTTATATGGTATAGTCCCTTTTTGTATTCACTTCTTACTTGCTACTTCTCCCCCCGACAAAGCCTGTCTCCTCAAAGACTATGGTCAGGAACAGAGACAGAAGAAGGAAACAGTAAACACATCCTGTATTACAAAGGTATGCACAGCATATAAACCAAGCAGTTGCAACCAGCCTAATCCAGGAGCAAGATGAAACGTCATCTTTGATATGAAAGCTTCCCTTTGGCTGAAACAGACTTAACCCAAAGCATATATCAGAGGCAGCAGAGAGGGAAATGCTTCCTAAGTTGTACCCTGTACCTGTTTAAAGTAACTAGCAGGGAAGAAGGGATATTGAAAGATTCAATTTCAATATAAGAGTTTTGAAGCTTAGTAAAACTTCCAGTTCTATCATGAAGTTCGTCCATCATGCATAACCAATCTATCCAGGCGAATACCGTTTTTAGGTAAGGCAATGACCTATTGCTACAACATCATAAACTTTCCATTAGCCAGACAGCGGTGAGTAGAGGACATCTCATTGAAGTAGTGAAACAAGATAATATGGGTAATGGGAAATGCAGTGTGAAGCCACTGTAAGTCTCCAAAGGGAGGCTGCTCCAGTCTAGTTGCACTTACTAGTCTTGCTTAGCATTGACTATGGTGGATTGACTCCCAGAGAGCTACACTGTACCTCTACCCCAAGATTCCCAGTGCTCCAGATATAAGATGAATGCAGGATGAGAATCTGAGTGCCATCCTTACACTGCCACTGCATATGTTTGAGCTGACAGTCCTGATAAGCAGAACATTTTCAAGCGACAGCAAGGAAAACAACTCCACTGGTAATCAGCGTGGCTCTGACACAAGTGCAACCAGGATGCAAACGCTGGCCCTGTGTGGAACCATGGAGAATACTTTGCACTTTCTATCTCTATGCTCCTAATTCCTGGTGTACAATGCAGGCATTTGAACAACCTCTGCACACAGAAAGCTTTGTTCACATTGTGATGTTCATTTGGTTGGATCCACACTTCCTCGTTGCTAATGCACGACCTAGCTATTCTAATTACTGCCAAGAGTTCACTGCACTTGAATGGAAAAGCAATAACTTCCTTTCAGATAATCTGTAAAAGTGCAAAATACCTCAAGTATTTATCAATGGGATTGTTACATTCAAAATTCAGGCTGCACAAGATCAAATGTAACACTAACACTGGAAGAGAAACGGAAGAGAATCCTGTGAACAAAATTCTATGGCAAAACTGTACTAGGAGACTCTGTTTGCCTTAACTGTATTGCTCTTAGGTTTTCCTCCTCTCATGACCCATGTAGATCTGAACACTATCACATAAATCCCATTAAATGCAATGAAAATTGGACAAAGCTACTGTAAAATTTTATATACCCATAATTTGACTGCCTGTATTCAACCAAATGCCATTTTTCCTTTAACTGGAAAACTGCTTTAATTATTAATGAAGGCTATAACCTGAAGAAATATTTCATTACAAACAGCATCCTTCAAAAGCAACTAGTTGCTTAAAAACCTAAAGAAAAAAAAAAAAAAAGAATGGTTTGGGCTACCAGCTATGCTATTAAATAGAAAAAAAAATAAAATAAAGAAGGAAAAAATAAAAAGTCTAACTTCCTCAAAGTTTAAAATGAGAAAGCAAGCTGCCTCTCCTACAGAATCTTCTGCACTAACAGGCTTCTAAGAAGCCTCTTCAAAAGTCCCCCTGCTACTTAGATTTCCTAATGGACAGAAATGGAATTAGTAATAACCACAACATAAAAAGCCCTTTATAAAACTTCCTTCTCTGTTGTCAAGCCTTTTCATAATTGCTTTAAAAAAAATAATCAAAGAATCAGACTCCTTTTGGTGCTGTCTACATATCGTGTTAAGAGTTCAGAGCGAGAAGTCTGTGCTCAGAAAACAATCAAGTTATGGTTAAAATTCAGTTATTCTGTTTTGAGCTTGAAAAAAAAAAAAATCTGTAAAAATGTGTTTAAATTACTTAGAAAACAAAGATTACAAATATTGTGACATGCCACATTTTGAATGTCTGTGTCACATTAGTTGTGAAGACTGATTGTATTTGATCAAAAATCTGATTCCCCTCTGCCAAAATTAGTTTGTCTTTGCTGAAGACTCTTTAGGCTCTTAAGATACTACATTATTCATCAACTTTAAGTTACTTAAAAGAAAACAAGTTACAGCAAGCATTTTTAATATTTATGTTTCAGACAGATCATCTCTCCTCTGAACATGCTCCATTTATTAAAGAAGTTATCACTGGTATGAAACAACTACGGTAACAGCGACTACGTGACAGCCAGCCACAAACACAGAAATCTTATGTCTCCCGTTTTCTATTTCTAGCACTGTTAAGACAAAGAATTTAATCTATCCATGTCTCAGTTTACCTTTCTGTAAAATAGGCTCAGTACTTTTTCCTATCAATCCCAAAGCTACAGGAAGTTTACTGTATTCCAGATTCAGAAGCCATTTCTTTCTTGCTGGAAGAGATGCCCCAAAAGCCAGACCCACGGCTTGGTGATATCTACGAGAACTTTACCCCAGTTTCAGAGACTTCAGGGTAAACCTTCAAGCACAATGCAACAGAAACAGCAAATTCAAACCAATGCTCACCATCACAACTGTGCTAACACATGCAACATATCTAAAATATATCTCAGATGACGAGCTTTTTTACCTCCTTCTTCCCGTCCCCCGGCCCCCCCTTCCTTTTTGTTAAATGAATGCCACAGGCTCTTTTTCAGCAACTGTTCTCCCTCTGGAGGGGAGAGATTTATCTGCTTTGAAAGAATCCTACTAAGATCAAATCCAATGCCACAAAAGCCAAGATTTCTAAAAAGGTGTTTCGACTGCTGGAGTGGTGCACGTCAATAAAGGAATAACGAGAAAAGGCAAAAATAAGAAATACTGAAAAAAACCCACACTCTAAATACACTATTAGTTCACACTTGTGGCCTCTGAGCTGGCTGAACCCCCAGTAACCAGGCAAACTTACAAGAAAAACCAAAACTACAAAAAAGAAAGTTAAAGAGATATTAATAGCTGTAAAGAGAGAGAAAATTTCAGCAACGAAAGTGCCAAGCTGGCAGATGAAATAAAGATGCAGGAAAAGCTGTGTACAAATCCCACAGACCTTAAGCAGGAGAAAAAGAGAAGAAAAAAAAAAAAAAAGAAAAAGAAGAGGGAAAAAAAGTAAACCAAACTCTCAAAGTACTACATGACAAGTTTTCATTGCACAAATATACACAAAATACACAAGCAAATGACATATGTTATATATATTAGGGAAGAAAAGCTATCTGAACCAAAAACCTGTCAAACTGCCAAGATTATACTATTTTTCACAGACATTTTGTCCTCAACAATTATGTCAAATTCATCTTCAAGTATGACAGACACTTGTGCAGTCAATCTTGTAACACAAATCTGAAAATGAAATACTTTGTGCTGTTCCATCAGTAATTCCACTGTATGCCAAAGCTGAAATGGATGCTTGCTCCTTAAAGGTTCTTTGATCACAGTACCAAACACACACATATCCTCAGAAACAGGATCTGGATAGACACTTCTGAAGGACATAGAGTTTTGTAAAAGAGATAAAAAATGTTCACTTAATGATAATGGCAACAGCTATAAAAGCAGGCCTCGGTGGATGAGCAGACAATGTGTTAAACATGCCAAAGTTTGTAAACCTGTCAGGTCCTGGAAACTAGCTAGATGGCATTTCATCAGCTCTATAGAAGTGTCTAGAAAACAGCCCTGTATCAGCTCAATTCAGTGACAACACGCATACCAGATTCAAAGCAACCCATTTTCATTCCAGAGATCGTAATTATCTGCTGGATTCCCATCCAGTCAAAGATGAAGGCTTCTCTGCCATTCAACTCATTAAAAACATGGAAGAACTTTAAGAAACAAAATTTTCTACTGACTAGTCTCCTGAAACTCAACAATGTTGAGTTACTGACTTTGGTCTGCATTTAGTGGGTTTATGTACATCACCAATTTCCTTGTGCATGCATATTTAATAATTACGTTCTTGGTGTTGCACAGCATTCAACGCTCTCATCACTGAGGATCATTTTCTAGGCTCTCCAAAATTCTGTGATTTCATAATTTTCCTCAGCATAATAGACCCTTATGAAAACTGAGGAATTCTGGATAAGCTGTTATTGTGCAAAACCCCAATATAATGAAAATTCCACAAGATAAACCATCTGATGGACATTTACAAATTATTCATGCTACATGGAATTTAAAATACCTTTCCATTCTCGAGAATATACTTGTCCATTACTGGAACAGGGGCAGGAAAGTACGTTGATGTATTTGCTTCTTCACTGAAGGTCTTCTGTACCTCAGGTTCAGGCTCAACTGATTCTGCTTTTACTTTTTCAAGCTCAATGGCAGGTCCTAGACAGTTAAGAAAAGAGAGCTGTCTGCTATCCCACAGAACATGAAATCAATCACTTCATCACCCATGGCTAGCATAAAATAACATTAACCACATCCATTTTAAAGTTAGAAAGAGTCTAACCCAAAATCCTACTTCTGATCATTAAATAAAAGCAAGGTAAGTAACTCTGCTTTATAAAAATGGAAAAGTTTCATTTCAATTTAAATGTCTAATTTTATTCTTAAAGCACACGAGCAATTACAGATAGGGGAAAAATTGCTTCGACGTACACTATGGACATTGTGTTAAAACGACACTGAAATGATCAACCTAAAGCAACAATAATAATTCTTCAACTACTAACTACTATATAGTTCTGCAGAAAGCTGAAGAACTTACTGTGATAATTACATTAATTATCCACAGAGAATTACAAATCTTAGAGAAATTTGGCATCTCTCTAGATATATAGAGGTATATTAAAAAATAGTGAGGATCTGCAGAAATGCTATAAACAACAGGCTTAGGCTACTTGTGCTGAAGAATCATGCATGGAAAGAGTATCCACAGTTAAAAAAAAAAGAAGACATAAATTAGAATTTTAATTGTCCAATCCATCCAACACACTGATTTTTATTTTTAAAGGAATCAACAAAAATTCAGCAAAGATTAAACAACAGAATACTACTAAGCAGATGTCTGAAGCTTCAAAGGAGGATAATTATTTCATCATTCATCAACTTTTCTTTTCTAGATCAAATTTATAAAGCGTTCCTAAAAGACAGAAGAACAAAATGAAACTATTTGTGAACTGGATTGCATTATTCCATCCGTTGCAGGAGTTACACCAGAAGTCTAGGAACAGGCTACCATCCCAAGCCTATCATTGTCTCTTTATGTCTGTCTCTAGGATCATGAGAAGCTCCAGCAGTCACTCAAGTTCCACGTAGGGATGGTGGTTCATTATCACAGCAAGGCTGCCAGCTTAGACCCTGGACACCACGGTAACCAGCCACCTTCAAGAACTAAAAGGATACACTCACCCACTTGTACGAACTACCTTGTGCCAGGCTGGTGCTGAGAGCGCTGCAGCACTCTGTAGCCCAACTCTGACATCTTCAACAAATGACAATTCAGTAATCAGGTCACCGTCATGGTTCAGCATCCCTCCTCAGTGTTTGTGCAGCACACAGTCCAAGCCCTGAATTGATCTAACTCTGCAAGTCCAGCTGGCACCAGAATTCATGCCTTAACTCATGTATCTTAAATAGTTCCTGTACCTGGAACAAGCAAAGCATTCATGCCTCCTACTTCGTGCAGTTTCATTTAGAGATTATTATACAGTGATAGCAGCATTTCCTCTGCTGTCAGAATCTGACATTTATCCTATAGCTTATTCTACACCTACACAGCAAGCTAAATGTTCTCAGCTGAGGGCCATTTGACACTCAGCAACAACTAAAAGTTGTCTTGGCA
Organism: Picus viridis; assembly: GCA_033816785.1. Taxonomy (NCBI): domain Eukaryota; kingdom Metazoa; phylum Chordata; class Aves; order Piciformes; family Picidae; genus Picus; species Picus viridis. Next base: position 34,220,163 of record CM066588.1, read on the forward strand.
ACTCAAATAATCCTATACTGCAGTGCCACTTACAAGAGTGTCTTAAAAGCCACATGCAGTCCAAGAACAGCACAAATATAGAAATCACAAACCCCACATTGTTTGCATTATAATTTCATAGTAATATTAATAAGCACCTCTAGTATCATGCATACACAATGGTATGGCCAAGACAAACTACACTTTCTAAACCCAAGACTGTTAAACTGATTCAGACCGGAAGAAAGACCTGGACTGATTAAACCACGCAGCACTTGCACACATCTCAGTGTAGGCACACCTGAACAAGCAGATGTAGTGATGTCATTGCCAGTGTAATTGCCACTGAGAACTTGAAGAAATTATTTTTTAGCTGCTATTTTAAGAACATATTCTTCCACAAAGTGCTATTCCGAGTTCTCTTAGACTTTGAAAGTCACTTTGAGGAAGACACCAAAGTACAACCACCTTCTTCCTTGAAGGAAATGTTTATCTCCGTTTAAACACTTTCAGTGGTTTCTAACTACAGAATCACAGAATGGTAGGGGTTGGAAAGGTTCTCTGGGGATCACCCAGTCCAACTCCCCAGCTAAAGTAGGTTCACCTTGATCAGGTTGCACAGGAATGGGGCCAGGAGGGTTTTGAAAGTCTCCAAAAAAGGAAACTCTACAACCTCTGTGGGCAGACTGGTCCATTCCAGTGCTCTGTCACCTTCAAAGTAAAGTTTCTGTTTAGGAGGAACTGCCTTTGTCATAGCTTGTGCCCCACTGCCTCTTCTCCTATTCACTGGGCACCAACTGGTCCCATCCTCTATACACCTGTCCTGCAGATACTAATAAGCACTGATAAGATTCAGCCTCAGTTCTGTCCAGGCTAGACAGTCCCAGGTCTCTCAGTCTTTCCACCTGAGAGAGACGCTCCCGTCCCCTAGTCACCTTTGCAACTCTCCATCAGACTTCCTCCAGTAGTTCCCTGTCTCTTGAACAGGGGAGCCCAAAACCAGACACAATACTTCAGATGTGGTCTCAGCAAGGCAGAAGAAATGGGGAAGAGAACCTCCCTTGACCTGCTAGTCACATTCTTTTTAAGGCACTCCAGGACAGCACTGGCCTTCTTGGTTATAGGAGCACACTGCTGGCTCATGGTGGCTGTCCACCAGGACTCCCCAGATCCTTCTCCACAGAGCTGCTTTCTAACAGGTCAACCCTTAACCTGTACAGGCACATGGGGTTATTCCTCCCCAGGTGAAGGACTCTACACTTGCCCTTGCTGAATTTCAGTGAGTTCTCTTCTGCTCAGCATGCCAACCTGTCCAAGTCTTGCTGCATGGCAGCACAGCTTGACTATGTCTGCCACCGCTCCCAGTCTTAGAAGTCGTACACTGTTTTGTTTATAGTCATATATGGACACAGCTGGGATTTGGTTTCCAGCATTTGCCAAGAAAAACAGCTGATCAAAGACCACAATAGCCAAAGCTCTAAGAGGTCAGGAATAAAAAGTCAATCACAATTCATGCTTTACTGCTTGCTTAGACATGACCAACAGAGAGCCTTTAAAATATCTTTGTTTGTTTTTTTTTTTTTTTTTTTTTCCTAGACAGAAACCTGCCTGTAACCAAGTAGTCTTCACAGCTACTTTCATCAGCTGCTGAAGACCATACTTTGAACCCGGCATGTTTTGAGTTAGACATGCAACCTGCATTATTGTCTTACTGCTAACAGGAGTTGTGTGCCCAATTTACCATGCACCACGCTCCACCACTTTTCTCTCTCTTTAGCTTCTACACTCTGCATTTTATTTTGAAGATGATGAGTATGTTAAAAAAAAAAAATATATGCCACTATCTAAAGGCTTCACTGTGATTTCACTTAAGAAGGATCACAAAAAGGAAAAGAAAAAAAAGGTGATTCTTCAGAATACAAAAGAGAAGGATTTTTGCAGTAAAAGATTTGTTTCTCCTGTTGACTGTAAAGGTTCCAAAATATCCAAGAGGCCAGTAACTTTGTATGCAGGATGAACAGGAAGAAGGCTTCATTTCACCACCTCATTTACTCAAAAATGCATCTTAGGCAACATGAGACTCGAAAATCAGTAAATAGGCCAAAGTAACTGATAAAGTGGTCAACATACATTTGTAAGCAGCAAACTGTTCTTCCACAAGGTCTACCAGAATCTGAATGATGAGAACAATATAGTCTGAGATGCAGTGACATTTTGTATATATGGCACTTTCCACACCTGTACTTGATTGAAAACTTGGACTTCGTTTACACCAAAAAGCCAGCCAAATCCAGAAAAGCTGAATAACAGTAGTTCCCCACATGTGGCAAAACACAAGCAGTATTTCATCCTCCCTATCCTGGTGTCAGTCTTAAGACACTGTAAACTGCATCACTGGAATTAAACTGGGATTAAAAATAACCACTTTGGGTGCTGTGCACGTGTTCATGAATGGATGTTTCTGAATGAAAGTGAACATGCTCACTTACTTCAGAGCAATACTAATCTTAGCAACACAGTACTGCAGTATTTCTCAGGGAGCAAACAACACCCAAACATTATTCCTGACAGAACTTCACTACTTCTGGCCACATACAACCATAGTAAACCGCACAGACCTCACCCTGGAGACAATGAATTTTTTAAGAAGTTATTGAAATTGTTATCCTTTGCAATCAAGGGCTATTTAAAGTTAGGCCTACAGGGAACGACTCAGTGATTTAATTCCCCAAATCACCTTCCTCTATTGATAAAAACAAGGTAAATTAGTGTGATTTCAGGTACAACAGAAGAAAGACAAACTGCAATGGCCTACTATTGCAGGGCTTCCTGATCCTGAAGCAGGTAAAGGAAGAGATGCTTTGGATACACACACTCCTCCAGGAGCTCAGATGAGGGACACAGTAACCTCTTTTCAGGACAGTGATCATGTTCCCCCACTGATCTGGTCCCTAGAGCCCTCCATCAAAAGCCTGGCAGGGTCTGTGGGAAAACACTGTATCAAAATCATAAAAGCAGCTTCAGCGTATCCTCATGGATCAGTACTGATTTCACTACTGTCATTTGCCACATCTGCTTTCAAGGCTCTTCTAAAACAAAGAGCAATTCAATGTTACCATGTGGAACATTAAGAACCTCACTCTTCCCACAAGAGTGGCTCAAGTTTTGTGGCAGAGATGAAGGCCGGGGTTTAAAGCAGAATGCATTGACTTATCACTGATATAAACACATTGATGGGAAATTAGGAGACCAAATACTTGACTGCATGTTAGCTCAAGAGGCAGTGCTATATTTGATCTGCAAGTTTAAAATGGCATCAGGCACGCATTTCCCACAGCTGCAATTCATCAGCACAAAACAGCTGTCATCTCATGCAAAGAAATCAGAAGTCCCTAAGGTGAAACAGCATTGCAATTAGTTTGCATTAAGTCCACCCTGCTAGAAGTGCAGTGTAACATAAGTTACATGTAATTCAAAACTCCATGTTTAAGAGATCACTGCAACAACTGAAGATGAATTCAGGATGTAATCTGTTTTCTGAACAATTTTCATGGCTTCTTCAAATATCCAAATATATCTCATTTGTAAGTTGGAAAAATAAGGAAAACTGAAGAAGTTTTGACATATCTATTTCTTGATTAAAAGCAGCACTTTTTCATACTGTCATCAGACTCTCCAATTTATAATTCTCTGAAGATGTTTCCCTTCCTAATCACTCATGGATTTTGTACTGATCTTTCTAGAATCTGGTTGTTTCTCTACTGTGAATGAGGCCTCAGGGAAACCAAGAGTTATCAGCAGTTAATACACTGACTCTGAAGAAACACACAACCTCTGCCGGTGGGACCAAATTCTACCTTTGTAATCCACGAGACTTTCCATGCAAGTAACAACAACAAGGGAATTTTCTGGAGGTTAACTATAGTTCACATTTGTCCAGGTATGCGATTAAATTAGAAGAACTTGTGTTCCACGTAATCGAGATTTATTTGCAGTTGTAAAGCAGGTGCCAGACCGATACAAAAGAAATTCAAGCCCAGAGAAGATTCAGCATTTTTACCGGCAAGTTTTTTCCTTTAGGATTTTTTATTTCTTTTCTTTTTTTTTTTTTTTTTTTTTCCTCCTTTTCTTCCACACCCACCCCCCACTTCCTTTCTTTTTTCTTCTTCCAAGAATTCTTGATTTGACTTAAGCAAAAATATGCATCCCTTCTTCCTTAAAGTGAAAGAAATGAGACAATTCAGAAGCTGTCTTCATTTCATTGCTGGTCTCACCACTCAAATTGCTGTCAAGTCTACCAAGTAAATTGGTATTTTATGCTGTTCAGCCCCATTGCCTGCTAACATCTGGCTGGTGCTCCAATCACATAAATTCCAGCTAACTACTTGCAGATGAAGAAACATCTTTCCATCCAAGGAAAATTTTAGAAAGCTCAGTGGAATCTCCTGCCAACCACATCATGTTTTTCAGACTGTGGAAACCTTGCCTATTTAATTTTATTAAGAAAGTTAAGTAGAATGTTTATAATAAGTAATGACATTTTAATTATGCACAGTGTAACAATGATGAGCATTCACAATCCAACACCCAGTTTAAATCATCAGATGCTGCTTCGAGAACCTGGCGCCAAACTTGCGGGCACACCTTAACACATGCTACAACACAGGCACATGCTCTTGGGTTCAGGTTTGTATGTGAAGGTAGCTCAGACCCACATGCAAATTGCATGCACTCGTTCTCAGTCAGGTAGAAGGGCCAATATCCAATTTACATGCAAAAATTAAGTTTTCAGATACACAAAGGCAGACATAAGAAACAGCATGCTAAGTTTGGATGCACAAATTTTAACCAAGTTTCAGTCACCGAGCAGGTCTTCAACACACAGTACCACACTCTAATAGCAAATGAGTATAAAATTGGTAAGATATTTGAAGGTATTCCAGGAGTACCATCTTCAGTGAAAAGGATGAACTTTTTATTATTATTATTTCTTCCCATTTATTCCAACATGATGGTTAAATAATTCTTATAAACCAAAACAAAGGAGAAGTTGACTCATGGTATTTAAATTTTAAACCCAAATTACACAAGCCTGCATTTGTTAACAAACGTTGATTAAAGGGACACTAATGTAAAACTTTTTTTAATTGGTTCTTTAACAATCCATTATTATTTCATATAGCATGGCTGTTTAAAGCCACTGCTATGAAGTTCAGGAGTATGTCACATTCTAAGGAGTTACTAACGGGAAGAGGGGCAGAAAACGGAAGGTAAAAAACACAGTCGCTTACATAACAAAAAACAAAACCCCTAACTGAAAAGAATAAAATAGTTTTAGCCCAAATAGTCATTCCACTACCTTTTCATTCTTCTGTTTCTTTTTTCTCTTTGAACTGGAACATAGTGGTATATTCTGAAGATGATGCTTTATTATCTTTTTTCAGCATATACTGGAAGGTCAAAGACTCTTTAAAATACAGCTGCTTAAAATGGAACTCTGATTCAACCATACCGGCACAAAGACCTCTACTACCATTAAAGAAAAACCCAGACATACATAGCATACAAATTCGACACATTGTACAGCCATAGGAGGAAACCCTTTTAACATTCAATGTCCAGTTTAACAACCACTGCTATTCTTCAAATATGCTTCCGCTACCATTGATCACACTTGCAAAATTCATTAAAACTAGTCCCATTTAAGTCCGGCACTTACCACTACCTAGTCTTAGAAGCAGTACATCCTGGAGTCTCCTGTTCAAGTCTCTGAGCTCTTTCATTTCTGACACGAGTGCCCCATACTCCTTTAGCTTCTTCGCCTGTTGCACAAGCTGTCGCCGCGTTCTCTCAAGCTCCTGTTGAATGTGTCTCATTTCTTCCTGTTGCTGTTGGTAACTCCTCAGCAATTCTTCATACAGAATCCGAGGAACTACAGCATCGTCCATATTGTTCATGCCTTCCGAAGCCTCCATAAAAACCTCTTCGGGGCTGGAAGTACTACTGAGACTCATTCCATTCTGTTTTTCGAGGCGAGCAACAACTGCTTCAATGCTTTTGTGTGTACCTTCACTTTGTTTCCTTCCATCTTGCCTCTGCATGTTACAATAAAAATATATTTTTTTTAAAAAATAAATAAATTAGGAGAGCAGTAAGATGTAGTAACATTAAACTTCTACAAACTTGGGATCTGTTAATATCCCTGTTTTCCAAAGAAACCAAGACAAAGTCCGCCTGCAAAAGCTATTTGCCTAACAGATTCTTATGGATATACATCATAACTGTCATGCACACATGGTTTAGCTCAATGCACATACAAACTTCCAAGGCAGGCAGAGGCCTGCCTCTCTGCATTTGTGCAACGCTTGCAAACTCAATGTGCATAGTCCACTTGATTCCATATATAAAGGTAATTCATTTGTTTGTACACAAAATGTAGATCTGGATTTCTTTTCCTAGGTTAACATTTAGATTTCTGACATCAGTTGATTGCCTGGTAAGACAAAGAATGTGCTGCATTTGTTACCTTTAACAACATCAGAACTGAAAGTGGCATACCATACAAAGCTGTTCTGTGAACAGAGTGCTTGTCCTTCCTATACTTTGGGAAACAAAAACTTCTCTATTTCTCTAGTACATTCACCCTAATGCCTGATGAAAGTGACTGAGTTAAGACTAACAGCAAACACTGAAAGCAAAATGAAAATACAGAAGTTTGAGGCAGAATGCATCATCCAGCCACATCTTTCTCATCAACTGATTTCTTCAGTATTAGTACTGCATTACAGAGGCTTCTTGTCCTTTGAACTCAACAGAAACTTGCCTTCAGTCATCTGCACAAACCAAGCACACATCTGTCCTGGGCCCTGAATAGTGGTATTAAAATATGACAGTACAGGTAAAAGGCAGTAAGTTTTATTAGGCGGATAAGGAAACGCATTTGTACTTCCAAGCAACTCCAAAGAAAGCACATGTAGCTCATAGGTTTGAGACAAGAAGCTGACACTATCAGATTCCTTATCACAACACATGTAATTAATGTGGCAGAAAATAAGATTATTTGACGTTATGTTGGCTTCATGCATGTTCAAACATAAAGAAGTAAAAATTAGCTGGCCCACTTTAAAGAAACCTACTGGTGCAATTCTTTCAGCTGCAAAACACATGAAACCACAGAGCAGTATTTTATTCTGAAGGCTGGCAGACTTCTAAAGAAATCATTTGATATAAAAAAAAACCCACATTTACATAGTGGGTTTCTGGTGTCTGGACTTAAAAGGGCAGTTGGCAGTTAGAAGGCAGGGATGCAGTCCTGTCAATCTGCCTTCTCACCCACTGCTGAAGCTGGGAAATCTCAAGAGCATCCCTTCCAGTTCCAAAAAAACAGAGCAGAATAGGTCACGAGGGCCACCAAGAACAGCTGCTCAACATTCATGTAACGACTGACTTTTAAAGCACTCTGGGCCAAACTGTAAGAGCATTGTTCCAAAAAAATCTCTAATGGTAATTAAACAGTACAGACAGTATAAACAGGAAAATGTTTGATTGCATGTAAATCAGGTTTTGAAAACCCATAACCCGCCTCTGACAGAATCTGACCCCACTCTAACAAACAGTGTTTTAAAGGGATCGAAAGCGGGCCTGGAATTCTTAAGCTATGACATCTGTACATAACCAAAACACTTCCCTCTCCACCCCAGGGAAAAAGAAAAAAAGGAGGGAAAAAAAAAAAAAAAAAAAAAAGAGAGGAAAAAAAAAAGGAAAGAACTTCAGTACCTTACTGTGTCTAAGCTCCGCATCTTCTTCCCCATAATCTGTAACCTCCCCAGCTTCTTCTACATGATTGAGAGAGAGTTTGGGGATTTTAATTTTCTTCTGCATCACACTGTTCTCAAGGTCAGTTTTGTCCTCTAAAATGCATATTAAAAATAAAATTGGCATATTAATCAGTGTTCTTACTTCCAAATACTACACGAGTTAGACAGGATCAGCAAAAAAAATAAAAACAAAGAAAAATCCGAATGCCCATACTTCAATCCCCTCATAATACTCTGATCAAATTAATCCATGGCACAACTCAACTGATGCCCACTGACAATTCTAGAGTTTCAATCTGCCCAAACAAAAGAATAAACACTAAAAACCCAAGCTGAATCCATGTGAGTGATCAAAAGCACTAATGAATAGCTTGTACTGTCACTAAAACGTGAGATACAAATGCTGTGAATAAAACTATTTCCTAAATCTCATCTGTATTGATTTCTGTTTACCAACAGTGCTTTCATATTCATAATCTGCTGTTGCAGTTCAATCTCTGCTTCGGTTTAAAGGGAAAATAAACTTGGAAATTCATCCTGTGCTCTCACCATCATCTGCCAGATCTGTTTAGATCTATTTGCACACATAGCAGATTCTGCTGTTCTGCAAAGTGCAAGGCTGGAGAAGGGGATGCTGTGGGAAAAGGTTGAAAGGGCATTACAAAATTCTGCAGCAAAATTACTGCATGACCCCTATTTCAGTACTTAATGGTACTAATCCCTTTTCTGCAGGTACTCAAAGCCAATAAATTCTTGCACTAATCTTTGAATCTCGTTTAAAAATTAAGTTAAATATTTTCAAGCCTGAAACATCTCTCAAAACTAAGCATTCAAAAACATTGTTCTGAAAATAAGATTGAAATAATTTACTATTCTTGCAAAGGTGCAGAGGGGATTTGGTATCATGAGTATAGTCCTCTAAACGTTTCTGTGATCTATAGAACTCTTGCAGAGCAGATAAGGTCTTAAAAGATTCACAAGCTCAGCTACCTGTTCAAGCCACTGACAAGGAACAATCCACCTAAATTCTGAAGTGTTGTATTTGTAGTTCTGGGCTCCTCAATTTAAGAAGGACATTGAGATACTTGAATGTGTCCAGAGAAGGGCAACAAGGTCTCGAGCACAAGCCCTATGAGGAGCAGCTGAGGGAGCTGGGGTTGCTTAGCCTGAAGAAGAGGAAGCTCAGAGGAGACCTTACTGCTCTTTACAACTACATGAAAGGAGGTTGTAGCCAGGTGGGGGTTGGTCTCTTCTCCCAGGCAACCAGCAACAGAACAAGAGGAGAGAGTCTCGAGCTGCACTAGGGGAAGTTTAGGCTGGAGGTGAGGAGAAAGATCCTCCCAGAAAGAGTAATTGGCCATTGGAATGTGCTGCCCAGGGAGGTGGTGGACTCACTGTCCCTGGAGGTGTTCAAAAAAGGACTGAATGTGGCACTTGAGGCCATGGTTTAGTTGTCACGAGGTGTTAGGTATTAGGTAATCGGTTGGACTTGATGATCACTGAGGTCTTTTCCAACCTGATTGATTCTATGATGATTCTACACCGAAATCTTACAACTAAGAAAACATTTTGAATCGTGTTATCCACCTGCAAACTGTTTTTCACAAAGTGTCCCATGAATATTTTTGAAAGTGCCAGTGAGGATGGCATTTGTGAGTGCTTAGTTGCACTGACTTTTGTTTTCTCAAATTAGCATCTCTCCACAGGACTTCAAAATGGTTTGCGTTGACAGTGCACAAAAGGGAAACAAAGGTAAATCACTGTTTAATGAGGAGCAAAGCATTCATTAGAAATGAATTACACAGATGAATGCAATTCATTTTGTTACAGATAGAAATGGATCTCTTGTAGGCAAATGGTGATATTACAGCCCAAGGCTATGTAAAGAGAATAGGCACAGAACATGCCGAATAAGACATTAGACAACCTGAAATGAAATGCAGATGGTAGCAATAAATACTAAGGCAGATGTAAAAAGAAACAGATAAACAACAAAAACTAGCTAGGCTTATTTTAGATCATTCTCCATTCCCCAGAGCATCAGGGATGCTTATCCCAGTAAAACAAAAAGGCAATTCGACTGTTTCAGTTTTGAAAAATAAAGCCCTGCGTTTTCATTTATCTGGAAAATGTAGGTTCATCAGAAACATGAGGTAACCCAATTCTACTGTCAGAGAGACAAGAAGAAAATGAGAGCCCTTCTTAGAAAAGAACACAAATTTACAGACTAAAGGACAGACTGATGGGTGTTGGTAGTTTCTTGAAAGGAAAGACATTTAAGAATAAGTAAGTCCATACTGAATGACAAAAAAACCCACACCAAATCCAACCCTTTTTCTGTGACTATATATTTGGGGCTATCTGGAGGAAACCTTGGCTAAGGAATGTTCTCATAATTCCTTAGAGGAAGAGCAGTGGATGCATACTGTAGAGACAGCCTATTGGGATTGCTTTGCCAAATCATCTTCCACAGCATGCAGATGAACTCCTGCACTTAAAGAATGCAGTTCAGTTTCTACGCTCTGAAATAACCCTTGGCCTCATGACAAGATGGACACAATTCAATCACTTCACATAGCTGCAAAAATTGTCTGCTGGCAACCAGCTGAGGTCAGCAGTAGCCAGAACTCCATGCAAACTGAAAAAAAGAAACTAGCCATCCTTCCCGTGGTCAGGGAACTGCAATACTTGACACACTCATGGGAAGGGGGTCACAGAAGAGTAAGTGCATGTGCAGAGTACAGCGGAAGTCAGCAAATACTTTCCAATGAATAAAACAAGTTAAAACAATTTGGAAGAATAGAAATATTTATCTTTTTGTTTTGGCTTTTTGTTTCTAAGTCAATTTATAAAGGCTAAGAACACATTATGCACTGAACTACAGCAATTCAAGAAAATACTTAGCTTGGGGTCAAAGAAAATAGTGCAAATCAGCTGAATTCGTCCTTCTCCCCACTTCCCTCCCAATCTCTGCCTATGAAATTTATGTTTGCAAAACTTCACTTGTGGACTGCAGCTATAAGTTTGTTTATACACCCCCTCACAAATGTTTAGTTTGTACATCTGTACACATTAGTGTATAACTACGAACAAGGTTCTCTCTCATGTTTGGCTAATGCCTTCATTTGACTTTTAGATTCTGATGCTTATCCTGTACATGAACCAGTAAGATTTTTCTCTTCACACAACATTTGAAGAAACAATGGTGAAAATGAGTTATGTAAATTAAAGTTCAGTCAGTGAGCAAATAATTTTACATTCCTCTGCCTTCCAATAACAAAGCATGCAATATTTTCTTTACATATACTCTGCTCTTTGTAAGCCTATTTCCACCTAACACAATTAGTCCAGTGTGTGGATGTGAAAAGGCCTTTTGTTTTCTTTTTTTTTTTATAATAATAAAAAAAGAAGGCATTTCTAACCTTTGTTGTCTTCTTCATTAGTTAGAGACAGAGCCAGAAAAAACTCATTCTGAATTTGAGGCTAATGCTGGAGTACTGGCTCTTGTTCTGTAAATATTAATGGAATTTGGGAAAGGGTGGGAGGGAGAGAGAGGAGAAACATGAACATGCATTTAGAGCAGTTCTTCTTACAGATTTGATGTCCATTGTTGAGCCAGCCTACAAAGACAGGTACAAATGAATCCTGCAAAAAGCAAAATGTGGACAATTTTGGCCCAGAATAAAACCAGGATATGAACCAAATGGCTGAACAAACAGCAATTGAGAGCCCAAAGCTACAGAACATGATAAGATGGGCTGATGTAGAAAGGTAGCTCACAAGCTCATTTTGCAGCAGCCCAAATAATTTATCTGGACTTTGTTCCCAGTCATTTAAAACTTGCTACAAGTTAAAAATGGTGCCTTTCCTTAGGTGGCTATGATCAGACTGTCACAAAGCTGTGTCCAGTTTTTTGGATACTGGCTACTGAGAACTAGCACTTAATACACCTAATATGGTACTTGTAACAAAATACAATGGGCAGAAGCATGATAGAAGAAGAGACAGCATTGACACTCTGGGAGACACACATAAACTAGGAAAAACTGGGTTTGTGCACAGTTGCCATAATGCCAGAGACCATGGCATTTTGTGATTCAAGATACAGTATGAAACATGCTGGAATGACTGTACTCCAGCAAAAGGTCAGACTTGGAGAGATCTTGCCAGTCAAGTCCACAAGGTACTGTAGGGCTCAAGAGCACATAATAGGGCACATGACAGCACCTCTTCCCATACAGCTACCTACCAAAGTTGTTTGAGTAGGAAGAAAAAAGTGAACTGCTGAGAAATTTCCAAGTGGCTGGGAAGACATTTGGCCTCAGCAATGCAGAAAGAAGGAAAAGCCAAAAAAGCAGCCCTGCATTAGAGAATCTGTATCAACTAGAAAAGGATAAAGTGTTCCTGGAATGTTTTCTTTGGTCACATTTTCATTTCAGTGTTAGAATGGCTGGATACAGTCCAAAAGGTTTAGATCTAATATGGCAGGGAACTGAGTCACACCAAGTGACTTCAGCAGGGCAGAAAGTGAGTTGGTTAAACTCAAATGAAGAAATGTCTTCGTGGGCTTAAAATTGAAAACCCTGTCATGGGATGCAGACTAAAACTATGGAAATCTCAAAGCCTCTTTAAAACATTCCTTACTTTTTAATTTAGAAGTAAGGACTGAGGAATCTAATGCCTTCAAAAATATTCAAATGCTGGTTTATTTTTTCCAGCTTTTAAGTAAAAGATGGAAAAACATACGAAGAGAGCTCTGCACTCCAAATGGATGAGGGATGGCAGGTCTGGGATCAGTCCAAATAAGGGGCTTGGCAATGCTATAAATCTCAGAGTAACAAAACCAAAGTACTTGAAGCAAAATCCGTCCTTCCCCTAAGCCTTCAAAAAAATTCCACCCTCTGTGAAAAATGATACACTGACAGATGATAAAAATTTACCATCACCCTTCCCATCTCCAGGCATATACCCAACACATATGGACAACACCTGTACAAGATTCTACATACACTGCTGCACTGAACTGCTTTGCTGCTGATTTAGCTAGGTTGCTTCCGCAGAGCGGGTAATGTCACCTGCCTTGGTAGGTAGGACATCAGTTACAGTTCATTAAGTGAAAGACACTTAGAACCAATGGAAAAAACCCACAACTAAAGGTGTACTTGGTGCTTCAAAGCAAATACACACATCAAGCACAAGAGGGCATGGATTCCTAAAGTGTCACTTAAACACAAATAATCAATATTGCAGCGACTGAGAAGGTAAACAGCATGCCAAAAACAACCACAAAAAAAGCCATCTAGTTTATTTAACACTGGCAGGAAAAAATTGCTAATGACTTTCTCAGTTAATTTGAGGCAAAGACTGAAGAAGGATTTCTACAGGAAGAACAGAACAGATTTCAGAAAATGTAGTGATTCTGCAGGCTCTGAAAATATTCAGGACACAGAGGAAAAAAATTATCTCATAAAAAACATCTCTAAGCTAGTAGTATGCTGAAATCAAGACTACTAGCAAAGAAGAAGAAACTCAGAATGATAGTAACAGACAATACAGGAAAAGAGAGAACAGTAAAAATGCAGAAGTTACATGAGGAGGACTGGTGCCACCAAACTTGATGCCGCTAAAAGGAGGAAGTATGTGCATAGGAAGGGTCAACCATGTGCTGGCACATGATGTTCAGGAATTGGACTGTAAAATTTACTGTATTCATTCACACTTCTTTTCTTTTTTCTTTTTTTTTTCCCTTTTTTTCCCCCCTTTTTTTTTTTTTTTTTTTTTCTCAGAGTAGAGAAGAGCTCTGTGGAAGGACAGAGTAAAAAAAGGATTTCAGAAATAATCAAAGGGCATGGTGAATTCGCTACATGAAGGATATTTATTTGGACAGAAAGGTAAAACTCAGTGTAAGCAACAAGCAGATGAAATATGAGACAAGACTTGGGGTGCAGAATGACAGAAAAGACTATTCCCCCTTCCCACTATATAAATCAAAAGCACTGGGGCACACTAAGCATAAGCTGAAGGATGTCAGAAAGGGAAGCTGACAACAAATCTAAGTGTGGAAGTTAGGAATAGAAAGGTAGAACTGAGAGTTGCCATCATCTGGGATAGTATCACTCCCCAAAATTTAAGAACTAAATAGTTCTGCAGCATTTTCTTGGAAGGAAAAAAACAACAACACACAAGCAAGTACTTAAAAGAATATCTTCAGAGCAAAAAGAGTAAGCAAAGAAGTCAGAGAAGAACAACATACCAAGTAACACCGTGACAGGCAGGGCCAATAAGCACGTGAAGACATGCTCTTGAGGAACTGGACAAAAAGGTTATTAAATCTTGTGAAGTGAATTTCAATTAAGAGTAAGCAACAGGGTGAATATAATTCTTAATCAAATTGGGAAAAGGCAAGATAGAAAGGTCTTAAACTACTGCTTGACAGGTTTAGAGATGAGAAAGAAGACAGATGATGTGCCAGAAGCCTGAATTGAGGCTCTTCACTGATGATGGAGAGAAAGCCACACCTGTTTTGTACAAAAGCATTAAAGAAGGAAGAGAAAGATTGAGGAGCCAAACTCCCACAAAAGCAGAGGATAGATTATAGAATCAACTTCTACCTCATAAATTCTGTCTGAAGTCATGCATCAAGACTGGCTCTCCCTCATTAATATTCAACACAGTAAAAAAACAAACAAACAACAAGACAGGTAAATTCACAGGGCATGGACATGTGCTGCTCTCACAAAAAACAAATTAGTGCACCAGCTACTGAGAGAACAAATACTGAGGTCTGAATCAACACATCTCCCCTAATGGAACAGCAGAGATATTCAGTTTAAAACTGCTAGGAGCGAGAGTTATTGATCTGGACCCCCACTTGTAGTCAAATTTCTAATGCACATGGAGGCATTCAACTACTTTGCAACAATCCACTTTTGCACATACTCATCTATTAGCAGATTGTTCCAATTTACTATCATCCCAGATATAAGCCAGCCCTGTGCTGAAAGGAACATTAAAATTCATGTTCCTTCTTAATTTCTATTATTAATATGAAATCTGTTTCTTTATTCAGAAGATGATACAGACTCTCTTCAAAAATAATTAACCAAAAAAGCAACATGGCTCTAAACTAATACAGCAAAAAATAATTACTGTTCCTTTATTCTCAATCAGCACCCTCTCCTTTCCATTCTACATTTGGTGGTATTAGAAGAGTACTTGGTTGCAGCAGAAACTGGTGGAGTTGGATGATCACACATAGACAAGATATGCTGAGAAACAGGAAGTCATGCTCTTCACAAGACTGAAGATAATTTTAATCCTGGATCCAATATTTACTTAAAATACTGACCTTGAATAACTCCACCTTTCCATCTTACTCTCCCATTTACCCCACTGAAGGGTTGTGCAGTTTTGTTAATGTTTGTACAATACTCTGAACGTGTCAAACACAGAGGATTATAGCTATTATGGAACAACTTAATCCTTTCTGAAACAAATACACTATTATAATTAAATTAAAAAGAAGAAACCCTGAAAACCAGCAGGATGTTAAAAGGCTATCCTTTAAATCTTTAATCTGCATCAATATATGAAATGCAACTATTTGAACTATTTTTCAGAAGTCTGAATGTGATAAATAGTTGATAAAAAAAAAAAAAGCTATTTAGAATAAAATCTATTTCTTTGTTTAAAAGTTCAAAACTTCATTTAAAGAGATCATCAATCTCAATGACAGCTACAGCCTGGCTGCCCTGACCAGTCTGTATTTTACTGTAAAATTGTATTGGGAATAAAACCTTATGATGACCAGAACAAGAGGACACAGTCTCAATCTGCACCAGAGTAAATTTAGGCTCGAGGTGAGGAGAAAGTTCTTCACAGAAAGAGTTGTAAGCCATTGGAATGGGCTGCCCAGGGAGGTGGTGGAGTCACCATCCCTGGAGGTGTTCAAGAGGGGACTGGATGTGGCACTTGGTGCCATGGTTTAGTAGACATGAGGTCTTGGGTGACAGGTTGGACTCGATGATCTTTTCCAACATTATTGACTCTATGAGACCACAAAGCCATGGAGATATTGCCTACCAGTATTCAGCAGATAAAGCAGCAGCCTACAGGGAAAACTTCAGGAAGCTGCCTCAACTATTTCTGCTCAGGGAATGAGCTTGCTATGGAAACAGTGAGTAGATTTATGCGTTTTTCAGTTTACAATCCAAAATTACAATGTGGTTCAGCCTCTACTATTTTTAAAGATTTTCTTTTTTTTAGAAAAAAAAAAAAAAAAAAAGAGGAAATAATTGACTAACTGGCACACAGGCAATCTGTGGCAGGGGGAAGGGGGAAGGGGAAAAAAAAGAATTCTGCTGTTAAATTAAGAAAACAAAAACATTAACTTTTATTTTTTCCTCTCCTGACTCTCCTGCAGATTTTAGCATATTGTAATTAGTGTTAGTTACCATGGCTACCATATACCATACTATCTTGGAAGTCAATTTTATTAAAATCCTGACTTACATACTATTACTGCATCACAGTTACATTTATACATTTACAAGCATAACTGAGGTTATGTGGAGCAATGTAGAGTGGCAGTTCTAGGTACTAAGACCAAGAGAAATAACAACATTGTAGGTCACCTGAGGTGCATTTATGTCATAAAAATAAGTGACTTCTGTCTGTAGGGTGAAGCAAAACCTAAATGTAATTGAGGGACAAGCAAGTTGGTTGAGAAAGGTTTAAGACTGAATAAAAAAAGGGACTTATTTCCAAAATAATAAAAAGATAGAATAAAATAAAAGAGAAAACTAAATGCCCTGGTTTGCCATTGGAATTGGCTGCCCAGGAAGGTGGTGGAGTCGCCGTCCCTGGAGGGGTTCAAGAGAGGATTGGACATGGTACTTGGTGCCATGGTCTAGTCATGAGGTCTGTGGTGACAGGTTGGACTTGATGATCTTTGAGGTCTCTTCCAACCTTGGTGATACTGTGATACAAGAGCAAAATCTTGCACTGCCACATCCTAGCTCTGTAATTCCTTTCTGCTGGCACTTCAACCTGCTGATGACACATAACCACCACTGCTATTGGGAAGGTTAATCCAAGCAACTATTCACCAGTGACAGCTAAAAAGTTCCAAGATTTTCTTGTTGTTGTTGTTGCTGCCATTTAAGATCTGCACAAACGTGGCATAGTAAGACTTCAGTGATGAACAAACAGAATGACACCAAAATAAAACAATAAAACCCATACCTTTGTATAAGCCCTTCATATCTCAGATATGCTCCTATAGTAGGAATTTAGAAGGGGGGAAAAAAAAACCCACAACAAAAAACCCAAGACCAAACAAAACACACCAAAACCAAACAACAAAAACACCTTTCATCTGAAAAGATCTAAAAATAAAAGGAATGGCTTACATACAAAAGAAGTGTGCTTTGAATTAAAATGTGATGTGCCTACACTGTTAGACAGGATTATTTGGTGGACCTCTGCATACAGCCAATTTTTCACCTGGTGAAAGGGTAACACAGCAGTAACATCTGACAAAGTGGGTCATGCACCTCAAATACCATAGCAGAAAGGTTTATAAAAAGTAAACAAACTACACAACAAAATTCTCTTTCAAACAGCACTACCTAACCTGATTAGCTAATTTCTCCCCGAGGCCACAGACAGCCACTTGCATTGGCAAGACCCAATGCACAGGTAAAGCTGATAGCACAGTTACGAAGCAGTGTAGTTGCTGTTCAAGGGCAGTGACACACAAGCTTGCCCACAGGCACTCCACGATTATTCCAGGAGAAAAACCACCAAAGGGTGTCTGTGAGGAACCACTAATGGAAGGTTTCCTAAAACCTCCTCCTGGCACTTATTGCAACACTTGGGATCACCCAATACAATACAATACAGTACAATACACCAGGTTGGAAGAGACCTTCAAGATCATCACGTCCAACCCATCAACCAATCCAACCCACCCAAACAACTAGACCATGGCACCAAGCACCCCATCAAGTCTCCTCCTGAACACCTCCAATGATGGTGACTCCACCACCTCCCGGGCAGTCCATTCCAGTGGGCAATCACTCTCTGTATAGAACTTCTTCCTAACATCCAGTCTAAACCTCCCCTGGTGCAGCTTGAGACTGTGTCCTCTAAGCAGTTGCAGGCATTTTGATATTTTTCCTGGTGCCATTTTTCCTCAGGTCCCTGTCACAGCATTTGAGTTGCACATCATGACAGTGGATAGACCGAGAGCTTTCTAGGAACAAAGAGTTAGCAAATGCTGTCCCTACCACAATAGTTCATTCAGTCTACAGACTGCCCTGGGAAAGGAAACACACCATGTGGACTGTGTATGAACAAGGGATGGTGCATGGGTACATTGTGGCCCCAGCTGTGCCCTGCTCTAATTCCCCAAGCTATCGGAACAGTGGAAGGTGGAAATAATAATACAAACAAACCCCAAAAAACACAACAGACAACATACAAAGAAGCACCAGACTACCAAAATGACAATAAAAGCTTTAAGTTAATGTTACACATCACATCAAGGCAACTTCCTACCCTAAAATTTTAATATTCTTTATAAATCTCATCTTGCAAATTTTCACCTGTACCTGGCAAGGGGTCTTTTCTTCATTCATTATCCATAGTGAAAAAGCCTGCTTCAACTTCTTACGTGTGCATCCAACCTCGACCTTACTCAAAACTCAGTTCTAGAATCATTGTACTTAATATTGTTCTGGGAATGGATATTTTGTATCTTTCTGAAACACAGGGCAAATAACTTCACCAAGAGCTGCACAGGCTTTTAAAGATTTAAAACATCAACTAATCTATTTCAATAAGAGGTGGAGCCTAACATTTCATAAAGGGGCAAGAATGAATACAGATGCACACAGGTATTAGTATGCCTGCTGTAGTAGCTGGGGAATTGCTGTAAGAATCTGATGGAGACATGTTGGTTACAATTTGTGTAGGTAGTAAATGTTGAGGGTAGAAGCTAAAGAGAATAATTATTTACTGTAGTCAGGAAACAATGCCTCCAATTAGAAGATAGTCACTATAAACTTGCTCACAAACATAGCCTGAAGCAGTGAACTTCAAAAAGTCCTTGACCCTCAGTTCATTCTACCTAACACCATTTTACAAAGCAAGAAAAGGCTCCAACAGGGCCATCTAAGAATCATGCTAGCTTCTATAAGGTGCAAACGTCTGTGGACAAAGTCCTGCTAGAGCCAACATTTACCAAGTGGCACACGTTTTTCTAGTAGAGGGACCAGAAAAACAGCTTTTCAGAATCCCGAAGACAGAAAAGGATAAAAAGGAGGGGTCAGGAGGATCAGAAAGACTCAAACTCTTCCTGAAAAGCCACCTACTACTTTTGTATTCTTAACAAGACAGATGAGCTAACATGTCACCTCAAAAAGCTGTTATGCAGTGAAACTCTCATATGCTAAGCTGTATTTTTCATTCAAGAGGTAAATAAAATTATTCCTTTAGACTACACACTATCAGCTGCCCGATAGGCAAATTTTGAACTTGTTAGAGAACAAAATGTGCATTTAAATACACCTTCTACGGCTTGAAGGACTACAACTGTCTTAATGCAGGGCTGACCTTTCTAGTCTGAGCCCTAGCTTTGGCTGACTTTTTCAAAAGTCGAAGGTTCCTAGATCAGCACATGCCACCACTATCAGCAGTTCCTAATCATATGCAATCAGACACAAGAAAAGCATACAGACACTCAGTTATCTATCATCCAGCTCCAATACTACTTCTTACAGATGTATTCAAAAGAAAGTAGTATTCATCTCCTCAACAAACCAAATCTACACAAGTACTCAATGCTCTGAGCATGCCCTCTGCATTTCCCTCTTTTTGTGTTTAAATTTGTCCATTACTGGAGGTGTTTAGGAAGAGACTGGATGGGGCACTTGGTGCCATGGTTTAGTTGATTAGATGGTGTTGGATGATAGGTTGGACTCAGTGATCTCAAAGGTCTTTTCCAACCTGGTTAATTCCATTCCATTCCATTCCATTCCATTCCATTCCATTCCATTCCATTCCATTCCATTCCATTCCATTCCATTCCATTCCATTCCAGCTCTCCTCTCTGCAGCAACAATACTCCTCATAAGTGCATGGGCTTCCCAACCACCCAAACTTGCCATAAAGGACCAAAGAATTGCTCCCAGACTCTTTAAAACGAGGACAATTGTTTCATGAACTCTTTACAATAAACCTTTGTACTACATGCACAAACACATACTTAGCCCTGTGTGAACTCATCCTTTACATAGGTAGAAGTTTGAAAGGGATATAAATTTCTTTAAACAGAAAAAGAAGCCTCTTCAAAAGAAAAAGTCATGACTTTAATATGAGTTTTATAACTGTTCTTCCTCTGCTCCTCCTTTATTTTAGGTCACTACAAAGGAAAGCCAAGTGGATCTCTTTCTCAGACTATGATTAACTCCCACTGCATGGACAGTGTTTGATCTTGAATAGATATATAAATAGGTACAATGCTGCTTACTTGAGCAGCCTTGTTAAATCAATGTAAGAAAAATGGGTGCCATTCAAACAGCAGAAGAATACTGTGCAAGCTCAAAAGGGAGATGACATTTAAACCCCTTGCTCTTTTTTCTGTTGTTTAATTTAATATCTATACCATAACTTTGATCCTGAAGCCTGCTCCTAATGGGGAATCCTTGGATCAAAGCAGTAAATTCAGAAAGTCACTGAAGTACTAATTTATGCAGGTAAGGGCTCCTTCCAAAAATTCAAAATCATCTATGTATATTTTATAGATAAAAGCAATTTTGTGCACGTCATTTACCTCACTAATAGGCAAGCTGTAATCCATTAAACTTAACAGTTATATACTAGTATATGAGAAATGCTGCTGCCACAAAAAGTTGTCATCAGCTGTTAAATAAGAGTTGGTTGCTATAACCAACTAGGGATCAACTTTCCTCCTTAAGGTTTTTAACTATAATAAAACCAAGCACCAACAGTAACATTTTGGGGAGAAAGTGACAACTTCAAAAGTAAGTAAACTTTTGCATATGACATCTATTTATTTCAATGATGGCATTTCACCATGATGCAGAGTGGAGTCAGAGAAGTAAGAATTCATTTGGTGTTCAGGTGAGCACATAAATTACAGATCTAGTCAGATACTGAGATGTGATGGATGTAATAAAGATAGCAGTATGTTTCTTTGTGTTCCTGGCTCAGCAGGAGAATTTCCTGCAGAAATTCAAATCTCTGGGGAGCAATTAGTGCAAATGACTAATACAGGTAACAAGTCTTGCTCTCTGGAGGAAACAACATATATTGGTTTGTTCTGGTTCAAGCAAGATGAAACAAAGGAAAACTGAACAGAAAAGCACTTCTCTTGAGTACCTACAGACTGCCTGGAACAAGTGAACATACAAAGTAGATGCACCTTCTGCTGGAAAACTGAGGCAACTTGGAAGGCTCAACATATGACCAAAACGCCCATTAATTAATATTTCCCTGAAACACTTCAGTTATGTTGAGATGAACATGAGGAACAGAAAAGGCACTGCTGTTGCAGTTCCCCAGTGAGAAAGAGGCAAGCGAACTCCAACCTTGGGAAGAGGTCAAGCAAACCATGAATGCTGACACCACTGTCTTCCATGGATGTGACAGCTTACTTGCAAGAAATACTTCACAGACCAATTCTCCCCCACCCAACCCTTTGCTACAGACAGGGGACAGATGAAACACAGGCTGGCTAAGGTTATGTGGTCCTGTGCAGGAGAATCCACTCCTCTGCTAGGCTATCTTATTAGTCCCAAACACCTGGAATTATGAATACTCAGAAACTGGAAAAGCTTTACAAAGAAATTACATATATGACTGTCTCTTTCTTCTTCCTCTTTTTTTTTTTCTTCCCTCTTTTTTTTTTTTTTTTTCCTTTCTTTCTTTCCTTTCCCAGGCATCCATTTATGGCCACTACTGGAAACAGGATAATGGTACAAGTCACTGTCAGAGTCAGGGATCAAACGGACCCCCCACCAGGCTGAACTGGTTCAGGAACTGTTGTTTTCAGAACTAAAAATAACATTAAAAAATACTACTTTTATGAGACTTTGACACCAAGTTACTCTATTTAGAGACCAGAACTCAGCACTACCTTCTCAGAATACTATACTAGGCAGCAGAGTCTTTCAAGACCATTCCATATTTGGGGAAACAGGCATAACCAGTATTTCTGCCCAAGTGGACAAGCCAGGATCAGAACCCAATGTTCTCCTTACTACCCAGACTAACGTTTATATGGTCAATCCTACTTTTCTACAGCCTCTTGGACAAGTCTACTAGAGGCAGCAATTAGATAGATTTGTTTCTATGTCAACTCTGACTACGGCAACAAGTTTTCTGTAGCTATAAGTAAACCACAGGAAGACTTCAAGGCAACACGATGACAAAGAGCCTTGACTTTGGGACACAGATAGTAGAAGTACTATCTCACGAGGGCTGAGGTTATTTAAATGGCCAAAACGTGGGCTTATCTCTTTAAATGGTACTCTTAGCTAGAGATACCTTTGTAAGTTAAACGTGAAACAAATCAAACATGGCAAATCCAGGCTTAATAAGTCTAGTATTTAAAGGTCTAGTTGCACTACTGCCTTCCAATTCGTGAAGTCACTTAAACTAACAAAGTGGATATAAACCAGTACTTCTCTAATTTGGCAACATGCTGCCAAGCTGCAAAGGTATATAAATGACTCTATGTACTATAAATACACTGTACATGAAAACCTTTACTTTGGGTTGTTGTGGGTTTTCTTTGGTTGGTTTGTCTTTTATTGTTTTAGGTTCTTCCCACCACTATAAGGACAGGTACTACTACCATGAGCTCAATGCTGTTTTGGAAGGCGCTCCGGTGGAGCACCACGCCTGAGAGTTCGCGCAGAGGCGCGGCGCTAACCGGCTTAGAGCAGCCAGCCCATGGCACCCCTCTATCCACCCCCAGCGAACCCTGCTTGGGCCTGTGGCCGCCCAGTCCCCGCTATGGTGCGGGAAGGTGCGGGGAGAAGAACCCCCAATACACTCAGTATCTCCGTCCTCTCGCCTCACCGCACCCCCCCACCCCCCGTCCGCCATGTGCCGCCCGGGCTCTGAGCATGTGTCGGCGCGATGCCGCCCCCTCCCCTCCTCCTCTTCCCTCCCTCCCCCACCTCAGCGGGGAGGGGGCGGCATTTGGGGCTGCCCCCGGCCCGGCCCCCCTGCACCCCTTCCCCCCGGCCCGGCCCGGCCCGCCCTCACCTGCCAGCGCCAGGATCTGGGCCTTGTGGAGCAGCAGGCGGTCACCCCACTCGCCGGGGCTCTCCTCGTCCTCCTCCGCCTCCTCGGGGTTGCGGTACACCGTGTAGACCTTCTGGTTGTCAAAGTCGAGCTGGGACGTAGGGCTGAAGTCCTGCACGCAGGAAACGGGCAGCGCGTAGCAGACGTTGTCCTCCAGGAACCGCACAAAGGCGTACATGGTGCGGCGGCAGGGAGGGCGGGCGGGGCGGCCGCGCCAGTCCCGCGCTCCCCGCTCTGTTATTGTTCCTCAAAATCCGCCTCTGCGCTCGGCTGAGCTCGCCTGGCCGCGCCGCCAGCCGGGCAGCCGCCAGCTCCGGGCAGGCACGAGCAATCCAACACGGAGCGACGCGAGTCGGGCTGCCGCGCGGCGAGGGGCGGGTAGGGGGCCACGGCCAGGCGGCGGCGGGCCGCGGGAGGAGCAGCCCCCGCTCGGCGCCCCCGCCTCGACCCGCCCGGGCCCATGCGGAAACACCCCTTCCGGCGGCCCCGGGCGTGTCCTGGTCTCCATGGGGTACGGGCTCGCCTCATCTCGCCGCCCGGCAAGCTCGGGCCTGCCCAGGCTGTCTAGGGGTGGCATCACACCTCCACTGCTAAGGGTGTTGGTGGAGGCGGCAAGGCGGGGCGAGCAGGTGCCTCTGGCCGAGAGGCTTTCGAGGGTATGAAGGGCCGGGTGTCAGCCCGTACTCGCCAGGCACCTGGGTCCTCCCTTCAGGTTTTGCTACGGCATCGCTGGGCCTGGCAAGCTGATAGTATCCTGGCAGAGGTGCTTCGCCTCTGGGTTCTGTTGTGCAAGCCCATCCTAAAGGCCCCAGGAGGCTCTTTTTTTTTCAAGTTAAAAATATCTTGCGCCCATTCCAAAGCAGTAATTCTTGTCCCAGTTCATACAGTTGCTGCACATTAAGGTCTGCTCCTGGGCCAGTATCAGAGTGCAGAGATGAGATAGTAGGAACCAATGTGAGGCTGTGGCCATACGAGGGTAGGAGACCAGATACTGCATGGCTAAGCACCACCACCACCACACTCGCATGCCAAGCATCGCATGAGTCTGAACATCTGTTTTTATCTGAAGGTCTTCATGGCACCAGAGAACCATTTAGATTCAACAGTACCAACCAGCAGAACACAACGCTCCCCTGTCCTCCCCTAAAACAGCACCGCAGAGAAATTCTGTGCAAGTGTGTAAGAACAAGGGATAGAGACCCTGCCATTTTTAGCACGAATTCCCAAGCATTTGGAGACATGCAAACTACCAAGTACGGATTTTTTGAGCTTCCTGTATAAATAAAAGACTGTTGCAACATTGCTTATTGTTCACAGAAAATCCATCCATATTTCTAGTGCTGAGGTCTGTTTTACCCAATCAGTCTTAGGAACAGGAAAATAATACGTGAAGGATGATTTAAAGGTAAAACCAAACCAAAAACAACAGCAAAACCCAAACCCCACAAAACCACACCCACACAAAAAAAACAAAACCAGAGAAGGGCATCACTGCTTTCTGTTTGCAGAAAGCCAACACAAATTGAAACAAAAATACATCATCTTTTCTGGTTTTCATATCCCTAAGCATTTGCAGTACTCTCTGTACCCGTTACACTTGACTTTAATCGTGCCAAACTTATTTTAAATAGTTCTCTTTTATAAACTTCTTAGTACATAGGAACAGACCACAAGCTGGCAAACCTGAAATAGTTCTGGCTGAGCACTGGCAGAGAGCTTGTGGAATTTCCATCCTTGGGGACAATGCAAAAGCCATCTATAGATGATCCTCAGCAAACTGGGCTTGGTCACCATGCTTGAACAAGGAGCTGGACAACATGACCTTCCAAGGTCCCTTCCAACCTCAGCCAGTCTATGAAAGCATCAAAGTTGTAACACCCATCAGAAGTGTGTTTGTCTCTTAAGCAATACGTGAAAGCATAAGGAAGGCATACAGGTATAGTTAAGCTTATATAAATATTTAGTAACAAGCTGTAAACTTCCCATACAATAATGGCAGCTTTATTATTTTTGCCATTACAGAGTTTTGCAAATACTTCAGTTTCAGATCAGGGATTTAAGTGGCAGTACTTTATGTTAACAATAAAGTATCGCCAGGGTGGTGAGTAATTACAGGCAAATACATGCCTGCTACAAAGTATGGGTGACAAGTGTATTCTAGGAGCTAGGCTGCAAGGGAAATAAATTCCAGCAAAGACTGTGTTGCTGATCAAACACTAACAGCTGCTGTAGTGCCTATCTCCTCTACCTCGTGTTACAGTGGAGGTAGAAGGAGCTGCAGAACCAACAGGACAGACTGATAGCTGTAATTACTCCATGGATGCTGCTAAAATTAGACGAAGGACAATTTTGTCCCACAAACTTCAGTATCTAGTAAGGGATTCAGTACACTCTCTCAAACCAGGATTGTATCTCCTCAGCAGCTGGATTCTATCAACAGTATCTAAGACTGCTGCTGAGAAAAGGGAACACAGGAAAATAGAGAAACTAGAAATAACAAGGGAAATGAAGATAAGCTAAGGACTCAGAATTTGGGTTGACTTGAAAGGGGAAAGATCTCTCCAGGTACCAAGAAGCCCTGGGTGTACTTGCCCCAGTGAAAGAAAACTGGAAGCCTTCATATGAAGGCAGCTAGCATCACACTGTGGGGTTTTTGTTTGGGTTTTGTTTAAAGGAATGCTCCAAACTAGTATTTGCAACATTTTGCATTTCAAGGTTCAGTTACAGCAAAGGTTGTAAAGATCTTTGTATCAGCAGCAATATAAAGGTCTCCAATCCTTTAGAAAGGCTGTTCTCTGCTGAAGGATGTTTTTGGGAACAGATTAAGGGTCGGGATGATAAATGGGTGTTTACACTTGGTCTGTAGCACACACATTGAGCCAGAAGGCATTACAATGCTAAAGAATTAATAATGTTCCCATACATTGCTATTCTGCCTACAAGGAACAGTGTTAATTTCTGGCTTTAAAATCTATAAATAATCAGTGCTGGGGGAGCAGAGAAAAAGATCCATTTAAGCATAGAATGAAACAGAGCTATTGCCTTTATTTGGACTCTCCCCATTTCTACTAGCTAGCTGTTTTAACGCTGCAGCTATCCTGAGGTTTACAGATGTACAGCTATTTTAAAGGCAGAGATTTTAAACTCATTCTTAAGGGAACTACAGAATCTTCACCAGATTTAAATTCTCTAGCAAGTCCTGCCTTTTAGAAACAACACAACCCTGCCAAGAAGTAGACTGTCGTATTTCCAAAATACAAATGAAACCACAGCTCAAAAAGTAGAAGTGTCACTCTTGAGAGTCAGGAAACTACGAAACACAGTCACAGCCCTCATGGCACTCCCAATTGGCTGTTTCCTGGAAACCTACCTACCTGTATTTTACTGCTGGTATCTTTCTCAAAAAGTGAAAAAAAAATTAAATTAAATTAAAAAAGGTGTTAAAGCAAAAGCTGATGCTTGCTCTTTTGATATGCACACTCATGTTTTCACTTCGAGATACAACATGAAACACTAATAGAATAGAATAGAATAGAATAGAATAGAATAGAATAGAATAGAATAGAATAGAATAGAATAGAATAGACCAGGTTGGAAGAGACCTTCCAGATCATCGTGTCCAACCTATCATCAAACACCACCTAATCAACTAAACCATGCAACCAAGCACCCCATCAAGTCTCCTCCTGAACACCTCCAGTGACAGCGACTCCACCACCTTCCCGGGCAGCCCATTCCAATGGGCAATCATTCTCTCTGTATAGAACTTCCTCCTAACATCCAGCCTAAACCTCCCCGGTGCAGCCTGAGACTGTGTCCTCTTGTTCTGGTGCTGGTTGCCTGGGAGAAGAGACCAACATCTGCCTGTCTTCAACCTCCCTTCAGGTAGTTGTAGAGAGCAATAAGGTCACCAATATTACCAATAATAGTTACACCGGTGCAAAATCTCTTTCACAGCAACACATTAAATTTAGGCTCACCAGTCATACTGCTCTCACATTTAATACCATGCCCTCAAGGGACACTGTACTGATTTTAAAATCTACTGATGAAGACATTTCCATTTTGTTTTACCATTTAGGTGGAGGTGCTTCACTACTACCTGACCACTCAGCAATAATCACTCACTAACCTGCTGCTAGGAATCCTCACATATTCAATATGCAGTTTAGAAAACTATTATTTTCCTGTGAATTTATTTATCCTCCAAGCAGTGCATTGCATATCCTAAACAATGGCTTTCAAGCTCAACTGTTCCCTGAAGGAGAGATATAGTCGCAATTTTTTGAAGTAACAGTGTGTTTACTTTAACAATGGCATTTAAAGTCCTACAGCTTAAAGGATAACTTGAATAACAATGCACAAGAACTGAAGACTGTTCAAAGGTTTATCCCTGTACACACATACAATCTTGTCACAATCTGGTTAATTTTTACCAAGAATATGATCAACAGGGTGGTCAGAAGATACTGCTGTGCCACAGTATCTCATTTTTATCTTATGATAAAGTTCAAGACAAACTCTTTTCTAGGTATAAATGAATCTTCTTAAAGTCACATAAAATTTCTCAGTGTTTTGAGTCAGAGAGAGTGTTTGGAAGGAGGGAATCTACTACCTAGACAAAAAAAAAAAAAGCAGAGCAGGCATTTCAGAGAGTTGTTTCTCTTGAGATTTTAAATCATTTTTAACTCTCAAGGCACTCTCGCCACACCCTTCTTTCAGCATCACAGTGATTACACACACAATTCAAACAAAAAATCTAGAGGTCCAGTTCCTGCATGATCCTAGAAAATGGATGAAAAAATATTTGTGCCCACATAAAATTTCCAAAGCACACCCAAACCGAAAGAATAGAACCTAGATTACATAGATAAAGTATTAAGAATTCTATGGCCTCAAACCAGCCTCAAGAGAGGAAGGGCATTACCACAAAGCTATTTGGTCCCAAGTCCTGAGAGTGACCTAAGCTTTCATAAGGCTGAGGATCATACTCAATCATCTTTTAAATTAAACTCTCACATCCTAACAGAATATTCTTTCAAAGAAATGAAACCTAAGGAACACTTTACAGATCCATTCACATACGAGAGACTTATTTCCCAGCTGGTATATTCTGTAGCATGAAAAGGTAATGATTAAGCCAAAGTGACCACTGGAGAAGGCACTTTCTTCACTGTTAATGACTGGCTGGAGAAACCAAGGGCCAAAGAAAAAGCCAGACAGTCATTAACTGCTAAAAATTGCTGACCTAAAGGTCATTATTACTATTATAAAACTGGAAAATGAGAAAGTAATTATTTTCTTTAGGTTTTTATATGTATTGAAAAGATAAAATTCCAGAGTCTGTTGCTGTGGATACTGGTCTGTAAGATACTTATCTTTCCCATTCTGGCAGGTTATCCAATGGATAGATCTGGAACTGGCAACTCTTCAGGAATGCATGCCAGACTGTATTTTCCTTTTCCAAATTACAGGTTAAACGTGCCCACAGAAAGTCAACAGGAATCAAGAGATGGTGCCAGTCAGTGCTATTTTGCCTCAGTGTGAGGCAGTAATCCTCCCCACTTTTCACCCAGTCCTTTGCTCAGTGGGAGCCAGAAGCTGGGCTGTCTGGGAGCTGGAAATGACTCTCAAATCATCATGACTTTCAGCTCCCACCCTGCTGTACACCATTCCGAATCTTGCTAAATACCATCTTCTGGACTCAAGCAGTATGCTGTTTTCCATGCTATAAACTTCTTTCCTGAGAAGAAAGTAGAGAAGACATCTTCTGTGAACTGTCTTGTGCATAGATTCACCTTTAACACGTCATTTTGGTACCACTGTCACCCTCTGCAAGAATTTCAAGAAGACAACATTGCTGTTGCAGCCTAAATGATCTTTATTGCTACTACCATATATAGGCTTCAGCCTATATATTTTCACTCTATCTGGAAAATTTATTGAAGACTTCCCTTTCCTGTTTTAGAGCAGACTTTTCCCAGGCTTTTGACAGATGTTTTACTAACATGACTCTAAAAGTAGCTTTACGCATACAGATTTTGTACTACTGCAGGAATTCAATTTGGTTTGTGCCTTAGATGACAAAGTGACTTCAATTTGTAAAGGACTCAAGTCTTTTTTTAACCTTTGGGCTACTTTGTAGAACTATCATTACTAGAAACTGCCCGTGATTATGTTATGCTTTAGCCAGAGCTCCTGAGTACGGTGATACTAATGACCCTTTTTTATAATACTCCCTTTTGTTTGTCTATTTTACATCTGTACAGCACAGTTCTATCTTGAATCAGCATTTACATCTCATAGTGATGGGGAAAACAATCCTGCAGCCCTTTTCTGTACAGACTATTCTGCTTCAGAAGTTCACACAAGTAATATGGTATGAGATTTAACACATCCAAGTGCTGGGTTCTACACACTGGCCACAGCAACCCCATGCAGCGCTACAGGCTGGGGTCAGATTGCCTGGAGGCTGGCCAGGCAGAAAGGGACCTGGGGGTACTGGTTGATGGTAGGCTGAATATGAGCCAGCAGTGTGCCCAGGTGGCCAAGAAGGCCAATGGCATCCTGGCCTGCATCAGGAACAGTGTGGCCAGCAGGAGCAGGGAGGTCATTCTCCCCCTGTACACTGCACTGGTTAGGCCACACCTTGAGTCCTCTGTCCAGTTCTGGGACCCTCAGTTTAGGAAAGATGTTGAGTTGCTGGAACGTGTCCAGAGAAGGGCAACAAAGCTGGTGAGGGGGTTGGAGCACAAGCCCTATGAGGAGAGGCTGAGGGAGCTGGGGTTGCTTAGCCTGGAGAAGAGGAGGCTCAGGGGAGACCTTCTTGCTGTCTACAACTACCTGAAGGGAAGTTGTAGACAGGTGGGGGTTGGTCTTTTCTCCCAGGCAACCAGCACCAGAACATGAGGACACAGTCTCAGGCTGCGCCAGGGCAGGTTTAGGCTGGAAGTTCTATACAGAGAGAGTGATTGCCCATTGGAATGGGCTGCCTGGGGAGGTGGTGGAGTCACCATCACTGGAGGTGTTTAGGAAGAGACTTGATGGGGTGCTTCGTGCCATGGTTTAGTTGATTAGATGGTGTTGGAAGATGGGTTGGAGGCGATGATCTTGAAGGTCTCTTCCAACCTGGTCAGGTCTGTTCTGTTCTGTTCTGTTCTGTTCTGTTCTGTTCTGTTCTGTTCTATTCTATTCTATTCTATTCTATTCTATTCTATTCTATTCTATTCTATGGGATATGCACAGAGAAAAGGAGGTCAGCTGCCACTGGCTGCATCTTTTCCCAGAATTCTATCTACACATATTCACACTTCCACTTCAGAATTCTGACTTTAACAGGGCACTGGGCACGCTCTAGAAATGTTTCTTGCTGTTTTGAAAGGTTCTTGACAATAATAATCATCAGGAATGGGACTGCATGATGGTCAAGTCAGAACTGCTTAGAGACATAAGTTTTCACACCCCAGTGCTTTTTAATTTGTGCTCTTGTCATACTCCTAATCCCTTTCGGGGGTAGCTGTATTTCAGTATAAAGTGAGGTTTTTAGAAAATATTCCCAGGAACTGCTGCTTTCCATCTCACCACTTCAGGAGGTGGAGTTTTCTTATTCTGATGAAAGTCACAATCAGAGATGGACCAGAAGATCTTCTGAAGAACTTGGACTAATGAAAGGACTTAAAATCCTGTTCTGGAATGTGAGTGGGAGAAAACAGAGCAGGAATAATCCTTGGAATAGTTCAGAAAAGTGTTTTTCTCAGCAGTCTTCTTAATAATTGCATTTAAATTGAAATAACATAATTCCTCACAGTTGGCTAAAGGAATGCTGAAACTGCTGTAAACTGGAAGTACAAGTGCTCATTGATACAAAACCCTTCAATACACTCCGTGAACCTCTCCATTCCTACTAAAACTAGACATCCTTTTAATTTGTGAATTACAAATGAAGTTGCACCTGGGCTGTGGTAGTAGGTGAATTACAAAAAAAAGCCCAAACACAAACAAGCAACAATAAACAGCAAGCAAATGTTAACTTGAAGGAGTCCAGCACCAGAACAAGAGGACACAGTCTCAAGCTGTGCCAGGGGAAGTTTAGGCTCAAAGTGAGGAGGAAGTTCCTCACTGAGAGAGTCGTTTGCCATTGGAATGGGCTGCCCAGGGAGGTGGTGGAGTCACCATCCCTGGATGTGTTCAACAGGGGATTGGACGTGGCACTCAGTGCCATGGTCTAGTCATGGGGTCTGTGGTGACGGGTTGGACTTGATGACCTTTGAGGTCTTTTGCAACCTTGGTGATACTGTGATACTGTGAGTTGCTGGCATCATCCAGCTCCCAAAAATTCATGCAGTGGCATAACTGTGATGGACCCCACCAGGAATTCTTCTGTTTTTTCAAGGAAAAGTAACTCCTTTTATCTCACACAGCACAGAAAATCAGCAGTCATCTTTGCCCCACTTACAAGGAAAGTGATCCCTCAAAAAAAAAAAAGGAAATGGCACAGGAAACTGATAACCCAAGAGGTGTTTGAAACCTCTAGAGCCTTCATGCTTTGTTAGTATTTTCCACAAAAGCCTGAGCAACATCTATTGTGCAATAATATTTAACGTTCAGGGGAATCGGGATCTTTTTAAAAGTGTGATCAGAAAGGAGGGCCCTTCATAGGCTGTCACAGTATGCCTCATAACAAAGCAAGCTGTGTTTCATAAAGAAATATCTTGTACTGGAACACCCTAGGGGAAGTATAGTTTTGTTTTTTCAAAACAAAGACAGGAATTTCTGAGTTTGAGGTTCCCTTTAAGTACCCTTCTAACATGAATATGTTTAAGGATGCGCTATCAAGTTCACGCCTGAAATGTCATCCAGCCATTTGGATACAATACAATACAATACAATACAATACACCAGGTTGGAAGAGACCTTCAAGATCATCGCGTCCAACCCATCAAACAATCCAACCCACCCAACAACTAGACCATACAGCCAAGCACCCCATCAAGTCTTCTCCTGAACACCTCCTGTGAAGGTGACTCCACCACCTCCACGGGCAGCCGATTCCAATGGGCAATCACTCTCTCCGTGTAGAACTTCTTCCTAACATCCAGCCTAAACCTGCCCTGGCGCAGCCTGAGACTGTGTCCTCTTGTTCTGGTGCTGGATGCCTGGGAGAAGAGGCCAACCTCCGCCTGGCTACAACCTCCCTTCAGGTAGTTGTAGAGAGCAATAAGGTCACCCCTCAGTCTCCTCTTCTCCAGGCTAAGCAACCCCAGCTCCCTCAGCCTTTCCTCATAGGGCTTGTGTTCCAAACCCCTCACCAGCTTTGTTGCCCTTCTCTGGACACGTTCCAGCAAGTCAACATCCTTCCTAAACTGAGGGGCCCAGAACTGGACACAGTACTCAAGGTGCGGCCTAACCAGTGCAGTGTACAGGGGCACAATGACCTCCCTGCTCCTGCTGGCCACACTGTTCCTGATGCAAGCCAGGATGCCATTAGCCTTCTTGGCTGCCTGGGCACACTGCAGGCTCATGTTCAGCCTACAATCAACCAGTACCCCCAGGTCCCTCTCTGCCTGGCCACTCTCCAGCCACTCTGACCCCAGCCTGTAGCACTGCCTGGGGTTGTTGTGGCCAATGTGCAGAATCCGGCACTTGGATGTGTTAAATCTCATGCCATTGGACTCTGCCCATCTGTCCAGCCTGTCGAGGTCCCTCTGCAATGCCTCTCTGCCCTCCAGCAAATCAACTGCTGCCCCCAGCTTGGTGTCATCTGCAAATTTACTGATGATGGACTCAATGCCCTCATCCAGATCATCAATAAAGATGTTGAAGAGCATGGGGCCCAGTACTGATCCCTGGGGCACACCACTAGTGACAGGCCGCCAGCTGGATGTGGTGCCATTCACCATTACTCTCTGGGCTCGGCCCTCCAGCCAGTTCCTAACCCAACGCAGTGTGCTCCTGTCCAAGCCACGGGCTGCCAGCTTGGCCAGGAGTTTGCTGTGGGGAACGGTGTCAAAGGCCTTGCTGAGGTCCAGGATATTTCTATGCAAATGCAGCTTTGTAAGCTAATAACCAAAATCTGCATTTTTTGGTCATATTTCCAGCATATTATACAACTTCTCATTCTTTCCTGTTTTGTAACTCACATTATCCTCTAGCAGCAATAAAACAAAGGTCAGGTTATATTGCCTCCTGCTTAAATTATCTACAAACATCAAAGCCGGACAGTCGAAAAAGCAATTTAGTGTACATATTTTTATTCAGTCCAGTGTACTGACTCTCCTGGTAGGAATAAGAATTCTGCAGGATGACTGCTGAGAAACACACCATTCAGAATATGAATTGGAATATTCTTGCAGTGCTTTTCAGTGAGGATGGTGTGATATTAAGATTAGATCCTGCATATAATCAAATCTCGAGGCTTGTACACACAGTCTGGTATTTCTTTTCCTTTATAAGATTTAGATGCAAAAACACAGCAATCCAATATTTGAACATACACCGTCTGCAGATACTACACAGCACAAACTGATGAAAAAATAATGTCAATGAAAATAAGAAACTGTCTCGGGCACTGCAGCATACAGCCTTTGCTAAATTCATCACAACTAGTTTCACTGTTCTGAGGACAGAAAATATTGCCAATCAAGTCTTTCCAGAACAGCTAGAGTAACTGGCACATATGTCCATCCCTGAATTTGGCCGTGGTGCATAGATTGACTCTTTGGGAGCTGTAAATATTTCCATAAGTTTTCAAATTCTCTGCTATGATGCACACAGAATGTCTTCTGAATGACCTATATTTTCCAAATATATTCCCTCTTTGTTTACCAGTACATTCAAGGTAATAAAAGAGAAAAGACAGAGGGGGAGACAAAGGGGATAATACTGCAAGCAAAAGGTGGCACTACTGAGAATATATCACAGTATTTAGCGAACACAAATGTAAAGCATACCTACCTTTCTTATCCAAAAACACAAGAGAGGAAAGACTATAAAGCAAACTTAGTTTAAGATCTAAACCAGAAGCAGTACAGTCCAGTAACTCTAGATACTGTTTTTAAATAGTTAACAGCTTGGGAAGGAAAGCTAATAATGGTTTAGATAAATTTTCACCTATGAAAAATGATGAACTGACATATTTCTTAACAAGTAAGGACAGTTCAGTAGACACCATTATCTGCCTTGCCTCTGACCTGGAGGGACTACCTCTACAATGAAAGGCACAGTCAATCTCCAAGGGTAAGGCGTCTTTAATCCCATAGTGTGATTACTAACAAGGACACCAATTATAATTTAACAAAAAGGGGAGAGAGCAATTTCATTATGCTGAGGTTTCTATATGTACCTTCGCGATCAGCTACAGCCCACAGAGGCTTTTGACTGATTTTACACTCCATGCACTGCACGAGTATTTTGATTTTCTGTGGTCTTTTCAAAACTCACTGACATCACTCCTGACCACTATCAGTATTTTTATTTTCTCAAGTCTGTTACTCAAAGGACAGCGATTATTCTTGCTCACACCTCACATTGCTAAATGGACTCAAAGAAACTTTGGACCTAGAAAGGACTCCAATGGACCTCAAGCAACTATATGCAGATTCACAATGCAAGAAATCCCACAGCATTATTGCATACCCTGCAGGGCTGTCTCAGAACAAGATCTTAAACACCATCTGGGCTCAGTGTGGAAGCTGCCAAAATCCCATTCGCAGAAATGGTGGCGAACAAAGTGCTGCAACTCCCATCCTCCTCTGGAGCAAGGATTGAAAGAGGTTACTTCCATCTTACTATAACAGCCTGAAATTCTCACTTCAGTGTTGGTGTATGTAAACCTCCTTTCAAAACACAGGCCAAAACAGATTTCTTTCAAAATTAGCCAGGATACCCCAGTGATGTCTCCCATTTTCTATCAATAACCTCCTCACTTGGGTCCTTGCCTGGCAAGCAAGGTTTCTAGCTTCGTTTCCTTCATCTGGCTAAAGGGGTTCAGTCCCATGTGCTGTATCTTCAGTGGTAAAAATCCTTGTCTTCATCCAGACATACAAAATTTCCTGAAGTCAAGGTCCCCAGGAAAGGAATGCATGTGTTTCCTAGTCTCAGACTCAATGGATTATATTATCCAGGTGACTTCTAGCTGGTCACTTGTAAAGGTAAAAGCACCACAGGTGGCCAAGCTACTTCAGGGTAACATATTTCATTCACAGAGAGCAAACTACTTTGAATTACCTCCTGTTAACCAATTTTAAGAACACATACCTGAGCAGTTACTGTAAATCAGCTGATTTTGGGGGAACTTGTTATTCTTCAGTAATTTATTTAGGGGTCTGTATTCCAGAGAGAGAAGTTTTATTGAAGTGGGAAGTAATAGATGCAATGAATAATTAGACTCTACAATACCTCAAATAGCTCCAAGGTTATGTTCTTAGTGGGGCATACTTGTTGCTTTTGCAGCATGCTACACGCTCGAGGCTTTGCTTTTTTACACCTTTTGATTTTAAGACAACTGGAAACAATTATTTTCTTTTTACATATGAATGCTCCATTTTATTTGTTTTATCTTTGGTGGGGTTTTGCTGTTTGTTTGTTTTCATTTGAATTATGGTCCTCACTGAAATAGCAAGATCAGTATAAGTTCCATCCTTAGGAAGGCTAAGAAGAATATTAGCATTTGCTCTGTTTTACACTTCCTGTTAAATGGGAGCTATGTCTTGGCAATGCTGTTTAATCAACATCAGCAAAAGACTCAGTAATCAGTATTCCTGAGTGGTTTGTTTACTTGGAAAGTAACATGAGTTTTGGCATTTAACTTTCATCTTTTAAGTTCAGAAATTGTGGTTCTAGTGATACAATTTACCAAGTTATCTCTAGGCAATTAAAATATATTCTATACTTTAACCTTTGAATGATGCATAAATACACATAGACACTCCTACAAGGCAATTTGTCTGCCAATCTGGAGAATGCCAGTGTGGTAGTCAATAAGTCAACAAGCTGCAATGTTGCATTTTTAAATCAGAAAGACATCTAATGCACATTCAACCTGGATATTAAGATGGTAAGAATTTCCCATGCTCCGTGTGGGACAGTAAATTTCAAACACAACTATTATGCCCCAATAATCACGACCTGCACAGCATGTTCAGGTATTGTTGGAGAGATTAGAAACACAAAAACAGAGCAGAGCAGCTCAGCATCAGATAATCACAAGCAATTCTATGTCAGCAACAGACAGCTGGAGACATATGCCAGCAATATTGCTCAAGTGGTAAAATGGAGATTTTGTGACAGCAAGGATGTGGGATTCATCCATTAAGCTAAAACTCAACCAAAAACATTGAAATTATTGTTCACAAGTAACAGCTCTCTGTTGTACTGTTTAAAAAGTTAACCATTTGGCACAAAAATACATAAAGCAAAAATTGGGTTTTTGACATTTGGTGTTTTTTTCTTCTTTCTTTGTTTTGGGTTGTTTCTCTTTTTAATGTTTTATACTCTTGGACAAAGAGAAGAGAATAAATTTTTAAGATAGAATCATAGAATTATCAGGATTGGAAGGGACCTCAAGGATCATCTAGTTCCACCCCCACGCCATGAGCAGGGACACAGTATCACAGTATCCCTAAGGTTGGAAGCGACCACGAAGATCATAGAATCCAACCTGTCACCACAGACCCCATGACTAGACCATGGCACCAAGTGCCACGTCCAATCCCCTCTTGAACACCTCCAGGGACGGTGACTCCAGCACCTCCCCGGGCAGCCCATTCCAATGGCGAACACCTCACACTAGATCAAGTTGCTCACAGCCAGGAATGAGGCTTCCACCGCCTCCCTGGTCAACCTGTGCCAGTGTCTCACCACCCTCATGAGGAAGAACTTCTTCCAGCTCTGGAAGAGTTATCCAGTTATGTACCAAACTCATACAATACAATACAATGGCACCAAGCACCCCATCAAGCCTCCTCCTGAACACCTCCAATGAAGGTGACTCCACCACCTCCACAGGCAGCCCATTCCAATGGGCAATCACCCTCTCTGTAGAGAACTTCTTCCTAACATCCAGCCTAAACCTCCCCTGGCACAGCCTGAGACTGTGTCCTCTTGTTCTGGTGCTGGCTGCCTGGGAGAAGAGACCAACCTCTGCCTGGCTACAACCTCCCTTCAGGTAGTTGTAGAGAGCAATAAGGTCACCCCTGAGCCTCCTCTTCTCCAGGCTAAGCAACCCCAGCTCCCTCAGCCTCTCCTCATAGGGCTTGTGTTCCAAACCCCTCACCAACTTCGTTGTTCTTCTCTGGACACGTTCCAGCAAGACAACATCCTTCCTAAACTGAGGGGCCCAGAACTGGACACAGGACTCAAGGTGTGGCCTAACCAGTGCAGTGTACAGGGGGAGAATGACCTCCCTGCTCCTGCTGGCCGCACTGTTCCTGCTGCAGGCCAGGATGCCACTGGCCTTCTTGGCTGTCTGGGCACACTGCAGGCTCATGTTCAGCCTACCATCAACCAGTACCCCCAGGTCCCTCTCTGCCTGGCTGCTCTCCAGCCACTCTGTCCCCAGCCTGTAGCACTGCCTGGGGTCGCTGTGGCCAATGTGCAGAACCCGGCTCTTGGTTTTGTGAAAATTTTGTTACAAAGATTGGTTTGATGGAATTTCGTCTAAGTATACTTGTTTAAAGCTATTTGCTTCAAAATACAGTGAAATGGCAAATTAACAAGACTCTTTTGTTTCAGCTCCTGTGGCTCGAATATTGTTGTTTCCTTCCCCTTGAGTTCCCAATATCCATTAACTATTGTACTTCTCTGATAATCATTCCCATCTATCCTCTCTCTTCTATTTCACCTTTTTAATTTAAGCACCTATGGCTAAAAAGCAAGGTAGTGAAAAACAAAGGCTGAAAACAATCATTTTCTATTTATTGTTAAGAATCAGAAGAGAGAACGGGGGAAAAAGACTTGTGAAGGAAAAAATAATTTACCTTTCCACCGCTCTCTCTCACAGCTTCCCCCATAGTCACCCTTTAACTTTTTCTTCCTATTTTTGTAGTTGACCACGTAAAATCAGGATAAAAAAAAAAAAAGTAAAATTGAAGGATCTGAACCTGAAAAACTGCGAGCTTCCTGCTTTCACAAACAACATTTCTCAGAAAACTCATTGTATGTGGGATTTCCTATAAAAATGGAAAGCAGCTTGAAAATATTCACGAGGCTTCAGATGAGTTCACATCCCCTGCATATGAACAACAGTTTCAAAGTGATGTTTTATAGAGGTGGTTAGGCCTGAACAATTTCTGATTCTATTGCTGTGCTCTGCCTTTGTATCTCAGGCATTTTGTCCTAGGATCTTTCCATGATAAGATTCTCGAAGCTGTGACTCTCAGGGAAGGTAATGGAGACAAGTGACTTGTGAAGAAACCAAGGCCTCAGCCCCCAAGGCCTTTGTATTTTTGGACTAGGAGCTTGATGCAGATTGAAGAACAATGTAATGCTTGAGGCGCTGATGAAAGATTCTGAAAAACCAATGCAATAAGAGGCGTCAGCAGGGAACTGCAGATTGATTGCAACAACAAATGCCAAAAAGTTCTGTAAAGAATAAAAATGTAGTGCTGAGTAAAAGGAATAAGGAGGAAAAGAGGGAAAGGATACTAAAAGCTTGCAGGCCTCTGGCAACTTGCCTGCGTATCGATGCGTATCTGGAGCAGTTAATCAAGCAAATTTCATACCTCTTTTCACATTTATGCAGAGATTTTGATGATGCTATTCAGTCTAGTTCAGCAGGTGGGGTTGACAGGTTGAATTTTAACCCTAAATTTCAATCTATTAAAACTCAAGTATCACAGAATTATAGAATCAGTAAGGTTGGAAAAGACCTCAGAGATCGTCAAGCCCAACCTGTCACCCAACACCTCATGACTACTAAAACATAGCTTCAAGTGCCACGTCCAATCCCCTCTTGAACACCTCCAGGGACAGTCACTCCACCACCTCCCTGGGCAGCACATTCTAATGTCCAACAACTCTTTCTGTGAAGAACTTTCCCCTCACCTCTAGCCTAAACTTCCCCTGGTGCAGCTTGAGACTGTTTCCTCTTGTTCTGGTGCTGCTTGCCTTGGAGAAGAGACCAACCCCGACCTGGCCACAACCTCCTTCAGGGAGTTGTAGAGAGCAAGAAGGTCTCCCCTGAGCCTCCTCTTCTCCAGTAGCTCATTGAAGTTTATCTTTTGGGTCAATGAAAGTCCAGCAAGTCCAGAGAAGAGATCACCCATCAATTTAGCAATAGCAATTATTTTCTGAACTGATTGTTGGTTCCTTAATATGTAGCATAGCTTGGACACCTAGTATTGGTCTGCTGAAGCAATACAGGATGAACTTATGCATTCTTCTTCCCCCCAAATTAATACTGCAATTAATATACTAGCTTTTTAAAAATAGACAAACACACAAATTCTGGTTTTCTGGGAGGTAGTGAAACGCAGAACCTATCTGAATAGAGGCACAAAGCCAATGTGCCTAGTCCTGAGAGGTTCACAGCAATAGACAGATGATAGTCTATCAGCACAGTGCCCATGCAGTGCCCGTCTGCTGTCACAGAAGGAATTTGCTGAGACAATCCTACATCTGATGATGAAAGTCTGTTTTACCTTGTGTTTGGGGTTGCTACTATACAAAATACATTATAGAGGCCTCCATGCTTCTCTCATCTCCATCTGGAAGCCAGCCCATCAGATTGGCACTATTGGAGAAACACTAAAGCCACCTTGCAGTCTCACCTTACCGAGGCCAGAACGCTGACTGCTGCAAAAAACATGAATCAGGAGTAAAACAGAGCATTGAATACATTAATCAAAATGATCAGCGTTGCAAGATCTGCTAAGAACAAAGAAAACAAATCCAAGGAAAGTTAACACTAGAAACCATTTGCAAGGCTCCATGAGTCAGCTAATGAAATAACTGTCAATTGTAGACACAAACCTTTTGTGCTTTCACACAATTTAAATATAAAGTAATTTGCATTCAGGAATCCAACTCTCCCTGAATAAAGATTAACAATAGGATTCACTTTCTTTCCACAACCTTTTTCTCTCCCTCCCTTCCCCCCAGGGGTGGCTCTGATAAGGTCACCTTATTAATGCAGATCTCTGTTTTTCAGAAAGCAGCCAGGAGTTTAACTGTTTCACTGTGAAATGATCTATGAGATGAGAACAGTCCATTTTTTATCCTTGATTGATCATTTCAGCATGTATAACAGCAAATCCTAAGGGACACCACTCAAATCCCTGCTTCAGAATGACCTAGAGACTCAACGCTAAAAAGTGTTGCGCTCTGCTACACAATCCGTCATTGTTTTTTCATAGCATTTTCCTCAGAACATAATAAAGTTGCCTTGCATCGTT
This sequence comes from Picus viridis, assembly GCA_033816785.1. Taxonomy (NCBI): domain Eukaryota; kingdom Metazoa; phylum Chordata; class Aves; order Piciformes; family Picidae; genus Picus; species Picus viridis. Next base: position 34,260,685 of record CM066588.1, read on the forward strand.
GCAGCTCTCACTAGAAAAAAATGTATCATGAATAAGAAAAACTTTTAACAGCTGAGAGCAGGGTGCTCTACCGCCAGCAGGGGAACTGAGGCATCAAGCGGTTAATACCTTGTCACCAGACACAAAGGCAGGAGCCGGTCTGTGATCTCAGTTCAGGTGTCATGTCTTCTCAGTTCAGGTGTCGTGGCTTCTCATTTCCTACCCTGGCCACCAGACACCTGTTTCCCGACTCTTAATAGCCTGGTGCCAAAATCAGAGACTCTGACTCCTATGAGTTGAAAATAAAGTTCTTCCCTGGGGTTTTTTTGGTTATTTGCAGTCCTCAACTCCCCTGTCACGTTATTCTTTTCCCTCTGTGCACTTTCAGTCAGCTAACCTTAATGTGGCTTTTTTTTTGGTGACTTTTTAAAATTTTTTGGGCTGACGTGTACAGAAACCTTAAATAAATCATTACAAATATAAATAGCACTGGCTGGATTACAAAGGATTCTGGAAAGCTTGAGATGGTAAATTAGCAGACAGGCAAAAGTACAGCTGCCAGCAGCTGATGCAATATTTTATAGTATTGTTTTCTAGACTGCATAAAAGAGAATTTTGCTTTGAGCTTCATTCTCTTGTTTTGTTTTGTTTGTTTTCTTTTTTTAATGTGTCAAACAGTTCAACAATTTGATGCTCATGCAAAGTTCACAGAGAAACATCTGGAATTTTTCAGGCAAAAGTTCTCTATGCTTATACATCCTACATATGGGGTCCTAAATGGCCCCTCAGTTTAGGAAAGATGTTGAGTTGCTGGAAGGTGTCCAGAGAAGGGCAACAAAGCTGGGGAGGGGTCTGGAGCACAAGCCCTATGAGCAGAGGCTGAGGGAGCTGGGGTTGCTTAGCCTGGAGAAGAGGAGGCTCAGGACAGACCTTATTGCTGTCTACAACTCCCTGAAGGGAGGCTGTAGGCAGGTGGGGGTTGGTCTCTTCTCCCAGGCAAGCAGCACCAGAACAAGAGGACACAGTCTCAAAGTGCATCAGGGCAAGTTTAGACTGGCTGTTAGGTGAAATTCTTTATAGATAGAATGATTGCCCATTGGAATGTGCTGCCCAGGGATATGGTGGAGTCACCATCATTGCAGGTGCTTAGGAGGAGACTTGATGGGGTGCTTGGTTGCATGGTTTAGTTGATTATATGGTGTTGGATGATGGGTTGGATGTGATGATCTTGAAGGTCTCTTCCAACCTGGTCCATTCCATTCCATTCCATTCCATTCCATTCCATTCCATTCCATTCCATTCCATTCCATTCCATTCCATTCTATATCACAGTGTGGTAGTTTAGGCTGGGTGCCTCCTTCTGCTACCACAAAAGATACACTTCTGGTGCCCCAGGTGTCCAGCAGGACAGGAAGCTGCATATTTCATTCCCATAATGCCCTGTTCCCTATAAATCCATCAGCAAGGTCTCACACTTCCTCTTTCTTCCCTCACCACTCCCCTGGGAGATGCTCCCTATCTCGTAATGGAAGGGGAGTTATCTCAAGGCCTCTTATGCCCGGCTATGCCTAACGCCAAGAGGGGAAGGGGGAAGGGTAATCTCAGATCTGGCCAGATGAGATTAGCCTAACAGTGGAGGAGGGGAAGAAAGCCCTGGGGGTTTTGGGTGTACCCGTAGGTAGGGAGTGCTGGGAGGTTTCTGGGTATGCTATAAGGGACTCTGTATGCTTTGGGATCTCTTTTGTCTCTGTGCTTGTAGCTTCTGTAAAACACTCATGGCTTTGCCATTTAAACTTTCCATCACTTCTGCAACCTGTTTGTCTGAGTCTCATTTTTTTTCCTGCCCACGGTGCGAGGCAAGGAAGGATCTGCCTTAAACTGGGACACACAGACACAGAGATGCAAGTCTGAGACACAAGCAGCAATTTGAATTTACAAAAGAAATCATGTGGACATCTCTCTGTTGTTATGAATATTTCTAAAGGGATGGACATTATATCCATAGAAAGAGCTACCACATCAAGAAACATTTGACACAACTTCCCTTTTTTTTTAATCTTCCTGTTCTTCCTTCAGAGATCCTAAACTCAGACTGTTGTATCATAACAGTGTAATTTATAAATTCCCATAATCAGCTGATGGAGCAACACTAATTATGGAGACTTTGTATGGGCCACATGCATCTTTACATCCCTTTACAAAACGCTGACACGTTCCCTATCTAACAGGGATTACAATCATAGAGGATGATCCTGCAAATGCCTACTGTTCAATGTAGTATTTGCTATCATGAGTAAGCTCACTGAAGCTACCAGAGACTCACATGGCTGGGACAAAAAGCTCTGATTCACATATATGGCAAACAAAGATATTCAAGCCACAACATTTTCCATCTGACTGTGCTTTTTCAGGCTGGGATTTAGAGTGTTGATGCTTTCAGACTTGAGAAAGAGCCCAGGACAACAGCTGGCAGTGAGATGATGAAGGTGAAAAGTGCAAGACCAGGTAGTGGTCCCCCTCAGAGATAAAGAAGGAAAACAAAATTAGGGAAGTTTTATCAGGAAGGCATCAAGTATTTACCTGATGATGATGAAGTTGAGATGGGAAGAGTATATGAAGTAGAAGGGATGCATGATATAATAGCAGACATGTATCTAAAATAAGATTTGTATTACATGGTACTTAAATAGCTAGGACAAAAGGCTCAGCACTAATATAGAACAGACAGGAAAGCAATAAAAGGATTCAAAGAGCAAGAGGTTTGGTTGTTAGCTGCAGAATGAGTGATTCTTAGCCACTCCATGCATTTTGGTCCCACTATTTCTGGCCCCAAGACAGGACACAGAAAATAACATCCATTAAAAAGCCTCATAAAACTCTGATTACATAAAAGAGTGTGCTACTCTGCTTTCTGGTCTGTGTGCCTGTTATGGTGAGTGTGCAGTTTAAGGCATGCAATGAAACAATCTTACAAATACCTCATGTAGTGAGCACCCCAAAATGAAACACAGTAATTACAGTACCACAGTATCGCTAAGGTTGGAAGAGACCTCAAAGATCATCAAGTCCAACCTGTCACCACAGACCCCCACAACTAGACCATGGCACCAAGTGCCACGTCCAGTCCCCTCCCGAACACCCCCAGGGACTGCGACTCCACCACCTCCCTGGGCAGCACACTCCAATGGCGAATGACTCTCCATGAAGAACTTTCTCCTCACCTCCAGCCTAAACTTCCCCTGGTGCAGCTTGAGACAGTGTCCCCCTGTTCTGGTGCTGGTTGCTAGGGAGAAGAGGCCAACCCCTTCCCGGCTACAACCACCCTTCAGGTAGCTGTAGAGAGCAATGTTGTTGCCCCTGAGCCTCCTCCTCTCCAGGCCAAACAACCCCAGTCCCTCAGCCATTCCTCACAGGGCTTGTGCTCAAGGCCTCTCATCAGCCCTGTCGCCCTTCTCTGGACACATTCAAGTGTCATGATGTCCTTCCTAAACTGAGGGGCCCAGAACACCCTTGAACTGAAAGGAATATGTTGTTCCTCGGTACAACATGTAGCTGCCTTTCACATGTCTCATTTTCAGAGACTGATGGGGAGTCTTTGAGAGCAATGAGTGGCACATGTTGTAGCTATTTTGCCTAAGGTGTGCTATTTCCTTAATTGAATGTTACTTAGCAAAATCTCATAGTTTCAAGAGGCACACTAATAAATTATTTGCAGGTTGTCACTGATGGGTTCAAAATCCATGGAAAGCATCAATTATCATTCAACAATAGCATGGCCTGAATATTTATTACCTTTTATTTACTTTATATCTAGTCTGTTTCATGGGCAGGTAAGACTTCCAAGACACATTAAAAAATCATTGCCAGAGATAAACATCCACAATGATAAAGTCAATCTCTCTTCATCCCCACCCAAAACAAAACAATTCTCTCTCCGCCTGTGCCCTTGTATTAGTAAAAACCTGTGTTTAGGGATAGTTCTTGCTACATTCTCTCAGTATTATCAGACTCATATTCTTACACACACAATAAAAATCTCCCTGCAAAGTCACCAATATCATGCAACAATCCAGGAGTGAAAAAAAAAACCCAAACAATAATTATTGTAACAGGGATTAGCTTTACTGTAGAGCATTATGAGGTCAAATTTCTGGTTGCTGGTGTGGGTGACTATTTTTACAGTACAGTGTAACTGAGAAAGGGGCTGCTGACTATTCTAAGGTTTGTGTTAAGACTCTTGGCATGCCCAGACTGAACAAGAGGCTTCCCAGCAGCGTGACACCATATTGAGTTGGCTTTACCTTAGCTTTCCAGAATAAATTACTACCCCTCAAACATTAGAGATACACTTTCAATAGCGTGCTATGTAACTACTAGCAACATGATCCCAAAATTCTTGTCTTCCCCAAAGTTCTGAGGATTTTTAAAGTTTGTCAGCATGTTACTGAGAGGTATGGGGCTATGAGTTTGCAGAGTCTATAAAGCAACTTTTGGATGGAACACCAACCACAAGCATGGCCAGCAAAGAAGTAAAAATGAAGAAGAGAAAAAAAAACCCAAACAATTTCGAATTGGACAAAATGCAACTTGAAATCACAAATCACCTCCCTGGGCAACCTGTTCCAGTGTTTCACCACCTTCATGGGGAAGATCTTCTTCCTAACATCCAATCTGAATCTAATCACTTCTAGTTTTCCTCCATTCCCCCCAAGTCCAATCCCTCCCTGATATCCCAAAAAGTCCCTCCCCAGCTTTCTTGTAGGCCCCCTTCAGATACTGGAAGGCCACAATAAGTCTCCTCAGAGCCTTCTCTTCTCCAGACTGAATAATAATAATAATAATACAATACACCAGGTTGGAAGAGACCTTCAAGATCATCGCGTCCAACCCATCAAACAATCCAACCCACCCAACAACTAGACCATACAGCCAAGCACCCCATCAAGTCTTCTCCTGAACACCTCCAGTGAAGGTGACTCCACCACCTCCACGGGTAGCCCATTCCAATGGCCAATCACTCTCTCCGTGTAGAACTTCTTCCTAACATCCAGCCTAAACCTGCCCTGGCGCAGCCTGAGACTGTGTCCTCTTGTTCTGGTGCTGGCTGCCTGGGAGAAGAGGCCAACCTCTGCCTGGCTACAACCTCCCTTCAGGTAGTTGTAGAGAGCAATAAGGTCACCCCTCAGTCTCCTCTTCTCCAGGCTAAGCAACCCCAGCTCCCTCAGCCTTTCCTCATAGGGCTTGTGTTCCAAACCCCTCACCAGCTTTGTTGCCCTTCTCTGGACATGTTCCAGCAAGTCAACATCCTTCCTAAACTGAGGGGCCCAGAACTGGACACAGTACTCAAGGTGTGGCCTAACCAGTGCAGTGTACAGGGGAGAATGACCTCCCTGCCCCAACTCCCTCAGTCTGTCCTCATAGGAGAGGTTCTCCAGCCCTCTAATCATCCTCGTGGCCCTTCTCTGGACACCTTCCAGCACCTCCAGATCCTTCCTGTAATAGGGCTCCAGAACTAATGCATCACTTGGTTCATGTTTCTTTTATTGGGTTAGTTTTTGGGTTTGCTTGTAATTTACATGTGATCTCCTGAGCTGAGCCTGGATTTCACTGAAGTAGACTTATTTTTTTAATGACCTTCACTTGCTTGTTATATACTTTTCTCTTAGGTCCATAAGGCATTTGGGAATACAAATAAAAACAAATTAACCCAAACCAAGTGAAAAGAACAAGCTTAACTGGAATAAAATAAATAAGCCTATGTATACTGTCGTCAATTATTGAGAACTTTTTGAATTATTACTTTCAAATTTAAGCTGTCATACATCTATGTACTGCACTAAAGCAGTTTAAGGCTAATACAGTAATTTAAGGGCTCAACTCCCAGGCAACCAGCAACAGAACAAGAGGACAGAGTCTCATGCTGCACCTGCAAAAGTTTAGGCTGGAGGTGAGGAGAAAGTTGTTCACAGAAAGAGTAATTTGCCATTGGAATGTGCTGCCCAGGGAGGTGGTGGAGTCACTATCCCTGGAAGTGTTCAAAAAAGGATTGGATGTGGCACTTGAAGCCATGTTTTAGTTGTTAGGAGGTGTTAGGTATTAGGAAATAGGTTGGACTTGATGATCTCTGAGATCTTTTCCAACCTGGTTGATTCTATGATTCTATGAATTCCTTCCTTAACATTAACATGAAGCTATAGTGTTTTGATTTGTTGAAATTTGGGCAATTAATAATGATGCATTTGCTGACAGGTCTTAAGCAGCAACAATCACAAATGCTATACACATGCTACTAGATTTATTTGTCAAAGTTTGTGTGCTTTCTAAATCAGAGTAAAAATGGATTCTGTAAACTGATTGAGATTAATTAAAGGTATAACTCAGGCAAGGGAAAAAAATGAATTGCTGCACATTTATTTTCAGATCATTTTTCACCGGGCAGTTTGCAGATCCAACGAGCAGAAGCTACTGATAACAGCACGCAAACATTTCTTCTTTCATGTCAGGGAGAGAGGGAGTGTTTGTCTCATTTTTCTTTACTTTGGCTGTATGAAAGCTAGGTGTCCAGTTTGTGAGGTATCTGCCTAGGCACCAAAGGAAAATGTGTATTTCTAGGGAGTAAGCTGCTTTTTGGAAAAGTCTGAGAAAATAGAATAGAATAGAATAGAATAGAATAGAATAGAATAGAATAGAATAGAATAGAATAGAATAGAATAGAATAGGATAGAACAGAACATAATGGACCAGATTGGAAGAGACCTTCAAGATCATCGTGTCCAACCCATCATCCAACACCATCTAATCAACTAAACCATGCAACCAAGCACCCCATCAAGTCTCCTCCTAAACACCCCCAATGATAGCGACTCCACCACCTCCCTGGCCAGCCCATTCCAATGGGCATCACACTCTCTCTATGAAGAATTTCTTCCTAACATCCAGTCTAAACCTCCCCTGGCACAGTTTGAGACTGTGTCCTCTCGTTCTGGTGCTGGTTGCCTGGCAGAAGGGCCTGTCTACAACCTCCCTCCAGGTAGTTGTAGAGAGCAACAAAGTCTCCCCTGAGTCTCCTCTTCTCCAGGCTAAGCAACCCCAGCTCCCTCAGCCTCTCCTCATAGGGCTGTGCTCCAAACCCCTCCCCAGCTTTGTTGCCCTTCTCTGGACATGTTCTAGCAAGTCAACATCTTTCCTAAACCAAAGGACCCAGAACTGGACACAGGACTCAAGGTGTATGAAATTTCTCACAAGTCAGAAGACAAATATATAAAATCTTAAAATATGTATTTTTAAAGCTTCAATATTTGTTCATGTACCTTTAGAATGTTTAAGTCTATAAACACCAAAGATTTTTTTAAAAAAAAGTAATTTAAACTAAAAGGAATCCAGCAAAACTTATTATATTTAGAATGACTCAATTATTGTAAATGAATACCTGTAGAAAGGGCTGAAGTGACACTAGTTTATCCCATGCAAAGCTACCCCACATCATTACTCCAGTACAACATGGTACACTTGGTGAGCACTGGGCAGGATCCAACCTTTGAGTCCCCTACTCAAACCACTACTTCTGCTCTGAAGAAGATGGGGAGCAGCTCTCATACAGCAAACACATTTCACACAGATGGTCAAAATTCCTCAGGACCTGAAGCACTGGTTCCACAATAGCTTATAGCAGCAGCAACAACCTGACTTTTTCTTGGAAACAAGAGCAGCAGTCTCCTCCCTTTACTGGAAGCAGTATTTTCTATGGAACAGGCTGAAGAAGTTCAGGCAGCTCAGAGAGGGTAAGAGGATGGCCCATGGTCCCTAGGGGAGTTGGTGATGGGAAGTGAGTACCAAAGCAACAAAAACTCTCAAAGTGAAACCCAGCAGAGATTGTAGGATGTAACATGATACTGAAAAATCACCAGTTGTGTCCAGACCTAAGGACAAAATATTAGTTATAAAAGTGTCAGGCAAAAACTTTAATGTCAGAGTGGGCAGACAGGAGCAAGCAGAAATTAATTCTTTTAAAATTGGATGCTATCCCAGAAGTTCCATCAGGTATTTTTTTTCACTCAAGTGTTTCAAAGAGCTTGTTAACAGACAGACTTTTCAAAGCCAGGACCATTGCCATCCACACCACTGCCTCTTGATCAAAGAAGGAAGTCCTCAAAGGCAGCACCATTGAAGAACAGAAATGAATGGAAAGTGAAAAGAAAGTTCAAGTCAGAGCTGCTGTTCATGCTCAGTTATTCGGGTACTGCTCCCTGCCAGCATCTGCAGAAAGAGACTCTCACTAGCTCCCCAGCCAGGCCAAAAAGGATAAATCTATCTCAGTGCCTGTGAAAACCACAAAACGCTTTTCCAGCAGGATTCCTATCCAATGCCATGCTAGTCTGATATGTACAGGGTGAAGTCTGACACTTCTTGTTATAAAGGTCATACAAGGAAACAATGTCTGCGGTTCCCAAACCAGAACACACATCTAACAAATTTCCATCCCTCCCACTATATGTGTTAAAGAGGCAATCTTCATCACCATCTTTTTATTTATTCCAGTGAAAAAATTTCACCTGGCAAGCTTAGAGCTTGCATCTGAGCAGGTTTGCTCCAACTACAGCAATAATTTAATCAGAGTAAACCTAATGGCAGCATCTCTCCTTCCCTATACAGTTCAACTGCTGACTGTTCCCCTGCAGAGATACCTGTTGTGATTCTTGCAGGAGAAAAATGACCCATTTTCAGGTACACACAAAGAAGCATTACAAAATAAACCAAACTGCTCCCTGCAGTTCATCACAAGTTACATGAACCTCATCACCTGCAGAAAATGTGTTATTGCATACATGAGACAGATCATAACTGAAAGTTGGAGGCTCAATAGTAATACATTCAGGCACAACCAGTAAGGAAATGCATTTTTCTTTGTTCATTTATAGCCAACAGTATATGAATAGCAGCTTGAAAAGCAGGTGAAGCAAGCAGGCTTGGAAAAGCGACAGCACATTCAAATGGCATAAGAATGGGACCAGGTCTTGTTATGTATTCATTTTATTCTGCGTTGTTAAAATCTCATCCAACCTGCACCATCTTTAAGACCTGGAGCAGGCCTAGAAGAGCAAATCAAGCTTTTCTAGATGGCACAGAGCAATCAGGTCCAGCCTGTTTGGATTATTAAAAGATCCCATTTTACATCCTAACCCTGCAGGCAGAAACAAGCCTACAAGTCACCTTACAAGAAGAAGTAGAGGAAGGTGTTACATCACTAAAACCTAGGCTAGGGTTTCTAAGTGTAGGCACATTGACTAATTGAATCACTATCTTCTGATCTTGAGAAGCCAGGCTGCTCTTACTCCAGATTAAATTGCAAATGCTCACCATTTCTGTATTATAAATTTGAAGTTGGGGACTAAGCTTTCTGTAGGCTCTAAACTATTCTCTCTGCTCTCCAGGTCTGCAAACAGCCAGTAGTACTCCGATTGCTCAGACTGCTGGACCCAGAGTATCTATCCACACTGGTATTTTGCCATTGTTTGTCAACTTCAGCTTCAGCATTTCATACTTTTTCATAAGAGTTCAATATTTCATAAATAATGTACCTTAGGAAATAACAGCTGTGCATGCATCTTAGCGATACTATGGGCATCAGCTTCCTAACAGCATTTCATAGAGCCCAAACAATTCATAATAAATGACAGAATTAGGAAATAAGTTATCCAGACTGAATATCCTGTTCCTCCCCCTTCATCATTTTCAGAGACTCTGTCATTGGTATCAGGCTGGGGGGAGGGGGTGGAAATCCACACAAAATAAATAAATAAAGTGTAGGACAGGATTAAAATTCAGAATGAGCCTGACAAATTGGAGAAAGAGCCGGATGAAAACATGGTGACAGATCAATAAGGACAAGGTCATACACAGGGAATAACTAAATGAACAAACACAGGCTTGAAGACAACTTGAGAGATTTTTGCATGAAAAAACAACTGTGTCATGTTTTAAAGCAGAAGCTCAGCACAAGTCAACAGCATCAAACTTTACGAACGAGGCAAATCATAAACAGGCAATTTCATCGGCTCATTTTGTTCCTCATTTATAAGGCCTTCGTTAGAGCAGTGAAGAAAGTATTCTGCAAGGAGCACAGAAGAGAGCAAGGAAGTTTACAGAGGTGACACACGATGAATAGGTGGAAGGAGCGAGATTGTTCTGTCTCAAGAAAAGCAGACTTCAGCTGCTTAAACGTCTGTTGCAAAAAGGAGAAAAGAATGATTTATTCTCTGTAGCAGTGAGGGCAGAAGCAGCAGACTTCTTTCAGGAAGGTCAATTTGGTTTAGACAAGAGTGGACCACTGTGACCTGAGACTAAGAGATACCATGACCACTTGCTACAAAGAAAGGTGAACCTCTGTCCCTCAATGCTAAAGAAACATCCCTCAAGCATGGGACTAATTTCCCTGGCTTGGGTTGAGTATTGGACCAGATGATGACTCCAGGAATCTCCTGGGACAATTGTCAGAGTGTGGGGTGATTAACCTAAGAGTGCTAACACAAAAGAAGCAATTTACAGTAAAAGGCCACACTTTTCTGGTCCCGCAAACCCTCAGAACTACACTGCATATTCCTGAGTGCCCTTGAGTCTGGGCACCTGACATTTTAGGGGAGACCAGAAGTATTTTTCTCCTGGATTATGCAAACCCACATAAAGCCCCGTCATCCATCCTGCAGCATGGGAGAACACTGTTACATAACCACCAAGGCAGAGAAGTTAAACAGGGTTCTTGGGACATTGCTGGGGTTTACAGGCAGTAGAGCTGATGACTAGGTAGCAAAGTGCTCACACCAGTCACAGGCTGGGAACACACGGAGCTGTCTTCCAGGGCTTGCTCTCTCGACAGGCTAGGAGGGACAGGTGCAGCTTATATGAAAGAAGCTTCTCCAGCAGGAGTAAATAGGAGAAATATAAGCATCTGGAGTGAAACAATAAGTTGACAGCAGGTGTGTCAAATACTCCTGTTATTTAGTCAACAACAATCCAACCCAATATATTTGCTGTGAAGGAGGGAGAGGAAATCTGGAAAATAACAAAATGAACCCTGGAGGACAATAAATAAATAAATATCCTTTTGAATGTTGGGTTTGTTGGGTTTTTTTTTTTGTGACCCATATTTTTAAGCATTTATTCACATTGACTTTTCAAAATTTGCACTTTGGGATAAGTTGAAGGTGTCCATGCAATTTCATGGATGGCAGAATACCAATTTTCCTTAAATGATAGAGTCCCACCACATGTCTCTTATTTAAATGACCTGAAAATAAGAGATATGAAGGCATAAGTAAGAACTGAAAATGAACCTAAATATATAAAACTAGTGCATTCAGTGATATTCCCCAGTGTACGTTTCACTGTGAGCACCAAGCCCACTCTTGGAGATTGTTATCCCTTGCATTAGCCCTCTTCAGACTGGTCACCCTCATCACAAGCAAAGTTCTGTTGGGTAGATACAGGATAGCCAGTCAGGGTAAAAATCCTGGCTCACTAAAAATGCCAGGAGAGGGAAGCTCTGTTCAGGAAAAAAACCCACACTGCAATTTATTGGATGAGCAATATAGTCCTTCTGTGGGACCTACAGTACAATAAAAGCAGCATAAACTGGATACCATCCAGGATTTGAAATGGTGCCAGTGCAAGTATTTTATTACCAAGTAAGAATGAGCAAATAAGGAAAAATATAATCAAAAATGTTAGTTGTCATGAGGACAATGATACCAGATTTTGTTTGCAAAACCTGAAGCATTTAAGTTTAAGTAACTGAAACATTTAAGTTTTAAGCATCTAAGTTTTATATCATGAAAAATATTTTCAAACTTAGTGCTATTAGTGTAATTTTGATTCAACTTCATCAAATCAACTTTTGTTTCACCTATTGTAACTCCACTCCTTAAATAGAATAGAATAGAATTAACCAGGTTGCAAAAGACCTTTGAGATTATCGAGTCCAACCTATCACCCAACACCATCTACTCAACTAAACCATGGCACCAAGTGCCTCATCCAGTCTCTTCCTAAACACCTCCAGTGATGGTGACTCCACCACCTCCCTGGGCAGCCCATTCCAATGGCCAATCTCTCTTTTTGGGAAGAACTTCTTCCTAACATGCAACCTAAACCTCCCCTGGTGCAGCTTGAGACTGTGTCCTCTTGTTCTGGGGCTGGTTGCCTGGGAGAAGAGACCAACCCCCACCTGTCTACAACCTCCCTTCAGGTGGTTGTAGAGAGCAATAAGGCCTCTTCTGAGCCTCCTTTTCTCCACGCTAAGCAACCCCAACTCTCTCAGCCTCTCCTCATAGGGCCAGAACTGGACACAGCACTCAAGGTGTAGACTAACCAGTGCTGAGTACAGGGCAGAATGACCTGCCTGCTCCTGCTGGCCACACTATTCCTGATACAGGCCATGATGCCATTGGCCTTCTTGGCCACCTTGTCTTTTATACAGATTTGCCCCAGACTCTAGTACTTCTTCCCTAACTCTTCCTTAGCTGTTCTCTATTCCTCAGAGGAAGCCCTGTTAACAAGTTTTAACAATTCTTTTTTTCTCCTAACCTTCCTACCATGAAAGCAACTGTCCATCTCAAGTGCCACAAAGCCTTCAAAATCAATGTTCTTAGTCGCAATTTTGCCTACTTACTCTCACACTTCCATCAAAATAAAAAGGTTGGTAGGTAACTGACTTCTGAATGAAGTTTCTTGACATCTAAATCAAACTAGGGATGTCTGACTCCCAGCAGCAGTACCCTATATCCTGTTCTTACCGAGAAGGTCAACTGCCTTCCTGGTCTTTTTAGACCCCTTGCATATGTATCAATCAACTTCTTTCCAGCCCTTAATCTGAGCATGAAGCTCTACCTACATCCTCTTTATACGAATAACTGTTTACAAATACCTTTCTATGAAGTACATCAGCATTAGTTCCCAGGAATAAATGATGGAAACAAACATCTTTTAAAAATTCAAGGGAGTGAAATGAGTGGAGATTGTGTCATAATTTATTTATCATTCTCTTGCAGAGTATATTCCTTTTCCCACTGACTTCAGTGGGAGCTGAGTGGGTTATAAGATCTTAAGCTCCAACAAGAAGAAAGCAAATGCTTGTTTAGCATCAATCTAACTGGCACTGCAGATGCATTATCTATAGCATTTTCGATGGGTAGCTTGTTCCATCTATTGCAGATCATTCTGTGGTGTGGCAAGTGGAATCCCACTTCCAGATTTGATAATTTCATACATGATACCTTTCTGGATGACCTGCAGGACCAAATCTCTTCAAGCTCCAACTCATGAAATGCCAGGCTCAGAAAACTGTGCCTTGCTCACTGACCAGGAGGCTGCAGTAAGCAGCTTTCAGAGAAGCGAATCAGCAGTTCATTTTTTCCTGCACATTCCTTATTCACTGTATAAGCATTTAATAAATGCTTTACTGTAGCACTTTTATTTCACCTAATTCTTTTTAATGTTCCTCCACTTTAATTAGCTGCATTTAATTCACACCAAGTAAAGGATGAGGTTTGTGCTTTCCTTTGGGCCAAGTCATAGTACTTCCAGGAATCATTAAGGTACACATGGGTCCAGCAGTGTAAATTTACTTGTAATATTAAAAAGACTATTTAACAAGAGCAGTAACTTGATTTCCTTCCTAGATTTGTCACATTTCAAATGCTGAAAGTGAGTAAATACTGTATTTCATTACAGTCATAATATTCTGACATTTGTTCAAATATTGGGCTTTGTTTTGTGTGACCTTAAGAAAAAAACAAGTGCCTCGCTTCAGAGCAGAATACATCCCTTTGACTTTTAAAGAGCAGCATATTTCAGCATGGTTCAGTACTAAAATATTCTTGAGCCATTCTAGTGCAATTAATTTTCCTGGGTTTGGGGGTCTTCTTGAGACTGTTTATTATCACTATGTGATCTCAGCAAGCTGAAAAATGGTCACTGTGGTCATATTGGAAGGAAAAGTATATTAAGCAATAAATGGTAGTGTTTTCAAGTGCTCATTCCACTTATCAAAAGAAATTAATGCATTCACTAGAGCTGCCCTAACAATACCACAGAGCATTTCTGCAGCACTGAAATACCTGTCTGCTCCTGGGATGGGTAAATGTGTAAATTTTAGATGATTTCTAAAAAATTTAGATGAGTAACTATGAGCAAACTAGGACAATAGAAACATTCTGTTAGACACTGCACAATGAGCACGTAAGCCATTACTTCTTCATCTTCTCTCATTCTCTGAGGGGGGAAGAAATAAAATCCAGTATTGAATATTCCCATAAAACTGAGAAATCACATTCTGTGTGCATAAATCCCTGTTTCTCTGCATTTGTTTTCCTAAATCTCTTGTTAAAAGGGAAGTATGCCTTGACTTAACCTCTGTTGCTGCATACTTTAATTGTAGCTCTTGCACAAAGCCACAACTCTGCAGTAATACTCCCTATCCCCAAGCCAGCATGTCCTCTTTAAAACAAACCAAATGAAGCAGCCTACAACCCTAGTGAACCGCTTAGTCATATCGAAGCACTACAAACCCACCCAACAGTAACATCCATCACGTTATAAATATCCCATTCCCATTCTCTACCAGATGGAGCACAGCACTTGCTTCACTAATCAGCAGAATATAATTCACCTAAACTCTCAAAGCAAATACGTTCTTGCAAGGGGAAATTACTCACATTCACCTACTGTTTTTCTGAAGAAACACAAACCACAGAGGGAAGTGTATACCTTTGCTGACAAAAGCTCAAAGGAAAATACTGAAAATCAGGGAAAGACAATAAACAGAAAGCCCCATATGTTGTGGAGGAAACAAAGAACGAGCTGTCGTGCTTACTGGCTTATCAAAGTATAGACTTAATTTGCTTCAAGAACTGAGGCATTTTCTGTATTTTAGTTTAAGCAGCATACAGAAAGTAGTGTTGGGCACATTTTGGAACTATTTAAGCATAACACTTAAAAAAACCAAAACCATAATAAATTTGCTAGACATTAGAAATGGAGCTGCAGTTCTCCTTAAAATATTTATATGTGTTTTCTGGCTGTTCACGTGTTGTTAGAATATGCAGCAAGAAAAGGTGGGGAGCAAGAATGGAAAGAGGGGAGATGTTGCAAATGAAACAAAACAAAACAAAGCAAAATAATCCATCAGTGTTGTTGATTTTGAAACAAAATCAAAGCTATAACCAGACAGGTTTGATCTCTGGAAGCAGACTGCTTATCACGGGAAGAGGTTTCATGAGAAAGCTTCTTTCCTGTTTCAATCCAATTTTCAACTTTGCAGTGCTAGACTTCAGCAGAAAAGTGCAGGTTTGTTCTTTGTTCCCTGAATTCTTACATTTCCTGACAGGCACTCTTGGATGTTCAAGAGAGTGAGCGAGCATCATAGTTCTCACTATGACCAGCATCCAGTGTTCTGACATCTCATGACTCAGTGCACAGGGAAGTCATTTAATAGTGGTAATTAAAACAGAAGCTTCTACCCAAAATGAGACAGACCATGAATGCTACTCCCTGCAGGTATTGTTCAGTATCATCTGGTCACCCTGTGTCTGCTGAGAAAAACAAGTTTCCAGTGAAAATCGTGAACTGTAGAAGCATCAAACATTTCTACAAGTAGAATATCCCTAGAAGCACAGAGATTGCTTTTGACCTTGAAAGGGAACTACCAAGAGCAAAATTACATCAAATTCAGAAATCAGGGAAGAGCCTGATTTGATTAAGCCCTCCATCTGAGTAACCTGAGACTTCACAAAAATCAGCACTGTAATATGTATGCATGCAAAAAGGCTCAGTGGAAGCCTGCAGCATGTGATAGTTGGGAAACGAATGTAATTCCACCTAGAGGTGCGCTCAAGGCCAATTTACAGTGCTGTGAAAAGGTCATATTTTTATTTAACTGAAAATATGAAATGAAAAGAGTTACCTTGCCTTATCTGAGGAACTTCTGAGCTATGATTTGTCTGCTTTTCCACCTGTATTTGCATGGAAATGCCATTCCACGTACTTATTATCTTACTGGGACTGAGAAATCAGACTGGTCATCATATACAGCTGGTGTGCTTGAATTGAAAGCTTTTTGTAAAACCAATATGGAGCTCTGATTTTCCTATTTGACCAACAATTTCTGTAACAATTGAGGTCTAGTATCTTACTTATCTAATCCTGATATAATTTTATATTTTAATTTTTTTAAATACAACCTCCTAACCTGATGCCTAAAAGAACCAATTATTCACAGGCAATCTTGAACCACGGGAAACCTTTAAACTTTTGAAATGAGAGTGAGCTGAATCTTGCTTCAGGCAGACTGCAGAGAGCTACCACCATTCCAAACACTAGTGGGATCAACCACCACCAGACTGGAAACAGCACTGAAAGAGCTGGAGGGTGAGATGCACAGACAAAGAGAAGGGACTTTACAAGGCTTAGGTGGGAAAGAAAGGTGTGGTGGTGAGAGAAAGTTCTCCCCGCCCATACACAAAGAAACCACAGCTAACTCAGTCGGAGAAGCAGATGAAGGTGCTATATTTACAAGCAGGAATGAAATGCAGATGGATATGTACACAATATACAGTATTTACAATATATACAGAAATATACAGCAATGAACGTAATACAGAAGACCTTTTCCCTCCTCCAGCCAGGAGGGTTCCCCCTCCTGCACCCCCTCTCCCTCCCTACCTCCTTTTTTTCCCCAAAAAGGGTTAGAGAGAGAGAAGAAGGTAATTAAGGAGGAAATTCTGTTAGCTCAAAGCATATGCAAGAATTAGTTTTCTTATCTGGTTAGCTTTGCTAATTCAAGGTCAACTCCATCCAGCAGCTGTTGCTTCAGAGAGAGACAGAAACAGACAGGCCGACAGGAACAGACAGAACTGACTGAGACTGAGACTCAAACTGAACTAAAACTTAAAGTTGCATTCTACCAATCTACCAATGAAATTAGTTTAGAATATCTGCATGTTTTTCAAAACATTCAGCCAGAGTGTTCCAGCAAGTGTCCCTTTCTTAAAGGCACAGCCTAAAACGGTCACAAAAGGTCATGCTGGTTTTGGGGAAAGACTAGGAGAAAATTTTGAAAAGGTTTCTCTTTGCATATAAGCCATAATGAGCTGGGTGTAAAGCTGAAGGGCCAAATGATGTATTTTGAAAGAGTTCTAAATGAAGGAACATATGTATTAACATATTTCAAATGATATGTTTTTAAAACATTATCAAGCTTTTATGCACATGTTGCATCGTTCAGCTCCTAAATTTTGCTGCAAGATCCGTGGGAAGAGATAGCCTGCTTGCATTTGCCTTCATTCTGAGTGCTGCCTGAGCACACTCCCAAATGTGCTTTCAGAACAAAATTAACCCCTGATGGGCACTCACAAAACACATTCTTAGAATCATAGAACCCTCAAAGCCCACCATGACCAACACCCCTGCAGTGAGCCGGGACATCTTTAACTAGACCAAGTTGCTCCGAGCCCCATCAAGTTTGACCTTGAAATTCTCTATGAATGGGGACTCCTCCACTTCTCTAGGCAACCTGTTCTGGTATTTCACTACCTTCATTGTGAAGATCTTCTGCCTAACGTCCAAATGTTCACATGGTATCTGCTAGTTCAGTGAAACAAAGTTGCCTGTGACCAAGTCTTCGTAATCAAATAAAGACACAGCACGTGTACTGCAGGCAGCAAAACTGCACCCAAGCTAGGCTCCAAGTCAGTTGTGTAGGTGCCATTTTGCCTAACAGCTATAGAGATATATCAAGAAATCACATGCATGTGCACAATAATGTTTTTAAGTGCTCTATATTTATTTCTCAGTTTCTTTATATGCCTAGGAAGAACACCTAGGAAGATATCTGAGAGAACAAAGGGCAGCAAGTGTTTACCCAGTCCTGATGTGTAGCTTATTTTTGTTCACTGTATCCTCAGCCAAAATGCAAGAAGAATTTCCCTACAAAAATATTTCTCCTAGAGACCATTGACACACACAACTGGTATTCATAACGAACATTTCAACATCAATTAGGGAGATCAAGGGGTTTTTTTGATGGAGAAACTTCAGGGGTTTGACAGGTATTTACTGCACAAGTCAAATAAAAGACATCTGAGAGCTGAAAGAGCACAAACGCACAGTGACAGCAGGCAGGATGCAGGAACTGGCAACAAAACTTTCCAATTATTTCAAAATTAAAAACAATCATTAGGGATTTTAGGCCAGAAATAGCTGCACAGCAAAGCCATGCTCTATTCTGAATGCCAACCTTGCTTTGTCTTTAAATGGAGATTTAAAGTAGAAAATCTAATTCACTTGAAAGCAGGTACAAGAAACTTGAGCCTTTTGTGTAGCGAATAGGTTCAAACAGAGAAGTTACAACAGGCAATGTACATTTCATGTTAGCAGTTGTTGCAGCACCACAAGATTTTCAGTGCTAGGGAAGAATGATCTGACAACTGAAAAAGGGAAAAGAGGTGGCAAGAAGGTTAAGATATGGTCAGTACTACGAAGAAAAGGACTCTGGCTTCTGTCCTAGTAATTTCCATACTAGCATTGGTTGAAGTAGAACAGGGATCTTATTTGTCATTTTCATTTTCTTTCTTAAGAGCATGAAATTTAAGCTGGTGTGTGGATGAAAGTCAGAACTCATGAAATAAAGTGAATATCACACAGGTCTGATGTATCTATAACCAACTGAAGGGAGGTTGGAGCGAGGAGGGGGCCAGTCTCTTCTTGATGGCAAGTGACAGGAAATGGTTACAAGCTGCACCAGGGGAGGTTTAGGCTGGATATCAGGAAATACTCTTCACTGAAAGGGTTATCAAACATTGGAATGGTCTGTCAAGGGCAGTGGTGGAGTCATCACCCGTGGGAGTATTCAAGCGGCATGTGCACGTTTTAGTGTTGGACCCTTCAGTGCCGGGTCAAAGGTTGGAATGGATGATCTTCAAGGTCTCTTCCAACCAATATATTCTGTGCTGCTTTGATCCTATGCAGCACAAACTGCTAGTGCCTACAAGAAGTTACGCTGTGCACAGCCCTGTGCTCCCATCCTTCTCTCTAATCAACAGCAACTGCATTGCTTGGGGCAGGACTTTTCTTTGTCACATAGGGAAGAGTTCCCCTCTCTAGAGAGGACTAATTTTTACTACAGTCCTAAACAGCTCCATAAAGTCTTTTCCTTTGGGCTGCCAAGAAGATGCAGAGGTGTTTATTAAACACATATGTGAACACTCACACACATATACTCTATTTACAGGGAAGTTTTAGCAGCCACCTCATCAGGTTCTTCATCAGGCTTACAGCAGAGCAGACAACTACTGCCTTTTATATGCAGTGATACACCATTATTTACTGCTTCTAGTAGCTGGTATACAGTCATCAGGAACAACACCTACAAGCTCTAGTTTAAGGACCTCTTTGCTGCTGGATTAAGAGCACTCCTCTCGCATACTGTCACCAATACCTAAATGCTATGGTATCATTTACTGAATCTGCCATTCATTATGCAGCCCCACTAGCATCCTCCCTACCAAAGAGCATCCACCCACCTTGAAAGTGTCCAGAGAAGGGCAACAAAGCTGAGGAGGGGTTTGGAACACAAACCCCATGAGGAGAGGCTGAGGGAGCTGCAGATGCTTAGCCTGGAGAAGAGGAGGCTCAGGGATGACCTTATTGCTGTCTACAACTCCCTGAAGGGAGGTTTCAGCCAGGTGGGGGTTGGTCTCTTCTCCCAGGCAACCACAAACAGAACAAGAGGACAGTCTCAAGCTGTGCCAGGGGAGTTTTAGGCTGGATGTCAGGAAGAAGTTCTTCCCAGCAAGAGAGAATGGCCACTGGAATGGGCTGCCCATGGAGGTGGTGGAGTCACCATCACTGGAGGTGTTTAGGAAGAGCCTGGCTGAGGCCCCTGGTGCCATGGTTTAGTTGACTAGATAGTGTTGGGTGATAGGCTCGACTTTATGATCTTGAAGGTCTTTTCCAACCTGGTCTATTCTATTCTATTCTATTCTATTCTATTCTATTCTATTCTATTCTATTCTATTCTATTCTATTCTACTCTTCTACTCTACCCTACCCTACCCTATCCTACCAGACACGACAAACTTTGCTCTTTATCATAAAGCTTCAAAGGATTTTTCAGTCAGATGGCTGGATACTTTCTAGCAGTTAAAATTAAAACTGTGACAGTATTACCTGTCAATCCTCCACTTGTTGATAGAATCTTCTTGCAGTTATATGTGCATTGTCTTTAGGAATCAGCCAGTTTCAGTAAAACATCATTAATATAATTAATATATTTCATTACCTTTGTTCTGCTTCAGTTATTTTTCAACGAAAAAGCTGAAGAATTTCAATGGCTGGGGGAAGAAATGATGTCAACTTGAATACAGAATTTCTTCATTATGATTCCTGAATTTGATCTCCGGCACAGAAGTAGAATGTATTTGTCAGGATAATGGCAAAATGGGAAATAATAGGAAGCCTTTGTTATTTTAAATAGTTAAGTTGTTACACAATATGATGGACTTCTTCTGTTGTACCTTAATGGATAGTAACACAATCAATAAATGGCTGTAACAATTTCGTTCTGCTTCACCTGCTGTAATTGAAAAATAACTCAAGCAGAACTTTGAAGTAGTTTGTGATGTATATTTCTTCAGCACACACACACATACACACCCTTCTTTTTTTCCTTTTTCCCCCCTCTTTTTGATTAAGATAATGATTACATTTTAGTGATTGGAGTAGGTGTAATTGTTATTATAAACACCTTTCAACAAGCTGTTCGAGCTGAGAACAATCCTGCAAGGCTACAATACAATGAAAGAAATCAAGGGGAAAAAACATGGATCTGAGTGGCATGAACAAGAATGTCATTGATAGAGAGAGGAAATAGGAAGGAACAAAGTCCTGGTGTTCGCTGTCTAAGCCTGCTCAAGTTAGAAAGGGCAGCCCTTCCTCTATAAGAAGCTAACAGAAAACTATAGGACTGAAGTCTATCAATTTTGCTTGTGTAAAATCTGAAGTAACTCTACTAATTCCAGACAGATTTCCTTTTTTTATTCATAAATACATGTGGGAGAAGCTGTTTCAGTTGTGATTTTGCCTAGTTGCAGTATTACGACACACGTGCTGCAATCATTACTGTGTATAAGAGTTCCTGTAAGAGAATTCAAAGTAGTGATGGAGTAACCACAAACTATGGAAATTTGGGATGGAAGTTATATCCGGGAGATATGGAAAACAATTAAAAAGCATTCAGAAATCCCACCACAGGAAAGGTTTTAAAAATAATAAAAATAATCTACATAATTTTTAAGGCCTAAAGTCACTTGGGACTACAAGCACAGCACTCTCATTCCTGGTACAACAGACATAGTGAAATGAATCCAGAAGTCCTCTTGTCATGGATTAGATTAAGAAATATGCCTTGAGCTTGGAGCAGATAGATATGTGAGAATTGTGTGTTCCTACAGAATACTCTTTTTTTCCACCACCAGTCTGAAAAGGTTTTGCCCTCCACAAATGAGTTATCCTGCTACTAGAAAGAGCAAGTTTTGTTGTGCAGAGAGACTGTCACAGTGGACGTCTTAAAAAGGAAGGGTGGACTGATCAGGCCATCGTTTGCAGGGATGCCCCTGCGTTCACAGAATCACAGAATCACCGAGGTTGGAAGAGACCTCAAAGATCATCAAGTCCAACCTGTCAACCAAGACCTCATGACTACTAAACCATGGCTTCAAGTGCCACCTCCAATCCCCCTTGAACACCTCCAGGGATGGTGACTCCACCACCTCCCTGGGCAGCACATTCCAATGTCAAATGACTCTCTCAGTGAAGAACTTTCTCCTCACCTCGAGCCTAAACTACCCCTGGTGCATTCCGTGGCCAGCACCTTTGCTTAGAATAAACAAGAGAAACAGTGAAATTTTAGTATTTAATACAGCAGCCATCAGTCATGTAAGGTGTTTGAAACAGAATGATTTGCTGTTACTGTGAACTAAATGCAGTTAATGAACAAGACTGATGTAACTAATGAGCTTTGGCTACTGAAGCGGCCAACAAAAATGCTTAGTTAATAGAGTAATAACCCTTAACATTAAAAACTTACAAGGTTGTCAGCTGTTAAGTGATGCAGCTAACTCTTGGAGTAAACTTTTGGATTTGAATTCAACAAAACCCATGAAGGTTTTCTGTCAAATTTGTCAAGCACCAGTGCTGTATGTTTTTGCAGTTAGCATTTCTTTCTAATGAACATTTCAGAGCACCATTTAAAAAATACTTGGGGAGGAATAATCCACTTTAAAAAACCCCTTCCAACTTAAAGTCTTCTCTTTGGGCACTTCAGTCCACAGCAGTCTTATTTTCTGGGTTCCCTTACTGCTCACTTCCCTCTAATTAGAGCCAAGAGAATAGATCACAGCAAGCAACTTACTCAACAAATTTAGCTTCCTTTCTGCTCTCCAAATGTCTGCAAGCAGATTGCAATTTCCTCAAAATTGTTCATTATTCAAATTTACTGTATATATTTTTTCTCCCTTGGAGTATTTCTCTATGGATTGATCAAGAACAGTTTGCTTTAAGTATTCTGTATTCAAAATCCCAGCTGCCTTCAGTAGTTGTGATTAAATATAGAAGTCATGTGATATCATTCCTGCTTCTCAAATGCAAAAGCATAACTCTCTTTTAGACCCCAATTTGGCAAAGAATATAAGCATGTGCCTAAAATTAAGCCTAAATGTTCTGCACCACAGAGATGAGACTATTTACCTCATTAAAGTTTAACATGCTTTTAAGCACTTTCCTGAATTCAAGCCAAACAATATCTCCTCCCCACAAATAACACAAGAAATTTTACTCATTTACTTGGATTACTTGTTCCCCTAGCTCCAATTTTGACAAAACATTTAATATATAGGACATTGCTAAGTTCATGATGTGCCGTCACCAAGTCTCTCCCCTAGCCACATAGATTCATATATTCTCAGTTACAATGATCATCCCAGTTTGGGAACTGCTTAACTAAATAACATTCTTAATTATATGACAAGGCTAAGGACACACTATATTTAACATTATTATACACAAAAGTGCAGCCCATATAAGAATCCAATAACTGCCTAGTATTTCAAAGCAAATTCAGGTGGAACCATCAGAGGGCCGTACTGCTTAAATCCCACCTGCAGCAACCTCTTAAAAAATCAGATGGAAATTACTTCTGTTATAATGGATAACAGCGGGCCTCCAAGAGGTTACAGGAGAGTCCATTTGATAAAGTTTAACACCTCCACATTGCAAGAGTTCACACATTTCCTTCCATACATCTGCACCGAGAGATCAGTGTGTTCCTAGTGGCCTGAGGTGTGAAGCCTGCTTCTATCCCATGGCAAAAACGTTTTCCATTGCTTAATGGCAAGTCAGAGTTACATAGAAGAAGAAGATACAAATCTCCACCACCAACCAACACCAACCAACCAAAAACCCTTAACCTTCCAGAGTGAGAATCAACAGCTGTGCAGTCAACACTTTCATGTCTATCTTAGCCACAGAATTGCCTGTAAATTAACAGGTTTAGCACTGACTTATCAAGCTGTTCACTGGTATGCTCAGGGCTGTGCTCTGACAAAGCTTCCTGGAAGTTTTCTCTATAACACTTAAGCAGAAGTTTACTAAAAAGGTGTAGGGACATGTTAAGAATACATCCAATTAGGACATAGCAAAAGATTCTGCACAAAGTTGCCACTGCTCATATGGAGTAAGGTTGTAGCTCAGATATTTTGTGTTCAACTTGAAGAAGAAAGCCACAAGCAGCCCAGTGAAATCAAAGAGTACAGCCATCCTTAAATCCAGGGCAGAAGCACGACAAGCCTGAGGAATCAGGAATTTGCAGGAGGAAGGTCTGGACCACGAGGAACTTTGCAAATTCTGGCCTTATACTGGAAAAAAAGAAAACAAACATTTTACCCTAGGTCCTACTACTGATCTAGGATTTTGTAGGTAAACCCACTGGAGGTGGAAGCCAGAGGAAGATGAGGAGATTTTCCTCTTAAGCTGTTTTTCCCTCATGACTTGCAAGAGCAGAGGATCTTGTAAGAAGGCAGACCAGCTGAAGGTTTTGAAGAGCTAGAGAGATTATATCCAAGCAATGCCTAAGTGGTCCCACACTCTCTGTACATATATTTTGAAAATGGGTATAATCTTGGAGAGGTTTTGTCATAGCTAATGCACCCATGGTGTCTATGACATATGCACAGATTCTTCATGGTCTCATGTTGGGTTTATATATTTATTTTATATATTGTTTATTACAAGATCACGCCATGGCCAGCGTCCACCTTGCTGAAATAGCAGCTGATTCTTTCCGAGCCAAGGCAAGTTCTGCACGCAACAGGAATTCTGAAGGGTTCCACTAGATACTGTAAGGGAAAGAGCTGTCTGTGGGTTTTAAGGTGGGCTGCACAGTCCTCAAAAGTGCAAGGTTCCACAAACTAGAAGACACTAGTGAAACAAAGTGCAGAAAGATCTTGAATCTTTTCCTCATACTTGCTGCTACAACCCACACATGCATGTCATAGAACAAGCATTACATCTAATCTTTCAGGTGCTGTCACTGTGAGAATGAAGAGTGATGGCCAGAGGATTTATTCAGAGGGGAGATAATACTCATAGAATTGTTTCAGTTGGAAAAGAGTTTTGAGATCAGTGAGTCCAACCATTGACTCAGGACAAAACCACACTGACTTATGCTGAATGACAAAAAACCCTAGCCCAACCCAAAACTTTAAGGACACAAAAACCCTGGAGTTACTCAGCTTTTGCTGAAACCTTGTTACACAAGATGCTTCTCACTGCCTGGACCTGTCTGTCCAAGCTTATCACATCCAGCACAACATACCTGTACCTGGCATTTGATGCATGTGGTGTTGCTAGTTTGAAAGAGATGTCTCATGACACTGGCTCAGACTCTGAGCTCAAAGGGGCACTAATTTCCAAACACATTCTTAAAAATTCACACACACACATGCAAAGAGGACTTTCAAGTTCATTTAAAAATAGATAAGTGTAGTCAGTGGATGACCAGCAGAGGATGTCTTCATTGCCTTTCAGCACTTCTGTGAGTTAAGAGGTACGCAGATATTAAAGCGAGCATTGCACTGCTGAAACAGAAATCCTCACCTAAGGGTAAGCGTTTAACAGGAAGGGAAAAGAGTACACAGAACACCAAAACTCACATCTCATAATTCCTCTGAAGATCTGAAGGTGGAGGGTAATACGGGGTGGCACTTCTCAGACCGTATTGCACAAGGTGCCATCCCTGCAGTGTGAAACGTGGATTCAGATTACACTGTGAATCCTAATTCAGGCTTTTGCTATACCCTGTTTTCATAGAATCATAGAATCAATAAGGTTGGAAAAGACCTCAAGGATCATCAAGTCCAACCTGTCACCCAAGACCCAAAAGTATTTATACAACATCCATTTATGCTATATGTTACATCCTACAGAACCCAAGAGTGTGAGCCAAACTGATATATCAACTATACACAGGGATCACTTCACCCACCACTGAAAGGAAGAAGCTGCTGAACTGCACATGGCAATCCTAGAAACCCTTTTATGAGAAGAAACTAAGACTGGATGAGGCACTTAGAGCCATGGTTTAGTTGATTAGATGGTGCTCAGTGATAGAATTGACTCAATGATCTCCAAGGTTGTTTCCAACCTGGTTAACTCTGTATTCCTATTCTCTGCATTCTGTGCAGAATTCTGCAGAATTCAGGATTTCCCCACTCCAGCTATTTTGGGAAATCTCATAATCACCACCAATTTTTCCCAAGTGCAGGTGGAGACCTTCAGGAGGACATTGCTCTGGATGTGCTGTGGTTTTCCAAAGGGAAAGCAGAGATCCAGAAAAACCCCACCAGGACTGAATGAAGCTCAGCAGGACCCCCAAGTGGCACTCCTTGCTGCTGCTCCATCAGTCTGTTCCACTGCTCTTTCAAAACACCTCTCCTGGAGCTTCAGTGCCACACCCTATGATTTATTCCAGCATCAAGTGGAGAAGACAGCCCCTGAGCTTTGTCAGTGAATTTCAGGCACAGCCAAGCAGGCTGTGAGAGGTGGAGATGCCCTCCCAAGACTAACCAAGGAGCCATCAGGACGTGGTGCACACTTGAGGCAGAGCATAAGAAAGAACAACTGGAGAGCCCTCAACATTCTCATCAACCCAGGGCCTTCAGTGGCAAGGATGCTATCTAGAAAAGCTCCTCTGGGTTAGATACAACCAACACATGGCAGTGTCAGAAATACCATGCCTAGAATGGGCAGATTCCTACCACCCGCCAGCACTTCCCCCTGCCCTTGTTCCGCAGAACCAGCATCACTTCATAGACCTCGTGCAAGGGTCTCTGCTGCATGTCTCTGGCAGAGTGAGTTCACTGCTGGAGCTCCTCTGCTATGAGGACAGACTGAGAGAGTTGGGGTTGTGCAGTCTGGAGAAGAGAAGGCTCCCAGGAGACCTTTGGGATGTTCAGACTGGATGTTAGGAAGAAATTCTACACAGAGAGAGTGATTACCTATTGGAATGTGCTGCCCGGGGAGGCGGTGGAGTCACCGTCATTGGAGGTGTTTAGGAGGAGACTTGATGGGGTGCTTGGTTTAGTTAATTAGATGGTGTTGGATGATGGGTTGGATGTGATGATCTTGAAGGTCAATTCAATTCCAACCTGGTCTGGTCCATTCCATTCCATTCCATTCCATTGGCCTTCCAGTATCTGAAGGGGGCTACAAGAAAGCTGGGCAGGTAACTCCTGCAGAATTCTGTAGGTAACTCCTGCATAACTCCTGGATGCCTTTCTAATCTCTAGCCTACAATCCCTACATATTTGGAACCAGTTTCAATAAAGGGTGCATGTCACTTTAAAGCAGGAACTAATGATACAGCAAATTTTATCCTCTGAGAGGCAGCATTCCTGAAATATTTTTTTGGTGAAATCTCTGGCAGCTAGAGGTCAGACTGCTTTAATTATACACCAGGAAAGCAAGTAAGTACTAATAAATACATTCACACCTGAAAAGGCCACCAGAAAAAAAAAAAAAGACAAAGGAGAAAAATGGAAGTGTGAAGCAGTAAATTTTTTAGTGCTTATCACATGCAGGAAGGTATCCACATAATAGACTTCACAGGACAAATTTATGATTCTGCAAATGTTCCCTTCATTTAAATCAGCATCCTTGTGACTTGATATCTGCAAATCACCCTACAAATCCTGATGGGCCG
Organism: Picus viridis; assembly: GCA_033816785.1. Taxonomy (NCBI): domain Eukaryota; kingdom Metazoa; phylum Chordata; class Aves; order Piciformes; family Picidae; genus Picus; species Picus viridis. The sequence continues at coordinate 34,287,968 of CM066588.1, forward strand.
AAATACTACATGCCACAATGGACCAGCTCATGTTCTTTCTTCCTGGTAAACAGGGAGCAGGATCTATCATAATGACACTGAGGCCTTTTTTCAGGAGCCCAGGGTCTGGCAATTATGCATATGAGGCTGAGTGTTTTAAGTCCAATAATGGGGCTTTAGTGATGGATGGATCATCCCTTCCTGTACTTCTGAGATGCTTGTGATAGCTGAATTGTCCCCAAGTGGCACCCATAAATTTTGGCCTTTCAGAAAATCCCACATATTGTGTAGGTATCACCCCAAGCCCTCGTTAGTTAGACTGTGACCTTTGCTGCGTGACTACCAGGCAAAAGCCTGGAGAAGGCCTGTGTTCGATTAACACTGCAATTTGTTCATTATCTCCTGACAGGAATTTGCAAGTGTCAAAGACAATTCTCTTATGAAAAGGTCAAGATCTGAACGGTGGGGGGAGAGGGCGTCACTCCCAGAAATTCTGCCCCAGCAGTAGTAACCACCACCTGAACCATCATCCACATCATTCTGGATACCAGAAGCCAGGAGCAGGTAAATGGCAATTTCACATAATTCATCTTCACAGGAGTTAAATCACTTCAGGATAAAAATGAGTTTTCTGCTTTTTTACTTAAAATTATGGAAATTGTTTCTGACAGCAAATTGCTCCTAATTAATTTACGGTCTCTGCTGGGAAAACGCACTGTACTGTTGGTTTCTACCTTCTACAGACTTAATTATAAAAAAAAGAGCAAAATTTTCCTAAACTATTAACTTCTCTGCTGCCAAAATTAAGATTTATAAGAACTGCAATGATGGCTGTGTCTGCTGTGCAACCAGTCTGAGCTTACACAGCACAAGCCCTATGTGGAGAGGCTGAGGGAGCCTGGAGTAGAGGACGCTCAGAGGAGACCTTGGTGCTCTCTACAACTACCTGAAGGGAGGTAGTAGCCAGGTGTGGGTTGGTCTCTTCTCCCAGGCAACCACGAACAGAACAAGAGGACATAGTCTCAAGCTGTGCCAGGGAAGATTTAGGCTGGATGTTAGGAAGAAGTTCTTCCCAGAGAGATTGGTCATTTGAATGGGCTGCCCAGGGTGGTGGTGGAGTCACCATCACTGAAGGTGTTTAAGAGGAGACTGGATGATGCATTTAGTGCCATGGTTTAGTTGATTAGATCATGTTGGGTGATAGGTTGGACTTGATGATCTGAGAGGTCTTTTCCAACCTGGTTAATTCTATTCTATTCTATTCTATTCTATTCTATTCTATTCTATTCTATTCTATTCTATTCTATTCTATTCTATTCTATTCTATTCTATTCTATTCTCTCACAGGCAAATGATCCCCTCCAATAGCACATGGGTAATACAAGGAGGATTATTGCCACTTTAGAAGACTCAGTTTTGTTTCATTTTGGACAAAAGTCAGGCTTCTACCATTGCAACATTACTGGACCTGGGGGTGCTGGTGGATGAGAAGCTCAACATGAGCCACCAGTGTGCACTTGCAGCCCAGATAGAAAATCACATCCTGGTCTACATCAAGAGAAGCAGAGCCAGCAGGTCAAGGGAGATGATTCTCCCCCTCTACTCCTCTCTGGTGAGACCACACCTGGAGTATTGTGTCCAGTTCTAAAGCCCCTATTACAGGAAGATCTTGGAGGTGCTGGAACTTGTCAAGAGAAGGGCCACGAGGATGAGCAGAGGGCTAGAGCACCTCTCCTCTGAGGACAGACTGAGGGAGCTGTGGCTGTTCAGTCTGGAGGAGAGAAGGCTCCCAGGAGACCTCATTGTGACTTTCCAGTATCTGAAGGGGGACTACAAGAAAGCTGGGTAGGGACTTTTTATGGTGTCAGGGAGTGATAGGACTGGGGGGAATGGAATGAAGCTGGAGGTGGGGAGATTCAGGCTGGAGGTGAGGAGGAAGTTCTTCACCATGAGAGTGGTGAAGCCCTGGAACAGGTTGCCCAGGGAGGTGGTGGAAGCCTCATCCCTGAAGGTTTTTAAGGCCAGGCTGGATATGTCTCTGGGCAACCTGCTCTAGTGTGAGGGTTCCCTACCCATGGCAGGGGGGTTGGAACTAGATGATCCTTGAAGTCCCTTCCAAACCAAACAATTCTATGTTTAAGCTGCCCTCTCCCTCTGGCATTGCTTTACCATTGCCTTGGATGAACTGAGACCTGCTGTGGATGATGGACATTCGGCACTGTTTTTTCCTTATCTCTCAGTTCTCCTATCTCCCACCTGCGGCTGTGAAGCAGTTAGCAACACTATAAATATTTCTATGATGACAGGCTGCCTTGTCACTAAGATGGGGAGAGAAAAGTCATTGTACTGAGAACTCCAGATTCACCATCTTGTGGAACTTCTATGACAGAATGGAGTGGACAAGAGGGAAAATAGGCAAAGCTGTGGACTCACAGTCAGATGAAATGCAGTCTGCAGCAATAAAAGTTGCATAAACTCTATCTCACAAGAAAGGTTATGAAAAAGAGAACCATTATTGCTTCCAGAAAAATGGACATCAGATTAAAATAGAAGAGATTGGTTGTTTGCATGCAAACAACCAATAAAAAGGAAAGCATCAGAAGGATCACATAATAATTGCATTAAAATTATAAGAGTAAGAGTGGCAGGTGAAGATCAGGACCAGGCCACTAGTACTTAAGGGGAGAAAAGGGACGTCTGTGGTTACAGGTTGGACTCGATCTTCGAGGTCTCTTCCAACCTTTGTAATACTGTAATACTGTGATACTGTAAAAGAGAAGAAATGCTCCCTCTTGAGCCACATACCATGGTTCTGTTGTAGCCCACCTGCACCTCTTGGACACAACAAAACAGCCTCAAACTGGTGGTTGCAGAGGGGCAGTGAAATGTCTTTCTGTGTGCAAGAAAAAAACTTCACTCCTAAAGTCATTGTTGCCATCTAGCCTGCAGGTGAGCCCAAGTGCCAAATTTCCTCATGGCAGCATGGAAGAAAAACATGTAGTGTTATCCATTCCCCACCCTGTTATTTTCTTGAGACACAGTGCATTCAATTACACTATTGGAATTCCACAGTTGTAGCTATCTTTTTGGCAGCTGATGATAAAACCTTTGATAGCGCATACTGGCGTTGGCAAAATGTCAAAAGATCTACTGTACGAGCACAGAAAATTTGACCCACTTTTGTAATACCATGAGGGTCAGAGTCTTACATTAAATCCAGTGGGAAAGTTTGGCACAAGCCCATTTGATCCATGATATTTAATTCTGTGAGTCAGATTTATTCAGCTGCTATCTGTTCCTAAGCTGTCCCTGCTGAATGATTCCCTTCGCTTGTTGTGTGTGAGAAAGCAGCAGATCACAGAAGAATCTAGAAAATGTTGTTCTAATATTTTTTACATCACTCCTTTGTTGACAGCTGTGACATTTAAGAGAAGAGAAAGATTGGTGAATGAGGATTCACAGCACTCTTGGTTGCCATCAGGGAAACAGTAGCATAGGCACACAGGGGATGTGCATATTATTAAAGTACAAACAAATACAGTCTAGGTTGTTACACTTTAAGCCCAAGACTATGGGAAAAGGGGCATTGCTGTCATCAAAGCAAACACTTCATATCCTCCTAGAGGAAAAAACAAGAACAACAAACAACCAAACCCAACAAATGGTAGAGTTCAAGAGTATATATCAGCAAATCAAGAGCAAACAAACAAATCCCTCAAGAATTTGCATAGCTATTAAACAAACAAAAATGTTTAAAAGCCAACAACAACAACAAAACAACCACCAAACCCAACCCAACCAACCAACCAAAATAAACCCAAGATAAACCAGAACAAACCATTTAAGAAGGACATCGAGACACTTGAATGTGTCCAGAGAAGGGCAACGAGGCTGGGGAGAGGCCTTGAGCACAAGCCCTATGAGGAGAGGCTGAGGGAGCTGGGGTTGTTTAACCTGGAGAAGTGGAGGCTCAGGGGCGACCTCATTGCTCTCTACAACTACCTGAAAGGTGGTTGTAACCAGGAAGGGGTTGGCCTCTTCTCCCCAGCAACCAGCACCAGAACAAGGGGACACAGTCGCAAGCTGCAACAGGGGAAGTTTAGGCTGGAGGTGAGGAGAAAGTTCTTCACCGAGAGAGTGATTCGCCATTGGAATGGGCTGCCCGGGGAGGTGATGGAGTTGCCGTCCCTGGAGGTGCTCAAGAGGGGACTGGACGTGGCACTTGGTGCCATGGTCTAGTTGTGAGGTCTGTGGTTACAGGTGGGACTCGATGATCTTCAAGGTCTCTTCCAACCTCGGCGATACTGTGATACTGTGAAACCCTCAAATTCATAAAAACCAAAACCAAACAAACCCAAAACTCCACATAGAAGAGAAGCATAGAATCAATAAGGTTGGGAGAGACCTCAAAGATCATCAAGTCCAACCTGTCACCCAAGAACTCATGACTACTAAACCATGGCACCAAGTGCCACATCCAATCCCCTCTTGATCACCTGCAGGGATGACGACTCCACCCCACACCCAAGCAATAAAAGACCGACTGGGGGGAAGTAAGGTTGTGGCTAAAAGGAAATTACACAGGCAGCTGATAAAGCAGGCAGAGCAACCTTAGCTCTGCCCTTCTAGTAACAATTTGACAAACAGTCAAAATAAAAGAAAGGCAAATCATTAGAGATCAGGATATGCAGGATTGCTGTGACCAAAAAAAAAAAAGAAAGAAAAAAAAAGCAGCCACCACAAACTATGAATACATAACTTGTCACTCAACAATGTCCCATCTTTCCTTTGTTTCTTATAAAAATCCCACTATTGCAATTTGCTTGGTCTAAGGGGACTCAATGATTTAATTTTGCAGTAGTAGTTTTTCTTTAAAATGTCAGCTGGTGATCAATACTGCTTCGTACCCACAAAAACCTTTCAACATGCCCTTCAATTAGAACTGTAAATAAAAACTTATGACGTTTATCAAGACATGTTTGATGCTCTTCACTGTCTCACAAAGCAGGCAAATATCACAATCAGAAGTCACCTCAGAAAATTATACCTGCTGCTTGCAGTCAGCTGGGGCTGAAACATTACTTCAGCTAACTTCTGCCATTAGAGGAAAAGCCTGAACTGCATGACAATTGTCTATCGTACAGCAAGCTCTGGCAGCTCAGACTGAAAGTGGCACTACCAAGTTTGGTGTTTATAAAAGGAAAAAAGGATATAAGAAATTAGTAATTACAGAATGCCACATATAATTTTGAAGGAAGAAGGAAATCTCTTGATAAAGGGAAATGTCCTCTTCTTATGGATAAAATTCAGGATGAGCAAGTGATTCACTGAATAATCTAAAAAGACATCAAAGTTGGCTAACGTATTATCTTGTCAGAGAGAGAAAACAACAAATTTAGCATGCAGTAGGAGACTTCCACCTCAAAACAGGTCCACTTCATGCAGAATTTGGGAGTTTTCTACTGACAGGCTAGGGTAGTGACACTGGCAGGAACAGCCAACAAAGCAAACGGCAAGTAAAACTCTTCACTACTGCAATGCGTGCGATGTAGGACTGACCCAAAGGACATCTGGCAGCTTCAGCTGGTGCAGGACATGGCTGCCTGCCATAGAGGATGAGTAAATGGACAAGAGCATATTGCACCTGCTCTTGGGCTCCTGCTGGCTGCCAGCCTCATTCCAGGTGCAAAATGAAGTGCTGGTTATTAACTATGAAGTCCTTGGTGATCTAGCAACTCAACGACCCCAGAACATCAAACGCAATGGCTCGGGATTCTTGTGATCTTTCTGCATGGTAAAATTATTGACCTAACTGAAATATTCCTTGATCTCCATCCTGACGTCCTTTGTGGCACCAGGCGGCTTCACGTCGCTGGTGCTGAAGGTCTCTGGGCACAGTGCTCCACCTAACGGTCCACCAGAACATGAACAACCTCCTCACGGGTTTCATTACGCGAGGCATCTTGGATCTGCCTTTTCTGTGATGGCAGCAGCGATTTCCTCAGAAGTCTTTCTCAGACGAATCAGTTTTTCATCAACACTTCAGTATAAGCAACAGTTTTTCAGACAGCAGTGAGTGTGCACTAAGGTTTTGTCTTTCCTTTAATGTTGTGACACGTGAATGCTTCCTGTGATGGGTAGCTTATAAATGTCTGCAACATAAACACAGTGGGGAAGGTGGAGCAAAAATGCTTAGAAAGATGGAACTGGAAAGCGCAGAGACCTTACTTGTCAGGGCAATGCCAGGCACCGATATAGGCTGGGCAGCGACTGGCTTGAGAGCAGCCCTGAAGAAAAGGACCTGGGGGTGCTGGTGGATGAGAAGTTCAACAAGAGCCACCAGTGTACACTTGCAGCCCAGAAAGCAAATCACATCCTGGGCTGCATGAAGAGAAGCATAGCCAGCAGGTCGAGGGAGGTGATTCTCCCCCTCTACTCCACTCTGGTGACACCCCACTTGGAGTACAGTGTCCAGTTCTGGAGTCTCTATTAGAGGAAGGATCTGGAGGTGCTGGGACATGTCCAGAGAAGGGCCACGAGGATGATTAGAGGGCTTGAGCACCTCTCCTCTGAGGACAGTCTGAGGGAGTTGGGGCTATTCAGTCTCAAGAAGAGAAGGCTCTGAGGAGACCTAATTGTGGCTTTCCATTATCTGAAGGGAGGCTACAAGAAAGCTGGGGGAGGGACTTTTTAGGGTGTCAGGGAGTGATAGGACTAGGGGGAATGGAAAAAACCTAGAAATGGGTAGATTCAGATTGGATGTTAGGAAGAAGTTCTTCCCCATGAAGGTGGTGAGACACTGGAACAGGTTGCCCAGGGAGGTGGTGGAAGCCTCATCCCTGGCAGTTTTTAAGGCCAGGCTGGATGTGGTTCTGAGCAATCTAGTGTGAGGTGCCCCTGCCTTGATCCTTAAAGTCCCTTCCAACCATAACGATTCTGTGATTCTGTGGCTGTTTACTGGGGAGAGGCCCCGGAGAGAGACTGTGCCTCATACTGCCTGTTCCTGAGCATGACACGGAATTATGTCGTACAAGTCACGTATCCCTGCCTGTTAATCATACGAGATGAAAAAGCCCTGATTCTTACATAAAGACTGAGATTAGAAAGTGACAAGTTACAAAGTATGCTGCTAATATTACCACCATTAGCATTAGGGAATAACCAACTTCAACATGAAAAGATTTCCAACAACCCAAATCCCAAGTGTCAAAACAGCAAGTCATTTTACAGGCTGAAGAGAACAGCCATCAAGTCTTTATCATGCCAAAAAAAGAGAAAGAAATAACCATCCAGCCCACAGAATATTCCCCACTTTTCTGAATGCCTGCCCTATGTGAGCTCAGTGACCTGCTGGCCAGTGATATTTTCTTTGGACTATCAAGTACCTGTACAAAGAAATGCTTTATATCCTGGATTCTAGTGGGGGCATACAATTTCACTATTCTGTCCTTCAGGTACAGGGCCTGAAGACAGAATTTCCCCTGGTTATTTAACAAAAATAAAGTGTTAGACTAACAAATTCACTAACTTGGTCAAAATCTTCCAGATGTGCATCTTCTTTATTATCTATTAACAAAAGAAACATTTGCAATAATTAATTTTGGAGATAAATTCTTGAAGTGTATTGCTTGTTGCCAGCACAAATTTTCCAGGGCAGTGTTAGACTGGCAGAGGTCAGTAATAATCCTCCTACCTGGATTTATCCTGGCTATTTCCACAGATTAAGGGAAACTGTGGGGTTTTTTTGTTTTGTTTTGTTGGGGTTTTTGTATGTTTTGGACTGGTTTGGTTGTTGTTAACCCCCCTCTCTTTTTCTTTTCCTGAGGTATGCATGCTTACTCTTAGAACCATAGAATTGTTATGGTTGGAAGGGACCTCAAGGATCATCTAGTTCCAACCCCCCTGCCATGAGCAGGGACCCCTCACACTACAGCAGGTTGTTCACAACCACATCCAGCCTGGCCTTAAAAACCTCCAGGGATGAGGCTTCCACCACCTACTGAACAATTTCAAGCTATTAGACAAAGGGTAGCAGCCTGCAAAATAAGTTCCTTCACTTTATATGAAAATAGGCAGACCATTCAAGGGGAGAGAGACTATTAAAATGTCTTCATCAGGGGAAAATTTGTAGAATGAACTCACTACTTTTTAAAGATCAGAAAATCTGTACTTGCAAGCAGGTATTATTAATCTTTCTGCTAACAGAACCACTTGTTCCAAAGGGGTGCATCGCATTGCTGTGCTTCCAAGATATAAGACGACAAATTCATTAAACGTCAAAGTAACTGTTTATACATCAGAAATGGAGCAGACACAGACTCTGATAGGGCTTTTTTTGTGTGTGTTAGGTAAGCTGCTTTCTCTCCAAACACCCACCCTGAACAATTGAATACTTGTTTGTGGGTCAGGAGAGAGTACATCTATAGGATGAAGTGCAAATCTTGGAGAAGCAAAAGCAGAACCAGGCAAAATTCAGGGTCTCTGCCAGAAAGCTTTTTACACAGACCTCACATGCCTCTGCTGGAAAAGAGGCGAGAGCTTTGCATCTGGCCAGTGCAGCTGCCAAAGCCACCCCAAGAGTGATAGAGAAAAACATAGAGGAGGAATGCCAAGGGCAGCACAAGCATCTCCGCCAGCACAGGAATGTGATGCCAAGTGAAGAGTGCAATTGCATGCCTCCACCTTGAAAATGGCATGCCTGTTTAACAGAGTAAATTTGGATGAAGGAACAAGTTGCCTAGGCACAATTTTTATGTTTTCAGACTATGTAAAAAGAATAAGTGACCAAAACACTTGTGTCTGCACCTATAGCAACCCCAGTGGTACTGAGAAAGCTGCCAGCATAACTAAATGAAACCTGCAGTGATGCCAAGCGCAGCCTTCAACTGGGCAAAATATTGCAGAGCTTGGCAGCTGTGGTCTCTGATTGCCATTCAAACAGGTGGAGAGGAGTACAAATGAGACCTTAGTATCTGGTGATCCCAGAGCCAAAGAATCAATGTATTGAAATGATAATGCCAGAGTGCAGAAAATGGTTTTTTAAAAAAAAAAAAAAAAGACAAGAATGAAGCTAAACTAGGATGTGAACAGCAAGGGTAGGCCAGAAAACTTTGCATCTCTCAACAATTAAATGGTAAAATCATACTGCACTTCTTATTTGTATTTAGGTCATGGACTTTTTTAAGGCGTAAAAGCACATTAGTATTGGAATAGCCTCTGGAGCAGACATTAACTCTGCCATTCACTGAAGATACAACATCAATGTTGTCATGTATCCATTTGCAAAAATCCAGATTATTCCTTCCTTTGATCCCTGAAAAACAGAAGCCTCAGATGCCTTTGAGAAAATATCCTCGTCAATACCAAAGTACTTAAAGAGCAGTCTGCCACGGGGATGGAAAGCACTAGAAAGCACTAAAAGTAGAAAATGGAACATTTAAACGGCAGCCTTCCAGTATTTCTTTAAAACAAAGGATCCACAGGGAATAGCAGCAAATTAGAGAACTTTTACTTTTACGTCTGCCATTGCATCACAGCCCAAGTTGGTGGTGAATGAAAGTCATCTCCATCTGCAGACTGTTTGCTGGCAGACTAGTTTAGCAACTGCACTGGTGGCACCAGTCCCATTTCTGGCTGTCACAATTGACACTGATTAACACCCTTGCTGACAGCCCTGGGGGAAAAGGCCGGTGGCTGAATGGGCATAGAGGCTGGATTGCCCTTTTCCTCCTCTAACGTTTCTCCTTCAGGGGAGGAGTTGAGGCACAGTGGGACACAGCTTAGCCTTCTGGGGCCTCATTGTGTCCCCTGCTGGAAATTTCTGGTCTACCTGGCTTTCTGCAAATTTATTCACAGGCAAGAAAAGAAACAGAAGGCACAATTTACAAACAGCCTAGAAAAGATATTACAAATAATAATTTGTCAGCAATCAGCATACTCCCCACTGAAAATAAAGTAAAAACCTATATAACCCAGACCCCAAAAAGATTATGGATAAGAAGTATGGTTTATATAATGCTATTTCTACTTCTTATGCAGAGGAGTAACTTTCTTCTAACACTGTTCTGGAAGTGTTAGGTTAACCTGTCAAATTTTTCAAGTCTGCCACTGAGAAGAAAAGACCAATGCTGTGATGAAATGTTCTCAGACATTTTTAATGTACCAGCTTTCTCAGAAGGTAGTGACTTTAGTGTGTCACTGAATGAGGTCTTCACACTCTTAAAGCTGATACTTAGCGTTCTGAAACACTTGAGTCCTTACATAAATGAAGAGTAACCCTGGAAAGTGGACCATGTTCATACTAAATAGGGAATGATTGCTACCAACTGAGAAATCATATAAACAGAGTAGTATTTCTGGCTTAAATCAGTCTCACATTTGGCTTTACTTCAGGCTCCTATCAAATAGATGATCTCCTTACAGACCATTTAAGGAATCAAAACTAAACACAAGAATAAATAACACAGCATTACAAACCCTTTATCATTGTAGCCTATCCACTGCAAGTGTTGACTGTTTCCCCCAGTGCAAGCAAATTAAAAAATGTCTTCAACAAGAAGCCACAGAAGTTCAAGGGGAGAAGAGAAAAAATGAAGCCCTTCATAAAAGGGAAACCTTTGAAAATAATCTGCACAGAAATTCATAAAGCCATAAAAAAAGTCATAAAAGGTAATGTCAGTGATACTTAGGAAATCCTTCCTGAAGTGAGATCCACTGATTACTGAGGGTTCCTCAAAACCAAAGCATTATCATTAGAGGAATGGACTGGCACCCAGCTAACCTACTGCCTCATTGCAGAGGGACCTCGACAGGCTGGACAGATGGGCAGAATCCAACGGCATGAGATTTAACACATCCAAGTGCCGGGTTCTGCACATTGGACACAAAAACCCCATGAAGTGCTACAGGCTGGGGTCAGAGTGCCTGGAGAGCAGCCAGGCAGAGAGGGACCTGGGGGTGCTGGTTGATGGTAGGCTGAACATGAGCCTGCAGTGTGCCCAGGCAGCCAAGAAGGCCAATGGCATCCTGGCCTGCATCAGGAACAGTGTGGCCAGCAGGAGCAGGGAGGTCATTCTGCCGCTGTACACTGCACTGGTTAGGCCACACCTTAAGTCCTGTGTCCAGTTCTGGGCCCCTCAGTTTAGGAAGGATGTTGACTTGCTGGAACGTGTCCAGAGAAGGGCAACGAAGTTGGTGAGGGGATTGGAACACAAGCCCTATGAGGAGAGGCTGAGGGAGCTGGGGTTGCTTAGCCTGGAGAAGAGGAGACTCAGGGGTGACCTTATTGCTGTCTACAACTACCTGAAGGGAGGTTGTGGACAGGCGGAGGTTGGTCTCTTCTCCCAGGCAGCCAGCACCAGAACAAGAGGACACAGTCTCAGGCTGCACCAGGGGAGGTTTAGGCTGGATGTTAGGAAGAAGTTCTATACAGAGAGAGTGATTGCCAACTGGAATGGACTGCCTGTGGAGGTGGTGGAGTCATCTTCATTGGAGGTGTTCAGGAGGAGACTTGATGGGGTGCTTGGTGCCATGGTTTAGTTGTTTAGGTGGGTTGGATTGGTTGATAGGTTGGACACGATGATCTTGAAGGTCTCTTCCAACCTGGTTTATTGTATTGTATTGTATTTCCAGCATCAATCAATGTCATTTGTCTCCTGAGAAGAATGCATTTGGCAATGGAGTACTGTAGTGTGCTGGGACACCCTGTGTACCAAAAGCTCTGATGTATGAAATGTGACAATGCTTCACGAAATTTCCTCCTGGGCTATCGAAAAGATAATATATGCATGTGCAATATTAACTGAATTTTTAAAATAATTTTTAAAAAAAGCTAAAAATTAATGTAGAATCTTGGTTTGTCAGTTTGAAGAGAGAAGTCAGATGCTCAAGAATCCACCCACAACAGGCTATTACCATACATGAGATGCAATGTAAGCGGATTCTGCAGAATACCTACTTATACACTTAACAGATCTCACGGCATGTTGAAGCCTTAAATATTGCTTTCAACTTTCAAGGCTCACAGCCAAATTGCAGGGTAGCAATATGTGAATTCTTAGAAGGCTAGTGAGCTTGTAATTCTGGTATCGTTCGTCATTTCTGATTATTAATGCCCCTTTTAACATGGTAAAAGATACTTTATGATAAAATAATTCAGGACGTGAGCACTTATTTCATTAAAAAGTGTATTACTAGCATTTCTGAATTGTTTCACGTGTGAAGATCAACACCATTTTGTCGAGTGCAGAAGTCCAACCTTCCAGCAACAAAGGGTACAACTACTAAATACTGTTCAAAACATAAAGCAGCAAGTACTTAGACGCTTGCCTTTCCACACGATACATTACAGTAACAGCTGTTATTTCACTTAGTTAATAGTGATTTTTCTTTCACTAAACAGCACTAAATCCGATTCCGTTTGAGAGTGCTTTTGTGGTGCTCTGAGTTAAAAAGGAATTTGGGAGAAACGTATTTGACAATAGCGAGTTAACGAGATGCTTACTTCCTCCGTATGACATCCTAAACATGTTCACTATTGAAGGCAGTCTCCTAACTATCTGCACTTCTCAAGCTTTGGTTCACATCCCAGAGCCATCCTGGAGCACACCAAATGGATTCCCCTTGGAGTAAATGAAATTAGAAGATGTGCTCCAACCACCAACTGGCAGTCAAGTCACAGGAGAGGACTAGAGCTGGTCCAATGTAAAAAGCTCAGAAATGCGCAGAATTGGTACGAGGACTTCAGTGCCAGCTCCAAAAATGCACTTCTGCCAGTCTGTACAATTTAGTAACCTAAACAGAGCTTGAGCAGCAGGAGCTGGGATTAGATTCGAGCATGTCTTTCAGTTGTCTCCACTCCAGAGGGCTCTTTGCATGCTCAAAGTAAATGCTTTCAGATATTTAAGTTGTATGGGGCAAAGAGGAATGAATACTTTGGTACTGCTTGTAGCAGTGACATAAGCAATGGCTGATGGGAAGTTAAATACTCCAGATTGCTTTGATTCCCTTCAGATTTGTTGTACACTATGCACACTTGAAAAACGTCATCTTATATATTTTTTTTTTCATTTTTAGGACTTTTTCCCCCAAAAAATAACATATCTGCTGATTCTCATTGCTGCTGTCAAATAGTCCGGACTGCCTCGACGTCCTTCCTGTGACATTACCGAGTATGGCAGAAAATGGATCAAATTGAGTTTCTGCCTTTCTGAGCTGTGACAAAACACTGATCCCCCACAGTGAATGCTGCCATTCTTTCAGGGGGGTGTGGGAGGGGGGCATTCCAAATTTTTTAATCCCAACTGCACTTCAGAAGCACTATAAGGATGAACAGAAGCAGTTACTTTCTGTTATTGCATTTGCAAGAGAAAAGGAGTGTATGTAACTTGTAAGATTAATCTCTCAAGCGCACTGACATTCAATGCTTTGCTTTAATCGTTTTGAATCTGAAAGTTAAATTCTATTACCCTCAACACAACTTGAATATGAACTCCTAAGAAACGCTCTTATTTGTCAAGTTGGCTGAGCAAGGAGAACGCTATCCTTACAGGGATTCCAAATCAATCCTACTCCAGGAGATAACTGCCACTACTAATAAGGATTTTGTTTGCAATTTGCTGTACATTTCCTCAGGATGTCACTTTGCTCACCAAACAAGCCTAGAGGCACTCCCTCAACTCCAAACAATATAAAACCATTAAACTCTTTTGCCTTGTTAAAGAGAAACACAAACCTCCAACTGACCAAATAAAAAGGTCCTGTAAAGCAGCAACTGCAGGCAAGCCATTTTTCTTTCGTGCTCTTAGCTTAGCGATGTGCACTCCCCACTTCTAGTTCAATCTTTAACTTCCCTGAGATGCTATCAGAGTTCCACATCTGAAATAAGAGTAACACAGTCTTGTTTCAGAAGCAAGCCTGCTCTGTTCACACCTTATCCTTCCAAGAGCTTTGGTTTTTTTTCTTTTCTGGGATAGATAGTGCAACATAGCCCAAGGATTTGCAGCTGTAGTTCGTCACATTGGACACTTTGTTCAAAGTGGAAAAGGAAGAACAGAAATGTCTCTTTCAGTAGACCGCTCAGCACTATGCCTGATCCAGCCATTTTTGGTTTTCCATGCACCTTCTCATTTGTCCATACAGTTCTACTAACTTCACAGGACTTCAGCAGACAAATTATTATGCTTTACTCCCACATTGCTCTCTTGTTTATGTCTTCCTTGCTTAACACAGCATGAAGTATTTTTACTAGTTCATATGGTGTAATTGGTCACCTAAAAGTCAAGGGAAAATATACTATTTGAGAGCTTACATTTGAGCACTGCTCTTGTCTTGAAACCACAATAAAACTTCACATATTCTATTAAGCTGTTAGCATTTATCCTTGGTAGCTTTTCTAACTATGCTGCTCTCTACTAGCATAGTAACTCTTCCTTTTAATCACACCCTGACAACACTTAGATTTGTTCATCTCCTTTGCCTAAAGGGCAGATGTTCCCAGAAATCTCCCTCTGATACCCTCCTCATTTTGACAGTGTCTGAGCATTACACAGAGACCCAGAGCAAAACAGAGCTGTAAATTATTTACCTACTCAAATCAAAACTCAGGCAAGCAACTACTTCATCCCTCTGTAGTAAGCAAGTTCATATAATTTCAGTCAGCCATGGAGAACAGCAGTTCAAATCATGCACCATCTAGTGTAGTTAATATTACTGTAAATGCCACTCTTTAAAGTCCAGATCATGCTGTACAAAAGATCCTTGCCTGTGGCCATGGGATTCCAGTCTTGATTGTGAGAGATACTCAAAATATCTTTTGACAGTACTTTGCTGTATATATATATTCCTGCTTGTAAATTGACTTCTTGTTTTGTGTTTACACAGGAACATAGCTCCCAATAAAGCCACTGAGTGTAGTTCTCTCATTTATACAGACACAAACACGCATGTGTGGTAGTTTTAGGCTATGCCTTTAAAATTTTGTTACAGATTTCAAGCAGAAAAGCAGAAGAATGTAAATAAATCACTATTGAGCATGAAGAGGAAAACCAAAGATAATTCTAAACAATTTCATTAAAGAAATATCTGCTATAAGATTGGCTGTACCGAAACAATCTTCCCTCTTCTCATCTCTTCTCTGCTTGCTTCATGCTCTGAAGGGATACTAATCTGTTTCTGCTTGACCTTGGCTGCCTTGTTTTGGTGAAGTCTAACAACTACTTTTTCTATGCTCCTTTCTCCCTTTTGGATAGTGGGTAGGGGGACAGAGGGAAAGCTTCCCTGGCCTCTGACCAGGGCGATTCTCATATTGTTTGTCAATTGTAAAGATCTGTAAATACAGCTTCCATTTGCTTCCAACTGAGCTGGTCTGGCAAAGTTAATGTTGGGGGAAATCTCAACCCACCACAGCATGAAAGGCTGCTATATAAAAGTTAAATCTCATATGAGTAAAAAAAGTAATTCGGGTCACTTATGTATATTAAAAATGGAATGCACACATGCTATCACTAGACTTTGAGTCTACCTTCAAATGCTTGTCACTTCACTTCCCTGTCTCTACTTTTGAAGAACTACAGTTTAAAGCCATGAATTTTAAAATGTGCTCTCCACTCCCTGATAGTTCAGTGCTTTTTGTTTGTTTGTTGGCTTTTGTTTTGTTCATTTGTTTGTTTGTTTTAGTAAATGGATACCAGAATAGCACATGATGAGGTGTAAAACATTTTGTGATGAAGTTCTGATGTTCTTCTTCCCTGTGTACATTCTGTGTATTCAGGAACATAAAGAAATACATTATTCTTACCTTTCCAGGCTACATCCAGTTTAATTACTTGACAAACACAGTCCCAAATTCTTTTAGCCAATACTGCTCCATGAAGCAGACTTCAGCAGCATTCCTGGCTTTAAGAAGCAGAAATCTGGTTTTTGCTAGACTGAAATGTGCATTGTGTTAGTGGATCCAGCCCACCAAGAGATCAAGGTTACACGGTGTGACTAAGCTCTCTACATCTTTCTTTACCACTCAACGGTGATGTTTTAAACACCGACAAATCATCATTAGAAATAGCATTGGGCCCACTACCGTGAAAAGAAACCCATTAAAAGAGCTCTATTCAAGTGAGATTCCCCCATGATGAGTGATTTGTGAGACATGTCAGTTGACTGATCTTTAACCTATTTAAAGCATTCTATGTATTTTAAAAGTTGTAAAGTGTTAAATCAAACACCTTCTAAAGATTATGCAGCTAACTTTATCAAATAAAGTTATAACATACTCAAAGGCTGAGAGAAATTGTTTGACAAATTCTCCTTCTCATGAAACACTGACTGCCTTTCATTAGTGTTTAACTTCTGCTAACTAAACTTCCATTAGTCTTTTAATTAGTGTCCTGGGAGTTGTTGTCAAAATACCAGTCTGTGGTACCCTGAATCACACAAGTTGCCTTTTTGAGCATTTACACAATAAAATGGCATCTCCCCCCCCCGCCCAGCTCTAAGATAGATTCAGTTACAATACCATGGGGTCAGATGTGATCACAACTCCTCTAGGACTCCTGGATGAGAAATGTCTATCTCAGCCTGCTGATTTTAAAGTGTTTAACCCTAACAGAGTTAGAACATCCTTTTAGGTTACTACTGAACTTGTCATCCCAACATGATAGAAACAAAACCCCAAAACTCTTACTGAGCACATCTGCCTTTTCTGCATCATCATTATGACTGAAACCATGTATCAATTTCATAGAATCAATAAGGTTGGAAAAGACCTCAGAGATCTTCAAGTCCAACCTAATACCTAACACCTCATGACAAAAAAAACATGGCTTCAAGTGCAATATCCAATCCCCTCTTGAACACCTCCAGGGACTCCACCACCTCCCTGGGCAGCACATTCCAATGGCCACTTACTCTTTCTGGGAAGAACTTTCTCCTCACCTCCAGCCTAAGCTTCCCTTGGCACAGCTTTGAGCTTCATCTTCTCCAGGCTAAGCAAACCCAGCTCCCTCAGCCTCTCCTCATAGGGCTTGTGCTCGAGACCTCTCCCCAGCCTCATTGCCCCTCTCTGGACACATTCCAGCACCTCAATGTCCATCTTAACTTGAGGGGCCCAGAACTGGACACAGTATTCTATTTAGAATAAAAGAGACCCTAGAAAATATAGTAAAACTAGAACTTTCAGCTTCACTGTTTTTTTTTTTTTCCCTTTTTTTCCCCACCTCTACTTTTCCTCTTCTTCTATTTATACTTAATAGCTATTTATTCAGTTTAGGAAGGATGTTGACTTGCTGGAACATGTCCAGAGACATGGTGGGTTGGATTGGTTGGTAGGTTGGACACGATGATCTTGAAGGTCTCTTCCAACCTGGTCTGGTCCATTCCATTCCATTCCATTCCATTCCATTCCATTCCATTCCATTCCATTCCATTCCATTCCATTCCATTCCATTCCATTCCATTCCATTCCATTCCATTCCATTCCATTCCCTATTCCCATTACAGCTAAACAGCTGATTTCCCCCCCCTTTTAAAAATGGATTTAATGCTCTCTTCAACGTATCGCCAAACTAGAATGGAATTTTAGCTAAAGGTTTTTGTTTCATATCAAGAAATGTAGCTTTGGAGATACAAAATTAATACATTTTCAAAGAAGAAGAAGGAGGAACCCCCCACATTTTCTGTTCAAATGTTTCCCAGGAAATTTCTACAGTTGAGGGAATTTACTTTCTCTTTATCCTTAATGAATATAAAGTCGTTACGCCGGGCCAGCGGTAACTTGTATTTATTGTCGTATTTATGCATCATCATGTGGTCCAAAATACAGTCACACAGCAGGGACTGCAGCATTTTTAACTATGAAAAAAAACCAACAAATATGAACTTCTGAAACTCAGTTCAAGCCAGCAGCAGATACACAGAAAAAAAATCCCATTTCTAGTTGATTTCTTTTCAGGTGGAAGCCATTTTACTGATTATCCTCATTGTCTTTCATAGTACTTGTGCTTGCTCTGCCACCTATTTTGAGAGCAGTCTATTGTTACGTCTAACTTATTCTTTGGTTTTCCTGATGTTCTCAAATACTCTGCATTTTTGACTGCCTTTGTGCTCTGAGGAGACATTTGTGATGAGTCTAAGACGTCACTTCTTAGGGTTAAAAGCTGTGTCAATACTGCTGCACAGAAATTGGGGGTAGTGCATCCATCCATCCTAAGGAGCTTTTAGCTCCTATATAATTAAATAGAATCCTGCAAGAAGTTACTTGCTCTCTGGATTTCAACATCCAAGGTAAGTCCATTACAGATGAATATCACTCTTGTCAGGCACATTTTAAGGAAATCAGGAAGCAAGTATTCTGGCTCTGAATCTGAAATGGACCATCTGCCTAAGCTGCATGCCCAAGTCCTGGAGAGAACAAAAGTTCAATTGTGTTTGTCTTCTCCATGTTTATTAGCAATGTCACAGCAGCACAGGACAGTCTGAGTTACAATAAAACAAATCAGGCCATATTATTGGCAGCATTACTAACATTTGTCATTTAACTCCACAGCCTTTGCATGTGCATATGAAGTGGGCTGGGTGTCCACACTCTAGTGAGGGAACTTTCTGAAGGTAGTATCAGCATGGACACGGTGTTTCTTTCTGGACTAGATCATCTATGAATAATAGATACAGATCAAATATAGGGAAAAAAATGTTCCAGCTTCAGCAGCCATTGATCTGCTAAGCTGCATCAGGCAACACGATGGTACCATTTAAAGTTTCAGGAACACACTGCAGATTTCCAAAGTCATTCAGCTGTTGGCTGGGTGAGGCTTGAAGCCAGACTGATGAGCTATGCAATCTAATTCCCAGCTTTTTCAACTGTTCATCTAGATAAGTCCATGTAGATACTGTTCATATAAACAGGAGCTCTTTTTTGGGTGGTTTAATTTGGCAAATAAAGAGAGAGCTAAATGCACAAATATACAAATTTTTTAATCCAAAGTGCCTCTTTCTGCAGCTGAAAATTTGCACTAAAGTTTGCAGTAAATAAGAGATAAAATATGTAAATATTTTAATAAAACCATAATTCAAATAAATAAGAGAAACTCCTGTTTTCACAGCTGGTCATTGGTGCTAATCACTAGCCTCAGACTTTGTCTCCAGGACTCAGCTGACAAAGGTAGCCATGGCATATTTTCTGTCAACAAGCCATTCATTTGTATACAAGATCCAGGCCCCCCTCTCTCCAAATGGCAAATTCAGTCAGCAGATTTTGAATAGAATAGAATAAACCAGGTTGGAAGAGACCTTCAAGATCATCGCATCCAACCTATCAACCAATCCAACCCACCCAAACAACTAGACCGTGGTACCAAGCACCCCATCAAGTCTCCTCCTGAACACCTCTAGTAATGGTGACTCCACCACTTCCCTGGGCAGTCCATTCCAGTTGGCAATCACTCTCTCTGTATAGAACTTCCTCCTAACATCCAGCCTAAACGTCCTCTGGCACAGCCTAAGACTGACACACAAAACATAACAGTGACGTAGCTTCACTGATCTCCTAAGGGATTTGCTTCACTTGGGACATGTACAAAAGCTTTTAATTACTTGCTGAATTTGTGATTTTTTTGTTTGTTTTGTTTTGTTTTTATATAATATCACCTGCTAGTGTTTTTCTAACTCCTCACTTTCAAATGGAACTTATAAACACTTCGATCTACCACCAGCCTCCCACGAAGTCCATTCACCAGCAACAGTAACTCTGGTAGAGCCAAAGTTACAGGAATGATGTTCCAATACTACCACTAATGATTTAATTATAAATGCCATCTTAGTAGACTCATACTGTATGTCAAACACCAAATGGACAGAAGCTGGGAAGTTCCTCCACTCCAGCATCTGGTATACTTCAACCTTGGTGTTGGGAAATTCTCTTTTCTGGGATAAGAGGTGGGGGTTGGTCTCTTCTCCCAGGCAACCAGCACCAGAAAAGAGGACACTGTCTCAAGCTGCCCCAGGGGAAGTTTAGTTTTGAGGTGAGGAGAAAATTCTTCACAGAAAGAGTTGTTGGCCATTGGATGTTGAGTTGCTCAAACATGTCCAGAGAAAGGCAACAAAGCTGGTGAGGGGTTTGGAGCACAAGCCCTATGAGGAGAGGCTGAGGGAGCTGGGGTTGCTTAACCTGGAGAAGAGGAGACTGAGGGGAGACCTTGTTGATGCCTACAACTACCTGAAGGGAGATTGTAGACAGGTGGGGGTTGGTCTCTTCTCCCAGGCAACCAGTGACAGAACAAGAGGACACAGTCTCAAGTTGTGCCAGGGGAGATTTAGGCTGGATGTGATGTTAGGAAGAAATTCTTCCCAGAAAGAGAGATTTGCCATTGGAATGGGCTGCCCAGGAAGAAGTCACCATCGCTGGAATTGTTTAAAAAGAGACTGGATGAGGCACTTGGTGCCATGGTTTAGTTGATTAGATGGTGTTGGATGATAGGTTGGACTCGATGATCTCAAAGGTCTTTTCCAACCTGGTTAATTCTGTAATTCTTTTTGACATACAGAATTTGACGTGAAAAACTGTGGAGGTTTCAATCAGAACCTCCTTCTGGCATGTGTAAACCAGAAGTAAACAGCACATGCATAGTATTGCACCTCAAGTACCTGTGACACACCTGACAAGACTTTGCCAGCTATATGTGGTCAATGCTACAAGACTCTCCCTCCATCTGTGTCCCCTCCCTTCAGCATCACTGTACCAGCACCATCACCAACGCTGCTTGCTGGCTTGCATGACCTTCTCCTCTCTCTCTAAATTTGCCTTGTCTACTCAGGTTGGAAGAGTCACAGGTATGAGTGATGAACAGGACTTTTCCAGGTGGAGGCTGTTCATACAGTGGAGGACCTACCTGCTGACTGATCTTTTGCTACCACTGTAACAAGCCAGATAATTACAAACTATCTCATGCCAAAGCGTAGAGGCCAAACTGGCCAAGATGCTTCAAACATTCAAAGATAATACTGTCAGCTTCCAAGCCTGAACATTAAAAGAGAGGAGACAGACCTTATTTTTAAGGCTCTGCTAGGAAAACATCTCTTGCAGAAAGTGAATAATAAATATACTGCATGCCATAGTAATGTGCATGGGGGGAGGTAAGGCATTGCTATAAAACACAGTATTCTAACTACTACAGATGTTGCTCCAAGAATTTACAGCTTTCTCTGAGTGCTTATCTCTCCTCACCAGTTTCTGCACATTGAATCACATTCAAACATGGGCCATTTTAAGCCATCTTTTTATTATTTTAACCCATCTTTTTGTTATTTTAACCGCCTTTTTGCCCCTTTTTCTTTAAAGCTACAATTAATTTCTTCTGTGTTATTCCCTAATGTTAAATAGATTCAAGACCTGTATTTACAAACCACATGCAATCCTGTTTTGGCACATGTAAATTACATGCAAATACATCCTAAATTAGTTTGTTTATCATTCCAGAATTCTAATCCAAAGGGTTTGGGTGGTGGGATTTTTTTTGAGTTTCGTTTTTATTCTGACGTGTTTACAAATGAGTTTGACTCTGGAAAATAACTTAATAAACTCAGGCTTAGCTATGCAATTAGAGGAGGCATCTGGGAACCATAAAACCTGGAAAACAATATTTACATCTTTTGTACATCCAAGATTCCCTCTTTTTTTTTTTTTTTTTTCCCTCTTATTTTTTCCTTGTTTTTTCCCCCTCTTTTTTTCCTCTTTCTTTTTCTTGTCCCTTAAATTCATCATTTCAAAATATTGCAGTTATTTTTGTATGAGGACAAGCAACCAGAACTCATTTTTATAACCAATGACCCCTCTCTCCGATGAGCAATTCATGGGGTAGCACCGGATAAAATGCACAAAGTAGTAGATTTCATTATAAAAGAAAAAAAAATAAAAAAGAGAATGAAAAATAACTGAATTAACATTGATCATGACTTTTCAACAGCATTTCTTATTATTACAGCCAGGCAAAGTCTCCCGTGGGCAGTAAAGCTTTCCCATGTATTATTAGCCCGCTACAGAAAGCTATGAAAAGACACAAATCTGTTTTGTCAAAGGACAGAAGAGCATTTAGTTATAAGAGAAAGTATGGTCATAATCCATTGTGAGGTTAAAGGTGAAGAAAACAGAACTATAACACAAAGCCTTAAGAGAGTAATACTCCTGCAGTTAATTCCTGAACACCACAGCAGAGCCGCCTGGTTTGTGGGAAGAATACATTCTCAGGGCAACCTGACATCTATGTGGTTTATATTTATTAGTAGCAGCACCATTATATAGCATCTCTACTTGTGCTAGGTACAAATGCACATGGCACCACGGCTCCTGTTTCTGGAGGCGTTTGTTGAGCTGCCACAAGTGTCCACATGTCTGATGTGAAAGCCAGTGCTAGGGGAGAGGTGGCCACCTCTACTTGGGTGCTGGGGGCAGAGTGAGGGGAACATCTTGCTTGGCTATACTGCTGGCAGTGGTCCAGGTACTCAAACTAGACTATTTAAAAAATGTTTCTAGCATACAAAAAGTTATTTTAGTGCTCGAATTCGAGGCCACCTGCTGGAGCAAGGAGTTTCAGTTCAGGACAAGACACCAATGCAATGTGTGAAGGTGCTCTTGTCAAATATTTGACATCAATTAGGGGTTTGGTCCAAGGAGGAAGCAACTTAAAGTGCTCCGGATCACATGCCAAGGCAAATTTGCAGGAGGTCTAAGATGCAAATGTCTAGATGACTACATAAGGATTTCTTTTACAACCAACCATGTGCCCTACCCCTCACAATCCCTGGGAGGAATGGCAAGCAGATGTATTTAGCACAAGGGACAGCAGCAGCACAGCAGAATTTAGCATCATTGAACAGATAATTCTTCCTCCCTTCCTTCCTTCCCCACTGCAGACATTATCCCATCCTGCCTTGTGCTCCTTCCCCTCCCCAGCCTTGCTCTTTTGCCAGCACTCTCTGTCTTGGCACTCACAGCATCTGCGCAGTCCAGCATGGTGTCCTGCACAGATGCCACAGCCAGTTGTAGCGTCAGAAGCAGACAGTGTTAAAACAGTATTTCACCTTCCTTTAACCTGCTTTTTAAGGACACTGCAGTGATATTACTGCCTAACAGGACTCACGTTATCTCCTTTAGCAGCATCTCAGATAACTCCCTTCAATACTGCACTGAGCTGCATGATGAACAAGTCATTTTTCCACCGTGGGTTATCCTGCACTTTTAGTCTGAATTCAAAATACCATCACACCTTCCCCATTCAAATCTCTCCTAAAAAAATCCTTTGTGCTTTCAAATTACAAGCTCCAAATAATAATAAAGGCCGTAGGTTATCCTTTCTTGTGGGTTTCCCACTGACCTTGGCTCACTGCTTTAACAGAAAATGTTCTGCATACCAAACAAATGAGCCTAGTGGCAATTCTTAGAAACAAATGAGCTAGGAAAATGTCTTTTGTGCAGTTCCAGCTCCCCTGTTCCTCAGTCCTATCCACTGCAGCTGTATAATCATCACTGTTTTGCCATTTTCAGTAACATCAGAGATTGGAGGGAAGGGACATAGGAGTCTAGAAAGCTACAGAGAGAGAAATGGGCAGTTTCTCAAAAATAAAATGCAGTTCTGTAAAAATCACCTTTTATTTTTGACATTCTCTTTTCAGGTTTTCCTGCCCACCTCCCCTTACTTTGTCTATTTAAGTCACCAAGTATTCAGAGGCAGCTTGGTTTTTACACTGTGCATCCAGCACGATGATATCCTCATGGACTGGGATACATGGGTGGTAGCAAAAAGGAAATGCAGCACAGTTACCTGGACATGCTGGAGTAGGTTAAAAATAAATAAATAAATAAATAACGGTCACAAGCAAAGGTTCAGGTCCAGGTGCAAATCATAGAATCAGTAAGGTTGGAAGAGACCTCAGAGATCAAGTCCAATCTATTACCTAATACCTAACACCCCACGACAGCTATACCATGGCTTCAAGTGCCACATCCAATCCTTTTTTGAACACCTCCAGCGATGGCGACTCCACCACCTCCCTGGGCAGCACATTCCAATGGCAAATCACTCTTTCTGGGAAGAACTTCTTCCTAACATCCAGCCTAAACTCCCCCTAGTGTAGCTTGAGACTGTGTCCTCTTGTTCTGGTGTTGGTTGCCTGGGAGAAGAGACCAACCCCCACCTGGCTACAACCTCCCTTCAGGGAGTTGTAGATAGCAATAACGTCTCCACTGAGCCGCCTCTTCTCCAGGCTAAATAACCCCAGCTCCCCCAACCTCTTCTCATAAGGCTGTGCTCGAGACCTCTCCCTGGCCTCATTGCCCTTCTCTGGACACATTTAAGTATCTCAATGTCCTTCTTAAATTGAGGAGCCCAGAGCTGGACACAGTACTCAAGGCGTGGCCTAATTCAGCAGTACTGAAATGGCAGCACCACAAGGAAAAAAACAAAAGAAGATGGTCAGGACTTCTGTATCTGACAATGCACCCAGATAACATGGCTTACTGGCATCTGCACCCACACCAGCAAGCCTGTTGCAGGAAGCACAGTTCTTGCTATTCAGGTCTCTGCTATCTCATGCATTTCTGCACTGTACTCCATTTTGTAGAGTCAATATAATCCTCTGCTTTCTTCCAGATTTGTAATACTCTGATTTTTCACTAAATCTTTTTCACATCACTCAGCAGATGTCTAAAGAAAGGGGGGGGAAAAAAAAAAATTCCTAAGTGAATGACTTTCCATACACATGCCCTTGCAATGTAAAATTTCATTACAAAACAGAAGAAGAAAGCTTTCCATTCTTTCTCAAAACATCTGATGCACAAAAAGGTGTTTGGGTTTTTTTGGGTTTGTTGTTGCTGGGTTTGGGTTGTTTGGGTTTTTGGTTTTTTTTTTAAGAAAAAAACCCCAACATTATTTTAAGTTTTCTTCAAGCTTATGATAAAAAGAGAAGCAAAACACACCTGTGCACAGAGTTGCTCATTCCCGCTCCCTCTCAATGAGCATTCTGCCCATTGCGAAGTAAAACAGAAAGCATCATGTGCAAACATTTACAGCATAAAAAGCCTCATCACCTGGGATCCTTGCTGCTTCTGAAATTTCTGATCAAAGATAAAACCCAAGGCAACTCCCTGTAATCAATTATGCACAGATAGTCCTCAGTGTGTGTGCAATTCATAAAAATAACACTAAAAACGTAACGTGGATTTACATGCAGCAATGAAACCTGGACATGGGCAGAACACTACTATTCCGATTGCTATCTTAAATCGACAAGCCCTGTTCTTCAAGCATGTCTCTGGCTAGACAATGCTTCCTTGAAAAAATTTCCAGCAGCCCTTTAGCTGCTCTCACTTCCAGCAGAGCAGCTGCAGAGACACAGCCCAGGACCCTGTGAAGGTTACTGCAGGCTGGCAGCCAGGGAATCAGCGCTGCAAGCAGCTGGACGCAGGCTTTACTTCTGTTTAGGCATAGATTAACCCCTGCATACAGCCCAAAAGCACTCATAGTGCAAAGAAAGCTTTATTTGGCAATCTGGCCTTTCTAAAAAGAGGGACTGCAATACATGCTTGCAAGCCAGAGACAGCGTGTAGCAAGCAGGGTGGCTTGTAGAAGTTTCCCTGTACATACAGTACCCTGTATATACACTGACTGGAGGCATACTGCAACGATCACCCTCCCACATCAGCCACAAGGGAAGCTGAAGATGTATTCAGCTTTCAGGCATGTGTGAGCACGCTATCATCATCGTCCTCACTAATACCAAATTCACACTTTGAGGCCTTCGCTGTGTCTGTTTCACTCTGCCTTATAACAGTCAAGTCAAGGAATTCACATGGCAATGCCAGTCCTTTCATCAACCTTACGCCCTCAAAGCCTGTAAAATATTTATATTTCCACCTAGGATTCATTCTTGTTTTGCCCTCGCTGACACTCTTTCATCATGGGTCTTACACATTTTTGCCTAGGTGAGCCCCAAAGAGTATGCAGTGACTTAATGAGCAGATCAATTACTGTTGGTAAGAAAAGATACTGTCTCTTTAAAGGTTATTTGAAGGTTGATTGCTATCTTATTGCTTATATCCTGCAAATCTATTCAGCCTTATGAATGAATTTGACCTTTTTATACTTACTGGGGAAGAAAAAAAAAATAAAAAATATATAGAAAAAAAAACCACCCAGAACAGAAGTTAATTTAGAGCTCTATAATACACCACTTTTTCCCAGAGAAATGAAAGGGCATTCAAATCGATACCTGCACAATAACACTCTGATGAATGTTTGCACCCAATTTTCTCATTTTGCTAACTTGAGATTGGGCATTTTGAATAGTTCTCAAAGAACATATTCTTTATGGGCTGTGAAGTATGTGGTATTGTGTCCAAACAATGCTAGAGGATAATCATTATAGGAGTATCACTGGGCCTGAAAAGGTCAGTTAGTTAGAAATGTCAGCTTTCAATGCAACTCTACCGGACCTTCCTATGTAAGGATCCAATTAAAGGGACATGCCAAGGTGCATGGAAACATCATGGTGACCTGGAATAGTAATAAGGTATTGTGGAAAAGCTTGATATTTTTCTTCAAAAGTAATGGATTAGCCTTTAGAACGTTTTCTCTACAGTCTTATTTTGACTTTGCAAATATCACTTATTCTACATGTATCCAAAAGAAGGTCAATCTTTTGGATTTTTTTTTTTTTTTTTTTTTTTTTAAATGCAAAGGTGGGGATGAAACAGCTTTGCTAAAAGTAAATGCTGAATGGAACAAAAACAGATCTGGTTTCATTGTTGGATTAAAACCAGTGTCATTTCAATAGATCTCAAAATTGTGACATTTGAGATGGATGTAAGTGGTGTTTGGGGAGAGAGATGGGGATAGGTCAGAGGACAGGCAGAAAGGTCAAGGTAGACTTATTTCCTTGGAATGTGTTGCAAGTG
This sequence comes from Picus viridis, assembly GCA_033816785.1. Classification (NCBI taxonomy): domain Eukaryota; kingdom Metazoa; phylum Chordata; class Aves; order Piciformes; family Picidae; genus Picus; species Picus viridis. The sequence continues at coordinate 34,314,885 of CM066588.1, forward strand.
AAGACTGTTCAGGAAAAAGAAGGTGGGAACAGAAACATCATTTGGTGAGTGTGTAGCATATCTGCAGTCATTATTCTGGGAAATGGAGAGGTATAAGTAAGAATTAGGAAGGTGCTGATCAGTATGAATAAGTAATTACAAGCAACAATATTACTTCTCCTTATCACAGGAAATGGAAATTCTCACAGCTCTTCAGATACAGTAAAGATGAGGAACTGGATACAGTCAAATTTCCTAATTAGCCTCAGGCAAGCTGAAACCAACCTAATGGCACAGGAGAAAAAAAAAAAAAAAGAAAAAAAAAAGGAAAAGGGCAATGTTTCTTCTCTGTTAGCACTTACCTGCTTCTGAAATTTCATCAAGTTTGGAACAAAGTTTTTCCCTCTAGCTTTAGGGTTCACCTAAGACTGGCAACACGTTGAGCTGAGACTTTGCTAGCCGTTGGAATGTGCTGCCCAGGGAGGTGGTGGAGTCACCATCCCCAGAAGTGGCCAAGAGGGGACTGGATGTGGCACTTGGTGCCATGATTTAGTAGTCATGAGGTGTTGGGTGACAGGTTGGACTTGATGGTCTTTGAGGTCTCTTCCAACCTTATTGATTCTATGGTAGAGAAATTCTTGTGCTGTAGGCTCAAACAAACCATTTGGGAACTGCTGTCCCATGGAACAATAAGCTGCTATCCCCCCACCGTTATTTTACATTATTGTGGGCAAATGGGTGAATTAACACCAGTGTCTTAGTGATATGAGAAATAATTTCACTCCCACCCACCACTGAGCATTAAAAGACTCAATTATTAAAGGAAAAGATAAGTAATTTCTTTTCTCCACCACCTTCCCAAATAACATAGTGTGTGAAGCTTCACTAACAAACACGAACAGTAATTATGTCAGGCTGCTGAAAAACTCAGACACTATCCCTTGACACATACTTAGACTAAAACCAATGTACTATTAATTAATAAGGACTAGCAAAAATAGTACCTGATTTTCAGCAGCAAACAACTTTCTGTCACATTTTATTACTCTGTGTCATTTTTACTAATACCTGTCTTATAGCTTCATGACTTGGAGTTCATATTATTTTCATGCTTCAATTAGAAAGAAGTAGATAGCCAGACTATCCAGGAAGGTAATGGAAAAGCCTTGTAGTAGGGCTTAGTGGTGGAATTTATAGTTAAATGAAACTTTCAAATATACTATAAAACTTCTTCTTCCTTTACGTAGTCTTGAGGTCTCATAAGCGGTAACATGTAGAAATGCAAAACTTAATCAGCTAAAAAATAGAGCAAATCTCACACATCACTTTATGCAATGCCAGGAGAGGAGAAATATATTTTTCCTAACCAGAGGAAATTAACTAGGCAACAGTCCTATATCTATAATTTAAAGCAGTAAAATATGTATGGCAGAAAACTAAAGCCACCTTAAAAGAATTCAGGGTAGCAGTGTATCACAAATTAATGAAATGGAGACATTTTTAGAGCATGCAGCACTGACAGCATTAAAGGGGAGAGAATATTTCACCACATAGATCAGTGTGATAAATACTTTTGAAATAAAGCTTTTTTCCCCCTGTTTAAAAGTGTGAGTGCCTGAATGTTAGGAGGAAGCACAGACCATGTCGTTCATGTTTCTGATCAAATCTCAATGCCGCTCCACAGAGACGAGGGATATCTTACTCTGTCCCTGCACGTAAACCTCTAACGCGGTCAGAGGAAACTCTGAGTCAGTCAAAAGGCAGGAATTATCAAGTCAGCTCCTATTTTATTTCACCTAAAACAGAGCAGAAAGAAACTCCAAGTACTTTATATTCCATGCTGTAGCCAAGGCGGGCACTATGGAATATTCAACCATCCCAGGTTTTTTAAATGCAATCAATTTACTGCTGCCAAATGTAGTAGGTTTATATACATCTGGGGAAAATGCACCCATGGTGCTGATGGATTTCTCCTGACATTGCACTGATTTCAAGAGAATGTTATTTTAAATTGGCAGTAGAGAGACTGGTGGAGAAGGATAAAACCCTGAGGATGGCTGAATCAAAGAGAATTTCAAAAGAATTTTCCTGATGGTTCTTGGATGATATCACATGTTAGCTATTTTCAAAGCCAATAGTTTCCAACACACTTCCATTTATGGTATCAATAATTAAAAAAAGCTTCAGTGGGAGAAGAACTTACCTTACTGAGAAGAGAAATTGGAAATCTGTGTTATTATTGTAAACACAGGAGATGTGAAAAGCTTTGTCTCCATGGAAAAAGCTATGGAAACAGGGATATCTTGTTTGCAACTACCGAGTGGTTATCACAATGTGATGTAGGTGGTTGTGGATGCTCGAAGTGTTACTAGAACATGATCAAGTAGAAATTAAGGGCAGATACTCAGCTCTTTGCAGGGAGGTAAAAATTAAACCTCCTCAAGATTTTATCCTAAATCCCAACTAGAACAAATGCTAAGGAAAAGATGTGGATAAAATTCAGAGGTAAACATAAGTTTAAAGAAATTGCCAAAACTTAAATCTCATTACGCCCCACTCCCTGCCAGCACGTCCCTGCCAGCTACTAATGAATTTTTAACATCTTTCCCCCACCCCACTGCACACATCAGCTCTGACTCTGGCACTCTGAACCGTACAATGCGTTATAGTCTAATTGTAACTCACATGTCAAGGGGTAAGAAGAAAGGAGTGCGGCGAGAGCATTGATAAATTTAACTTAACATTCCTCCAGCTACTCAGCAGTAAGGCAGAACAGTGAACTGCCCTCCACATTTTACATGGGTGTCAGTTACTTCAAAAGAATGTATCTGAGCACGAGCGAGTCTGCCTTGCTCCCTGCTCATGTGTCATTTGTGCCTGGCTTTTTCTGGAGACCACAGCAAAGCAAAGACTTCCTCCAGTTTAAGACACTTTGTGGACCCTTCAGCACCTGCTGAAAGCACTAGAACAGGTCAGTTCTAAATATTACAGTAGGAGCTGCACTTCTCACCCTCTGAATTTCTTCCTCTTTCTTTTTTCTTGGTCCATTATTTTTAACTAGAGCACCCAGGTTACAGGTTGATGATCTATACCTCTTCCATTTAACATACAAATGTGCTTTTGAGTCTGGCACCTCTTCAGTCAGGTTCTGCCAGGACACACAAGCTTTGCTCCATGTTTGGTAGCCATCAGTATTAGTGCAGCAAGCAGCAGTGGGCTGTCTTTGAAGGAGATGCTCAGCAGAGCACAGGCAGGGCAGGTATTCAGGAATTAGCACTGCTTCATAGCCACCAGTGATTCCCAGGGAACCATGCAACAGCCATGGCCACGAGGAGCAGCAGGACTGCTATGGTGTAACATTAAGGTTTCTGTGATCCTGCAAGCCCTGTTTTGAATGTCTTGGCACTTAGGTCTCAACACCCTTTAATTTACATTAATGGCATTATTTTATCTTGCAATTAATCTCATTAAGTGGCTGATCAGTTTTTGGAAATTAATAGATGTGACTCAGGGAGAAAAGCTGTTGTAATACCTAGAAGGGATCATCAAGCTTGACTAAACGTACAAAAACTAGTTTAAGAACTTCACACTCGTACAAAAGGAAGATGATCTTTGTCATGACAGCCGTGCAAATCACAGAGGTCACCTTTCCTTTTGAAGTCCTCTGTCTATTCTTACAATTAAGCAACAGGGCTTTGGTGGCTGATAATGCTAGTGAGACTCTGAGGACTTTTATGCTATAAATAAGGCTGAGTGACCTCCTCCCCAAATGAAGTCTCTGTGCCTTCGGCAAGGTGGAGAACAGGATCAAGTCCCACAAGATTAACAGCTGCATCTAAATAGCTCAGGCCCTAATTTGAATCAGTAAATTAAGGGATGACAGTGATTATGGATGATTTTAGCCATCATAAATGATATTATGACTTTGTAAAAGCAGACTGTTGATGTCAGATCTTAGAGCTAGGACTAAAAGAATGAAATATTTTAAAGCTGCAGCCTCCAAAAATAAATAAAAGCCTCGAGACTATGATTTGATTCATGTTATTTCTGCATTTGTTGGGCTTAAACTAGACCCTTTAATCCACAGGCTGATATTTTCCAATCCTACTGGCAACTGAGCACCTCTATTTTTTTCAGCCTCTTTTTGAAATCTCAGCTTTAGGTTCTTAGGTAAGTTTGGTCAAACACAGCATCAGGCCTCTTTTGAAAAGCCCTTTATTGAAAGCAAAACTGTAGGTACTCATTTATATAATCAGGGCACAAATTCTAATAGTTTTTCCTGTGTAGCCAATTATTATAGATTTCTAGGCAAATATCAAAGGGTAAAATGTATCCCAGAACAAAAAAAAAAACCCATGATTTGGAAATCTCTTCCCCTCCTTTTATTGCAGTATGTCTACCTATGCAATTATTGGAAGCTATTGTGATTCTTCCATCTAATTGCTGCATTGATTTAGCAGATTGCTGCATTAAACTGAGAGATCTGAAGCGATAGCTACTTACTGTGATCACATCCATGCACAAACCCAACTCAGTCAACCCTTTCACTGTTTTGGTGAACATTGCATCTAAAATTATAAGGGAGGTACCATAAATGTGTTTTGCAGGAAAATCTCTTGCTATATCAGTCTGGTCCTCAACCCTCCTCTTCTTTTATTAAAGTAAGTGTCTGTGGACTTGGGTGCCCTTACCCAAGAGATGACTGTTTGCTGTGATTAAGACCTTCAGAGATGCTTTTCTTTTTCTTCTAGAAACATGGAATGCTCAAGACATGAAAAATGTGCCATGTTTGTCCTTGAAGTTACAGTCAGAAGAGTGACAATGGCTGTATCACACTGTATTGTTGCTGTTATCAGCAAGTGCCCCTAGCATACATTAACATAATTGCAAACTGCATGAAAAGTGAACATGCAAAAAATGTGATGCAATTGCCAATAGCCTCAAACATCTGTCCTAACAAAGTGTTCCTCTTCCTCCTTGTTTTAATTCTTATTATTTTAACAAGGTTAGTGAAGGAGAAACCGTGTCACAGATGATATCTACATTTAGAGTGTCAGAACAATTATTGATGCAAAACTGTTATCCAGGCAAATGTGTGTCACATTTTGTTCACTTCCCATAACACCTGTTCATTTTGCTAACACATTATTCCCAGTAAAAGCCAGAGCTCATTAGTCCCAGTTAAAGCCAACCTGAAGGTTTAATATGTACATACATCTGAAAAAGCTAACCAAAAGGCAGCACCACTTGAGCACGGTGTACATCTGAAGCTGGTGGGCAACAAACTTCTGTAGCAGCGAACAGAAGAGAACAGAAGAGAATAGAATAGAATAGAATAGAATAGAATAGAATAGAATAGAATAGAATAGAATAGAATAGAATAGAATAGAATAGACCAGACCAGACCAGGTTGGAAGAGACCTTTGAGATCATCGAGTCCAACCTATCACCTAACACCATCTAATCAACTAAACCATGGCACCAAGCACCCCATCCAATCTCTTCCTAAACACCTCCCGTGATGGTGCCTCCACCACCTCCCTGGGCAGCCCATTCCAATGGCCAATCACTCTTTCTATGAAGAACTTCTTTCTAGCATCCAACCTAAACCTCCCCTGGCACAGCTAAAGACTGTGTCCTCTTGTTCTGGTGCTGGTTGCCTGAGAGAAGAGACCAACCCCCACCTGGCTACAACTTCCCTTCAGGTAGTTGTAGAGAGCAATAAGGAAGAAACTGAGCAGGATTCACAGCAATGAATTAAAAGCCACCCAGCCTTAAGAGCAGAAACCAAAGAGAGGCACTGTTCAAATGACCTGCATTTCAATCACGGTGCTGAGACCATCTAAAGGCACTATGCCACAGAGCCCAACATTTCCCAGTAGGACATGTTTTGATTTATCTCCTTAAGATGCAAATGACAAAAGCTATTACAAAGCATTTATTTAAAGCATTTTAATTTCCCCTATTTCCTAACGCACTTCAAGGTTCCACAGACCTGGACCTCCTGTTTTCCGACCATACGCATTGAGGGCCACCATCTCCTTACTCCCCAAACTGCTCACATCTGCCGCCAAGGACAGCCAGGCTTGCATTTCTGTGATACTTGAACACACACTGTGAATCTGAGGGCATCAGCCCTGCAGACATACCGCTAACTGTAACCCCAGGAGGCTTAAAGAAATATCAGCACTCAAATTCATAGAGTAAAGGTCTGAAGAGGCAGCTCTGTGAACGGATAACTGCCCGGGGCTTTGCCAAGCACAATATAGCTGTCACTTGTTATTACGTGAAAGATTTTCTGGGGAACAGTGTTTTTCATTTTGCATGTCAGAGACTGGGGGAAAAGAAAAAACAACCAACAAAAACCCAACACATTTAGACAACCATCTCTTTAAGAAAAAAGAGGAGAGTGCTGTGCAGCACAGCTCACTTACCAGGGCTGGTTATTGTCAGGAGGTCAAGGCGCCGTTTTTGCTGAAAAACAAATTATAACAGGAATTGTTAAAAGGGGACTAATTTCAGTGGGTCATCTTAGACCTGCAAAATGTTCTGACATTTATAGCCAAATTAATTACAAGTTACATGGCTCACAGCAACTCTGTTGGATGGGATCCACATGTACTCTATGAGGAAGAAAAAAAAAAGCCCTTGCTCAGTCCTTTTAATGTGTTTTTATTTGCACTTATAAAGTGTTACTATTTCTTTTTGGAACATACACTTGAAATGGATAGCTAGAAGCACAGATGGACCCATATATTTATAAAAGTGATTTCTGATTCCACATGGAAGAAGACAAGGAACCAAGACAAGTCTAAGTTCTTTATTTATATCAATCACTGACTCATACCCTGTATGTGATCAAACACAATTATATTGCCTTGGGGTGAACCTTTCAAAGACATGCAAGAGGATCTAGACAAACTCAAGACTGATGAAAGGAAAGCTTCTTTTCATGCTGAGTGCAGTCAACCCATGGATCTCATTACCACCAGATATCCCTCACCCCCAAAAACTTGCCAGACTTGATCATCGCTGGATATTTGTACAGAGAGCAATATACAGGGAGCTATTATAATGAATAGTCAAGTTTAAACAGAGGACTGATTTCTGGAAGGGCTACAAACCTTCAAAAGGCAAACCAACCAGTACCAAAAGAAGGTTAGGGAATTTTTTTGCTTGGAAGAAGATATCTCACCAATGCCTTGGTGATACAATAAAATACAATACACCAGGTTGGAAGAGACCTTCAAGATCATCTCATCCAACCCATCAACCAATCCAACCCACCCAACAATTAAACCATGCAGCCAAGCACCCCATCAAGTCTCCTCCTGAACACCTCCAATGAAGGTGACTCCACCACCTCCACGGGCAGCCGATTCCAGTGGACAACCACTCTCTCTGTAGAGAACTTCTTCCTAACATCCAGCCTAAACCTGCCCTGGCGCAGCCTGAGACTGTGTCCTCTTGTTCTGGTACTGGCTGCCTGGGAGAAGAGGCCAACCTCTGCCTGTCTACAACCTCCCTCCAGGTAGTTGTAGAGAGCAACAAAGTCTCCCCTGAGTCTCCTCTTCTCCAGGCTAAGCAACCCCAGCTCCCTCAGCCTTTCCTCATAGGGCTTGTGTTCCAAACCCCTCACCAACTTCGTTGCCCTTCTCTGGACACGTTCCAGCAAGTCAACATCCTTCCTAAACTGAGGGGCCCAGAACTGGATACAGGACTCAAGGTGTGGCCTAACCAGTGCAGTGTACAGGGGCAGAATGACCTCCCTGCTCCTGCTGGCCACACTGTTCCTGATGCAGGCCAGGATGCCATTGGTCCTCTTGGCTGCCTGGGCACACTGCAGGCTCATGTTCAGCCTACCATCAACCAGTACCCCCAGGTCCCTCTCTGCCAGGTTCCCTTTTCTCTGCAACATGTAGCCAAGGCTATTCACTGCTCCATCTTTCCAGTCTTAGGTGAGCTCCCTACCACTGCCTCTCTGTACCCTGAAAAATAGATCCATGTGCATGTGGATTATTATCATCCTTTTTCACCTTTCTGTGGGCTGAGAGCTTTGCATCACCACCAGGGCTCTCCCTATCTCACAAACTGTTACTACCTCTTCTTAATAGCACTTTCTAACTTACTGTTTTCTCCCTAACTTTGCCCAACATTAGTGTGTCAAGCTGGCATTGAAGGCTGTACTGTCCAGTTTGATTTCTCTCTCCTAATTTCCTCAATAATGTCTGTGTTACTTTCATTTATTGTCAGCCCTATTGATCTTTTTCTAATTTAATTCTCATCACACCATTCACTGTATTCCTGGGTGACAGCTGAAAGTCCTTGAGGAGGAAACATTGACTCAGTATTCCCTACCATGAACACTCTTCCTTGGAAATTATGACTGATGAAACTCCTTTCCAAACTCATCGTTTCTCTGAGTAAAGCTTCACTGGCTAAAGTGTATGGACACAGCTGATCATCCGCTGAATATACCTGAGCTGTATGCCCAATAGTGAATGTTGCCTGCTGGGAAGCTGAGTGGGGTGTCAGGCTGCAAAAACACATTTTCTGAAACCTCCCTGGCCTTCAGTACCTTAACTCTTGCAGAACACAAATCATATTTGTGGGAAAATTCATTCCTGTCTGTTTTCACAGGTACTCCTTGCTCTCTTAAGTCTGATAAGTCATTCTGAGGATGACCTTAACAGTGTGCTTGATCACATTTTCTTTATTATGAAATACTAATGACAGACTAAGCCAAGTCTCTTCCCAAGTGTGCAGGGGGAATGGTGAAAGGGAGAAGACACTGCTGCTGCTTTGTGTCACCTCCAGAAGAACCATTCAGAAATACAGTCCCCACTCTGCTGGGTTCTGCTCACCCTGTCCTCCTTTCCCAGGGAGGAATAAAGCAAAGCAAGCAGTCGTGTCAGCAAAGGACCCAGCTGCCTGCTGGGAGCCATAAGATGAAACACCTCCTAATAAGCTAAATTTTATATAGATCCTGTGCCTTAATCCTAATTCAAATGTACAAAACTATGAAATGCCAGGGCTTAGCACCTACTGGGCCAAAAGCTTTGCTTACATTTCTGAGCACAACTGGAACTCCAAATGCTGTATATCTAATGAACAGCTAGAGCAGAAAATATATATCCAAAGCCTACACTCTCTGAAAGCTTCTCTGCTGGGAAAAAAGGTAGAATATAAATATCCTGCTCAAAGAAGGTTGCAAAATGTAGAGATTCAGAATAGAGAGAAAGGCATGGAGCACAACTGGCCTCCTGACTCGAGTCTATTAACTAGGGTGAAAATAAACATGAAATAAACCCCTAAATAACTTACTTTGATACAGCAGGAAAACAAAAGCATATAGAATAGGCTAAAAATAAATAATTAAAAAAAGGTAAAATAAAATGCAATTATTCCAAGTCAAATGTTCAGCTTGTGACTTTTTTGCTGTTTGGATGATGCCTTCAAGCCAGCCTTGGAAAAGAAAATAAACAAACAAAAAACAACCCCCCAAAAAAGCCAACACAGGAACCAAATTAAATCCAGAGCCTGGAAATCTTTGTGTATGTCTTGAACTTTAAGCTCAGGGCTTTTTTTCTCTGACTTCAAGTGGAGCAGCACTGATCTTTTGCATCTAACACCTAACTGCTGCAAGGGATTTAAAATGCCACCAGGTTCTTGGCACTGGCTCCACCCAAATGCTCTGGGCTGGAGCACAATTATTACTGCCTGCCTGCTGCACTGAGAGAGAAAAAATTTTTTCTCTGCTCTGACCTTCACTGGACCTTGAAGAGGTTTCACTGATTTTGCTCAGCAGGGGAAGTTTGGACACATTCACCCAAAATGGGTGAAGAGAAAACAGCAAAGTGCACTGGAGAATAGTGCATTTAAACATGCAAAAAATGTACTGATTATGGGTCCAGTCACTTTGTGGAAATTCTAGCCTGTCTCAGATCTCAGGGGCTAGTTTTCTGTTGTTTCCAGGGCTCAGCTGGATGCAAGCAGTCTAGTAAGTAGATGGGCTTTTTTTTTTTTTTTTTTTAAATAAACATGCAGACACACTTATGAGTAGCTATAAAAGCAGCAGAATGTGAATTTAAAGAGAGAGACATTACAAGTGTCACAAAGATTAATAAAATAATGGCATCAGAAGTATCATGGCTGTGGGGCTTTACATATTTGCTTCTCCTTTCAGGGTTGAAAGATGCAAATTGCAGATGTTGCCCCCCTCCAGCATGATCACCCTCTCCCTGTTTTGACAGATTTCTTGAAAGGCTCATCTCACAAGATGTCTGGCTTTTTGTTGTTGTTGTTGTTCTGCCTGTAGTAATTTTCCACTCCTCAAACACCTGCCCCTGCAGAGATGTGTGGGACTATCCCAATCCTCAGACAGCCACCTGTCCCCCAAGAATTACTTACAACCTGAGCACTGGAAAGTAATGACTACTGTCCCTGGTCAGGCAAGAGGTGACAGTTTCCTATATGGCTAAGGCTGGATTTCACCTGCGCTGACAAAAGAGAAAACACTAAAATGATTTCCCCAGCATCAGCCATAATTTGCAAGAGGCAAACGGCAACATTCTCTGTCGCACTACAGCAGCTCTATTGCTATAATCCTGTCCTGCCCTTAAGGGGCAGCATTCTCATTTTCACTTTGCTGGCTATTTGGAAGCCCAGAGGCAGGAAGAAGCCACTGGTGATTCATACCCTCTTCCCACCTTGTGTAGGTTTTTTTATCCTTGCTACTTCCCAGGGGCGCAGTCCCTACAGTGCGCTGGGGCTCTGCAGCAAGCCTGCAGCAGATCGCGTTCACTTCCACAAAATTAACACAATCTTTAATTAATGCAATAAGCACTGATGAGTAATAAATCATATTAAATACAAGGAAGGCAATTTTTTAATAAATTAAGCATTGATTCACTCAATAAATATTAATCTACTAAGCATCAAGAATTCATTACATTTCAGAAAACTAGTTGGAAAAAACCTCACTGGTGAGCTGGTCTAAAGTGTGCAGAATGGTCCCTGTTCACCCATAATATACACTTATTTTTAACTAATTCCTTAATTTATCAAGTTAAACAACTTGCCTGAAAGTAAATCTGGATTATTATTCCATTCCAATATGCAATTTTCTCAACACAGATTCTAACTCACTCCTCAGATGGTTTGCTAAATTTTCCTTAGGAACTCCCTGAGTCCCTCCTTTCTCTTCCTTGATGTTGGTGGTCTTTAAAAATATTTGCTGACTGGCATCATTTCATTTTCACCTCAATTAACTCTGCAAGCATTGCAAAACTAGGGAAAAAAAAATTGTAGGGGGTGTAAATTACCTCATTCATTTAAATTTAGCTTATCTATGAGATGTTCTTTCAGACTTTGCTCTCTGCAGAGTTCCTCCAACCTTTTATATAGATGTGGGATGTGCTGCACTTGCTTTGACTCTTATCTCCAGATTAGCAAAAGAGAAGGAAAAAAGGCAGATGCAAAGATGCCCCAAGAGACTGATATGGAGCTGTTTCTGTAGCAACCGATGATTTTCTTCTCATGTTAGAACGAGCCCAGTCATATCTAATGCCGAATGTATCTGGGCCTCACTTGCCAGCCAAAGCTGTGTCAAGTATAAAGTCAATATAGTCAGAAAGAGTGATAAAAAGAAAGCAATTATAAAGTCATCTTCCTGGTCCTACACTCCTCCTGCACCCAGGATCTCAAAGATATTCTTACCCCTGCCTTCAGTCCCAGTGCATCCTTTGCAAGACCCCTATATCCAGCAGAGCTGGTTAGCAGAGCTGGGGATGGCAGCCAGGTACCCATGTATTGCATACGTGAGGCTTCCGTGCTGGAAGCTCCTTCAGCAGTCCCCTGCACCCCTGCCTCAGGAGACAGAATGCTCCAGCAAGGATTTCTCTAGACTGCAAGGGCATCTATACCTGCCTTGCTCTGAGTCTCCACATCAAACTTCTAAGTCCAGAGCTGAGATTACCTTCAGGTTTAGAAAGCTCTTGCTGGGTTTGTGCCATTTTGCTGCCTGCATTCTGAACCCAAAGGCAGGCTGCCCATCTTGCTAACATCTCCTGCCATAGTCCACCCACATGAAGCTGGAATTGACTCCCTGAGACCGCAGGAGGACTTTGTCTTTCTAAATGTGTTTTACACAGCCTGGTCTCGACTATTGATCTCCTCCATCTAATTTTATTGTGGTTTGAACAGGTGTCTCTTCAATCTACTCTGATGTTCAGAAGGTTTAAAAGTGAAAACAAGTGCATGGGGTTTTTAATTTATTTTTTTTTCCTGGAAGCTTTGCCACAAATTGTTACTAATTGTGACTTTCCCTTTTAACTTCTAAACTGCCACATCTCTTCCTTCTGTGCACTGACTGTTGACTTAAGAGTAATTGAAGCCAGTGCATCTTCTCATAAAATAAATCTGAGTATATATTGAAGGCTGAATTTCACATTTCTGTGCCCTTTATTATTGCCACACTCTGTAATGTCAATGCTTTTGAAAGCTATCCTCTAACATTATCTCATGAAAGAACCAAAAAGTTCAGAAAAAGATCAAACAGATCCCAGGTGTGCAGCTCAGCATGGTACAGATAGCACCACATGGCTGCCCATAACTACCACCACTAAATTCCTTGGGTTTGCACTGAAGGGATTTACACTGGAGGGAAAGGAGAAGGGAAAAGGTGAAGAGAGGTAAATGTTAAAGGCTGTGTCTTCTTCTTTCACATTACTACCTGATGGGTGACAACCTGTGCACCTTGGTGTGTTCTGCTTCAATGCAAAAGGCATTTATGTGACAGAGTGTAAACCTTCTAGTTGTTTATTGTTGGGCAGTTTAAAAAACATTCAGGGATAATCATAATCTCATAAAGCTTTCTAATGAGAGCTTAGATAAAGGAAGGTGCTAGGAAAAAAATACATATAACTCAGTGACCATTTCACATCTCTCTACTTTCTCAAATGCAAGTTTTACTGCTTTCATCCCCCTTGCCTTCAAAGTGCAAGACTTCTCTCTATTTCAGTAATGACCCCAATAAACTGCTAATAACTGAAGGGAGGTTGTAGACAGGCGGGGGCTGGTCTCTCCTCCCAGGCAACCAGCACCAGAACAAGAGGACACAGTCTCAAGCTGCACCAGGGGAGGTTTAGAGTGGATGTTAGGAAGAAATTCTTCATAGAGAGAGTGATTGCCCATTGGAATGGACTGCCTGGAGAGGTGGTGGAGTCATCATCACTGGGGGTGTTTAGGAGGAGGCTTGATGGGGTGCTTGGTGACATGGTTTAGTTGATTAGATGGTGTTGGCTGATGGGTTGGATGCGATGATCTTGAAGGTCTCTTCCAACCTGGTCTGTTCCATTCCGTTCTATTCTATTCTATTCTATTCTATTCTATTCTATTCTATTCTATTCTATTCTATTCTATTCTATTCTATTCCATTCCATTCCATTCCATTCCATTCCATTCCATTCCAAATCCTGTTGACATGGATAATTTGGTGAATTAAAGCTCCTTTTTTTTTTTTTCCCCTTGGAAAAAAAAAATCATGTTATGCCAAGCAATAATCTTTTATTCCCATGCAGAAATCACAGGCTTCATGTAATGAAGCAAAATCTCACATTTTATACTTCTTTTATGACTAGCTGCTGAAGTTTCCTGGGATGATGATAAAACAAACCAGTCGGCCTGTTGACACTTGACTGGTAGTTTAGTAAATTGCATTTGCTGTAGCCTACTCTGTGGAATCAATTATTGATAATATAGGTGTGGAAGAACACTTATAAAGCGGTTTGGGGTGTGTTATCACTCACACTAAGAGCAATAATGAGCATTTTAAAGCATTTTGGCAATGACCCCTACAGTCATTTGATCCCTGCAATATGTGGTAACTTGACCCTGTGCTAGTATCAAAACCAAGTGCAAATGATGAAAGGCAGTGCCAAACCTTTAAGCTGCTTTACTCATCCTTCCAGTTCACATATTCTTCTAGTTAATACCTGACACTTGCATATTTCTTTCCCAAAGCCTAAATGTCAGGGATACACAGTACTTTATTATTTTTAGAAATATTGCCAGAGAAGCAGCTAAGGCCTCTCCTTCTCCCACTTTTGACTCTTTATCTCGAGAACACAACACTAACATGTAAGGTTCTTACGTATCTGCTGTGCTATTTAGAAAGAAAATTAGTAGAATAAATGCTAAAGAAAGATTCAAAGGCCATGCAAGGTCTATTTAAGCACACATACACTCTGTAGAATTTGTAGTACCTATGGCAGCAGTAGTAGGTTACAGTCCCAAAGCCTTGTGAGAAGATTTCTACTAAAAGCAGCAGATTATTGTCTAAAGCAACAGCCACATGAGGCTAAGCAACCTTAGTGACTGTGCAGCAGAAGCCATTTGTAATGTGCGTGATCAACTTTGTTCATCACACAAATTCAGTTTGTTCCACATATTCTTGAGTGACATCTACTGGTGCTTTAACTATAGATAGCCTTATTTACTGTTAAAGATAGTACCCAGATTCTTACTGAACCGCTAGGAACCAAAAATCAGTTCATCAGCTGACTATAAATATTTACAATCACAACAAAAAGTCTTAAGACTATCTTATCTCTGGAAGGAAGGGAGTAACAAGCTGCTGTGGAATTAACTGATCCTGAACTTTGACAAAGAAAGTTATAATGACAGAAAGCCTCTTAACTTTTCTGTCCTTGTTGCACCTGTAAAATCACAAGTATCCTTATCCACCTCAGTGAAGAAACAGAGAGGCAGATTCATAGCAACATTATGGCTTGATGGTGTATGCTATCTATATACAGTGTACCTCTTGAGTTGTGCAGGTGAAAGAACATCCTTGATTAGTTTACAGTCTCTTTTCAACCCAAGTCAAGATAGAGGAAGCAAATCCAACCCCTGTATTGAACTCAACTGGCAAACTTGACTCAGCTCCCAGTTCCAAAGACTTCTGTCCTCCTTGGTAATTAAGGCCTAAAATGTTGAGATAAATTAACACACAGCTACCCAGTCCTCCAGTCACTCTGAGGCCTGTATAGAGTACATGAGAATAGAATAGAATAGAATAGAATAGAATAGAATAGAATAGAATAGAATAGAATAGAATAGAATAGAATAGACCAGACCAGGTTGGAAAAGACCTTTGAGATCATCAAGTCCAACCTATCATTCAACACTATCTAATCAACTAAACCATGGCATCAAGTGCCCCATCCAGTCTCTTCCTAAACACCTCCAGTGATGGTGACTCCACCACCTCCCTGGGCAGCACATTCCAATGGCCAATCACTCTTTCTGTGAAGAATTTCTTTCTAACATCCAACCTAAACCTCCCCTGGTGCAGCTTGAGACTGTGTCCTTTTGTTCTGTCACAGGTTGCCTGGGAGAAGAGGCTAACCCCCACCTGGCTACAACCTCCCTTCAGGTAGTTGTAGACAGCAATAAGGTCTCCCCTGATCCTCCTCTTCTCCAGGCTAAGCAAGCCTGCATATGAGCATATGGGGCACATACACAAGCACTGGTATGTCTAGCCCAGTAAATATTGGGGGGTGGGGGGGATGGATGCTACAGCAAATACTTAGTCTGTGCTTTGTTTTGCTCTCCCCAAAAAGCTTTGGGCTTGTGACAAATGAAGGAGAAGAATAAGGTCCATTTCTCCATGGTCTGACTCCACATCCAGGTTGGCATCAAGCCTCTTTGTAGTTCCACTAATAAAAGCATAGCCATGGCTACATCTATGTTTTAAATGAAAAATATGTACTTACACAGCAAGGATTTGGGATCTACTCATTCCCCAGCTTAACTCAGCATTTTAAAGGGTTTGTTTTGGTACCAAACCACCATGCAGGTTTTCCACAGTTTGGTGATTATTATGCAAATTGCAGAACCGTGGTTTTAATCCTGTGCTTGTGACATCAATTACTTAATGCCACAGAGATTACTGTAATGCCACAAACAGCAGATTATATCTTCAAGTACATAGTGAGCAGCAGGAGCTAATAAACTCTTCTCTTTACATTTAATTTATTTTGAAAAGGGAAAAAAACAAAACCAAGCAAGGACGGGGAAAACTATGCAGACCACACGCGGTGCCATTTACAACCAAAATCTATACATGATGCAGATTGCTTTAGGCATTGCACAGCCATTCTTTAGTTGTGAATTCCTGTCTTAACATTGAGTCTTATGAAGGAAAGGAAGAGCATTAGTGAAAGAAATTATGAACTTTGGAAGTCCACCCTTTGTTGAGGAGGGTAAGCAACAGTGTTCAATGAATGTTTAATTAGAAACAAAGCATATCTACCCATACCAGTAATAGGATATTGACTAACTAGCTATTGTTTATGGGCTGCCATAGATAACAGACAAGAGAGATTAACCTCCAACACAAGCAATTTTAAAACTAAACATGTGGTTGCAGGAGTCTGTGATCACAGTAAGTGAAGCACAAATCCAAAGGTTTACATCCCTGCTGGGCCCCATACAGAGCTTGAGGTTAAACTTCAGCTACATACACACAGCTACCTCTGATCAGCAAATACAATTCAATACAATACAATACACCAGGTTGGAAGAGACCTTCAAGATCATCGCGTCCAACCCATCAACCAATCCAACCCACCCAACAACTAAAGAATGCAGCCAAGCACCACATCAAGTCTCCTCCTGAACACCTCCAATGAAGGTGACTCCACCACCTCCATGGGTAGCCAATTCCAATGGGCACTCTCTCTGTAGAGAACTTCTTCCTAACATCCAGCCTAAATCTCCCCTGGCGCAGCCTGAGACTGTGTCCTCTTGTTCTGGTACTGGCTGCATGGGAGAAGAGACCAACCTCTGCCTGGCTACAACCTCCCTTCAGGTAGTTGTAGAGAGCAAGAAGGTCTCCCCTGAGCCTCCTCTTCTCCAGGCTAAGCAACCCCAGCTCCCTCAGCCTTTCCTCATAGGGCTTGTGTTCCAAACCCCTCACCAACCTTGTTGCCCTTCTCTGGACACGTTCCAGCAAGACAACATCCTTCCTAAACTGAGGGGCCCAGAACTGGATCATTTCTCCCAAACCTGTAGAGCTAACTAAATACATCTTGAAACTGCGTATTCAGTTCCAATGTCTGCACCTGACCCAGGCAGTTTAGCTACCAGCTAGTAGCAGTTCTGCTACTCTCTCCAAATCAGCTACTATTAATGTAACAGACTGTTATCAGGTCAGAATGGCCAGCTCACTGGTGGTGAGAAGAGTAACACGGGTTCAAAGAAGATACTGCTTGGGGAAAAAAATTAATTCTATGAAAAGAGAAAAAAACCCAAAGACCTAGAACCCTGAGGGAGTTACTAGAAAGTTTTCTGAAACACTAGAAATATTCACTAGAAGAGGTCTTCTTTGTAAGATGTTAAATACCTTCTTGCTTGGGGAGCAGCATGTGTTTGCACTTGGTTTGGCTTCTGCTCTGTATTAGAATTCTGCACAGGGCAGCACTTAACTGGTAAACAAAGCTCTGAATTACAGCATTGACACGATCCACTTCCTAATACACCTGAGCCCAGTCGAAAGAAAACACATCTTTGATAAACTTCTAAGAAATGGGACTACTGTGGTTTCACACCATAAGGATAGCAATACAAATGGATGGAGAAGAAAAGACATATAAAAGATGCAACAACACAGTAAATTCCTTCTGAATATGACATTTCCAAAAGGTGATTTTGTTTTCATGCACAAAACCTTCTGAATGATGTGTTAAAAAGTCCCTGTGATTGAGCAATAGTAAAAATAAACACGAGAAAACACAACTTCTCTAGCTGCCATTTTATCTGATTCCCTAGAGCCTAAATCTATTTCCCTCCCTGCCTTTACTTCTGATTTTGTAGGAGTTACCTGGTTGTGTTTACCTTGGGTGTTCTTTTCTCATAAGATGTTGGAGCTTGCCTGAGAACACAGCACAGCAATTTTCACATCATAGTCCTAGTTGTCAAAGGTATTCTGCAAGCACTCAAAATATATTCCTTTTCTATGCAAAGATGGCAATCTATATTCAAAAGCAACTGAGTGACTCATATACAGAGGTAATGCATGCATTTTTATTTAGAAGCCAGCCCCAATATTAGGATGTGTATCTGGTATCTCACATTCAACCATCTCAGAAAGTTAAACATTCAGCAGAGAGTGCTTCAGCTCTACAAGCACATCAGACTTCTTGCCTGTAAGCTAAAGTAGCTGAGCTTTTGGTATAACAGAGAGTAAAACCTGGAAGACCTTCATGACTGCAAAGTGGTGTGCATGAGGGCTACAGGCTACATCATCTCTAAAATCCACCTGTAGTGATATTTCCATTTGCACCATTTCTATTGAGTTTCAAAGCTACCAGTCACAGCTACAGCTCCATGCATCCAAGCATTCAAAAGGAAAAGTCAGAGCTTATTCTGGTTTGAAAGTTAATTATGCACTTACTATTACTATAATTATATACATGTATGCACTAAATACATTACATATATGTATATACAATCACAGACATATAAACATTCCTATAGATATATGCAGATGTGTAGATATTGAGGCATCTATTGATTTCTGTGTTGTACAGGGAAGAGCAAATGTTTATAACTCTGTATACATGTGCCACAGACATGGAATTGAGGTAGATTCTGCATTGTAGATACAGAAGAAAAGCCTAGGAAATATTCAGAATTGTCACACCTATCCAAGAGCAACAGCTAACAGCACCAATACAAACATGTCAGCATACACCTTTCCTAGTAAAGGCAGCTTCTCTTTAAGGAGCCAAAAGAAATCAGCGTGAGGGGAATCAATGGAACCAATTTTCAATGCACCAAACAGGACAATTTCATTTTTTAATCTTAAACTCTAAATTCACTGGCCCTCCACTCCCATCACATTCTCTTATCTTCTCTCTTTCCCAATTTCCTCCTTTCCTCCATCCAGCAGAAGTGCTATATCCCACTTTCATCTGCATTTTCAAACTGCTAATATCAAGGGAATGGAGATCAAAAAGATAGGAAACATCCAATGTCAAAGACTTTCACAACAGCTATACAAAACCCAACATCTTTTGTTTCACATCAAGTGGGACACTAACTCCACCCTCCAAGCTCTGCTCTGGCAGACAAGGTATCACTGCAGACAAAGACCTTTCAACAATAGGAACAGGCAGGAGGGAAGGGGAAAAATCACTGTGTGTCTTCAAATTTAATTTAGTTTCATTTCACCTGAAAATCTCCCCCTTCCCCACCCCCTCCCCCATCCCATCCCATCCCATACTGTGCAAAGTTCCTTATTTACTATATATAAGTCAAGATAATATGAAACAAGTGAAAACTAAAATTGAAATCTAGTATGTATGGACAAATATATGAATTTATATGTCTGACTGTTGCAGTCTCATCTAATTTCTAGCTTTTCATCTAATTTCAGTTTGAGTCTGTTTCCTTTCACAGTCCATGGCAGTGAGTTAGTTTTCCTATTGGTCAAAAAATCCATTTCCCCCCTCCCCAGACCAGACCACTACTTGTCATATTCACTTAACAAATGATTCAGAGCATCCCAGTCTCCATTCTTTCAAATTACAGCCTGTGAAAGCACTATCTGGAGAAGCCAAATGACAGTAATAAGAGTGATCTACCCCAGGGGTAAAAAGAACAATCTTACTTTCCAAACAGACCCCATTTAGTTCTGAAGCAGTTTTGCTGTAGTTTTCCATGGCAAATCCTCAAATCATTGCTAATTCCATAT
This sequence comes from Picus viridis, assembly GCA_033816785.1. Lineage (NCBI taxonomy): Eukaryota > Metazoa > Chordata > Aves > Piciformes > Picidae > Picus > Picus viridis. The sequence continues at coordinate 34,334,623 of CM066588.1, forward strand.
ATCTTAACATCTTGAGCCATAGAACTTGGAATACTCAGGCTGCAACCCATGTCAAAACTCCCAAAGACTAACAAGAGACTCCTTACAGTAACTTCCAGGGTCACTCTGCACTGTTTAGTGCAATTCATGTTTAATCTGTGGATGGTGTCTCTACAATCATTAAAAACAAAACAAAACACAATCAAATGGAGGCTATTGGAACCAAGGTAGCATCTAGTTCTATGCAGCCAAATTTGAGCAGTGATTCCTCACTTCTGAAATTTGCCATTCTAGCCCAAACCCTGACAGGTGCTTCCAACCACGAGAACAATTCCAGAGGTATTTTTATTCATAACAGTTGAAGAGAGCTCTGTATGTTCTATATATTATGTTGTATATAATGGATGTAATATATAATGTTGTATATAATATGTCATGGTATATTAAGGTGAAAATAAAGCTTTGTTCATCAAAATCACTGAGCTGAATTAGCTTGCCCAAAAGCAGCCTCAAAGAGAAATTTGTGTAAGAAAGTGAGGCCATCCAGACATCTCTATTTTGTTCCTCTCTTCAGTCCATGTCAGGTTATTCTGACTAATAAAATAGGGAATAATGCTTGTCCCCTACCCTTAGTGGAGATAAGGGGGCTAAAATCCTCTTTTCATTACCCTCATTAGTAACTGTTTCAAATTATCACTCTTTTACAGTTGCTCTATAAGCAATTCATTTGAAACCTGCTATCTGACATCTATCTGAGAGTGGTTAAAAACCCAGAACACACATTTGCAGAAAAAATCTGCAGGGTGACTGTATTGAGCAGCACCTAAAGCACAGGGACCTCAGTGGAAGGGGGAAGGGAACCAAATTCCCTATTAAGCAATTTTGGTATGAAATTGTTAATTTTACATTAAAAAGGTGTAGTTGCCTCAGGGCTGAGTTTTCCCAGTTTCTCTTGCTGAGGAGAACAAGTCTCTCAATCAGATCTCCAGAAGAAGAAAACAGGTTTATTCATGTAAACAAAGGTTTAACCATGAATATAGTGACTCTTTCATAAAGTTACTGTGAAGCTGTGGTTCTTTGGGTAGCACAGACATATGTTCATTTAAATAGTCTGTAATGTGGATGTTTACTTATGATTTGTGAATCATTCTGAAACTTCCAGTTGTCAGAAAATTCAGTTCTGTATTTAAACTGTTTCCAGAGCCCTTATTTATGTTCTTAACTTAGTAGAAAAACTTGAAGAGGTTTCTAAATATCCATTGAATACTGGGTGTTAACAACATTTATACATTTAAGAAAATCATTTTGCTTCCCCAAAGAGTACATGTTTTGCATTGAGCAAAAGAGCTATGGTATATCAAGAGTAACTCATGAGGAAGAATCATTGTGCCCCTGTACTCAACACTGGTCAGGCCACACCTTGAGTACTGTGTCCAGTTCTGGGCCCCTCAATTTAAGAAGGACATTGACACTCTTGAACATGTCCAGAGAAGGGCAACGAGGGTGGGAAGTTGTGACCGGTTTGGAGGCTGAGGGAGCTGGGATTGTTTATCCTAGAGAAGAGGAGGCTCAGGGTAGACCTTTTTGGTGTCTACAACAACCTGAAGGGAGGTTGTAGCCAGGAGGGGTTTGGTCTCTTCTCCCAGGCAATCAGCCCCAGAACAAGAGGACACAGTCTCAAGCTGCACCAGGGGAGGTTTAGGTTGGATGTTAGGAAGAAGTTCTTCCCAGAAAGAGTGATTGGCCATTGGAATGTGCTGCCCAGGGAGGTGGTGGAGTCACCATCCCTGGAGGTGTTCAAGAGGGGATTGGATGTGGCACTTGGTGCCATGGTTTAGTAGTCATGAGGTGTTGGGTGACAGGTTGGACTTGATGATCTTTGAGGTCTTTTCCAACCTTATTGATTCTATGATTCTATGATCAAGTCCATCACTTCAAACCAATTTCACATTTGCAGGAAAAGTGAACCAAGTTTCCATAGGAAAACATGTGAGGAAAATTTATCTTTGTTCTTTATCTGAACAAAGATCAACTGAGATGTATCTGAACTCTATTGTGTCAGACACCTATATTTCAGGCATTTTTACATACTGTTTTTTTAAAGACCAGCACAAACATAAATGGCAAAATTAGGTGTCAGATTCATTCCTAATCCCAGTGGGTTTATATTTTTCTTTTAGGCTTTGGATACATTTTCTCTTGAAATGTGGCTCCCTCCACCACAGACCTGTGGGCTCAGGTTGAAAAGAGGCTGGGGGACCAGCATGAGAGTACAGTCTGCCTCCACTCTCACCAGCACCAGCCTCCTTAGAGGCCCATGGTCATTAGAAAACAGCTAGTCTGTTTCCAAAGACCACTCTAGAAGATTGTCCCTCTACTGTGTCAGCCGTCAGATACATATCTGTGCTCATTTCCAACCGGAAAAAATACAAGATTTCAAATCTTTATATATCCCCAAATAAATAAACCAAACAGCTCAGACAATACAATAGAATTAGTGTTTGCAAATGAGCTTTTTAATGAAGCCTGAATAGATTTCCAGCCCACATGATCAGAAAGCTAAATAAAATCATTGGGGATTAGTGTTTAAAAGCTCTGATTTTAGGGCAGAAAAGCACTTTGTATGCTAGGAGCTGGCAAAGCAATGGGCAGCAGTGAAGAAAGTGTTAAGAGAACTGAAGATATTTTTGTAGAAGATATTTTATAGAAGTAAGGTTCCTTAAAACAGATAAGCAAGCAAACCAGCTCACTTAGCTCTCTGGTCAGCAAAGAAATCACAACTGTCAACTTTCATCCACCTTGTACTAGAAATCTAAATTAAAAACCAAGTAGTTAAGTTTTGATTCAAGCCATACAAACCTAATTTTCACTGGCCACAGCTTTTCCTACCTAGATGTTTTGGACTCTGAGGAACATAAGGTTTTCTAGGTTGGGAAGTGTTTTAGTATTGCTCCTGTGTCAACTTTGAATTATGCACAGATTTTTAAATACGGAACTGTTCCTCTGCTTCTGATGACAGACACATTCACATCACACAAAACTGGGAATGGGGAGAACTAAACAAAGCCAGTGAGTTCTGAATTGATCACCTAAAACATCTGCTGTATTGCTTAGGAATTGCAGCACATATGGTACACAGGAGTATCCAATATTTGAAGGCACAATACCTATGCAGAGCATCCATAAAATGTCAGAAACAACCAGTTTGCCCATTTCAGTCTTAATTCTCAATGTTCTTCTTTTAAGTAAAAGGCATAAAATTTTTTTGGGGGTTGTTTTTTTTTCCCTCTTTTGTCATGTAGTTTGATTGCAGTCGACTTAGCTCCTGCACCAAGACTCCTGTATGTTTCTGCACAGCACTGAGAATACTAATAGTGTCCAAAAAGACAAGAACATAATGGAAAAGAGAGAGGAAAAAGTTATCATCTAAATGTGATCCTTCCTGTCTCAGATAATCTACTCCATGCATTCATTCTGGATCTCACTGGTATTATGGTACAATAACAACACAGCAATCTTTACACGATATCTATTAACAACAATTCACCAATATGCATTTCTAAGCAGGATTTTGCACTGAGGCAACAACCCTGATGTATAAATCTCAAGTCTTGCCAAGATCTTGGACATGCCATGTTTGAGTACAGCTGACCTAGGGGTGAATTGCACATAGAATCATAGAATCACAGAATCAGTCAGGGTTGGAAGGGACCACAAGGATCAGCTAGTTCCAGCCCCCTGCCATGGGCAGGGACACCTCACACTAGAGCAGGCTGGCCAGAGCCTCGTCCAGCCTGGTCTTAAACACCTCCAGGGACAGAGCCTCAACCACCTGGATAACCCATTCCAGGGCTTCACCACTCTCATGGTGAAGAACTTCCTCCTCACATCTAGCCTGAATCTCCCCACCTCCAGCTTCATTCCATTCCCCCTAGTCCTATCACTGCCTGAGATCCTGAGAAGTCCCTCCCCAGCCTTCTTGTAGCCCCCTTCAGATACTGGAAGGCCACAATGAGGTCACCTTGGAGCATTCTCCGGACTGAACAGCCCCAGCTCCTTCAGTCTGTCCTCACAGGAGAGGTGCTCCAGCCCCCTGCTCATCCTTGTGGCCCTTCTCTGGACACGCTCCAGCACGTCCACATCCCTCCTGTAATAGGGGCTCCAGAACTGGACACAGTACTCCAGGTGGGGTCTCACCAAGGCTGAGTAGAGGGGAAGAACACCTCCCTTGACCTGCTGGCCACACTTCTCCTGATGCAGCCCAGGATCTGATTGGCTTTCCGGGCTGCAAGTGCACATTGAGAGCTCATGTTGAGCTTCTCGTCCACCAGCACCCCCAAGTCTCTCTCCTCTGGGCAGCTCTCCAGCCAGTCACTGCCCAGCCTGGATTTGTGCCTGGGATTGCCTCGACCCAGATGCAGGACCCTGCACTTGGTCTTGTTGAAGCTCATGAGGTTGACTTGTGCCCACCTCTCTAGCCTGTCCAGGTCCCACACTCAGATTCCTTTTAAGTAGTAATGTGTTTTTTGAGAATCTGGTCCTAAGCACCAAAATCTCACTCAACTATGTCATTTTGGTGCATCTGAATTTGCCTTTACAATACAATACAATACAATACACCAGGTTGGAAGAGACCTTCAAGATCATCGCGTCCAACCCATCAAACAATCCAACCCACCCAACAACTAGACCATACAGCCAAGCACCCCATCAAGTCTTCTCCTGAACACCTCCTGTGAAGGTGACTCCACCACCTCCACGGGTAGCCGATTCCAATGGGCAATCACTCTCTCCGTGTAGAACTTCTTCCTAACATCCAGCCTAAACCTGCCCTGGCGCAGCCTGAGACTGTGTCCTCTTGTTCTGGTGCTGGATGCCTGGGAGAAGAGGCCAACCTCTGCCTGGCTACAACCTCCCTTCAGGTAGTTGTAGAGAGCAATAAGGTCACCCCTCAGTCTCCTCTTCTCCAGGCTAAGCAACCCCAGCTCCCTCAGCCTTTCCTCATAGGGCTTGTGTTCCAAACCCCTCACCAGCTTTGTTGCCCTTCTCTGGACACGTTCCAGCAAGTCAACATCCTTCCTAAACTGAGGGGCCCAGAACTGGACACAGTACTCAAGGTGCGGCCTAACCAGTGCAGTGTACAGGGGCACAATGACCTCCCTGCTCCTGCTGGCCACACTGTTCCTGATGCAATGATGATTAAAGAATTCTATAGAATTCTACGGTTAGAGATATTTTGCCTTACTGTTTATAAAGGTGAAATATCTCTAATCACAGAATATAATATCTCTAATGATCAAATAAATCCTACTGCCCAATTACTGGCTTTGAACTCCCATGAAGTTAAACTGTTTTGTAAGTTTGGCTTTGATTTGGGGGAGATAAGAAACATGGGACTATCAGGCTCACTCAGACTACATCCCAACAGAGAAAAAGAGGTGCTGTGTAAAACCAGAGAAAATACCAAATGGGATACTGGCACCACAGAGTCATTGAAGCCATTTGGCTGAAAAGAAATTCTTCAAACAGCAGCTAGGCTAGGGAACAGTACAGGTTCAGAGAAGACAGCAAAGATCAGCCAAAATACTTGTAATTTCTCTGGGCCAGAGTTTCCTTTAACCAGTTCAAGCTCAGAAAGATGTAAGGGTGAACCATGAATCAACACTTAATGGAGTCTCTCCGGTAAACTTCTTATTTGTTGGCGTCTCTGTTACAGAACACGAGACAAAGGTTTTCCCCTAAAGATAAACACTAATAAAAGTGCCTCTAGTTTCTCACTTCTTTTGGACCTAATCCACTGGCAAAAAATCTGTAACAAGTTTTGTAATTCCAAAGTGTCTCCAAACTTTATTGAATAACTCCCTACAAGCGGTTACAAATAAGTCCAGCCCAGATTTACCTTTTAGATCATGAGACAAACTGGAAAGATCTTACTCACCCTTCTCAAACACTGTCTTTCATAAGGAAAAAAAGTAATTCTGGAATGGCTAAGAGGTGAATCATGTACCAATTTTGATGATTCTAGCTCACATAAGCAGAAGGCAGCACATACCATTTAAACAAAGTTCAGTGCCTAGCCACCATTGTCCAGTATGGCAGGATCATTATTTCCAACTCTGGAATGCTAAAATATGGTCTTTAATGAAGCCACATCATATACTTCATATTAGCCACCTGTATAACTCTGAAAATGAAAAGCTCATCTTCTTTTGTGGCCTGAGATCATTGTGAACCTGAAGAGAGCAAAACTCACAGCTTGTGTTATTGATGCCATAAACTCATTTTCTTCTAAAGAAACAAAAGCAAGCAAACAAACAACAAAACCCCGAGAATTTCAGAACAAAACAAAACAAAAAAAAACCCAAACCCCAGAAATTTTAAAAGAGCAGATCACAAAAGCAAAAAACATTACCAAGAGCAGAGATAATTCTGTGAGGGCTCCCTCTTTTGGCAACAACAGAAAAAAGCTTCACAGATCATTGCTGTGAAGCTTGTCACAAGGAGTTCTTTGCTTTCTGGACCATAAGCATCAACATGATCAACATGGACTGACCTTACTGTATTTTGCCTTTTAGAGAAGACCTCACCTGCACAGAAGTCTTCATTTACCAATACAGAAGAGGCTGTTACTTTTGTAGTTTGGTGTTACTTTGCTATCCTTTGATTCTGCAGAGACTAGAGCAAGAGAAACCACTCAAAATTCCACATTTACCCTCAAGATCTTGCTGGGAGCTCAGAGTTATAGGGCTGGCCAAAAGCAGCCAGAGGCAGAGGCAATTTGGTATTGCTTGGGATAAAAATCACAGCATTAGTCAAGAAAATAGGTCACAGAGGACAGGCCAAAGAACAATTGTGAAGAATTGCTTTCTACTGATTAGTCCCTTCCCGGGAAGTGTGCCAGAAAGTACAGAGGGTCCCTGAGAAGTTTCCTTGTAATGCCCAGGCCAAGTTACATTGTGTAGCTTTTCCATGGCAGCTCAGAGCTCAAGTTAAGCCGTCAAGTGGAAAAATATCTAAAAACTTTTTATCACTATTGGGATTGCTGGTATAAAAGCTTTTACCTGGACACAGTATTTCCCAAAGACTCCGACTGCACGGGAAGGAACATTGCCTTGAACGTGGGTTGCGTCAGCAAACTTGCCACACCCGACCTCCTAGTTGACTGGGGGCTGGAATTTCCAAGGGAAGCCTGTTCATCAGAGTTGCTACTGAATTTCTCTGTAAAATGGAGTTTGGGGTCAAAATGCTGAGCCTGCAGGCAACTGAAGGTAAGTTCTTTAGCATTTACCTGTACCAAAAAACTTACACCTAAGTTGGCCTTGGATAGGAAAGAGTGAAAGGCTTCAGTTAAGTTTTTCCTTTTACTTGCCTGTAATTTACATCAGCTGATATTCTGAAACTCTGGTTCTGTACCTTGGGAGCTTTTTAGCAGTTTTTGTTAAGCGTTATTGAAATTTGAAAGTTCATTATGTTACAATTTTCTCATCTAGGCCTCAAAGGCTTTTGCATTACCGCTGTCCTGTGGGGAAACTAAGCACAGGGGTACTGGTTAAGAGAACTCAATGAGAGCTCCTTAGAAACATTATAGGTATTATGGGTTCTTTCAGTTTGAATACCCTGTTGCAAAAGGCAGATTATTCTGGATTTATATACATAAAGAGAATATCATGCTCACTTTTTATTAAAAATTAAAATCATTTGAGTCACAACAGAAATCAATATACCACAATTTGAGTGAAGTAGAATGATGATCCTGTGGTTAAGTAATTGAAAAGGGAATTGAGTAATCTGTCATTCTCCCTGCTTTGGGCAAGTTAGCTCTAGATGTCTTAAGCACTGCATTGCAGGCTTCTAAAAGAGTTAGGCATCATGTTTTCAAAAGCAGTTTTAGCAAAGTAAGTCCACATTTTGGGTACATACCTAATCACAAGTCTGATTTTTTCCATTGTGCACATCCTGGAAGCCCAGCCTTTTTAAACACCTCAGACTGAGACATGAGCTGGTTAAAACAGCTGACCCTGCTGGTGTGAACAGTAAGGAGTAAAAGCATATCCATATGATCAGATACAGTCTAGTGTTGCTCACCTCTGAGCTTTCAAGTGAGAACCGACTAAGGTTCTAAAATCATTTGGAAATGTGAGCAAGGGAAGTAGCTGCTATCAGATCTACAAAATGTGCAGAACAGTGCTGAACTGAGCCCCTCCAGCTTAGAGCAATGTTAAACCTATCTGCAATTGACTTTGTAAAAGCATCCTAAGAAGTCTGAAACCTTAAATAGCTTTTGAAAATGAGACTGAACTTCCTAAAGTACTTGTGGATTGCTCTGCATAGTGTTGTGGAGGTCAAGTTCTAAGTTCAAGAGCTCTCCTGAAAACTACTCAGCTCAGCAGAATGGGTGTTATACTGCTTTTCCTTCTATTCTTTTCCTCTGCTACCAGCATAAAGTTTGTTCTATCTGGGGTAGCATCTTGCTTTCTTGAGATGTTACATCAAGTTTCATGTGTGCTCAGACTGTCCTTTTCTGTATGAATATACATAATTACCTACATCGCTGTTCATTTATATTGTGGCACAACTCAGGGGTGAGGTTGTCACAGATTGATAACCACTATGTTTCAAAGATTAAGGCAACACAACTGGGACAAGACAGATGGTGAAGACAGGCAAACCACAATGCAATTCTGTAGGAAAATACATATGTGTAAACAGCGTAGGCAGAGGTCCAAATAAGCTCCAGAATCAGGGCTGATGCTTTTTTTCATGCCATGCCATCAACACCTTTCTCACATTTAGCTGCAACATCTTAGGAAGAGGAGCATTTGCCTTCATTCTGAATTTGCCTGTCTTTTGTCACAACCTTCATTTCCTTGAATGGCAGAGTTTTCTATCTATAGAATCCTATTCTATAAAATGCACCATTCAAGCTTCCAGCAGACATGTAGATTAGCCTTATTCTAAAGCACCTCATCTCTATTTATCCTGGAATAATTAGTCACGTAAATTAGAAGTCATTACCAAAGGCTACAAAACCCTTTAGTAAAGGCTTGCTCACAGGCTAAACATGTTTAAAGTACTGTTAAGGTCTGAGGTTGGGAAGAGAGGGGTATGTGGGAAAGTTGGGGGAGGAGGGGGAAGTGGGGCAGAAACATCATCACAGTAAGAAGTAAATTCTGACACAGAAAATGAGGCTGCATTAATCTGTATTCATTCCCAAAGAAAGACTTATACTATTGTATGCTGCCACAGTGATATATAACAGAGGACATTTAAAATGCCAAGCCATAAAAGTGCATTTTCTTCATTACATTTTCACTGAATGCTTTGATCTTCCCATTTTACACTATAAGTTTGATTCATCATTACTTTCCAGTAAGAAACTGCCACATTTGATTGTGGAGGGAAGAATTCTCATCTAATTGCAATTTGTAAGCACAGGATTTAGTGTATTGTTGCCTGAGAAATGGAACTGTCTAAATTATTTTCCCTGAAACTAACATCCACAACAAATAAAAGCAACATATGATAGCTGGGCATAATTAAAGAAAAATGACACCTACTGTTACATGAATAAAGAAAATGTGTTGATGACAAGGAAGGGGGGGGGAATGTGATTTCCCTACAGTTTTGGTGAAACACAGAAGCATCACATTTTAGTTCTTTTAACACATTTGTTCAATGAATTGGAAAAAAAGCAATCCCATCCTCCAAACCAGCCTGTAATGTACAGCTATTTCCCTGCAGTCAGAGCAATGAAAGTCAGACATTTTGGATTTACTGTGCATGCACAGCAGCCCTGAGTGTCTGGACATCAAGCAGTCTCCTCCAAGCAATGGCACAGAAAACACCCATGACAATCTCCACATGCAGAAAATCTCCCTTAAAGGTTCCTGTTTACAGCTTCACTTTCAACAGCCATTTTGATCTGTAAAGGTGCCTATACATATACCACACAACCAGTTTTCTAAACAACTTTCTGCTTCTTCAATCCTATTCTTTTTGCCTTCCCACTTTTCTTACTCCCCATCCTTACTCCCTCACTTGTGCTTATCTACTCCCTTTCCTAATATTAAAGAACTTATAGGAAACCACTCCTAGCCAAACATGCAATGTTCTGTTATCATTTGGCATTTTACCATCGAAAGCTTAGACTATTTCTCTTTTCCTCCTTTGTTTTCAGCACTGTCCTGGTTTGCTCCTCCCCACAGGATTCACATCTTCATTACAGATGCACTGATAAACTACTTTTCAACGCCATGTGGTATGAATAGGGTTATGCAATTCACCTATCTGTAGCAATCCTTGATAACAAATATACAGCAATAGCTCCGAGAGATGTATTATTCCCCATTCTCAGCAGCATGACAACAGCACAATTTGTAACCTGTTGGAGGAACTTCTATAGTGACATTAGCAAGTTTTCCAGCCCACCCTGAGATCCATTCTGCTCCAGCTACTTTCCTGGTGACATGTACTCAGCAAAGTTTAGACTGGATATTTCCACCCAAGTTGTCAGTGCAGCAGAGAAGATACATTCAGAGCACAATGTGTTATATAGTTATAGATAAATGTACCTAGACTATTATTAGCTAATATAGATAATAGCTGCACAAAGATCTTAATAAATTTGTGTGATAACAAACACCTGAAGCATTTGACTAATGCTTCACTTTTCACATCTATAATATCATGTTACAACTTGATTCATTACCTGAGCAATTGTTTTCTGCACTGGCAACCACTAGGACAAACCCCCAGTATTAGGGCAGAAGAATTCTGCTGTGCACCGTATGTGGATATCACGTAACATCCAGGAAATTGAGCTATAAGAAAGCACTCTCAGGGCTGGTACTGTGGTTTCTAACCTGCACTTCCCTCTCAGCTGCCACTGAAAGCAGCTGTCATAAGTTCTCAGGTAGCCAGTATTATTGCCTGGAGGCAGAAGTACCTTTTGACCATTTCTGTATGTGGAAAAAGACCAATCAGATTACAAAACACTTACTGACATTAAGCATCCATTAGATGATCTCCCAAGATCCCTTCCAACCTCAATGATTCTATGAAATATTCTTTTATGTCAATAAACACAAGCAGATCTGATCAAATATTGATTTCCAGCACTACTCTTCCCGAGGCAGCATTCTTTCTCTACATAACATTGTGAGCTGGTCAAGTGATGGGGAGGATGAGGGATGTTTTCCACTACTGTGTCTCTCTTCTGAAGCCTTAGGGGGTTCTTTACAGATTCAAGAGAAACAAAACACACATGGCTTTGAAGAGAGCACTTTCTTAGGACTGTCAATATTGCCTGAGTTTGTGAGCTTTCTCTTGGACTATTCAAAGGAGAAGTTCTGTACCAGGATCTGGATGCCTTCATTTGCACCTGAAGGATTTCACAAGCTTTTTCCCCAAATATAAGATATTAATCAAAATAAAAGAAACCAACAAAACTTTCCTCAGCATCCTAGCCCAGGCATAGCTTTTTCCTAGAAAGGGAAAACCTGCATTGCCCTCAGGAAATTATAGGTATTATTGCTGGTATTAAATTCACGTGGGAGATGTTCAGATACTGAAGTGTGGGATAAATACTTTCAAGTGTCTGGGTGAAAGGACAGTCCTTGACTGATGCTATTGCAAATGTTTGCCAGGCCTAAGCAGATGGTCTTTATCAAACCAGCAGTTGGTAGCCACTTGCCTCCTGGGGCTCTTCACAACAGTGTTGTGGGGTCAGGCAGCTTTTCTAGCCTGTTCCATGGGTAAATCCTGCCCAATCTTCTCTGGTTTCTCTTTTTTTCACCATCTTGCCTTTTCCCTTCTACACATCAGGGTGCATTGCAAGGAGAAAGCAGGCTGAAATTCCTGTCATCTCTGATAATGTCTTAAGGGCAATGGAGCCTTATATGTTTCATTCACTTTGCTAACTGTACAGCATTTAAACCTCATCTGAATTGGTAAGTAAAGAATATATCCCTGGAGCTGCAGAAGACAAATACAAATTCCCACTCCAAAGGTGTACATTTTAAAAGGAAGGTTAGGAGAACACATGATAAAAACTCAGAAGGATGAAGTGTAAGCCTTGCATGTAGCTGATTGTTTTCTCCTCAGAAACCATGGCAGAGAGGAAGCAGAAAAAGACATGGTGATTCCACATGAGTAGCGTAGGACACAACAAGGAGAGAGACCCTCCTCTGCTCATGCGGGAGCAGGAGTTGACATTTTCCTTTCTACTTCTGTAGTAAGTTTTACTAGGTTTGGGAAGATTCCTTTGAATTCATATTGAAAAAAAAAATCAAAATTCGACCTTCTTCAGTGGTAACAAGAGCATTATTTATTTAGCTTTCAATTTCCCCTACAAATCTTGCAAAGTACAAAGAAAAGAGTATTATAGTGCAGGGCACATCACAAGCATTTGGGAGAAAAAGGAAAGAAAAAGAAGAACTCTCCTACTGAGCTCCTCTCTTTCAGAAGCATCTTTCTATGATCAGGAGTGAGCTCTTTTGATCTTTTTTTTTTTTGTCACTGCTTTCCTACATTTTACCAATTTTATCTTCCTTGATTGTAGAAAACATTTGCAGTCATTTTTAACCACTTCATTAAATTGTTCTGAAATACAAAGAATTTTAAACCATTATGCCACTATGATGTGGAAAAAAACCCAAACAACCAAACATTCTAAACCATACTGGAGCTATTGCTGTGAAATCATAAATCAGCATCATCAAAAAAAAAATGAACCTTAATGTCTTGCTCTGATGTAGGAGGATCAGTTTTTGGCCTTCTATAGAGCTTGTAATCTGCTAGGCAAAAAGTACTAAGACTGATTGAGAGACAAATACACTGACAGGGTTTGAAAACAAGTATGGTAAAGTCTGAGCATACTCAAACCCGAAATTAAGTCAGCTGAGTCCTGCAGCTGTTCTCTACTTCTGAAAGTCAAGTGCCCATTTTTAATGGAGAATGGCGAAATACCACGTGGGGATATAGTACAAGTTAAAGTATTATGAAGACAAAATACTAAGTACCACTTTTTACAGTACACACCATTTCATCAGGGCATTTTTAATCAGCATGCCTCTGAGAGAACCGAGCTCAGATCCACAATATTTAATGTCAATGGCTGCTGGTTAGCAGGGGTGGCAATTCTGCTTAGTGGGGACATCTTCCAGTGATTTAGCAGTGATTAGTTTCTCAGTCTCCTGCTGACTATTGCTGCTCCTTTCTCTAACAATAGCTGCTTGCTTTCCTCAGCTCTTTTGCGTGTTAAAAATTGGTTTAAACGGTGGTTTTTTCCAGCACTCCCCTTTTCCTGCATTCCTCATCCTTTTCCAGAGAGAGCTTTGGTCCCAAGGCCTTTGGAAAGGTCCTACTGCACAATCAGATATGCTACAGTTGCCCAGTTGGTAATCTTGCACTGCCATGGGAACGCTCAGTCCCTTTCCCAATGCATTCAGCATTTAATTTCCCCTTCCTGAACATATATCCAGTAGCATCAAGACACTGTTGCAAGTTTTCAGTTGCCTCAGTAGTGTTGTCTAAGAAAGGGAATTTTCTGAGACCTATTTTTTAGTTGAGCAGAGAGCCAAACAGTAGCTGCCCATGGCTTTTTGGCAATTTTTGTTTGGTCTTTTTGTTTGGGACAGAATCTTCAGTTCAATCTTCAGTGTGCTCACACAGTAAACACCAATATGTGTGTTAGTGGAGCTGAAGTCTGCTAAAATTCCAGACCAATGATTTCAATCATGTACTTCAAATATGTAATACCATTTATACAATAATACAATACAATAAACCAGGTTGGAAGAGACCTTCAAGATCATCGCATCCAACCCATCAACCAATCCAACCCACCTAAACAACTAGATCATGGCACCAAGCACCCCATCAAGTCTCCTCCTGAACACCTCCAATGATGGTGATTCCATCACCTCCCCAGGCAGTCCATTCCAATGGGCAATCACTCTCTCTGTAGAGAACTTCTTCCTAACATCCAGTCTAAACCTCCCCTGGCACAGCTTGAGACTGTGTCCTCTTGTTCTGGTGCTGGCTGCCTGGGAGAAGAGACCAACCTCCACCTGTCCACAACCTCCCTTCAGGTAGTTGTGGAGAGCAATAAGGTCACCCCTCAGTCTCCTCTTCTCCAGGCTAAGCAACCCCAGTTCCCTCAGCCTCTCTTCATAGGGCTTGTGTTCCAAACCCCTCACCAACTTCATCGCCCTTCTCTGTTTGACCGTCTGTTTCTCCAACTTGTTAAAACAATGTCTGATTTTTCTTGTGTGTGGGTGGGGAAGGCTAGGTAATGCTTCATTTAATTACTAGGAAAAAACAACTTGCAGATTATGGAAATTATTTTTATTTGAATATACTAACAATGTGGCCTGAAAAGAATCTTGATTTAGTGAGGAAAAAAATAACAGAAACAATCCTCCTTCTTTGTTTTAGAAGGCAACCAGCACCAGAACAAGAGGACACAGTCTCAAGCTGCACCAGGGGAGGTTTAGGCTGGATGTTAGGAAGAAGTTCTTCACAGAAAGAGAGATTTGCCATTGGAATGTGCTGCCCAGGGAGGTGGTGGAGTCACCCTCACTGGAGGTGTTTAGGAAGAGACTGGATGGGGTACTTGGTGCCATGGTTTAGTTGATTAGATGATAGGTTGGACTCGATGATCTCAAAGGTCTCTTCCAACCTGGTTAATTCTAATTTGCTGGTATTCAAATGGCATCCATAAAATGATGGCATTTAAACACTTTTTAAAATGCAGAGAGGAAAAGAGAATATAGAAAGCTGTGGATAATTCAATATTTCAAAGGCTACAGCCTATGAACCCAAGACAATAAGGACTCTATAACAATGGAACTCCACAGTGTACATAAAGTTTTGATATCAAACTTTATTTTTTAATCAGAGAATGAATTTTATCAGTGTTGGTCTAAAGTAACCTTGGGCACTGTTAAGATGGCTAAAGGGGTAAGAAGCTTGGATAAAATAATTGCATATGAATCTACAAGAAGAAATTGGATTTGATCCCAAGTACACGTTGAATATATTACCACCAGGCTATTTCTTAAATACTTGCTGTAAGAGATTGAAAAGTAAGAATTTTATTGGGCATAACATGCTCATTTTTAATAAACATTTAATAAATTGTCTTTCTATTCCTGTAAAGACTGCAGGAGAAATTCTCACTTGATGTAAATGTTTCTAGATTTGCATCTTCAGAAAATTACTGGAAGCAAGACCCACAAAGTCTCTGTGTTTGTATCCCTGGATTGTAAATTACAAGCAGTTTCAGAACAGAAACACAAAGTGATGAATCCATTCACTGTTGAATCTTGAGTTCAGCTGTACTGCTGGATTGATGATATCTAAATTTAGGTACTCAATTTAGGAGCTTTTATTAGCTGGCTAGTCTCCCTTCTTAGTAACGTAAAGAAAGATTGATCCAAAGAGCGATTCAGAACACACATGTGAGGTTCCTACTCTGAGTGACTCTCAGGTCTATAGAGTCATTCTAAGGCAATCAACATCTTTACTTACATGCCTTGGTCAGACAGTTAGGGTCTAGAGTGCCAAGATTTTTCAGCCTTGCTCCAGTTTCCTGCATCTTTATAGTGAGCACATTATAATACACCTGGAAAGATATGCTGAACAAGTGGTGAATATCCATTAGAGACTAAAGCTCCTAAGACTGGGATAAGGGTACACTTGGACTTCTCACTCATAAAGATGCTGCCATAACAGAGTCCCAGACAAAGTATTATTGAGGCAACTTGAAACAACTTTAGGTGGAATCACCATCATTGGAGGTGTTCAGGAGGAGACTTGATGGGGTGCTTGGTGGCATGGTTTAGTTGTTTAGGTGGGTTGGATTGGTTGATGGGTTGGATGCGATGATCTTGAAGGTCTCTTCCAACCTGGTTTATTCTATTGTATTCTATTGTATTGCTCAGAAATCATTTGGTGCAGTGATTGGGATAAGGCTGTTTGTGATTTTTGCATGTTTGTATGTGCCTATTCCCTGTTTCATAGGACTGACTGATTTCATAAACTTTGATTTTAGAAATTAGTCATCTAGTGCAAGACAGTCATCTTAGTTCTCTTTAATATCTTTATTCTCTTGGAAGGATAAAATCACTTTTGTAGGATGAATCTTTTCAATTCTCTCAGCTAAATTCCTTAGGAGAAAGCAAATAATCTTTTAGAGCTTCCTGGAACACAACAGCCATTAAAAAAAACTCCATACTGGTGGCTTTAACAAGGGCTCAACCATGGTTTGTCATCAGATATAATGAATTCCACACTGGAGCTTGTAAAGACTGGAAGGCACACAAGGACAGCTACTTTCCTGGAGCATCTGGTTATTGATGCTTCCTTCTGGATTAGGTATTTTAAACTTAATCTGGGTAGGACGATTCTCAACACAATGGTAAAGAAAGGTGGTAGAAACATTCCTTTCCAGTATAAGTCTCTTTAGCAAGAGATGCTACAAAATAAGAAAAAAAACCCCTAAAAATAGAGAAAGCAATTTTGAAATACTTAGACCATATTACATAAGCAGAAATAACAAGCAAAACAAGCCAGATGAATTTCAAGTGGCACTAAATATAACTTCATAACTAACACCATTCTAAAAAGAGGATTTTTTGAATCAGAAAGCCAGTTAGCATTAATGGACATAAGTTCTCTGAGAGACAGCAAAAGCAAAGGAGGTTAAGGGTTGAACACATTTTGTTCTGTTTATTCTCTGAAATCCAATTAACTTCAGTTATTTGAGAAGACAAAGCTTGAAGAACACATCAGAAGAAATGTAAGAGAGAGAATCCTGAAGGAACAGGAAGAACTCTTGATACAAACATTGCCACAGATCCAACAGGGCAAATTCTTTGAATTAGGCATGAAAGAAACTAGAGTTCTTCCCAACAGTCTGGAATGGAATTTTCTTGTTATTTCTGATCTTCTCTCTGTGTCTCTGAAGTCATCAGCTCCAGCAGCTTGAAATCCACCACTGCTGCCTGTGCCCAATACCTGTATTCATTAGTATGAGCTATTGCTGAAGCTCTATCTTGTAGCAACCTGCTCAGCATTGAGCTTAGGGGCTCGTTTCTGTTGCACTGGTTGCACAGCCAAGTAGAAAAGTTGAGATGCATAAGCAGGTCTTGCACAACCGTTTTGTTTGTGATTTAAAACAAAACAAAACAAACAAATAAAAACCCCACCCCACCCCCCACCCCCAAAAAAAACAAACCCAAAATACCCAGAAAAACTCTCACAAAAGATGAAGGAAAAAACCCCAAGCTCCTGCACATGAATACAGCTATGTTTTGAGCACTCATACCCAAAGTTTGTAAGCTCAGTAACCAGAAAAACTTTTGACAAAAGATGCATGCAAGTAAATTTGTAATGATGCTTTTGCAGCTATGAGGGAAAAACATTCAACCACACTGGAAAACAAAGCAAAGAGAAATAAACCCTGACAGAAGGAGCTATAATCTTCCAGTCATCAGGTCCATGCATGTTCAACTTGTTAATGTATGTTGCTTACAGATTGTTCTGTTTTCACAAGAAAAAGTACCAAAAAAAAAAAAAAGAGAGAGAAAAGAAAATAGTTACATCCTAATAAACAGTCATAACTGACCCATGAAGGGCAAATGCACCACAAACTCAAATAAAGAATAGGATAGGATAGGATAGGATAGGATAGGATAGGATAGGATAGGATAGGATAGGATAGGGTGGAATGGAATGGAATGGAATGGAATGGAATGGAATGGAATGGAATGGAATGGAATGGAATGGAATGGAATGGAATGGAATGGAATGGAATGGAATGGAATGGAATGGGATAGAATAGAATAGAATAGACCAGACCAGACCAGACCAGGTTGGAAAAGACCTTCAAGATCATTGAGTCCAACCTATCACCCAACACCATCTAATCAATGAAACTATGGCACCAAGTGCCTCATCCAGGCTCTTCCTAAACACCTCCAGTGATGGTGAGTCCACCACCTCCCTGGGTAGCACATTCCAATGGCCAATCTCTCTTTCTGGGAAGAATTTCTTCGTAACATCCAGCCTAAATCTCCCCTGGCACAGCTTGAGACAGTGTCCTCTTGTTCTGTTGCTGCTTGCCTGGGAGAAGAGACCAGCCCCCACTTGCCTACAACCTCCCTTCAGATAGTTGTAGAGAGCAAGAAGGTCTCCCCTGAGCCTCCTCTTCTCCAGGCTAAGCAACCCCAGCTCCCTCAGCCTCTCCTCACAGGGCTGTGCTCCAAACCCTTCCCCAGCTTTGTTGCCCTTCTCTGGACACGTTCCACAAGTCAACATCTTTCCTAAACTGCCCAGAACTGCACACAGGACTCAGAGCATGGCCTAACCAGTGTTGAGTACAGGGGCAGAATGACTTCCCTGCTCCTGCTGGCCACACTATTCCTGATCCAGGCTAGGATGCCATTGGTCTTCTTGGCCACCTGGGCACCCTGGCCTGGATCAGGAATAGTGTGCACACATTCATATATATATATATCTCCAAGCTTCCAGAGAGAGATAAAACTCAAAACTCTACTAAACTGTAGTAGAATTGGACGTGTTAGTTATATTTGCGCATGTGTATATATTAAAAAAACCCCCAAACCATCTGTGTAGAAGAAGTCATGTGAGAAATGGCAGGCCGTAATGTGAATATTTTCCATGTAATTGTTGGGATGATGAAGGTTATTTCTGCAAATAAAACCCCTGCAAGAAATGGGAGGGATGACTGCACTTTGTTGTTCTGGAGAAGATTTTCAGTTGGTTGTGAAAGCATTCCCTCATTTTCCACACCAAAATTCTAGAACTCCATCATGCAGTTTCAGTGTAGAAACTGGTATTGACTTCTGTCAGGTGATCCTACTACGAAGAAGAAACGCTAAGAAAACTATTCAGGAGACACTAGATAACGAAACTAATTGCAACCTCAGTAGCTAGAGGCAGAGATAGATAAATACTGGAATGGAGACTTCCAAAATTAACAATTTGTGCTCTGCTAAGTCAGTAGGATTTCAGCCTTACAGGGCCATCTACAGTTTCTCAAAGAGTGAGTGAAGAAGAACTTTATTTATAATTAGTATAATATTTAACTAAATTTATTTATTTATAGATGTGTTCTTAAAATTCCAGTCTCTCAGGTCACAGTACATGGGATCCGTCTCCCTTATCTTTAAAAGATATCACAGTATCATCAAGGTTGGAAGAGACCTCAAAGATCATCGAGCCCAACCTGTCACCACAGACCTCATGACTAGAATGCATCAGATGCACAAATATGCATCAAAGCTGAAGTGGTCAACTAGGATTCTTTTAAAATAAGAGAAAGAGGTACCTGCAAAGGACAGTTAGTCTTACATACTGCAAACACTGAGCTCAGGATAGAGTATATTGCCCTGTAGATATGTGCTTTTTCCTCCATCTGTAACTGAAGAAATCTAGACAATGAGTTTGAATTAGATGCTAAATTCTAACTGATAAAGTTAGGTGAGAAGAACTCTTCCCAGTAAGACAACAGATTAACATGTTCTCCTGGAGTCACAGACATATTCTGAAGTAGAGGGCAGACCTGGCTGAGGAAAGGAATGGAGGATTGGAACCCTATAGCGTTATACGAAGTGTCAACAAAATTGGCAGTAGCTGAAAGGTACAAAATCAGCTCTGCATCTCGTTGCTGTCTATGCAGTACTCTGTTCCTTGCAATGCTGCTTCTCTTTCTCCCTTATCTGGTTGATTTAGGATTAAAGTATGATAGCAACTACCAGAGAGAAGTTTTATTAAACAGTTGCTGTAAAGGATTGCTTCGAGCTCTCTTCTCTTACTCTGAAAGATAAAATGCCAATAAATCTAGTACTGAGCAATGGTAACAACATACTAAGTGTTAGTGCTGGTCTGGCCCTGTCTGATGGTCCTGTGAGAAAGATTAATAACTGTCATGCCTCACTTGAGAATCATAAACGGCCTGGTATCAGGAAACTAATTTGGTGCTTATGGGCCACCACTGCTAGTGAAGGCAATGAGTTAGGAGCACGCCAGTGAGCTCTGGCTTGCTTGTGAAAGACACCGAGTTTCCCTTTCATAGAATCATAGAGTCATAAAATCAACAAGGTTGGAAAAAACCTCAGAGATCATCAAGTCCAACCTATTACCTAATACCTAGCCCCTCATGAAAACTAAACCATGGCTTCAAATGCCACATCCAATCCTTTTCTGAACACCTCCAGGGATGGGGACTCCACCACCACCCTGGGCAGCACATTTCAGTGGCCGATTACTCTTTCTGTGAAGAACTTTCTCCTCACCTGAATTCTAAACTGCCCCTGGTGCAGCTTGAGACTGTGTCCTCTTGTTCTGTTGCTGGTTTTCTCATATAGATACTATTAAAATAAAGGTATTTTAGAATAGAATAGAATAGAATAGAATAGAATAGAATAGAATAGAATAGAATAGAATAGAATAGAATAGAATAGTATAGAATAGAATAAAATAGAATAGAACAGAACAAAATAGACCAGGTTGGAAAAGACCTTTGAGATCATCGAGTCCAATCTATCACCTAACACCATCTAATCAACTAAACTATGGCACCAAGTGCCCCATCCAGGCTCTTCTTAAACACCTCCAGTGATGGTGACTCTACCACCTCCCTGGGCAGCACATTCCAATGACCAATCACTCTTTCTGGGAAGAATTTCTTCCTAACATCCAGCCTAAATCTCCCCTGGCACAGCTTGATTTTGAGCTGATGTCCACATCAGTATGAATACTGTGAGGGAAGCAGTGCCTGCCTTTATCTGGAGAGATTTTTACCATGTTTCTCTAAATTATTTTCTGAGTCTGTGGCTGTAGCCATTAAAAAAAAAAAGAAAAAAAAAAAAAAGAAAGAAAAAAAGAAAACAAAAAAAGAAATAAAAAAAGAAAGAAAACAGAAACACAACAGAAGAAACCAAAACAAATCAAATCCACACACACACAAAAATTGTCTATTCTACTTCTCACAAAATTGAAGATTGGAGATTTCATAGAAAGAGCAGATAGAACTAAAAAGTTGTGCAGGAACTAGGAAAAGAAAGAGAATTTCTCTAAACGGTCTGGGCCAAGATTATCAATCTAGATAGGGCAACATTCTTTAATGAGGGGCTTGTAGGCACAATAAAGTAAACAACTTGGGTGGCAACTCACAGTCTCAGTTATCTGGATGCAGCTGTATTTGTAGAGAACAATTTTGGAATCAAAATGTCTCTCCAAGTAAATATTACATGTCAGTTATATTGGAGGACTTATTTACTCTGATTTAAGGAGCTTCACATCTATTTGCATACAGCAAACTAAAATAGGCAATGCCAGCCAGTTAAAGCAGTTCCAGTTACTGTCTGCAAATGTGCAAATTGGTCATATTTGGTGTTGATCTGTTAGAGGGTAGGAGAGCTCTGCAGAGGGACCTCGACAGGCTGGACAGATGGGGAGAGTCCAACGGCATGAGATTTAACACATCTAAGTGCCGGGTTCTGCACATTGGCCACAACAACCCCATGCAGTGCTACAGGCTGGGGTCAGAGTGGCTGGAGAGCGACCAGGCAGAAAGGGACCTGGGGGTACTGGTTGATAGTAGGCTGAACATGAGCCTGCAGTGTGCCCAGGTGGCCAAGACAGCCAATGGCATCCTGGCCTGCATCATCAAAAGTGTGGCCAGAAGGAGCAGAGAGGTCATTCTGCCCTGTACTCAGCACTGGTTAGGCCACACCTTGAGTCCTGTGTTCAGTTCTGGGACCCTCAGTTTAGGAAAGATTCTGAGTTGCTGGAACGTGTCCAGAGAAGGGCAACAAAGCTGGGGAGGGGTTTGGAGCACAAGCCCTGTGAGGAGAGACTGAGGGAGCTGGGGTTGCTTATCCTGGAAAAGAGGAGGCTCAGGGGAGACCTTCTTGCTCTCTACAACTATCTGAAGGGAGGTTGTAGGCAAGTGGGGGTCGGTCCCTTCTCCCAGGCAAGCAGCAGCAGAACAAGAGGACACAGTCTCAAGCTGTGCCAAGGGAGGTTTAAGCTGGATGTTAGGAAGAAGTTCTTCATAGAAAGACTGTGCTGCCCGTGGAGGTGGTGGAGTCACCATCACTGGAGGTGTTTAGGAAGAGCCTGGCTGAGGCACCTGGTGCCATGGTTTAGTTGATTAGATAGTGTTGGGTGATAGGTTGGACTCGATAATCTCAAAGGCCTTTTCCAAGCTGGTTAATTCCATTCCATTCCATTCCATTCCATTCCATTCCATTCCATTCCATTCCATTCCATTCCATTCCATTCCATTCCATTCCATTCCATCATTGATAATTTTGAGTATCATTGATAATTTTTATTTTAGTTCTCTAAGCACATTTTATGAGCATCAAATCAAAACAAAAGCTAACAAGCTTTTGAAAATGCTGCCCTGGGATAGAGGCCTAAGTCTATATAAAGTGATCTGTGCTTTTATTAAGCAATATTTCAGTTTCTTAACTCATTTAGGTCTAGCTTAAACATTAGTGCTAATTCCTACAAATGCATAACATCCAAAAGCAATTCAAAATATTGAGAGTTCAAATCTCATGATATCTGTCTGAAAGAAAAACTAAAAATACTCATAAGTGACAAATATCAGCTGCTGAAGCATGTAACAGGATGGAGACCCAACATACATTGTTCTTAAAACCCCAATAGCTCTGAAACAAATGGACAGGCCATTACTACAAATTACCCAACCTACCACAGCACTACCTGGGTTTTGACCATCTGGGAATGTCATGAGAAGAGTATTCCATAGTGGAATCAGGAGATCCTGGTATGGTGATTTTCTCCTGTCTATTTTAAGAGAATAGACATAACACTTGGCTGCTAAACTCCTAATTCCACAGCTCTACAAATCTGAGCCAAGTCACCCAAAAATGAACAGTAAGTAATACAGATAAATGTTGTGCTTCCACTCCACACCCCAGAGGATCCCTAGTCCTGATTTTACTACAGAAATCACAGGCATACTCAGACTCTATTCTTGCTACCCTGAGTTGTACTACACTGAAAATTTCTGGGGTTCTTGGAGTCTAGGGGCAAACTATCCAAACAGACAGCATTCAGAACCAAATTTTCTGCTGGCTTGACACCATTAATGCCGGTGGAGATGTGCCAGTAGAGAATTTGGCCCTTGAACCTGCAGCCACAGAATGTGCTGCTGAGGGCACACAGAGAATAAAGCAAATAATAAGCATTTTTTGGTAAATCCATGTGAGAACTTTTTGTCTGTCACCAAAAAAAAAAAAAAAAAAAAAATAGTGCCTTCAGCCTTCCACCATCTGCAGTACCTGTAGTGGCACAGTCCAGACTCCAAAGGGGCCAACAGACTGAAACTGGTTTTGCTTTAGGTTTTTAGATCTTACAAACTCCCCATCTCACATGATGTAAGGGAGGTTTTGTAGGACCTTTTCAGGCTGCAATGTTTATCTCACAGTACATGTACAATACAGTCCTCTCATTTGAATCCAAATAGTTTCTGTAATATGTTCTGCCTGTCTTTTTCATACTATTTGTCAGTGATCAGGAGAGATTTTTCCACTGTATTCTTTTCCTCTACTGTTTCCTTTTCTGCCTGCTGGGAATAATTATAAGTTGTGCAGGACACACAAAAAAGCGGATATTAAATAGACTGTATATTATTAAAGATACTGTCATAGGCTTCAGTCTTGAACCAGCAGTCTAATACATATTTGCCTTGCTTTGGCACATAAACATAATCATTATTCCTGACCAAAAAAAAAAAAAGAAAAGGGGGGGGGGGGCTGGGGGCAGGAGGGAGAAGAATTGTAGCTATTTAGTAATAATTTAAGGTTTTCATTTATTCCCTTGCAATCCAATAATGTACATGCATCTATGGAATTGTTTTTCCTATGCATTCTAGTTGAAGTGCATCCTACTTCTTAGATTCATGACAATGAAACATTTATACACCCTGTATTCTGGGATTAATTTATATGGATTTTTTTTTTCATATTACATTATTAATATTAACATGCCACTCCTCCCCTTTAATTGTCCTTTTCATGATAATAGCTACTGTGAATGAATCCAATTTGCTGAAAATTCTACAGACCTATTTCTGAGTCCTATTCCAGCCCAAAGGTGTTGAGCCAGCTCTTCAGGTATTGCAGTATTAGCTGACTTCTGCCAACTGAAGGTTACGGATCTCATTTCATAGAATCATAGAATCAACCAGGTTGGAAAATACCTCAGAGACCATCAAGTCCAACCTATTACCTAATACCTAGCAACTCATGACAACTAAACCATGGCTTCAAGTGCCACATCCCAACTTTTTTTAACACCTCCAGGGATGGGGACTCCCAAGAAGGAAGAAGCAGTCTGGGTCCCATTACAGGGAGCATATGCTGGCCTTCCTGCAGCAACTGGAAGCCACATTTTGTTTCATCCTACAGGCAGCCTGTACCACTTTGCTCAAGCAAGCAGGATTAGGTGCAATAGAATCATACAATCAATCAGGTCCAACCTATTACCTAATACCTAGCCCCTCATGACTAACTAAACCATGGCTCCAAGTGCCACATCCAATCTTTTTTTGAACACCTCCAGGAACGGCAACTCCACCACCACCTCCCCAAGCAGCACATTCCAATGGTAAATCACTCTCTGTGTGAAGAACTTTCTCCTCACCTCAAGCATAAACTTCCCCTGGTGCAGCTTTAGACTGTGTCCTCTTGTTCTGGTGCTGGTTGCCTGAGAGAAGAGACCAACCCCCACCTGCCTACAACCTCCTTTCAGGTAGTTGCAGAGAGCAAGAAGGTCTCCCCTGAGCCTGCTCTTCTCCAGACTAAGCAACCCCAGCTCCCTCAGCCCCTCCTCATAAGGCGGTGCTCTCACCAGCCTCGTTGCCCTTCTCTGGATGCATTCCAGCATCTCAGTGTCCTTCTTAAACTGAGGTGCCAAACTGTTCCAAACTGTTTCACTTCACCTCTTAGGCTTTTTGGGATCATATGTTAACTTGATCACTTCCATTTGTGAAGTTGTGATATTCCTACTTTCCCCCCTTGTTTGCAGAAGCTGGGTGTATCCATAACCTATCCAAGAGGTTTAATTCTGTAAAGATCTCTTATCCACTGCACAGTGAAAGCATCCTCTTTATTGGCATCATGTCGTATTTGCTGCTTTCTGCCTTGTTTCTAGAAATGTTTGCCAATCGCTGTTAAATGAAATTCTGACTGGAATCAAATTAATTGGATTGGAATTGAATTGCTGGGATCGAATGTTGTTTTACAGCTCAGCTTTATTTCCTACCAAACGTGAAAAAGAGGAGACCCTCTGGTGAAGTTCTGCTGGAACGGGAGGATTAAACTAAACCAAATTAGGCACACGCTCTAACCGCTGAGCTTTGGAGTCCAAAGATACCCTTAGATAAAATATCTCTAATCAACTTAATACCACATCAGCTGAGGAAAGATTTCATGTCATGTTCTGAGGGTGATAAATCAGAGTATTCCAAGTTGGTATATAGATAATACCGTGGCTCGGATATTGCTTTCATTTCTGTCTGATCCAGGGAATGGAATTCACAAAGCACTGGATAATATTGTCATAGGACTTTGCTTCTAGGTAGTATATATCCTCAACAGCTCTGTAAAGCATAAAGGTATGAGTTGATTATCAGGCAGAAATAGTACTCCAGATGTTATAAACATTTCTTTACCCACTGCATTAAGTTCCGGTCACTGTATCTCAAAGAGTATTAGCTGTTTGAAACAGATGAAACAAGTGTTGTGGGCATATAGCTCTCTATCAACAGAGAATATATCAAAGACTGGGGCCTCTAATGAGGGAAAGAAAGGATGCAAACAGTAAATAATGGTATAAAAAGAATGAGGCAGACTGTCATTTGCTACTATTCGATGCTGGAAGACAAGAATAGTTCAATGAAACAGAGGGATGAACATTATATGGATTATATGAATAATTCTTATGCATAGCTAATGTCTGAAACACACTAGCACAAGTCAGAAAAGGAAAGCAACATGAGTTAAGATTTATTTGATTTCTGTACATTTAAGGAAAGTATCAAGGTTTAATTTTGGGTAGAAAGAAGTAGAGGAATTAGCTCTTATGCCTCGTTTTTCTGCTATTTCCAGGAAGAAATTTGGCTATAGATAAGTTTTTCTGTAACTGCCCAACATGTGAATACTCAGTGTTGTCTTTCTAACAGCTCATCACTGGTTAGAGGACAAAGTGAACACTTGATCTGATTTGGTGTGGTTACTGTTTTGAAAATAGTTGGAGTAAGGTAAGATTGATATACCCAAGATGACAGAGAAAATCAGTTCCATAACTGTGAGCAGATCCCAAGAGACTGTCTCTCAGGTCTAATAGCTAAGAAGTTGACACTAGTCAATACTCACTTCTGTAAATAAAGAAGCAAAGACCTCTTTAACAGGAAAAAAAAACAAACCAACCACTTTACCTTTGGAAGGATGAGGCTTTTATTATCTGAATACACATATATTCCCTTAATTTATTATACCGACTGTTAGATAGAGGATACTGCAGTAAATATTGATACAAGTTAGTACTGTAGTAGTTTTGCAGACAGAATTGTGCCGGAAGTAGTCTAAGGTGTTAAACCCACATCTTGTTCTTGCTCTGGCTACTTAAACATGCTTTCTGCAACTTCTGCACTTGCTGTTTATGCTTCCTGTCCTGGGGGTGGGGGGAGAAATGCACTCATTTGTCTGATGAGTCCACCTACTGCTCGCTTCTTAACCTGATTCCTAAACCATCTTGCTAGTTGAAGTGCATCCTACTTCTTAGATTCATGACAATGAAACATTTATACACCCTGTATTCTGGGATTAATTTATATGGATTTTTTTTTCATATTACATTATTAATATTAACATGCCACTCCTCCCCTTTAATTGTCCTTTTCATGATAATAGCTACTGTGAATGAATCCAATTTGCTGAAAATTCTACAGACCTATTTCTGAGTCCTATTCCAGCCCAAAGATGATGAAATGCACTCATTTGTCTGATGAGTCCACCTACTGCTCGCTTCTGAACCTGACTCCTAAACCATCTTGCTCCAACTCCATGATGAACAGGGAGAGCACAGTCATTGCTAGCTTCTTAACCCAGAGTCCACTCCTGGCCTTGCCAAGGCCTCTAACACCCTGATGCTACTCAGTCTCTAAATCTATAAATGAATAAGCAAATAATACCAATTTCTTTTTAAACATGTAAGATTTCAGAAATGCTAGCAAATAGTAATGCTCTAGAACTCTAGATAATGTCCCTTTTGATTTCTATTTCATGTGTACACACTGGTAACTACCCATACAATAATTAGCAACTTGATCTTCTGCCCAGGGTGAATAGAGATTCAGATCAAGTCTATGATTTCCAGATACCACTGCTTTCTCAAGCTACAGAAGTTTCTGTCAAGAAGTAATGAGAGAAGAAATACAAAGAGACACACTATGAATGAATTGAACATTTGGAATGTGTTAAGACTAAATCAGGACACATTTCACTCATCTCAGAATATTCAGGATATTAGACGTGTCACTGTTGTACTTTACCACCTTCATGTCACCTACAGTACTGTCAGCAGTCCTCCCCAAAATTTAAAGCATCTGCTTTCATTTCTGATCAGCATCAGGAAGGAATGCATCCCTCAGGAATAGATGAACTTGACTTGAACATAAACTTCGTTATCAGGCCCATACCATATCATTCCCTTGGTAAATTATATTCTGCTGAGGTCACTGTTAGGGATTCAGGCAAAAGTGAAAGCCAGATCAAAATCCAAGGCATCAAATGCAAAGTAGGACACATTAAAGTGGGATGTTAAATACATTTTTATTTTAACAGGGGGATGAACAGAATGAATTCTTAAACATTAAAAAAAATTACCATTCACTCTCATGGCTTTCATTGTCCAAAGGCTACTGGTATCTTGGATAGAGTGTCTGAAAAAACAAGTAGACATCTATCCAAGCATTGCTCTGTGCATGCATCAAAATTTACTTGGTTTTTATCATGTTTATGTGAAACTCTTTTCTTTTTCTCTTTTTAATTATCACCACTATTATTTGTGTTTAAATAAGCAACCCAATCTCTGCGTGGAAATCTACTGCATAGCTGTTTGATCTGAAGACAAACTGATGCATTCAATCTACTGAAAGAAAACCTGTGGTATGAATACTCAGTGCATTTAAACAAGGCTTTAAGAAGACAATAAAAGAGTAGTTACTGAGAAACATCATAGAAGGTACTTCTGAGTTTCAGTGTAAGTTGCATACACTTTTCTGACATGAGCAAGTTGCATACACTTTTCTGACAGGTACAAAAAGATAATTGCTATCTACATATCCCAAGCACTGATGTAGGCTGGACAGCAGGTGGCTTGAGAGCAGCCCAGAAGAAAAGGACCTGGGGATGCCAGTGGATGAGAAGCTCAACAGCAGGCACCAGTGTGCACTTGCAGCCTTAAAAGCCAATCACATCCTGGGCTGCACCAAGAGAAGCAGAGCCAGCAGCTTGAGGGAGGTGATTCTCCCCCTCTACTCAGCTGTGGTGAGACCCCACCTGGAGCACTACATCCAGTTCTGGAGCCCCTCTCTCTTAGAGGAAGGATCTGGAGGTGCTGGAACATGTCCAGAGAAGGGCCATGAGGATGATTAGAGAGCTGGAGCACCTCTGCTATGAGGACAGACAGAGGGAGTTGGGGCTATTTAGTCTGGAGAAGAGAAGGCTCCAAGGAGACCTAATTGTGGCCTTCCAGTATCTGAAAGGGGCTACAAGAAAGCTGAGGAGGGACTTTTTAGGGTGTCAGGGAGGGATAGGACTAGGGGGAATGGAAAAAAATCCCCACAAACTAGAAATGGGTAGATTTAGACTGGATGCTAGGAAGAAGTTCTTCCCCATGAGGGTGGTGAGACACTAGAACAGGTTGCCCAGGAAGGGGAAGAAGCCCCATCCCTGGAGATTTTGAAAGCCAGGCTGGATGTGGCTCTGAGCAGTCTGCTCTAGTGTGATCATGGCAGGGTGGTTCAAACTAGATGACCCTTGAAGTGCCTTCCAAACCTAACAATTCTATTATACTGTGATGCTACATCTTCCATATAGATAGATTACAAAAGGACTTCTGGACAATATGATGCAAAGGGCACACTGCTCTTGCCAGTGGGCTGAAATATTGCATCCATTTGTACAATTCATGTAAATCCAAGTTAAGGCTGATGTGGAGAGCCTTATACTTTCACTGAAATTTCTATACCTGACTTTATACAAAGTCCTCAGCCTCTGAAATACTGTGAAGCATTTATCTTTTTCACAGCTCGGCATTTGTGCACACAGATCCATGGATGAGAATTCACTCTCTTAACCATCCTTCATATTTTTTTTTTACACATCAAGAAGATTTGAAAAAAAAGCAAAATATGCTGATACAACTTCATTTAGTTTGCTTCTAAGGTGCTTTTAGTCATCGGGGTGTAGGTTGCTGTTTACACTAGAAGACTGTCCTCTGGGTAAACAGCTACCTGAAGGAACGGAGCTTTGTGGAGAACTGCTTTTCCTGTGTGAATTCACGTGTTGCCTATGAATTCCCAAATCACAAGCTTCACATCTCATGCACCATTGAAAGGGGAAAGAAAAACTGCAGTCAGAAGATAAAGTATGTGTCTCTGTGAGAGCTGAACAGGAAAGTGCAGGCATCTCTTTTTTTAACTTTGTCCTTTTGTAGCAGATTCCCCATGACCCGAGCAAGTCCAGTGTCATCTCAGTCTAGGTCTTCACAGTAAAGCAGGAGTCAGGCTTTAGCAAATACCAATGCAGCTCAGTGAAATACCAATAGAAACAGTAGTGCTTCCAGTTTGATCATTTTCTCTCTCCCATTTATCACTCTCTGTTCTGACTATTCCTAGCCCCTACAGTAGTCCATGGAGGCCCCATGGGGGCTCTGAGGAAGCCCTGAGGAAGCCCTGCATCATCGCGGAGACTGGAACAGCTACCAGCATAACTTAAGGTGGAATCCCATCAGGATCCTGTAACTTTGCCCTCAATATTTGCCACCAGGTCTTGCCAGATAGAGAAGACAGAATGCACAGGCCTGTGGTCTCCCCAGAAATGGATGTTATTTTATTATGTACTATTTATTCTGATATTTTCCAAGACAGATGGAAGTATAATAAGCAGGCTAAAAGCTTCACACAGAGTCCAGGAGCTTATCACAGTCTTCATGCACAGCTCTGTATAAATAATCCTAATAACATTACCATTGGAGTATGAGTTAAGGAAAACACACACCAAAAGAATAAATATTGAGGGAAGCTAGGTGTCCATTCATCCATGCCCCACCTAATAATGCCATGCACCTGTTTGTTGCTCAAGTATGTATTATAGACACGGTGACATCAGCATTAGAGACTCGAGGGAGCATTACTGATGCCCACATAAGTAATTTTCTAAAAAGAAATCATGCCTTTAAATAACAATATTGAACTCTTCTTATTTAGTCACATCGGTAAGGTTTTGCTCATGCATTGCTTAGTATTAACATGCTGTGTTTATCTCTGAGTACCAAACTCCTTTCTGTCCAAAAAATGATATTGAAAATGCATAAAAGCAACATACTGTGAATAAACAGCTTATCTTGGGGGAGAAAGATAAAATTCACAATACTAAAAATGGGGAAAACCTTCTTCACTGTTGAATTTACCATTTTTAGATTAATCTGTCCATTGTGCTTCTATGAAAAGCTTCTCTGGCATTCCACTCAGAAAAACAAAATCTACATTTAAATGACTGTAAGAGTGTGCTACAGCAGGAGCCTGTCAGACTGTTTTAAACCTCATTGCCACAATGTAATGTTATTGACGCAAGCTAGATTATGTTTGAGAAATGAGATCGTGCAAATTCTCTCTCCTACATCAACCAATGTGGCACAAAATATTAGGCTACAGTATTATGTAGTTCTGGAACTATCAAATGACCTCACAGTTCCCTAAAAGGCTTCAAATTGGCATAGACTAAGAATTTGCTAAGGGTATGTTTTCCAAGGGAATAGCTGCTGCTTGTTTATGGCTTAAACATTATACTATGCCAGTAATAAAATAGCAGTGATGCATGCAAATGGAAAATTGTGCTGCTTTTTGTGGTAAAAAGGTTAATTCCTTCGGAAGAAACCGAGTCCCTGGATAAAAAGCACATCTCAGCCACCTGACTAACACACAGACATTTCAGTACAGTTTTATTGTATACAAGGGCTAGGGAAATCTAATAATATCCTGCTCTTTTTTCCCTAAGATTCAGCAGGTAAAAGCTCTGATTGAATTTCATCTTGATTTCATTAAATATTCATAAAGGCCAATTAGAAGGGCAGCTAAGTAGGCCACAAGGCCCCCTTCCATCATTCTGTCAAAGGCAGTCCATCAGACAGTCCTGTTTGCATTAGGGCCTGGTAGTCAATATCTTCATTCAATCTTTATGTAGTATCCTTCTAAATCACTGCTCTATCCCACTTTACAGCTTTTATGGACAGACAAGGGTGGAAAAAATCTAATAATTCTGAAGGCAAGATGCTTACTCGGTGGAAAGCAAAATGCAAATGAGAAAAAACATCCTCAATCAAACGTTGGAATGAAAATCTTTTCTTTAATGAGCAATGACATTGGTAGAGCACTGATTACATTGAAGAAAAACTGTTTAAAATTCATAATCAATCAAGCAAGTTTATTTTAACCTTTCATGACTAAACCGCTGGGTTACAGTTTAATTTATTGATGGTGCTTATCTCTCCCTCCAACCACTAATTTTAAAATTACAACCCATATAGGATATGCTGAGTTGAGTCACGAAAATATATACTGATGTTTATATTCAAAGAAACCTATTAGCTCTGCCTGTTTCCCTTTAAAGACTCAGTGGCCTTTCTATACATGCCATGTTATATATATTAGCAGTTTATGCAGCTGAAATGCATTAATTCCGCTCGTGCCTTGCTGGACTGCAGTATCATGGCAGTTTTCATTCCCAGGTCTGTTTGTCAGATAGAGCTGAGCAAATATTCTTTTCTGTAAGCAAGCATAATGTAGACAGTGCTTCATCCTGGCATGCATCAAAAATAGTGTGGCCAGCAGGAGCAGGAAAGTCATTGTGCCCCTGTACTCTGCACTCGTTAGGCCACACTTTGAGTACTGGGTCCAGTTCTGGGCCCCTAAGTTTAAGAAGGAGATTGAGACACTTGAACATGTCCAGAGAAGGGCAACAAGGCTGGTGAGAGGCCTCAAGCCCAAGCTCTACACGGAGAAGCTGAGGGAGCTGGGATTGTTTAGCCTGGGGAAGAGGAGACTCAGACCTTATTGCTCTCTGCAACTCCCTGAAGGGTGGTTATAGCCAGGAGGGTCTTGGTCTCTTCTCCCAGGCAACCAGCACCAGAACAAGAGGACACAGTCTCAAGCTGCAACAAGGGAAGTTTAGGCTTGAGGTGAGGAGAAAGTTCTTCATTGAGAGAGTCCTTAGCCATTGGAATGGGCTGCCCAGGGAGGTGGTGGAGTCACCATCCCTGGAGGTGTTCAAGAGGGAATTGGACGTGGCAGTTGGTGCCATGGTTTAGTCATGAGGTCTGTGGCGACAGGTTGGACTTGATGATCTTTGAGGTCTCTTCCAACCTTGGTGATTCTGTGATCAGTGCCACTACCTACCCTCATGTAGCAGTAGGGCTCAGAGGGCATTGCCTTTCTTGAAACTGTATTGCCATGCAATTTGAAAATGCTGCAGACAGGCTTTTTCAGGGAGATTTCTAAAGTGTCTGTATCGGATGTCATTATAAGAAAAATTATTTCTTGTACTACTGACTCCCTTACCAAAAGGACCGAAGAAATGGTGTGGGTTATAGCTGCTTTTGCTTGAACTGCTGTTATACACAACACCAAAATGTCTTCACAGCATGTTTTTAAAACACTTTCAAGTTCTCATTTCCATTTCCTGAGCATAATGATACAACTTCTCATCCTTACACAGTGTATGGAAATGTAAGTTTCATCACTATGCATTTGAAAGGATGTTACTGTAAATTCCAGAGACCTGATGGGAACAAATCCACCACTTTCTAAAAGCTATATTCTTGTAGGACAAACAATATCTGTTTGCTTCACCACCATCCCTAGTAGTAGGTTGAGTCTTTAGCACAGGAAGCTCTGTAGGTACTTTCCTGTGCATCACATATGTGCTTTGTTCCTACAGTATTACTCATGTGCTCAGTTAAACAAACTTCATTTAATCTTTCTTTTTTCTTTCTTTTTTCTTTCTTTTTCTTTTTTTAAAGGATTTAATTTCTAACTACTTCTTTTAATGGCAAAGAAGTTGAAGGATGAATATCACTGGGAGTCATTGGCAAGTTAGGAGACAACTCTATGCCTTTTTTTTTTCACTTAGTAACATTCCAGATAACTCAAATACCCTTGGTATTCTTTAAGTTATAAAGCTGTCGTAAAATTCAGTTTACACAAATCTGTACAGTCATTTCTACCCAGCTGTCTGGTTTTTATCAGTACCTACACAGCTGCATTATGGTACTATGTGGATGCATGGGCAGTTCTGGTTTCACAGAAGCTGGAAGATGTTGTCATCCCATTTAAAGTACATAATACATTATGTGTGTATTGCACCTAATCCTGCTTGCTTGAGCAAAGTAGTATGGGCTGCCTGTAGGATGAAGCAAAATGTGGCTTCCAGTTGCTGTAGAAAGGGAGAAGAGGAGGCTCAGTGGAGACCATATTGCTCTCTACACCTACCTGAAAGGAGGCAGTAGCCAGGTGGAGGTTGGTCTCTTCTCCCAGGCAAGCAATAACAGAACAAGAGGACACAGTCTCAAGCTGTGCCAGGGGAAGTTTAGGCTCAAGGTGAGGAGAAAGTTCTTCACACAGAGAGTTATTTGCTGTTGCAATGTGCTGCCCAGGGAGGTGGTGGAGTCCCCATCCCTGGAGGTGTTCAAAAAGGATTGGATGTGCACTTGGAGACATGTTTTAGTTAGTCATGAGGGGCTAGGTATTAGGTAGTAGGGTGGACTTGATGATCTCTGACGTATCTTCCAACCTGGTTGATTGTGTGATTCTATTGCACCTAATCCTGCTTGCTTGAGCAAAGTAATATGGGCTGCCTGTAGGATGAAGCAAAATGGGGCTTCCAGCATATGCTCCCTGCAATGGACTCCAGACTGCTTCTTCCTTCTTGGTCACATCTCTCTGCAAGGTCCAGCAATGTCTCCCAGAGCCAGGTGGACATCCCAGCCATGTCCTGACTTCCTATCTGGCCAAGGATTGGTGCACAGTTGCATCAATTCCATCCACATCCCTAGTTTATCCTACGTCATTACTGTGCCTGTCTGCCCTGGCAAAATAGCTTGTGTTGTAACTAAATCACATGAAAAGACTTCAACAGCTGCAGCATATCAGACAAAGGGAAAATGTTTATCATCTTATTTGCTCTGCAGTGAGTTTGATACTCCCTCTGCAAGCCACTAGAATGGCAGAATATCGAAAACATCTGGGAATCATTTTAACTGAGCACACATTTTTAAATCTTGGTCCACTTTCAGTATCAGGTAATTTGAAAAAAACAGCAACAAGAACAAACCACACAGAAGCTACTTTAAGCACACTTCTTTAAGTTAATCTAGTCTACTGTTCGTTCCTAACCATAAACAACTGGTATTACCCATAAACCATCCTAAGAACCATTGGCAGTACACTTACAATCATAGAATCAATAAGGTTGGAAAAGACCTCAAAGATCATCAAGTCCAACCTGTCACCACAGACCTCATGACTAAACCATGGCACCAAGTGCCATGTCCAGTCTGCTCTTGAACACCTCCAGGGATGGTGACTCCATCACCTCCCTGGGCAGCCCATTCCAATGGCTAAGGACTCTCTCAATGAAGAACTTTCTGTTCACCTCCAGCCTAAACTTCCCCTGGCACAGCTTGAGACTGTGTCCTCTTGTTCTGGTGCTGGTTGCCTGGGAGAAGAGACCAAACCCCACCTGGCTACAACCACCTTTCAGGTAGTTGTAGAAAGCAATAAGGTCTCCCCTGAGCCTCCTCTTCTCCAGGCCAAACAGCCCCAGCTCCCTCAGCCTCTCCTCACAGACCTTGTACTTGAGGCCTTTCACCAGCCTTGTTGTCCTTCTCTGGACACGTTCAAGTGTCTCAATGTCCTTCTTAAATTGAGGGGCCCAGAACTGGACCCAGTACTCAAAGTGTGGCCTAACCAGTGCTGAGTACAGGGGCAGAATGACCTCCCTGCTCCTGCTGTCCAGACTATTCCTGATGCAGTCCAGGATGCCATTTGCCTTCTTGGCCACCTGGGCACACTGCTGGCTCATGTTCAGATCTCACAATTAAAACCAAGTGCCATCATTCTTACTGAAACTAGCAGAACACAGAGTTAAAACAGATAAAGTTATAGTTTTTAAACAGCAGGCAGTGAACTTCTGGAATTTGTGGCCATAGGAGGCCATGGAATCAGATAACATCAGCATGTGCAAAAAGAGATTAGATGGACAGGAGGGCCATAAAGGGAATAGGTGGGGATGTGTCCTCTAATATCCCTAATCCAGTGCCTGTATCTGCTGAAAGGTTGAGAAGGCAAGGGACTGCAGATGGTGGCCAGGCTCATCCACTCCCTTCATACAGCATCTCTTGCTGCCACTGTGGGAGACAGTACACTGAGTTAGACAGACCACTGCTGACTCAGTAGGGCATTTCTGATATTTATATAATGCTCTGCAAAGTGAATATGCTCTGAAAGATGTGCAAATTGCACCAAAAAAAAAAAAAGAAAAAAAGGGAAAGAAAGAAAGGAAAGCTGTGCAGAAAAATTAATATGACATGTTTCCAAGCAGTACATTGAAACTATACTGGAGTCTATTACGGTGCAAAAGACTGAAATGTCAAGGACCAGTGGTAAGAGGAATGGAAACCAGAAATACAGCAAGGAAATGGGTTTCACAGGGCTGAAAGGGTGGTAGATATTCAACTGCAGATGGAAGTGCATGAATCATTTGTGGCCTTAGTTCTGCTTGTCTGTTAAATGAGGTTTATGCTATTTATCCTGACAGAAAACACAGAAGCTTAATTTGTTATGTTTCAAAGAATTTTGTAGAAGCTGGAATGCAAATTGCTGTGAGATGGTTCCAAAATGTGCATAACTCAATAGGGTAATTTGCAATCATTTCCAAGAGTTTGGTTGATGCCCTGTAAAAGCTAGCTCTTACTGCTGAACACCAGCTTTAACAGCAAACCACTGAATAGTAAAATTTGTTTTGTAAACCATGTTCTCATCATCTTCTGAGGGTAAACAGGGATGGACGATCTTTTAAGTTTCTAACAGCTACAGCCTAACTGAAACTGGAAGCCATTTCCCCTTCCAGAGTGCAGTGTCTTATAGGCACAGTCCTAGTCCACCAAGAGAAAAAGACAGCTTTTTTTTTGGATAAAGAGAGCTATTTATACAGAAAAGCTATTCCTAGTCCTATGCAGATCTGTTCAGGAGCAGGCCTTAATGATTTTGGTAACTCTTAGAGATGGTTGTTTATTTAAATGTCAAGAAGAATCAGAAGAATCTGTGGGATTTTTTTCCCTTCTTCTTAGGAACACATTTTTTCTGTCCATATTTCTGCATTTTTTCCACATGTTCTGGATACACACTATTACTTCCATTACGTAGCCTAGATACACCAAGGAGGAATAGGAATTTGCACTTTATCCTCCAACAGTAAATGCAATCATGTCCCCTTGCTGATTTGTGCTTGGAAATTCCCATTCTAATCCAATAGTTTAATTGTATTGTACCCTTCAGTCTAACAGACCAGGCAGAGAATGTGTAATCACAAAGGGCCAAATCCTGCTTGCCATACTAATGGGAGTAAGTCCCACTGATTATAATGGGACTACAAGAAAGCTTTACCCTTAACTAATGTGGAATAAGATAAATGCACTCAGACTCTACTGTAGGTTTTTCTTAGAGCTTTTCTTAAGGCATATTACTAAGTTTTTCAAACACAGTCTAATGTAGTGGTTAAAGTGAAGTAAAAATGCCTCTACTTCACTGGAAAGTGCAGGCATTATAATATTTAGCTTATGCTGAGGTAAAGAGGCTCAAATACTTCTAGATGTTTGGAAGCTAGCATTTATATAGAGGTATTTGAAGTACCTATATATAACATATTTTAGTATCCTTTTGCAAATTAAGCCATGTGATATGTCAAGTCTAAACCTACACATTTTCCACTTTTTGCTTTTTATCAGCAATATTTCTAAATCTGAGTGATGATGGGGGGAAGGGGGAATCACCTGTTCCTTCATTTGTTCTTTTTGCTTACACCTGGCCTGTGAAATGGTGTTCAGCCCACATCAAGTTCCCTATGGCATGCAGCCTTAGTATTTGGAGAAATCACCCAGGCTTCTTCTCAGCTTTCAAACTCACACTTGCCTAATGGTCTCAAACCTTTTAAGTTGAACCTTCAAGGTGGTCTAGGTTGTTATAAAAGGCTTATAGAAGAGACTTGTCGAGACTGGTGTTAAATAGTTGCAATATGGGCCAGAGAAAGATCTACAAAGATTTATAAAGTGAAAAATAAATCCTGAATCATAGAATCAATCAAGTTGGAAAAGACCTCAAAGATCATCAAGTCCAATCTGTCATTCAAGACCTCATGACTACTAAAGCGTGGCTTCAAGTGCCACATCCAATCCCTTTTTGAACACTTCCAGGGACACTGACTCCACTGCCTCCCTGCCAGCACATTCCAATGGCCAACAACTCTCTCTAAAGAACTTTCTCTGAAAAAAAATGAAAAAACAAAGTGCATTCACACTACCAAAGCAGTACACATACAACCAATGTCAGGCTGTTAATAACTTGCTTTAAAATAATGTAATTGATTTTCCCACCAATATATTTCCCACTATATTTTTCCCACCATATAACCAAGATAGAAATATCTGGGAAACAATTCATGACAGAATAGAAATAGAAAATGGGAGAGTGGATCTCTGCCTTCTTGTTTGGGGATATTTTTTTGTTGTTGTTGTTATATGTGTTTTTCCACTGAAACAGTTAGTTCTAAGTTGTGTTTCATGGCCTAGCCAGCTCTGCATAAAAATAAAACACAAAACAGAATTAACCAGGCTGGAAAAGAAATTTGAGATCATCAAGTCCAACCTATAACCCAACACCATCTAATCAGCTAAACCATGGTACCAAGTGCCTCATCCAGGCTTTTTTTAAACATCTCTAGGATGGTGACTCCATCACCTCCCTGGGCAGCACATCCCAATGGCCAATCACTCCTTCTGTGAAGAATTTCTTCCTAATATCCATCCTAAATATCCCCTGGTGCAGTTTGAGACTGTGCCCTCTTGTTCTGTCACAGGTTGCCTGGGAGAAGAGACCAACCCCCACCTGGCCACAACCTCCCTTCAGGTAATTGAAGATGGCAGTAAGGTCTCCCCTGAGCCTCATGTTCTCCAGGCTAAACAACCCCAGCTCCCTCAGCCTCTCCTCATAGGGCTGTGCTCCAAACCCACTCCCCAGCTTTCTTGCCCTTCTCTGAACACCTTCCAGCAACTCAACATCTCTCTTCAACTGAGGAGCTCAGAACTGGACACAGGGCTCAAGGTGTGGCCTAACCAGTGCTGAGCACAGGGGCAGAAGCACTTCAATCCTCTAATATTATAATGTGTATTTCTGTCAGCTGAGCAGTCTCCTTACACCATTCTTTGATTTAGTATACTGCAAACCAAATAGCGCTCTAAAGCCGTCATACTTATACATTATCAGGTCATATGGGCACAGCCTGCTTATTATTCTAGACATTGTTTAAAGAGAACATCTTTCCTTGAACTCGTAAAAACGTCTAACTGACCATGTTTCTGGCATACAAGAGTCAGTCAGTATAAAAGATGCAGAATGAACTGACAACCAAAAGTTGACTTTTCCAAGCCATCAGCAGCAGTGTAATAAAAATGATTCAACCGCTTAGCATGAGTCATGCTGGCAACTTGATGGGATCATTGTTTCCCAAAAAGGAAGCCCATACAGAAGCCACTGTACTATTCACTACAGCAGTCTGCTTTTATAACAAGAGAGCAATAAAAAGTTACTGCGTACCGTGGCTTGTCAGAAATCACGTCTTACCCAAATACACCACCCCTCAAACATCCACGCTACTCAGTCTTCCTAAGAACACCTGGCAAACAGCCTTAAAGCACACCTCTCAAAGGAGGAAAGAAAAAATTCAGGGTACTTTAGAGGAAAGAAGTGTTTTCCAAAATCAGGGAAATATTCTGCCAACCACTCACTCTCTTTTGCTCCAATTTGGATCTGCTCATCCCATGATCGGGCTGAGAAGGACACACTCTATTTTTTTTAATTGCATCAGTGTACCTTATTTAGAAGTTCATAGTATCATAGTATCAGTCAGGGTTGGAAGGGACCACAAGGATCAGCTAGTTCCAACCCCCCTGCCATGGGCAGGGACACCCCACACTAGATCAGGCTGGCCAGAGCCTCATCCAGCCTGGTCTTAAACACCTCCAGGGACGGGGCCTCAACCACCTCCCTGGACAACCCATTCCAGGGCTTCACCACTCTCATGGTGAAGAAGTCACCCTAAACAACTCACACAACTAAGGAGGAAAGACAGACACCTCCAGAAAGCACCTGAGCTAACCTAAGATGAAATTCACTCTGAAAGTGTGAATTTCTTTTTCTTCACTGATTACTATGAAAAGCCTCATTTCAAGCTCTGAGTTCAGAGCAAATCCTGAAAAAGGATCAGTTAGGAAAGCATCTACAGAGACAGGACAGTACATAGAAATTCTTCATAGAGAGCGTGATTGGCCATTGGAATGGGCTGCCCGGGGAGGTGGTGGAGTCGCCATCACTGGAGGTGTTTGGGAGGAGACTTGATGGGGTGCTTGGTGCCATGGTTGAGTTGATTAGATAGAGCTGGATGATGGGTTGGACATGATCTCGAAGGTCTCTTCCAACCTGGTTTATTCTATTCTATTAATCCAAACCAGAAATCTGGTAGGTATCACAGCACACTAACAATATGAACTCCCATTTTGCACGAATGCTCTGTAAAGAAAGCGCCTTGTTCTCTAAAAGAAAGCCAAAGCATGCAAAAGAATCTAGATCATCTGTGAAGTTGCAGGACAAAAAACAACCGAAACTCACCTCCCTTCTTTGTTCTGAAATGATAACAGCACAGGGAAGCTTCCCCTTTAGCCACTTCTATTCACATTTGTTCATCTCTGAATGATAATTAGCCTAGTCTGGTGATAGTGATGTGGACAAGGTGAGTCTGAGTCCAGGATTCCACAATTTATATTAGGGAAATTGTGTTTGCAGCACACACCAGTTGTTCAAACATGAAACAACATGAGTCAGTTCTGTTCAGAATGCCATTCTCCTGTGAGCTCATGTGGAGGGTTTTCTTGACACAGCAGCTTTGAAGCTGAAATACAAACTAACTGAGACCAAGAACTATCAGGACTGAAGTATCATAGTATCAGTCAGGGTTGGAAGGGACCACAAGGATCAGCTAGTTCCAACCCCCCTGCCATGGGCAAGGACACCCTACACTAGATCAGGCTGGCCAAAGCCTCATCCAGCCTGGTCTTAAACACCTCCAGGGATGGGGCCCCAACCACCTCCCTGGACAACCCATTCCAGGGCTTCACCACTCTCATGGTGAAGAACCTCCTGCTCACGTCCAGCCGGAATCTCCCTACCTCCACCTTCATTCCACTCCCCCTAGTCCTATCACTACCTGATAGTATCTGAAATATCTGAAGTATCTGAATCTTCTGCCTAAAACAGGATTTGGGAAGGTGCTGGAAATGCTATGTCTGTCTTTTAATATGGAGAAGAAATGACAAGCTGACTTCAGTTTTAAGGAAGACCAAACAAGCAATGAATGCAGGCTCGGAAGGTGAGGGCCTGGCAGCTGAAAGACAAAATAGAAATTCAGGGAATGAAGAAAGGATAAAGACATAGAAGGCCTCTGAGCCTGAGCCAAGGAGTTCAAGTTTCAAGTCAGCTCTTACAGAGAAAGTTATAGGGCTGGGGCAGATGGGGTTAGTACTGTTCCATCTTGTGCCAACATACTGAACAACTCTGTAGGAGAAAAAGTAGCACAAGATATCTTTTAAAGGTTCTGATTTTATACTCTTCTACCCTCCCCTGGTGGTTTCGGTCAAGCAGTCTCCTTTCATGGCATCAGAAAGCAGTTAAAACAGCTTTATCTGAGCACACTTAAAAGCAATGGGGGAAATCAAGAGGCAGACGGAAATCACAGACAGAAGATGGAGATACCACAGGACTGTGATAATGGTAAATAACAGCTATGGTAAATTCAGAGACTATTTTGATTAGTCTTTGCCAGAGGTAGGAATGTTGAGCGACCAGTTGAGTGATTTTTCTCTGGAAGATAATGCTGTTCAGAGTCTGAATTGTAGTTATTACACTACTGTTATCTGAGAGCCAAAAATCTACTCAAGGATTTCCTTCCTCATGCACAGAAGATGAAATACAGGAACGAGACTCAGCA
This sequence comes from Picus viridis, assembly GCA_033816785.1. Classification (NCBI taxonomy): domain Eukaryota; kingdom Metazoa; phylum Chordata; class Aves; order Piciformes; family Picidae; genus Picus; species Picus viridis. Next base: position 34,376,265 of record CM066588.1, read on the forward strand.
AAGAATGAATACAAATGCAAACAGTTAAATGTGTATCGGGGATAGAGGCAAAGCTTTTCCTCCAATTGGAGCTGCTCACACTTCCAGTAACTAATATCTGATTCAGAAAGTTTGAATTTCAGCCATCATATAAAGCAAGGACAAGGACTCATGGTTAGCTACAATGTGGCGTACCAAGGCAAGCATGCCAGATTTCTATTATCATGGTGAGAGTCCATGACTATATTAAGCCAAGTTGCTTGACAGCTATGAAAAAGACAGCTTCATCCACTTCCATCAGAACACTGACCTTTTCAAGAAATAATAGGATATATCCTGCTATCATTTCTCTCATGAAACTCCTGTTGAGGTCAATAGGAATTTGGCGTAAAAATGTGAAATCAGTACTTGGCCCATAATCTTTAGTGCTGCATAACAGGCTATTGGGAAAGGATCCAACATTAAGCATCAGTTCTCATTAATTACACTGCTGATTCCATTTGAAAAGACTTTCTATCATTTATTGTGCAAATTAAATACTGAGAGCCGGATCCTTAGCCGATGTAAAGCAGAATGCCCACAATGAAGTCAAAGAAATAAGGTCAATAAAGATCAGTCAATGAACTCAATACAGCTAAGTAAAATTACACCACAGAGAATCTGGCCCTATGAATAATTCTCTTGTCTAATCAACATTGCAGATTATTTCTTTTTTTGTCTGCAATGACTGATCTCTGTTGCGTATTTTGTGTTTCTTCATGTGTGGAAGGTCAAAGAATGAAACTTCTGGAAACCCTGTGCCAGCAATATACAACAAAAGTCAGTAGCATGAATAAATGCAGTCCTGGATTGTAACAGAGCATTTTGCCTTAGCATCATAAATAATGTTATTTTTTTCAATTTAACAAAGTTTTGGCTGTATTGTGATGGAGCAATATCTTAATTTACCACTTTAAAAGCTCCTACTTATAGTTCAGAGTAGAGGGGAGATCACATTCGTGCCTGCTTATGGCACAGGCTTATGGAGTCCCTAGAGGTGTTCAAGAGGGGATTGGACGTGGTGCTTGGTGCCATGGTTTAGTCATGAGGTCTGTGGTGACAGGTTGGACTTGATGATCTTTGAGGTCTCATCCAACCTCGGTGATTTTGTGATTCTGTATTACATGCAAAAGGAAAAAGCTTTAATGTTTATTGTGAAATGAAACCACTGCTAAGTATGCAGCCTTCTCTCTATCTAGAGTCATGGGTGGATCAACATTCCTAAGGAAATACAGCTTATGAGATCATAGCATACATATTTCTAGAGGTCAAAAGCCTCTACACAAGCATCCAAACAGATATAAACATCTGGACAATAGCTTTAACTAATTCGTAGAACCCATTTTCCCAAACCACGAGTATTTTTATTTTTTACAATAATAATCCATAGTACCATAAAGCCCTAACCAGAAGACAGGACTCTGATAAGCACTGCATAAATACAAACCTAAATGACAGCCCCCCTCCCAAAAATAATAAACCAGTAAATCTAGTCACAACCTCTACTACATTCTGAGAATCAAGAGAAGCCATCCATCCAAGCATGATGGGGTAGTCAAAAATGTGTCAGCACAAACACACGTTGCAATACTGTATGGTAGCAAGTCTCCTCTTTTCTCTTGTGTATAAATTGGGCACTAGTGTTTGCAGGAAGCCTTTGTAGCCTTAGCATTTATTTGGTAAAACTGAAAGACAGAGATAAATCTGACATATGCCTTAGACCATGCAGCATTCTGACAGGTTCAGCAAAGCACAAGATGGAGCCCACATCAAAAACAATTCCATTACCCTCTTCTCTATTTGTAATAAACTTTCAACTTGTGTTTGAAGGCCATCAAAATATGAAATTATCTTAAATATGGAAGCTGCACAAAAACATTTCAATTAAAAAGCTTTTAGGAAAGGTCACAGGGAGCATCTATAATATGTTTCCAAAGGTCTTGGAAAGGAGGAGGGTACAATACGGGTCACATCATAATTATGGTAAATTGGGTAAAAGGCAGTTTCTTAAGACTGCTCCTAGCAGAATAAAAGTGATTGAGAAAGTCACAATATGACAGGTATTAATAACTACTACCTATCATAATGTCTGATATAGTATCTTTTATCTGAAAGGATCCCAAAGTGCTTTGTAACACTCTACATGGAATAGTTTCTTTTATCACTAATGTGTTTCCACATTTCTGAGAAAGCAGTGCACTGATGAACTCTACACAGTAGCACAGCATGAAATTTTTTGGAGTCCCAGAAACTGAATAATACCATTTCTGTTTGAAATATGGGCAGGAAAATGGTGCATCCGTGGCTAACTTCTCACTGGCATGGAACATTTTCAATAGGAAACATCCTGAAGTGCTGATGTACCTCTGGCTGAAGCTAAGAACATCTATCAGTGCTGTGCATTTTGTAACTTATTCAGAATAAATTTAGAAGAAGAGCATTGGTTACTGAATCACCAGGAACATGCCCTTTGAAATCTATGTCCTAAACTAAGGTTTTCAATTGAAGTACTGCCTCAGATCAAGATAGCTGACTTATTAGACCTGAAAAGTTTCCAGCCCTGGTGACACAGCAAATCACACACTATACTATAGTATTTAAGTGAGAGTCAGTAGACTACTTCCTAATCCCTGGAAGTCTGGGGAAGAAGACCTGTATTAAAATCCATAATGTGTTATAAAAAATAAACAAAAATAAACAAGGAAACAGATAGATTGCTGAAGAGAAATATTCAAGGGCCTAGCTTTAATTGGCTGATCAGTATTGAGCAAAAATGCATCCTGAAAGTATGTAAGGGGATCTAAACAAAGTCCTGTCACTGAGAAAATACTGAATCACAGAATTGGTTAGGTTGGAAAAGATCTTCCCATCTCCACTTGGTTCATACTGCCCTCTTCCTACTTGTCTGTCTTGAACTCTGTTCTCCAACTTAACTTATATATCTGTGGATCTACATCTATGTTTATCTCCAATGAAAGAGCAATGCAAAGATACTAACCTTTTCCCAGGCCCACAAAGCTGGGAGGAAGCATGCCTGGTGTCAGAAAGACACAAAATTAAAGGGAAAGAGTGGGATGGGATGGGATGGGATGGGATGGGATGGGATGGGATGGGATGGGATGGGATGGGATGGGATGGGATGGGATGGGATGGGATAGAGCAGGTTGGAAAAGACCTTTGAGCTTTCTTACACAAAACCTGTCTTTTGTGTCTTGGGAGGAGTTAAACTTTTCTGCCTGAAGAGACTGTGAAGGCTAAAAAAGTAATTGTGTTACGAGAGTTCATTCTATCTATTTGCAAAGGAAAGTATATACAACTACTTTTGTTACTCTTGTACACTCTCCTTTTCTCCTTTTTTTCATACAATTGAAAATGTGATGCTTTTTGTCAGGTTTTTCATCATTTTGATGGTGGCAAGACAAATATCCACTTTGACAAACTAAGTTAGAATAGTTCAAGGTTTTTAAAAATCAGTGGAACATTTTTTATTGAATTCAATATGTTTTTGATGGGGACTCAGCTTTCCAAAATGCAACACACCCCCTGCTTCCATATTTAGATGAATTTGTCTGGGTCATGTCTCTCCCTCACCTTGAATTTCTCCTCTCTCAGCTTCTGGCTTCAAAACCTAGTTGTTTTGTTTTGGCAGGCTGTGCAGGTAAGAGAATATTGCAATAGTAGGGATCCCACAAACAACCCCTCTATCAGTTTCTATTATTTCCTAGAAATCATCTAAGGTCTGCACATGGGGATTTCTACCTTCCCCAGCCCATCACATGCACGTGTGTGCGTGCACACACACACGCGAGCTCACGCACTTGCACAAAGGGTTATTTTATGCTGACATTCAGCTGCCAGTTTATTTCATCCCGGTCTTTATAAAATAATATCCTAAGTAGCCTATTAGCTTTAAGGTCAAAATCTTTGTCTGTTTTCTAAATCTGCTCTCTCTTCTTCCAACCCCCACCCCCCTTTCCTCCCACTTCCTTTCCTTTCATTACCCTTTCCTATCAATTATCTCATCCCTGCCTGCTGCCCATCTGAGCAAGCCAGCAGGACCCCCTCAGTGCCCGCCAGATTGTCTCATTCAGCTCGCTCTCAGGTTGCTGCTGATTGCCGTCTTTATTCATTACCAAAACACTTGCTACATGGTGCTTGGGCCCTGGCAACCAAACTCTAAATCCTGCCAGCGAGAACATAATTACTAGTACACCACAAACAGAGAATGGAGTCTGCTGTGAGTTGTTAGAAGCAGCCGTGAGATAGACCCGGGCTATTTTCATGTAACTGGAGCTGACTACTTGTTTGTCAGGTGGTATGTACTAATGATTGGCCTTATTCGGGGTTTTAACAAGCTTTATCTGAGACAAAATAGATCTCTAAACAAACTCACAGCTCTGACAAGGGTAGCAATTTATAGGTATGGAATATAATATGAGATGAGCTTTACGTGGGCTTTCATCTACAGATTTATGGAGTGGCTAGAGCCACTGGCGTGACTTGGATGTGGCAGGGATTCTGGAGTCTTCCCTGATCCCTGGGACACTGCTTATAAAGGCAGAGTTCATTTTCCTTAACTATTTGTTGAACCAAAACAGTTACTAGACACAGTCTAGTAACTGTTACTAGCCCAAAGTCACCCAAGCAATGATTTGCCTTTCTGAAGGAGCTGAATGTTAGCTACAAATGATCTCAGCACAGATTACCCCCTTCTCTCCAGGTATGTAAACTGAAAGAGTCCTCTGCTTTTATCTGTCTCTCTCTGTATTTATTGCTCTCCCCTTTAAAAAGCTGTTTTAAATTTTTACTCTTTCACTGGGGAGGTAAATCTGACCAGTTTTATCTCTAAAAAGTATTTGTTAGGGGAAGATCATTCTTCTGACTTCAGCTGAAAAGTTCTGTGTGTCTTTTGTATCTGCTCTTCAAATCCTTAATCTTTAAAGTGCTCACAAATGAGGTAAATGCCTTAATGCTAAGCAGTCTCTAGCAGATTTGAAAGTTAAATTCAACCAGCATTTATCTCCCCATCAATGGGAAGGATTTATCCTGTTACCTATCACTGCCACTGACAAGAATTGGTCCTGTAAATCTCCAACATATAAAGGGAAGCAGATCCATCTCAAACTTTTAATATGAAAAAAATCACCTCTGATCCAAGCAATACTGAACTGTACAACAGTGGTAGTGAGAACACTGCACATCAGAAGGAAAAGAATTGATATACTGGGGGAAAAAAAAAAGAGAGAGAGAGAAAATCTTCCATACCACAGAGCTAAGAAGACCTTGCCCCTGGATTTGTTTGCAGTGCTTTGCTTAAGGTTTAATTCTATTGATTACACATTCCATTTTCCAAAGTGCCATTTGCCTGAAGGAGCAGGTGGTGTTTGCTGTTTCCATTTAACTGATATATTAGCCATGTGGTGCACTGCATCAGTGGGCAGTATTAATCAATTTACGGCAAGATGACAGAGAGAATCACTCACAGCAAAATTGCAAGGGGGAAAAAAAGGACAAAAGCAGGAAAATAATGACCACTAATGGGGAAGTTGAAAACAGGGAGGGGGGAAAACCCAAAGATCTTTGCTTTTAGTACTTCTCTTTCATAGTAAATGGAATTAGAAGAATTTAGGAACAGCCAGTGTTTGAAAGGAGACAAATATCACTATGCAACACTTTTTGCCAGCACTTTACTGCTTAGCACTGTGTGATGAATATATAGTCAGTGATCTCAAATACTTGCTGATAAACTTAGATTTCCCTTCTTTAAATGAAATCAAATAGCATCATACAAGATCAAAATTAGTACAGGTCTTCTTTTGGAAGATCCATTAAATAAAAACAACTGTTGTGCTATACTACTTGATCTACTATTTTAATACACCTTTTTAATTTATACATAATACAAAATTCAGCAGGTTGGAAAAGACCTTCGAGATCACTGAGTCCAACCTATCTCCCAACACCATCTAATCAACTAAACCATGGCACTAAGTGCCTTATCCAGGATCTTTTTAAACACTTCCAGTGGTGGTGACTCCACCACTTCCTTGGGCAGCCCATTCCAATGGCCTATCACTCCTTCTGTGGAGAACTTCTTCCTAACACCCAGTCTAAACCTCCCTGGCACTCTATATGAAGATTTCAAATCAGCTCTTTCTATTCACAAGATTTTTTTCATTTTTTCAAAAATTGGACCAAGTTACACATTGTTCTGTAATAATGCTGCTAAAAATATATGTCTTGCTTTAAATTCAGTGAGAAAATAGAGAAGGGTACATGTAGAGGAGGACAAAAAAAAATTCCTATCTGTTTTCAGTCAGGAAATTTATGCCTTTCTTCTGAAATCATAGAAAATGCACCAAACTTCAGCTAAATATTTTCATACTCCAAATTGCTTTCTCAGCCACACAAAGCAGTAGAAATAAAGGTTTGATAGAGGAGCTTTAGGCTCCCCAAGGAAGAAAGAAACTCAGAGGATCTTCCTCTTCCCTTCTCGGTTGTACCAGAGGACGAGAATAACCTTGTGCCACAAATTTAACTATCCATGCATCTCACCATCCAAAATCTTCCTCCTGTCAAGCTGGGTTCAGGCCCACCCTTGCACTCCTTCATGCCCTTTCTGCAAACAAGTAAATTCACTGGGTCAGGTGCAGAACTGATTTAATTCAAATGATCCAACACAGATTCACAGCCCAGCAAATCTATTTGGTGATCAGAAGCCACAGCAAAGCCCCAGGGCTGAATATTGGTTGCAGAATCAAAGGATTCCAGTCCTCAGAGGCAAGGTGATGCCTTCCAGTGGGGCTGGGGGGCTCACAGAACTGTAGTAAAAATGCAAACCTTCACATTAAATAGATAGCAACAACATATCAATAGCTATTGGGAGATAACAGCATATAAATGCTTCTGGAACACAGCAAATGTATTGAAAACACAACAACTGGAGGGAACAAGAGCAGAACAGACACTATATTTATGTCAGGATTTGAATACTAATGTTTTTCCAGCATCTAATTATGCTTTGGGGGCTGGACAGGGCTTTGAAGACCCACTTAGCCCCAAGACTCTATCCCATCTCTTGACCATATGTCAAAATAAAACAAAACTTCTCCTCCTGAGTAAGGAAAAGCAGAGAAACTGTTATAATTCTGGAAGGTCATAGGAAGTGGGAGAAGACTGAATATGGACCCAATCCTTTTGCCACTCCAGGTGAGAAATGCAAGAAAAATTCTTATGTTACAGTGAAATACAAGCAAGGAACAGGATAGAGGTGAAGGCGGGGCAAACAGATCAGTAACACATCTCTGCATTCAGCCTGTGACATAAACACTGGACACAAGTCCCAAATGCCACACTAAAGACGTGTGGAAAAGTCTGTTCCTGCCTGTACTTAATCTGGTCCCTGAAAGTTTTTATCCAAACTTTTCCTGTAAAACCATGGTCATACCCAAGTGGCATAACATGTCTGTCTCAAGAATGGCTTATAATAGCAGGGAATTAAAACAAAATAGGTGGATTTACTGAATCCACCAATTATTTTAAAGGCATTTTAGAAAAGCCAAGATTAAAAGAAAATCAGAAATGGAGAAATCAGCAAACACACCATTGACAACACAAGTCTTGTCAAAATGCTTGGTTCACATGATTTTATTAGAGAAAGGAGCTGAATTCAATAGTCTTGCTGAAATGCAGGCTAGAACTGAGAGGAATGTGGCCCATGTAAAAGGAAAGAGACCATTTAGGAACTGTCAGATGTCCCTGAGTAGCATGTAATATATCTCCTTTGTCTCCTAACACACATTGTCTCCCAGAAGCTGACTTATCCCTGAGTATTTAGATGTATTTGGGTGTATGAAATTCTATTCCTCTTTAATATTATAAAGTAGAACCATACACTGAAACTATGCTTCATAAATTAACAAATACTAATAAAACACTGCTTGAGGAACCTGTGTAAATGATATAATATTAGCATGAATCACAGCCTTAATAAGAACCAAGGAAACATTTGACAGTGGAGTATGGTATTGCATAATGCAATACAATAAAGTTTTAACAGCTCTCAGTAGCACCACATCATTAAGCAAATTTAGCAGACTTTTCAATTAGACACCATTTCCTGGATTTGATAAACTTGCTCATAGTTTGCTTTTGCATTTTCTGCTGTTTTTCATCTGTGCACCTCTGGAAGGGAAAGCATTTGAACATCTGAACAAAATTACAAGGTGTAAGTGAAAACGATAATAACGGGAGAAGCAGAACTGGGAACATCACTTCAAAGCATTAACTGAAGCTATACAATGGCTAATTTACAGACTAAGGACTTTTAAGGGAATTTTCTTTTATCCTCACATGCTGCTTCATAGCAAAACATTATCAGGAAGCCATTGCAAAAAGAAATCATGCCAGGCTAGGTAGGAAATGTCACAATTAATGGACCAATCTTTTCCATTGTTGTCTCCTTACCACTGTCTACTGTGTCCAGCTCTGGGCCCCTCAGCTTAAGAAAGATGCTGAGTTTCTCAAACATGTCCAGAAAAGCGCAACAAAACTGGTGAGGGGTTTGGAGCATAAGCCCTATGAGGAGAGGGTGAGGGATCTGGGGTTGCTCAGCCTGGAGAAGAGGAAGCTCAGGGGAGACCTTCTTGCTATCTACAACTACCTGAAGGGAGGTTGTAGCCAGGTGGGGTTGGTCTCTTCTCCCAGGCAACCAGTGACAGAACAGTCTCAAACTGTGCCAGGGGACGTTTAGGCAGAAAGAGTGATTTGCCATTGGAATGGGCTGCCCAGGGAGGTGGTGGAGTCACCATCACTGGAAGTGTTTAAAACGAAACTGCATGAGACACTTAGTGCCATGGTTTAATTGATTAGATGGTGTTGGGTGATCGGTTGGACTTGATGATCTTGAAGGTCTTTTCCAACCTGGTTAATTCTGTATTCTGTAACAGCATGCATTTTGGAAGAAAATGCGATAAAGACCAAAAGACTTACTTTACACAGCTGTTCAGGTAAGGTTACTCCCTTTGGTCTCTTCCTAATCCCTATAAGGAAATAATTTAATGCTGAAGCATATGCTTTAATATTATCTGCAAATTGTTAGGCAATTAGAACTCCAGAATGTCTTGATATGCATTCAAGGATCTGCCCTTAGGAGAATGTTTCTGTATTTTTGATCTCTGTTACACCTGGTGATGAGGAGTTTCACACTGGATTTTTACATGGATACTATTTTGGCCTGTGGAGAACTGTAAGTTTTCCTAAATTTATGCATCTGTCTGCTGTGATTCTTTTTGTAATGCACTATGTAAAGGAAGAGATGCTTTATAGTAGCTGCTGAACGTTCCACCATCTATGTCAAGCTATGCAGCTCTCTTACTTGTGCAGGCAGACCTTGGGAAGGAGAAATCAATTAGTTCAGAAGATGTAGTGTGTCCAAACACCATTGGGAAGGACTACTCACATTTCTACCCACTGAAATACAGGATGTGGAATTAGAACTATTAAAATCTGTGTGAGATTTCTACTTCAATATTCTCACTTATTGCTCACTGCTCAGAGCTTAAAACATTGTTAGCGATGCTGTAAATCTCACCGCAATAGGTGATCAAAAGTCATGATGCAGGAGCAAGGGCCTTAACATCTTCGCTGTTTTTTGTTTTACACACCCAAACACATACTTCAAGGGTCAAGCTGCTTATCTGCTGCTGTGTTCAGGCTAATAGAATGCTGCTGCTTATGCTTTGTGAGAGATGGGAAAGATGCATCACTGGCTGCAAGTGCCTTAATCTCCAAACGTGGAGTCGTGCGAGATTAGCATGACCAATCTGAGCAGTAGAAATGATACCATTCACAACTGTAATCCCAGCACACATTCACTACACACTGCAGAGCATCTTACAAGGCTGCTCTTTACCTCTGTCTGCCCCACTACCTTCCAAGTGCAGCATGATTACAGCCCTAAACTGATTCCTCTCCTTGTCTTGTAAGGAAGGCAAGCAATTTATTTTCCTGACTGCAGCAGTGCCCCACTTCCTGGCCTAGACCATCACTTTAAGTCAGTTGGCATGATGTAAGGGAGCGCAAAAGCTGGCCCTCATCAGCAGTTCTGCATAGATATGCCCATGCAGAATAAAAGCAGCCTTTTCCACACCAGGCTGCTTATTAAACAGCTCTTAATGGTCTGTGAGACTTTCCCTCTTCCCTCTGCTCCAAAAATGTACTTTGCATTATGGGGCTTGTGGGAACTACAGGCTGACTACGTAGAACTAGAAAAGGATGAATTCTAATTAAGAGATAATGTCAGTGGAATAGAACTTTGTCACAGGATAATGATCCCCTGCTGTTAGATAAATATGGAAGCAAAACTTAGGCAGTTTTTGAAAATAAACAGTGAGGTGATGCCAAGATGTTTATATTCAGAAAGGGAAACATTTATCCCTCTGCAGTATTCCTATTTCATGGGGTTTTTTAATTAAATAAAAACAATCCTTCCCTCCCACCTAAGGGAAAACATCTTCATTAATGACCTTGGTCTTGCTAGCCATCCTGAATACATGATCTGCACCAAAACAAAAAAGGGGTGTAAAGCAGCGCTGACAGATTCACTCTATGGAAACAACAGAGTTTTGAGAATGTCATCAATAAAGCTTAGCAACTAATAGTAATATTTTCCCACTTATTAATAATCAAATTACTAGCCATAATGAGCCAAACTACCTTCTGGCGAAACTCCTTTTTGTCAATGGATGTATGCCAGCAGGCAATTTGGTTCAGTGTTTTACATTTGCTGTATATGTAATTCAGTGGGCAAATTTTGATCTGTTACCTGTTTATATTTGGAATATATCAACAGAAGCCAGTGGGATTACAAAGTGAAAACTCTGCAAAATCTGCTTATTAATGCTTTCAGTGTGCATTTCTTTAGTTTACGGTTTCTTGGTAGCTGGTAACAAAATGCAGCTTGCAAAATGCTTTTCAGAATCCGAAGGAAAAAGCCTCAGTATTCAAACTGCACATCAGTGACTTTGTTTGCTACGTCTGCCATAAGTCATTCTCTTCCTCCAGCGTCCCTGGAAGCTGCACGAAAAATCAGTGGGTTACAAATGTGTGGGGAGAACACAGCTGCTTTTCGGGTAGCAGAAAAGGTCAGAAACACCAAGCTTTGAAGCCCTAGTTAACCAACCACAGGCTATGGTTTGTGCCATTTGTCTAACGGGAAAGCCTTGTTCGCGCTCCATTGCACACCTTGTGAATCTAGTAAGGGGTACAATACAAATATGCTCGTAGGTCCCAAGTCCTCAGATACCTTTTGGGTAAATCCCACAAGTGAATGTCACCAGCAGACGGGTCAACAGGCCTGCTCCAGTACAGTTTCACCTCACTGATGCCAGAACTGGAATTGCTTCTCTGCTGTCACCACCAAGACGGTAGGCGGAAATACTTAAAGGATGCTATCGAGACATCAACATGCCAACAAGAAAGAAGCAGCCCAGACATGCCAGCAGTTGAAGCTTGTCTCACATGACAGAACCTATGGCACAAAGATTCAGCTGCTTCCCTTCACAATTTAGGCTTCTTTCTATCCTGAATTACAGATTCTGTCAATTGACAGTGAAGTGTCACATAGATCTTTCTGCAAGAATAAGCATAGTCTTAGTGAAATTGATTAAGGGAATCTGGTACAATTTAATGTTTTTCTGTTCTGCTATTTTCTCAATATGGTATCTAGCTGCCAGAAATAGCATTCAGGAAAATTCACTGGTTTGCAGGTAGTTGTTTTGTTTGGGTTTGCTTTTTTAGTTATTATTATTATTTTTATTTTATTTTTTTTTTCATTTCTGTATGAGCACATACAAGATAAAATCAATTAAAAAGCAGGAATGCCATTTCTAGTGGCACTTTGCAATGACTGATTAATACATTTTGAATATTCTCCACTGTAAATTTGCTTTGCTTGATTCTCTTCCCTCGAAAAGTGCTGTTTAGTAAAATCTAAATGGGGTGCTTGGTGCCGTGGTTTAGTTGATTAGATGGTGTTGGATGATAAGTAGGACTCGATGATCTCCAAGGTGTCTTCCAACCTGGTTAATTCTATTCTAAGGGATGAGGACAGGGAAAACAGAAAGATGATAGAAGTTATGGAAAAGGGACCCCTGAAGTCTGGAAATTCAGGTGTCCCTGCCACATTGTCAAGATTCAGGATGAATCCCTTTCATAAGACCAGACATTCCTCAGCTACATTTTCCACATATGCTTATATGCACCTTGTCTTATTTACCTTTTTTTAAAACTAATCAACATGTCAACATTTCCTTTATTCTTAAATAGCATCTATTATTATTATTATTATTATTATTGTTATTGTTATTATAATTATTATTATTTCTGCAGTGTCACTTTGTTGTTTGCCATCCAGAGGATTCCAGGAGCATTGGCTCCCCGCGTTGCCCACCTGTTTGGCATTCAGGGTGCTTGCCCCATCAGCCACTGCTATGACAAGGTTATACAAAGTCTGCAGCCCTGCAAAAACAGGTTCCTTTGGAAGCTGAAACTCTGACAGACTTTGTACACAGCTAGGCATCCGTGACATCTTGGCGTCTGCCAGCTCCATTCTTGCTTGATTAGCTCTTGGTTACCTCAGTGATAATGTCTGGAGGCGCTGATTAATGTACAATAATGGTACATCTCACTGGAAAGATAAGCTTATAGAAGATCAATTAAACAGTGGCAATTTCACAGGCTACAAGCTAGAAGAATGGTACTTGCAGCCTTTTCTTGGAGCTATTTTTTAATCAGTTTCTTCTGCCTGCTCTAGAATTTTCATGTAAAACAGTAACTATCATAGGGGGAAAAAAAAAAAAAGAAGAAATAACCTGAAAATGAAAGGTGATGGTACCCATTAAAATTACAAGGGAAAATGAATATGAATCAAGGCCCCTGAACATTCCTTCAGCTGTCAGAAGGTTACAAATTCTGCTTTGATGATAAGACAAGAAGTTTTTTTCAAATGCAAACTTGCCATAAACGGTACATAGGAGAATGCCATTGTTTCAGGAAATTACATTGTTGCCTGGGCAACCATGTACAAAAGTTAATGTAAGTACAGGTTTAAAGCAGAAATGTCTCCTAAACCGGAGTAAAAACCCATTTAATAGTATAGATGATCCACAGGAAAAAAGAGAACCATAAAATGACCTGAATGCAACTATAAAAAGCCCTCTTCTCGAGTAGGAGTATAAATTAAAGGTTACTTTCCTTCTTAATTTCTTTTGTGTTTCAACAATAAGAAAAGCAAAAATTTTCAGGTACTATATGTTAAACAGGTTTAACTATGAAAATTTCAGGACCACGAATATTATCCTCCTTCCGAGAAAACTTTTGAGAGATTTATCACGTAAATAACAACTAATTTCAAAAGTCAGCTGGTTTTAGAAGGGCTTTTAAAAAGAGGCAACAAATTATTTTGCCCTAGAAAACAGCGCTGTGGGAAAGTATTTATTGAAATGCATCCAGAGATTGTTCTTCCAATAATTATATTTCATGCAGATGGGGGAAGGAGAAAGCTTATATTGCACTGGGCAGTCAGTTTTATTACTGGAATGACTACACTTCTTCCTATCATCAGGCTGGATTTTATGACAGCATTATGGCCCATTATGTCTATTGCAATGAATTCTCCAGAACAGGGTGGCCAAAGATACATTTGAATGTGGAGCTAACACACATCGTTGAATGTGTTCTGTAGGGTATTTTGCATCCCTGGTCACATGTCAAAGTGGAGAAGTGTCCAGAAATCAGGAGAGAGAGGCCATGAAACAGCAAAAGTGCAGCAATAAGTTCACCTTTGTTATGCACTCCTCTTTTGTGAAATCAAAATATAATCTCACAAACAAAAAACAAACAAGAAAACCCAACCTGAGTTTATATCCCTATTTCTAATGACAGAAGCTGCCGCTGATGACGACATGAAAAGAACTGCCTGTAGAATAAAGGGAATACTATTCTCAATTGGGAGGGAACAATGCTGTACTACTGGAGACATGGAGTGTAGCTGACCTAGCAGGTCTTTTCCATCTCTTACTTCTTTGACTCTGAGAGATGGTATAAATGCATAATAAAATCCACACATGTTCACTAAGACACTGAAAAAGTGAAATGCATGATAGAATAATACAATTTTGCCTGTTAGGAGACAGTAACTGTGTTTTGCTGGAAAAGTCAGGTAGGAAGAAAAGAGATTTCTGGCTGATGTTGAAAGAAAACCTTTGTGCTAATCCAGTTGGGCATGATTTTCACAAGTGCAAAACACTTAGAACTCCACTCAAAGTCAATAGAAGCTGCAAGTGCTCAGCACTTCTGAAAATCAAGCCCTTTGGGAACTAGTGAAGAACAAAGAGCAAGGAACTTGTGCCTCAGATAAACTGACTGTCAAAATTTGTAGAGCTGCCATCGTCTTCTCATTTAAACATGTTCTTAACACCTTTTTCTGCCTCTGAGTGATAGCTACAAGTCACTCCAATCTGGCACTGGTTAGGCAAGCAGCAAGCTAAGATTTCTGCATTTATGCTAATGCATTTGGTGTAGAAATATCATCTTGCCTGTACAACCCCTCATCTGCCCCTGTTTATCTAACACACCTGTTGTGTCATTTCCTGCACAGGTTGATGTTATTAGAATGGATACCTCCATAAAAGAGCAATTAGAGGTCACCTGTTCTCCTTCTCCCTCTCCCTTCCTCTCCCTCCCTCTCTTTTATTTTTTTATTTTTTTAATGTTTTATAGCTGATCTCTTCAAAGTCAGAAGACCATAAAATTCATACATTATTCAGCTTCAGCACAGTGGTTATTAACCCAAGCTTGTAGAAATGCAAAACTTTCAAGTTGACATTACAAACCACAGGTAATTGGTAGGTATCAATCCTTGGCCGTCTGTCAGATTGGAGTTATATATTGACACGGTTAAGAACAAAAAAAGAATTGGACATTAAATCAGCTTCTTAAAAATGTAATGGCCAATTCAAAAATTATGGTTTGTTCCCAAGGAAATATGAAAACTTAAAACACCATCTCTGTGCAATAAAGAAATGAGATCTTATTGGAATTCTTATGAAGGAGAAGAAACGTCTTGGCATGACTCATAAAATAATAATAGTATGAATAATACTTTGCATTGCTTTAGTTCCTTCTATCTCAGAAGCTGAAAGTAACTTTATAAAAATTAATGGATTATGCCTGACAATACACCTTTGAGGTATACCATTATCTTTGTTTTACAGATAGCAAACCAAAGGGAAACATTCTAAACATCTTGCTAGAATAACTCGTGGAGAAACCTTTAAATACAGGCTTTGCAGAAAATGCTGGCCTTCTGTGAAAGTCAGGCAAAGATATTAGTTCATCCACCAGTACAACCCAGCTGCTATGAAACTGTTTCTGAACTTGATGAGTACTTTTGAAACACCACCTGAACCTGATGATTTGAAAGAGCCAGGTGAGGGCTGGTCTCTTCTCCCAGGCAACCAGCACCAGAACAAGAGGACACAGTCTCAAGCTATTCCAGGGGAGGTTTAGGCTGGATGTGAGGAAGAAATTCTTCCCAGAAAGAGTGATTGGCTGTTGGAATGGGCTGCCCAGGGAGGTGGTCGGGTCACTATCTCTGGCAGTGCTTTAAAAAAGCCTGGATGAGGCACTTAGTGTCATGGTTTAATTAATTAGATGGTACTGGGTGATAGGCTGGACTTGATCACGAAGGTCTTTTCCAGCCTGCTCTGGTTTGGTCTATTCTATTCTATTCTATTCTATTCTATTCTATTCTATTCTATTCTATTCTATTCTATTCTATTTCTATTTCTATTTCTATTTCTATTTCTATTTCTCTATTTCTATTCCATTCTATTCTATCTTAAGTCTCAGTAACTGTCATTTCCCCCTGAGGTCTAGAAGCCAGTGAAGGGAATGATCCAAGACTGTGTCCTTCTGACATCAAGTTCTACATTTTCCATATATTTTGTTTGGCAACAGTGCCTGATAGCCATCGTGAACATAAAACTCAAGACAAGCCATAGTTTGTTTTCTTCTGCCCAGGGAATCTCACAAAGTACATTTAGGGGAAAGAGAAAGACTTAGGGTTATCATGGTAGGGATAGTGGACACGGGATACAGATATACAAGATACCAGATAAATAGTTCTGCTGTCAGAATAACTGTGTGTGGTTAGTGATCATATAAAATGCATTTCCAAACGAGTCTCTTCAGAAAAGAGCACCAAATACCTGAGTGCTAAAATACATCTTTCTATATCTATCCTGTATTTTTGCCTAATGACATATGCTCGGATAGCCACCAATCCAGCGTACTTTGGAAAAGATCTTAATCTGTCTGCAGTGGAAGAGCTGTCACACTGAGATAAGCTTGAGGACCATATTTTTACCCCCCAAAAAAAGATATCTGAAAATTCTTCTGCAGCAAGGTAAACAGTTCCAGCTAACCTACTTTCTACAGAGTCAAAGGAAATATTTTCAAAGATCCGATAGGTTCATATGGCAAAACCCATACAAATCTCTCTACACCTGCTTATGGACTTGTCTTTATCATGACTGGGCTCCTATCACAGTGTCAATTTAACAGAACTGAAGTTCAAAAAAACATCTAAGTACACCTTCCTGTGCACAACTGCAATAATGCTTCACTTGATGTCTGTAGGCATAAATGTAGTCACACAGGAATGTGAATAGGCAAACTTCAAACTGATGAAAACTCTGGCTTGGCTGCACATCCTGGGGACAAGCCAGAGTTACAGGATTTATTAAGACCCTTGGGTTCAGCCAGGACAGATCTTACTGACCAAAGCAAATTCTGGTATGTACTGTTGGTGGTGTATTATTCACACACTGCTACATAAAATTAGCACAACAATGAAGAAATATTGGCTGTGATCCCAGTATAAAAAGCTTCTGGCTTAATATGAGTGCTATTCCTAACGTGTGGAAATAAATAATTTGCTTTACCTTCTTCCTAAACTGATACAAGTATCATAAAATGCACTGGGAAGGAAGGGACCCTCAAAGGTCATTTTGCCCCTTGTAGTGAGCAGGGCTATCTCCAACTAGCTCAGATTGCTTAGAGCCCTATCAAGCCCAACTTCAAATGTCTCCAGGGATGGGGCCTCCACCACCTCCCTGGGAAACCTGTTTCAGTGTTCCATCACCCTCACAGTGAAGAACTTCTTCCTAATATCCTATCTAAATCTTCCCTTCTCTAGTTTAAAACCATTGCCTCTTGTCCTATTGCTGCATACCTTTTATAAAGCAGTACACTGAGAGTTCCCAAACGTAACACAGACACTTTCCAACTTTCTGTAAATTTTGAAGGCTAGTATAGCAGTCATACAGATCCCTGTGGAAGATAAAAGGTTTTTACATATGAGCTATGGAAGACTATATAGTTCATTTCACCTCAGCTCTAGAGCTCCAGTAGTAATACATAAATCATCATGCCACTAGAGCTAGGTATCTTGGAAGGATCTTTGTGTTTGAAGCTCTCCTAATCTCAGATTTGATTCTCTTCAAATCTGAAGAACACACAATACATTAGTGAGCAATGTGGAAGCATAGCTGAGAAGTTCCCCATTTAATAACGACTCAAGCTAAAAAGACGAAATTTCCAGGACTTTAGAAGTGTCTTAGGATCAGCTGCCTTCATACTTGGAAGTAGTTAAGCAGAAGACTGATTTATAAACATGACTTGGAAGGATGCCTCCAGTACAGTAAGTTTGCACAGTGCTACAAGGTTCAACAAGTTTGACTCATTGTGATAGCAGTGGTAAGAAAGAAGAGTATCTCACCTGAACTTTTGATCCTTCAACATAAAGGCTCCTAATTCTCAGTTAGTGAACACACCAGCTAAACATACCAGAGGGAGAGCAGCACAATGGCAACACTCTGACAAGCCGATTCGATTTCAATTAGCATTTCAGCTTCAACTGACAAGTCAGAGACAGAGTGGGGGAAACATATATGTGAGACAGTCCTGCTCAGTGCAGAAACTCAGCAGACAGGGAAATAATGTAAAGGCTGCTTGATTTGCAAATTGACTCTTGAACAAAATCAGTTTCTTTATTATTATTTTACAAGACAGAAAATTAAGGGGGGTGTGTGTATATAATTAGATTAAATTATTTAAATCTGAAAGAAAGTATCAGGAAAATGTAACAGTTCAGCCACTGTCGAAGTAACAGGCAGGGGGAGCTCCTCTACTGGTCAGAGGTGAGAGAAATAGCAGAAGGTCCAGGAGCTGCTGCTGCCACCACTGAACAGAGGCAAAACTGGCCACCTGCTAATTAAAAGGTCCAAATTAGCTATAAAAAAAATTTCAAGGCTATGGGATTTCCCGCCAGTTGCAAAGTGAGTGGATGCAAAAGTGAGGATCTATTACAACTGGCATTTTTGGTGAAAGTGAGCTACACTTCAGATCTATTTTCCCTCAGGGTTTTGAAGAAGGGGGACAGATGGTTGGATAATTTATACCATTTGGCATGTGGTTACGTTGGGGGGTGGGGGGAGGAAGGAAAAAAAGGAGAAAAGAAAAGAAACTGAGAGAGACAGATAGACATGAGCTATACATATCTGAGCAAAAATGCAATCATTTCAGACACAGATTTGCTCAGGCAACACCACCAGTACGTGTCACTAAATATTACAGTGGCAAATTAAAACCAAAGGTAAGGGCTGGTGACTCCACTGTGGAGAAATTAGTGGCCAATACGAACACTCATTTTCTAAACGCTCCCGTTTGAGGAGCACAGAAAGCTCTTGCATCCATTTGTTTGCATTAATACATGATGATGCTTTTCACTTTACATTCTCATTCATGGTAAGACCTCAGGGCTTAGTGGTTTGCCTCCTGCAGGACTTCAGCTTGAAGTAAACACTACTTTTCTTTTGGCTTCTTTTTTGTTTTTCCCTTGTGAATTGGTGAAACAGGAAAGGTTGTAGCTACCTAACACCAGATCACTCCTAGAAGCGATCGTATCAAAAAAGTGTTAAATGTGATGCTCAAGTGGAGTTGCAGGAACTTCAGAGGACCTAAAAGGGGAGATGAACTCAGTGGAACAATAAAGGCTTCAAATTCTCAAACTAAGAGACAGCAAATCATCTACAGGGTTCTACTCAGGGAAACAACGTCCTGACTTCCTGAAGTGAGGTTTATGTTAAAATTCCCTTTAATCCATCAGTTTTCTCCACACCACTGCACCCACCAGCCAATTTTAACTGCATTTCTCAAAGTGAGCTGCAGTTAGACAGGTTATACGGAGAAGGAGAAAGGAGAGATACTCAAACTAGAGCTCTGGATGAGGGAAAACTTGCAACGTAAACTTGACACTGTCGTTACACACCACAGCATCCAAACAAAGCAATGTTGCAAGGAGCCAGTGTGCATAGTCCATTGCTTCCATGTCAATCTGCAAAACAAATCTCAAATAACACATTTCCTTGATGTCTCTCTGAGTGGTGGAGGTACGATGCTCACCTCAGCATCCTTGATTTCCAGCCCCAGCACTGCTCAGTAGCTAACATTTATTCTCTTAAATATTTTTCTCAAACAGCCACCTCAGGAAGGTCTTGCAAAAAGCCAAAGCAATCAGAATACATAAGGAGAGCTTGTGTCAAATCTAAAGCTGTAAATATTAAAAACCCATTGCATGAATATTGCAAAGCTAAATGCTACATGTTGGCAGGAAGCCCACAGTTGCCTGTGACCTTCTTTGGGAAGGGAAGGCTGACCTCCAAACAGCCATGCGGGGCTGCATGTGTTTGTGTTTATCGTGCATATAAATGCATGGCAGTCTGTTGACCAAGTTCGTGGGACATTTGCAGTAGTTATTAAACCAGATCTGTATTGTTTCAACCTTTCCAGAGCTCTGTCAGTGTTTAGATAGTAAATGCTCCCATCTACAAAAGAAAATGGGGGGGGGAAATAGAATGAAAGCGTGACCATATTGGACACAGAGGCTCTGGCAGCCGGACTGGTTTCCTAGGCACAGGCAGGTGGTGCCAGAGAGAGGTGTGAGACCAGCATGGGTACCCTGTGCTGTAGCCACAGGAGACCATTTTTTAAAGGCTAAAGCAAGAAAGGAGCAGCCCTGACCTGGCCACACACAGGCTGCTACAGAGGTGGCTGTGGCTAGGACAGACCCTGCCACAGCTGGGAGCTGGGGTTGCTTAGCCTGGAGAAGAGGAAGCTCAGGGGAGACCTTATTGGTGTCTGCAACTACCTGAAGGGAGGTTGCAGCCAGGTGGGGGTGGTCTCTTCTCCCAGGCAACATGCATCAGAACAAGAGGACACAGTCTCAAGCTGTGCCAGGGAGGTTTAGGCTAGATGCTAGGAAGAAGTTCTTCCCAGAGTGATTGGCCATTGGAATGTGCTGCCCAGGGAGGTGGTGGAGTCACCATCATTGGAGGCGTTTAAGAGGAGACTGGATGGGGCGCTTGGTGCCATGGTTTAGTTGATTAGACAGCATTGGATGATAGGTTGGACTCGATGATCTCGAAGGTCTTTTCTAACCTGGTTAATTCTATTCTATTCAAACAAAAAAAAAACCTGTTGCAACTTGTCAGTGTGGACTGGGAGAGAGGCAACCTCTGGAGAAGCTTGGAAGTAAATGCTTAACGTTCACAGTTTCTGCACTATGTCCAGACAGCCTTACTTTGTGTTCCTTGGACTTGGGATTCTGACTGTGAAACCATCTCTTTCAGTATTAAAAATTCAGACAAGTCTTGCCAGAACAAATTGGAACTTATTCTGGTGCAATGATAAGCAGAACAAGTTTTGAAAACCCCAGTCATTTTCACAAGGGAGAAAGGTACAAAAGATGATCATTTAATAGAAGAAGAGTTGGTGAACACCTTAGACACATCTCTGGCACTAGAGGTTTTTATTCACTGGGCTTTTAATTTGTTTTCACAGCGGTTTGAACAAATTGAATTTGTTAATTAAAGCGGTAAAATGAAATGCTGAACATTATTGACTAGATGCTAATTACATTAGAAGAGATATCGGGGGAGGGAGGAGTCCTTGTTTTCAATAGCCAGGACAAATCATATTAAGAGAGACAAGTGATCAGTCTGAGCCTAAATTCTGCAGGGAAAATACTGTTTACATGTTGTGGTTTAATGTTTATCATTCACGATCTTCAATTGGCAATACCAATAGAAACATGATTACTGCAGCTTGCTATTGTACCTCTTTTCAAATTTCACTCTGGTTTATAACATTCACTAAGCAGAGGTCATTAGCCAATTAAATGCAATGACACTCGCTGCACTAATCAGGAAGGACATTATCTTAAAGTTGGCCTCATGAAAATGAGAGTGGCTCATATTCCATCTCTGAAAATCCCTTTGAGTCTTCAAGCTCTAACTCTTGGTATTAAAAAAAATAATAATATCAAGCTGATCAGTTTGTTTCTTCAAACTCCCTTTCATGTTATGACCTTAATTTCCACATTAGCATATTATTTTCCATAAAAAATTAATTTTGTCCTTCATGTATTTGTCTGAGAATGGCTGGAACTTGGTATTACCTCATCCAGTGTAATTTAACAAGAATCTCTACCTTTAGGCTTGAGGTGAGGAGAAAGTTCTTCACAGAAAGACTCGTGAGCCATTGGAGGTGGCGAAGTCCCCGTCCCTGGAGGTGTTCAAAAAGGGATTGGACGTGGCGCTTGAAGCCATGGTTTAGTAGTCATGAGTTCTTGGATAACAGGTTGGACTTGATGATCTTTGTGGTCCTTTCCAACCTCATTGATTCTATGATTCTATTACCTCATCCAGTGTAATTTAGGAAGAATCTCTACCTTAATCCTTCCTGTGAATATCCACTACACAGTTTTTATTTTGGGGATACCTGTGTGAGTTTTGGTAAACAGCATGCACTCACCATATGACTATCATCACTGTCTTTAAAGAAAAACACTGTAAAATCCCACTGATGTGAAGAGGTCTAGAGATTTTGGGTCCTGAGATACCCCAAGTCATGTCTGAAACAGCAGTTGAGCCCTGAAACACTTAACTGATAATTAAAGTTGTGTTCCGCATGCATCAGTTTCTTTCCAGATTGAAGCTGTAGATACTAAAACGTGTGAGTCAAAGTAAAATCCAGATTATGCTCTCAGAGTTGTATTGACTCTGATCTACTAGCAGATATAATAAAGATTACTAGAAGCTTTCTATGTCCCTACCATCAGATGATTCAGAATACAGAGAGGGGATTTGCTGAGTAAGGGCAACCACTTTTAGATTGACAGCTTGCTTCCTGTGTTGTGCTTATAATCATGTTCCTTTTTTGAACACCACCAGGATACTTAGTGCTTTACAAAAGCATAAGGAGTCTTTGAGAAGGAATGAAGGCATCTCATCCTAAAAGGCATCAAGTTGCTGCTGCTTGTAAATATGCTGGAAACAATTGATGATGCTGTGTTATATAGAAAGAACAATTCTAACACAAAGATATTTTAAACCTTGCTAGGTAGAGGGAATAAACATTGTTCTTCCTTTACAGTCACAGCAGAGAAGTGGCAATAAAATCATAAAGGACTGATAAATGTAAATGAAATAAAGTGAAGCAACAATTTCTATGTCTAAGAAATAGGTGTAGAGCAAAAAAAAAATTTAAACTGCAACCATCAAT
Source organism: Picus viridis (assembly GCA_033816785.1). Classification (NCBI taxonomy): domain Eukaryota; kingdom Metazoa; phylum Chordata; class Aves; order Piciformes; family Picidae; genus Picus; species Picus viridis. The sequence continues at coordinate 34,398,969 of CM066588.1, forward strand.
AACAGCAGAAACAGGTGCAAAGCAAGGGACAACCACCTGCATTAGCTTAAGCAATGAGCGCAATAAAGCCCCAAGCACAGGAAGGTGATAAATTAAAGATTCTCAGTTCTGGCATGTCCTGAGTGTCTTAACAGGGACAAAGAGAAAACAAATAAACACTCTTCCTGTTAGCTGTTAAAAGCAAGTGCTTTGTCCTCCTTTCCAGTGCATACAAACAACACACAGAATGGCCTAAATGGCACATTTCTTTCCCATTTCTTTTGGGAAGTAATTGCCTGACAGCAGCACAACATGGCTGGGCTCACTATGGTCGCCAAACCACAAATGCTCCCACCATAAGTAACTAGGTTAATTCAAGCAGACTCACTGAATTTGTGTGCTTGCACAATGAGCACTTAAAGCGTGGTCACACACTCCTTAGGAGTGTGGTGGCACCCGGAACTGTGCTGCTCCAAAGGCCCTCCAGCCTGGAACAACGCCAATCAAATCACTGCACACACGGTGGGAATGACACTATGAATGTGCAGTCAGTCTGACAGACTCAGTACAGACTTATGATGCATAAGTTAAGAATTGCAGCTGATTTTCACAGTGGTTCTGGATATTTAGAAAAGTAGCAGATTTCTCCAAAAATAGTTCAAGTTTGTCTCACATGCCTCTTATAAAGGATATATAATATGGAAAACTAGATACGCTACAGAGAGATGACAGATACAGCTGATGGGCCTTCAGAGACTCCCTTGAGTTACAGATGGGCAGCCTGGACCTCTGGGAACTCACCTTTCAAGACAACACTAACTTCAAATATAACCAGGAACTTATTCCTTTTAAAAATTCTTACTTAAATACGTCAGAATAACACATAAGAGTCTGATCTTTCTTGCTTAACCTCATTCTTCTCTTCCACGGAGCATTAGTAAGTTGGGTTTTTTTATCTGAAACAAACAAAATGTCCTTTTCTGCTGTATCTCATAGCAAATCTGTTGGAAGACTAGTTTCCAAGTTAATCCATTGAAATCTAATTGACCTACTCTAAACTGTGAGTGGCTTGGGTATTCAGTTCGTCTGAGAAGCTCCCTGGGTTATTTTCCTTGACCCTTTTTGAACAAAGTGAATGTAACAGTGAAGTTAAGCTTAGAGTCAAATTCTTATCCAAAAACTGGTAAAGACAACACACAGAAAGCTGAAGTGCGTAGAAATGTCATACAAAAGAAGTTATTACCAGGAGCTTCTCAGCGCCTCCTGTGTTGGTATGGCTCTACAGATACTCAGTGTGAGTCTGTTATTCAACAATGAATTTAGTTCTATGCATGCATGAAAGAAATAGTATATATTTTTTTTACATTCAGTAAGCAAAATCCAAAAGGATTGGACATCTGCCTTGGAATCTGCTTGCTATAGAAAAAACAGTTTAATATTGGCAACAAAACAAATCTAAGTGCACAGGACCTAATTAAAGAAGATGTGCTTAGAAAACAAATAGAAAAGTAACAGAACACTAGCTTTAGATTAGAGACAAGAAACTACGTAGATCAAACACAAGTTTTCGGGTGTTGATTTTTTGATGTTGTTAAAACTCTGCAGGTACCAGCACAGTACAATGCTGACAGGGGTTGAAAGGCCACTGAGGCAATTCTGTTCCATAAGACTGTTGGTCTTCAACAATGCCCTTGGCCGCTGATCATTAAGTGCATATCAAACAAGTTAACTTTGCAAACGTACAGGAAGATATGAGCCTTTCCATCAGAAATATATACTAAAGAGAGGAGATGTTTTAATTTATCACCTTCAGTACAGCTGAGGAAAGTGCACAGAAGAGATCTGCCATGAATTCACTATTCAGATGTTTTATTGACACCTCCCAGAAGTATGAAAATTAATCCCTGATATGGCGAATCCCTGGTATTTCTCTCTGTACGTTTGGTACCTTTTTCTTTTCAACTAGTGCCAAACTGAAAAGCCTGGTTTTGCCTGTGCCAAGAACTTTGCTGTGAGGATGCTCCCTTTCACTCACATTCTGGCCTGAAGAAGTTAATCTCTAACACTAGAGGGATATTACCCTTTTTTGTGTGTCACGTGGGCTTTTGATTACCCTTTATTTGGCTTAAACAGTTTAATTCGTGTTCTGATTTCATGAGAGAGTGAATTTCACCTTTTTCATGTATAGAAATGAATTTCCACTTTAAATTTTAAACATCATTTTGTCTTTGGCTTTACTGAACCACTAGAGCTCAGAGCTGTGCTTTGAAAGACATACAGCCATGGACAGTAAGGAAGTTCTGGACAGCATTACCCTGTGGAGCTGGCCACATATTGAGAATTGTGTCTGGACCCCAAAGACCAAAACTTCGCTTTCTACCTTGCCTTCTACCTGCATTTCAGAAAAGCAAGCATCACAAGGACTGCTTGTTAGAGTGCAGTCCTGGCTCTCAGGAAAGTTTCGGGAGCTACAACTAGCTCAGAGGAAACTGAAATTAAAGGACGACCTTAGTGACCTTCCTCATGCAGCTCTGTGCCAGCTAACAATAATCTGATTCATATTTGGGGAAGTCAGTAGAACATCACTAGGAAGAAAAGCTCTCAAAAAAAAAAAAAAAAGCCAAGGGTATCAATATTAGCACCAAATTAGGACAGCCATTTAAGTTTAGATTTCCACTAATTCTGAAGTGTGGTCAAGGAACATGAAGCATTTCAGTACATTTCCTCCAGAAGAGATTAAAATCACAGTCAAAAGCAATAAACTAAACCACAAAATTATAATTGAAAAAGTAGGAACTTAAAGACCTTGATCAGCCTAAAGGATGTAGCAGCTGAAGCAATTTGGGAGCACTTGTTGAGCTCCCTTGAGCAATTCCCTACCACAGTGGTGACAAGGCAGTACACAATAAAGTTTATCCCCAGAATGTTAGAATCAAGTTAGCAAGGAGGCAAGAGTTACCTCATCTCTTAAAAAAATTATCCCCAGATGTGTATTAGAAGCAGGAAGAAATGTATATTGTACTGGTGTAAATTAAGCCTGTTGCATGTCTCCACTTGTTCACATCTGCATCTGTACTGAAGGTGTTGCCAAAAGCCCAACATTAACGTAGAGACATGCACAGATACGTAGCAAACATTTTCTCATAACATTCTACTGGCACAAGTACCACAAGCATCGCTACCTACACAAATCCTAGACTGCATTCTACCTGAAATGCTGCAAATCCGAAATGCAAGCTTATGAACCTCCCCATACACACTGCATGCTGATATACCAGATAAGCCAAATGGAAGGGCTGCCCCAGGACTGCAGCAGGTGACACTGGGAAGTAAACACTGGCATACATAGTACAAGAGGTAATCATTGTATACTCCATTACAAGCAACACTGCAGAACTGTTACCAGTAATGATACCCATCACACAACATGATAGATGGGTGATTTAAAGAAGAGGAGTCTGTACTTTGAATTTCTTTGTTTTGCCATTCACATGCTGTGGAGCCTGAGATTCTTTTCAGAGCTGATGCTATGTCAATGCACTCATTACAATTTAGCTGAGGCCTATGTATTGTTCTTCATATATATTCACAGCATACAGTAACTCTAATAGCTCCTTTGGAGCTGTTACACTGTGTGCTGTAAATGGTTATTAACAATAGTATTCATTCATCTACATGTAATGGATTCATAATAGCAAAAGCAGAGTGAAAATCTTATGCTGTAATATGAAAAGTAGATACTGCATAAAGGCAGCATTTTAATACTCAATACCCTGACTGTTTTAATTATTTTTAAAATATCAATAGGTCCTGCTTCAGTAGATTGTAAAATTACACAAACCAAAGCAGCCTTTAAGTCAAAGGAGCACAATGAATAGTGTGCACAAAGCCAGAGATCTCCATAGGCCTAAACTGCTCCCAAGATCTGCCTGTGCTAGGCATGGGAATTCTCTTACGTAAGGATCTCTGCCAGTGGATCAACACCTGGTTGGTGAAGATCCCAGCCCCTGTGGTCCCACACTGAATGCCCAGACCCTGAGAACTCACAGGTGCTCCAATCAGTTGCCCTCTGTATGCTAGAATCTAAAAGCAGGTTGCATAATATCATCCTGTTCGCCTTTAATATGGCATCCTCTACCCACAAAAACTTCTGTGAAGAGAAAGCAAAGGTGAAGTAAAAGTCCAAAACGGCCACGTGAAACTCAGAAATGATGCCCTACATCTTTGAAAACTGCTGCCATAGGGGGACAAATCCTGCTGTCTCCAAACAGGAAAAAAACCTAAAAGACTTCCTCAGGGAAAACATTCATTTTCAACCCCAGTGCACACCACCAGAACCTCATTTTTCTATTGCTTCAAATAAACATAGCAACAAAAAAGTTAAGTGGATGCAATTTAGGACGGACAAAGACACTTCACAGAAAATGTCTGAGGCACCCACTCTCTACATTCATGGTGGGAAATACCTAATGAACCTAACAGATGCTGGCTCATCACTGGCATGGGGAATGCTGCAGAAAGGAGCAGCTCGGAGGCCCTTCCTAATACAGTTAATTAAAAATGGTCTTTCTTTGAAGGTGATTTTAAGGTTTCGTGATGCTTAAATCTAGCTAAATCTAACCAAAGGAACAGATTCTAAAATGGAGCTACTAGAAAACCATGAACAAACTATGAAGACTGACTGAGGCTACAGTAAGCAAGCAGTTGAGCTTCCAGTATAGGTTTAAGTCATGTTTTATTTACCTAGAAGTATAATACAGTTGGGACTGTATTGTCCACGGATTTTATTCTACTAGTTTTCATAACTTGGGGTGACTTCTACAGTGCTCCCAAGCACAGTCTGCTAGAATTGCAAAAGACTATCAGATCTCATTATTTCAGCTTAATAATTGGTTTCTTTAGTCATCCAGAAATCTAATGAAAACTGTAAACATCAATACAAATTTAGCTTTAGTTGGTATCCTCTGAATGCCACTAATTTAGTCATTAGTTTGATTGCCTTGTAGCCTAAATGCAATGCCTTTGTTCTTAAACAGCAAGATGAAATAGGAGAGGAAAAACATACATGCATTCATGATAGTCAGGACAAGATCTGCAGTTAAAGGGAGCTTTCACCAAAAATCTGAGCAGATTCGTGTATTAAAAAGCTTGTATCTATCATAGACACAGAAAGAGAAATAGATTTTTAAAGGATTTACTGGATAAGCTGGTTTTTGAAGCTGAGTCCAACACACAGTAAAATCCGTCAGCAGTTATTTATCACAGAAGAATAATTTGCTTCAATACTTGAATGTATCATGGTGAACAGTAAAGAGCAAATGTTGTTGCTTTATTGCTTCTTATTTTTACCGGGTTGTACAAAGAGGCTGTAATCATACTGACATAAGCCCTGGTCTAATTTACCTGTTTTACAGCTGTTGTTTCTGAGTTTACGCTAAAGGTCAGTGGTGCTATTTGTATCACTGGCAAAGGCATTCAACGCAAAAATAATCCTGCGAATCAGCAATATCTTGGACAGACAGAATCAACAAAATGACGATGGCAATGCCATTTATTTTTGCCTGCCTATTAAACAACTATTCCATTGTATTGTATATCTGTAACTTTAATAGGCTTTTTTATTTTATTTTTTATTTTATATATAACACTGGAGATAAAGAGCTAATATGTTAACCCCCAGGACCCAATCTTTGTGAGGTGAGAGTTTGCTCATTATATTCAAATTAGTAGAGATACAACAGCACAGGCAGTTATGTAGCTTATCTTTTCTGCAAATATATGTAGACCACTCTAAAATGATTTGCTTTTTTCCTTTCCTGCCTATAAATAACTGCAAAGCTAGAGTTCTAATTCATGCTAAAATAGAGTCTTAAACTATGACTATCATGGAAGAAGCCAATTGTACTTCTGGATATGAATGTAAATGTTTGCTTCTATAATATAACGATTCCTTTGTTCATAGAAATGAAAAATAAAGCTTAATATATTCAGAGCTTCATTGCTATTAGCAACAGATAAGCCTGCTTTGCCTCAGATTATAACTGATTAAAAATAATATTCAATTTTATTTATCAAGATTGTACCCAACCACTAGAGCTACCGTGTTGTAGGCATATTCAAAACTCCATGGACACAGGGCTTAGAGAATCTTTGTGTGAGCCTGCCTTGTATAATCTACGTAGTGCATTAAACCACAGTGAAAGCAAAGTAATTTCTCCTGCATTTCTGGTTTGTATTTTTATGTTTAACTATGTTCTGAGTGGTGCCAATTACCAATGTGATAGCTATAGACTTGATTATCTCCCTGATTTTAGAGTCCTGTTCCATTGATAAGAATCTCTGGTATACAGTCTATCACACAACGTTGCTCCATCGCCTGATACTGAGTTAAAAGGACCATAAATCCTGCTTGGCAACCTGGTCTGCTGGAATAATGGAGAGTGCTTGGCAGCAGTGGCTGAGCTGTAATTCAAGCTCATCTCCTCAGACAACTGGAGAGGGACACACATGGCCGCAGAACTCATTTCGGAGTCTGAAAGCCATTAAACATCTTTTGCTGGCTTCCACACGAAGAAGTGTGATGCCAGAACCTCGGTGCCAAGGGATACCCAAAGGGAAGGCATATGGTCTGCTTTCACTTGTGCTGGAGAGTTCATTCTTGTTATTTAAAGAAATAATGGAATGCATGCTTCTTTCTTTACCAACAGACTGTCTGTTTTCAAAGAGGAATATTGATAAATGATTAAATCAAATACAATTTTATAGCCTACTTCACACTCTCCACTGGTTGTATCTGCACAATGGTAGGATGCACGAAGAAGGAGGAAAAAGTCCCAGAAGTCCCATAAGGGAGTCCAGCTATTCATGTGTTTCTCCAAAGAGTGCTTTGAAAAGTACAAGAGGTATCACTCATCTGTGCTCTACCAGCCACATGGTAAACCATGTTGCGGACATTACCTATCCACAGGACAAGTAATGCTGCTTCTGATGTGTAGCAAACATAGAGGATTCACTCTCTGGAAGAAACAAAAGCTTGTAAAAGCAATTAATGCTTCCCTTGTGTAATCAGCCCTTACATGATCTAGTCTCACATCAAACCCCTCATTTCAGCACACAACTGAAATCTACAAATTTAATGTCAGCATTATTAAAGTCATCACTGCAGCATGTTAGAATTGTGTGCAGAAAGCCTAGAGCTGGTTTAGAGCAACTGGTACAGCAAGAGCTTATTGTGAATCTTTATTTCATCTCATATAGGAAAGGAAATTTTAGTTGCTGTAGGATTCACAGCCTGACTTTGACATCAACACTAAATATAACCAGCAGCCAGAAATAAGGAACAGGAAGAGCAGGTACAAAGAAATAAAGGAAATCAGTGAGAAGAAACTGGATTTGGGTTAGAATTCTTTATATCTTTTTGCCAAATGCATTTATACAGAAAAAGGAGGGGAGAGGATGCTGCTCTACAAGCCGACTAATGCTAAGGCCTTTGAGATCTGCTGCTCTTACAGCTCATTTAAAACCTTGGCTATATTTGTTGAATTCATATTCAGGTAGCTGTTTTGATAATTTCACTCTGATGGTATTTCTCCTGGAAGGACAAAGGGAAAAAAAAACAATCACCTGAACAAGGTCCAAAGTTCTCAAAGGCTTCCAAGGCATAAACAGATTGAAACATTAGATACCAACTTGCTGAGATCAACACCACAAAACCAAGCAGCTGGCAGCCTTAAGCAACATTAGGTGACAGTCTCAGTGAGCGAATGAATATGGCAAGACAAACAAAGGTGGCATTTGTAAGAAAAACAAATTTACACAAAGCAATTCTTTGTTATAAAATGGATAATATTCATATATCCACGTTGATGACTCTCCAACATTCTGAGTTCGCAATAGACCCAATGCAATGTGGATACAAACCATATCTGAAATGCTATGACATACTTATTTCTTCTTCCCTTCACCCTTTATGCACAACCAAGTGATTGCATGAAAAAAACAAATTTCATAAAAGAGTTAAAAAACAAGTCAGATAAATGAAAGCAGGTACTACTCCACCTCCCAGAGTAAACACACTAATGGAGGGCTAATTAATCCATTAAAACACAGGCTACAACAAGACAATGAAACTGAACATAGAAACAACAATTTTGTAACTCACTGTGCTATAATTATTCTCTGGCTCAGTGAATGCACATACCCTTTCAGAAACCTACAGTGCCTTTCATCTTACATAAAGGATTAAATCTTTAACTAACCCACACACAGGAAATACAGCCTTCTGTAATGTTCCCTCATTACTCTCTGAACACTGCTAGGTATTGCTCATTTATAGTAAAATCGGACTATTTGCATCATCTGAGGAACGTTGTTTGAATGGTTTTTTCCAGATGTGTGTATATCTCTGCCCTGACTGCATCTTCCACAGCTACAACATCCAAGTGTATATAATACATTTCTAAGCAGCAAAGTAAACCATCAATTGGGAAAGTTGGGAAGAAATCAAAGATCTTTAGCATGAGTGCTAATCACTGTGCATAACTGGAAGATAAAGGCATTTCCTTTTATAATCCAGAAATAGGAATGGCTCCTCATAAATAAAACAGCAACGGTTATTAGTAGAAGTCACCTAAACACATTTTCCAAGCAACATTCATCCCATTAAAATCACACACAAAAGCCCAAGGCAAATCAAAATAAAGTGATTCAATAGATTCAATACTACAACTCCCAAAGATAAAACAGTGCGCCATGTACATGGCAGACTCTCTCAGCAACATTCTATTCTCTCCCCATGCATAGGACACCTGGTGATATGAAGAGGAGTTTGTATTTATATGGAGACTGAATCCAAATTAATCATGTCGGACATTGAACAAGACTCTTCCTGTAAATTATTTGTGAGGTTTACTTGGTACACCATTAATCATTTTTGTGCCAAGAGGGCCATTGCCATCCTGGCCTGCATCAGGAACAGTGTGGCCAGCAGGAGCAGGGAGGTCATTCTCCCCATGTATGCTGCACTGGTTAGGCCACACCTTGAGTCCTGTGTCCAGTTCTGGGCCCCTCAGTTTAGGAAGGATGTTGACTTGCTGGAACGTGTCCAGAGAAGGGCAACAAAGTTGGTGAGGGGTTTGGAACATAAGCCCTGTGAGGAGAGGCTGAGGGAGCTGGGGTTGCTTAGCCTGGAGAAGAGAAGGCTCAGGGAAGACCTTATTGCTCTCTACAACTACCTGAAGGGAGGTTGTAGACAGGTAGATGTTGGTCTCTTCTCCCAGGCAGCCAGCACCAGAACAAGAGGACACAGTCTCAGGCTGTGCCAGGGGAGGTTTAGGCTGGATGTTAGGAAGAAATTCTCTACAGAGAGAGTGATCGCCCATTGGAATGGGCTGCCCGGGGAGGAGGTGGAGTCACCTTCATTGGAGGTGTTCAGGAGGAGACTTGCTGGGGTGCTTGGTGCCATGGTTTAGTTGTTTAGGTGGGTTGGATTGGTTGATAGGTTGGACGCGATGATCTTGAAGGTCTCTTCCAACCTGGTCTATTCTATTCTACTCTATTCTATTCTACTCTACTCTATTCTCCTCTCAAACACATTCGCTAGTTTGTGCAGCATATATTGCTAATTGTGTTTCAATTCTACATGAAAACACTGATTTCCAACACGTTTCTCTGCCCTAGCATCACCATATACACACACATCTGCATTATATTTCTGTAGAACTGAATATTAACAATGAGAAGAAAATCAGTCAAAGGTTTTCCTGAAAAACACAAGGTCAGTAACCAATAGTCAACTTCACCAGTTTCTTTTATCCCTATCAGAACTAAACCATTGCCATGCTATTTGTTTGCCTTGAAGCTACAGAAACTAGGCACTGACTCCCTCTGCTCTGTCATTCCTGACTCTATTCTTTCAGTTGGCAAAAGTGCCAGTTTAGTGCTATCAAATGCAAAAAATCAATATGCTGGCAGACACCAAGTAGTACGTTGAGCCATCAGACCATAACAGCCTGAGATCAGTTTTATTTTTCCCCTTTGTTTTCGCACTGCTTTTTCCCTACTGTCTTATCTGGAGTCACTGGATAGAAGCCATCTATCAATCAAGCAAAGTCTCAACAAGGTTTATTACTCAGCTGCTCAAAATGGGGAATAAAGATCAGGGCTCATTATTACCATGGATTATGATAGAATATTATTTATTTTGCAGAGATCTTTTTTTCTTTGCCACATTAACTTAATGGCATAATTTTAATTGACCCACAGGGCTACAGATTTTCTGAGAAGTATAGCTGAGACTTTCTGTATATGAAAGGTCCCTGAATGACTTGGAAGAAGATTTGCAATGTCAGTAATGTTGCCAGGCAGCATTTTTTTTACCTTTCTTGATTCTGTTTGTATAGGTGCCTGCAGGAACTGATGGTCATAGATAATTTCAGTGAATTTGTGGAAATGCCTTCTCCACAGCAATCAAAATTTGTGTTTGCCCCCATTCTAGTGCAAAGCAGAGTGTTTTCTGAAACTGTTCTTCAGTGTCTGGTTCTTACAGACTGAGTAATTTTGTGTATTCTGACTTTAACAGAACTAATCCTGAAATATGTTACCCATATATTGAGGTGCATCAGTGGATGTAGGCCACAGCGAGAAGACAATGTGCAGAGGTGTGGGGCTTTTACGTGAGCCAAACACCACCTCCACACTGGATTCATCTGTCCTCATCTGTAATGAAGCTGATCATCTGAAGGATGAGTCAGGCTGCTATAATGTTGACATACAGTAATAGCATTCTTTACTAAAGGACAGGAGCTGCCTCTATTTCTTTTTTTAATTGTTATTATTTTTTTTGCCCTTTTGAAAAGTGAAGTGTTAAAATTAGGCAATCCCATTGTAATTTTATCATAATTAAAGACCGAGGCGTACGGCGAGAGCAGTGCTCTCTGAATTCACACAGATTCATTCCAGGATTTCTTAGTATCCTGTAATTAACACAATGAACAACCTTGAAATTCACTTAGCAATTAGCAGTGATGAACAAAAATGAGTTGCCTTTAAGGCACTTAAGGCATATTCACACACCCTATTTTAAGAAGCACGCTGCTTAATTTCCACACCTGCAAACTAGACTCCTGGATCGGGAAGGATGATTCAGACAGCTTAAGTTAGGAATGAAAGTTTTTTATATCCAGAATCACATTGACATGATTTGGATCCAAGTGCATGCATTAGTCCTCAGGAAACTGCTTTCCTCCCCATTGCTAGTCCCACTGAATGCCACCCTCTCTCTTATTCTAAATCTGAGATATGTCACATACAAAGGCTTTAAATCCAAGGTCAAATAGCACGAGAAACCAGCTAAAGGCCAGCTTTGCATGTTACAGCTGACGCTGTCTGGAAGGATTTCCAGAATGTGTCATTTCCAGTATGTGTCAAAGAAACCAGTCAAAATACCCTGTCCTTCAGGAGGCTTGTAAATAACTCTAAACTTGAGAGAGCAGGAGAAGCAGGTAGCTACAAAGTGATGCTTTGCATATTTTACTGTTTGATAAGGCATGCAACTGCAGTTTAATGGTGATGTACAAATGCCAGGATTGTTGCTCTTTAAAAAATGAAAATATTAAAAACCAATGTATGTTGCATTATCTCTGCCCTCTGCCACCAATGAAGGTGCCAACCAATATCCCTCATAGAAACAAAGCTCGTTCTCCACATCACATTTTGCAGTTTACACCTGCTCACGACAGCAAATATGTCTATGATTAACCTACAGCCCCATTTCTTTGCTGTGATTTATCAGAGACCAAATAAACTGCATTTTTAGTGTGTGTGTTTTAATCTGTGTTTAGATACATGCAATTGATAAGAGATCCCATGTTGCTTTGACCTCATTAATTTGTTTCATTTTGTGCATGCTGGGAAAGTGTTTTCTTCCATATGCTCCTCGAAGGCAAGAGCACTGAGACCAAGGGCTAGCTCTTTCCCAGGATTCACACAAGACTTCTGAGGAGCACAGCAGCAATCACCCAAGCGTAAGTGATGTGAAATTGGAGGCCACCAGAATATCTTTGGCTTTGTAGAACTCAAAGGGTTCTAGATGTTACAGTAATTGATACATTTATTTATGATGTGCTGTCTCAATATCAGTGGAGACAAGCACATTAATGACAGATTTATGGTTTTGAATTGCTTACAATATGGAAGCATTACAAAAAGTTATTTTTAGATAAATCAGTACTCTATAAGAAAGTTAACTACATCTTGTTCTCTCTTTCCATAAAACGGGAAGCTCTTTCTTTCTTTTTATCTCCAGCCCATATTTTGTGATTAGATTTCCCAAAGAAAAAAAGATTGCAACTTTTTTTTTTTATTAAACAATTATTTTACTAAATCATTAAGAAAATAAGAGAGATGTACCCAAATGAGTTCATAGAACAAATACTTTTTGTTCATACCGGTACTTGTGAGCAAAGGTGATAGGAGAACAGAACAGAATAGAATAGAATCAATAAGGTTGGAAAAGACCTCAAAGATCCTCAAGTCCAACCTGTCACCCAACACCTCATGACTACTAAACCATGGCACCAAGTGCCATGTCCAATTCCCTCTTGAACACCTCCAGAGATGGTGACTCCCCCTCCCTGGGCAGCACATTCTAACGGCTAACTCTCCCTGTGAAGAACTTTCTCCTGACCTCGAGCCTAAACCTCCCCTGGCGCAGCATGAGACTCTGTGCTCTTGTTCTGGTGCTGATTGCCTGGGAGAAGAGACCGACCACCTCCTGGCTACAACGTCCTTTAAGGTAGTTGTAGACAGCAATAAGGTCTCCCCTGAGCCTCCTCTTCTCCAGGCTGAACAACCCCAGCTCCCTCAGCCTCTCCTAGTAGGGCTTGTGCTCAAGGCCTCTCCCCAGCCTCAGTGCCCTTCTCTGGACAAGTTCAAGAGTCTCAATGTCCTTCTTAAATTGAGGGGCCCAGAACTGGACACAATACTCAAGGTGAAAGGAGAGTTCCATGGCAGGCCATGAAGGGATGCCACTGATGTCTCCTTTCTGGTGCTTAATATTTCAAGCATATTCTGCTCAATAATAAACACTTTATCACCCTGTCATACCTTACACTGAAAACTTTTACACAAGCTGCAACTGACATGTGTCATTTATTTCCACTTCAGCCAATTAAAGAACAATGATCGGAAAAGCACTCTCATTAAACGATTTACATTTGGACTACAAAGCTGGGCAAATCTGCAGTTCTGTGATAACCTTGTTTCAGCATTTTTAAGGGACTGATACAGAAAAGTGAAACAATACCAAACAGATTAGTGCATTATCTATCCAATTACGAAAAATGATGAAACACTCAATTCTTAAATGGTTTGGCCAGTAATGTATTTGTGCACACCTCTTTTTTCTTCATTAGTACAAAGCAATGACTTGTAGCTAGAACACTTTATCTCTGTAAATATTAAAGCACTTCCCTTGGTGATGGTTCAGTCTCATTTCAGTAAAGTAGCTGCTATTCAGCTCCTTAAAGGCAGGAAACAACACATAAGACAAACCTTACTTTAAAGGACCCAGTAGCCCAGTCTTGCTGCCTGTCAATGCAAGCAAATTGTGTCACTGGCTTCCGTGGGAACTGGGACAGACCACAAACCACTCTCACAGAACTGTAAGTTAAATAGGGAGACAAGGTGTTCATTGATCACAGTGTATTACTGCATTGACTAGTGGAAGAACTCCAAACTGGCATTCGGGGTGGGGGTTGGGGGTGGGGTATCCAATTAGAAATCCCAGTTACAAATATTATGCAGTGGATGGCTATCAAAAGTTTAGATGCTATCAGTAGATTTCAAGTTAACTGATCCAGAAGCATGGAAAACCAGAAAATTACCTGTTGCATTAGGATATGCCAGAGTACCTTAGGCAATATTTCAGCTTTAAGCAAGAAATTCATGAAGGCTTTGTGAATGAAGAATGGGCCAGAGAAACAACTTAGTCTTTATACTATCTTCCTTTGTCTCCATGGGAAAGGCATTCATTTTATTTACTCCATCTTTAAGATCAGGCTAAATATATATTATTCATCTTCAAGCAGGGCTGAGTTATTGATGGCAATGGCTGTGTAACTGTTCAACATTATTTATTATTATCAGAAGTGAAAGCTTTGCAATGGATCAGATAATAAAACAAAACCTAATAATTTCTCTTTATCAGTGAGCTAAGCTAAACTGAACTTGATTTTGTTGTAACAGAACTAGCGTATCTGTGCCTCCCTTCTCTCTTTGGTAATCCAATAATTTCAGCCTCCTATGTTTAGAAAAGGTACTGAGGAAAAAAAAAATGTCCAGAAAGATTACCCATGGAAATCTACTAGATAGTAAGCCTGGAGATCCAGTGTCTTTTGAGCTTGAATTTCATTCATATACTACAAAAGGGATGCTGAAAGCCGAAATAAATAGCAAATCAGCCTGACACCTTTTAAACATCATTCTTGTCTCAAGAACAGTGCTTATATGAGGTCAAAACCCATATAACCTATCTGCAACCTGTTCACAGTGAACCAGAGAGAAATCTCATTGACACCAGCAACACCTTCATTCTACGCTTTCCAATTTGCAGGCACAACTTTTGAGCATCCTGAAATGAGCAAAGGAATTAGCAGTTAAAAGGAAATGCAGAAGACTTCTGCCCAGTTGGCAAGTAGAGGACCAAATATCTCCAGGCTAGGGTATTTTATCTTGTGCTCTAGAAAGTGGACATAAAAAAGCTGGAATTGCACATTTCACAATGCTTGCAGATAAAAAGACATTTGCTTTCTAAGATCAGAAGCTCATTTAAGAGGGAGCATTACTGGAGATCTCATGAACACACACATTTCTGAGGTGACTTGTTCTTGTTCAATGGAAAATAGATTGGCATAATCAAATCATGTGCTACTCCTCGTCACAAATCTCCCACTGAAAGCAGTGCAACTCCTTGTTTCTCTTCAACACAGGGGCTAAACTGTTGCTACCAACTTGTATCTACACAAATTGCACTGAGGAAGCAGAAGGTTGAAGCAGGAGTGCGAAAGATCTTTTCAACTGTGTTTGTTACAATTTCATATACACGCTGATTGCAATGCAAAGCATTTATGGTCACATAAAATTAATGCTTCTAGCTATAGAATAGAATAGAATGGAATGGAATAGAATAGAATAGAATAGAATAGAATAGAATAGAATGGAAAGGAATAGGAATAGGAATAGAATAGGAATAGGAATAGGAATAGGAATAGGAATAGGAATAGGAATAGGAATAGAATAGGAATAGAATAGAGCAAACCAGGTTGGAAAAGACCTCAGAGATCATCAAGTCCAGCCTCTCACCCAGCACCATCTAATCAACTAAACCATGGCACCAAGCACCCCATCCAATCTCTTCTTAAACACCTCCAGTGATGGTGACTCCACCACTGGAGGAGCACATTCCAGTGGCCTGGGCAGCACATTCCAATGGCCAATCACTCTTTCTATGAAGAACTTCTTCCTAACCTCCAGCCTAAACTTCCTCTGGCACAGCATGAGACTGTGTGCTCTTGTTCTGTTGGTGGTCGCCTGGGAGAAGAGACCAACCCCCGCCTGGCTACAATCTCCCTTCAGGGAGTTGTAAAGAGCAAGAAGGTCTCCCCTGAGTCTCCTCCAGGATAAGCAACCCCAGGTCCCTCAGCCTCTTCTCATAGGGCTTGTCTTCCATACCCCTCCCCAGCTTTGTTGCCCTTCTCTGGACATGTTCCAGCAACTCAACATCTTTCCTAAATTGAGGGACCCAGAACTGGACACAGGACTCAAGGTGTGGCCTAACCAGTGCTGAGTTCAGGGGCAGAATGACTTCCCTTCTCCTGCTGGCCACACTATTCCTGATATAGGCCAGGATGCCATTGGCCTTCTTGGCCACCTGGGCACACTGCTGGCTCATATTCAGCCTACTTACCCATAAAGTTTGTTTTTTCTCCCCCTTTTATTCTAATTATAATCTAAACCACATGGATCTTCAGTGATAGGTTAGATACACAAAGGCAACAGAAGAAATACCATGAGTTGGCATACTATATTATTTATGCAAGCTAAGAGACATTAAATATTTTTGTCCCTGTTGAACAAATGTCACTAATGGAAGTGTAGCTCACAACATCTTGGCTACTTACATATATGATTAATTAAAAGAAAAAATAGTTAATCAAGATGAAGTTCTGCATCCAGCTAACAGAGGACTGGAAGTTTATCATGTCTAAATATGTTTCTCATACATTTACTGCAAATTAGTTTTTGAAAGTGAATTTCAAGGTCTACTGACTCTGAGGTTCACTAACTCAGTTTTCATTAAGTTTTCACAAATGATCTACTGTAGCATTATTCTTTTGTAGTGGTGCAGATTTAAGGCCCAGTATGAAAAGCAATTATACTGTCAGAAAAGTGTATTTTGACTTATTAAAAAATTGAAAGGTTTCATAAAACTATTTATTTGGGTGTTCAATGAGAGCGCATATTGACAGGGTTATGGAAGAAAGCATTTCTCTGGGGTGCATCTCTCAGCCTCTTCTCATCATCCCTTCTTGTTGAAAACTTTAGACAACATTACCTAGCAGGTACATTAAAAATGTGCAGGCAGTAAATACAAAGGACTTTGTGACTCTACCCTGCAGCTGACCAGCTGATTTTATTTTGCTGGATCTGTAGTACAATAGTTATGCACGTGCGTTAGCTAAAAAGTGTAATTTTGGCTTAATAAATACTGAAGATTTAAAAGGAAATTTGGATGTGCAGCAGCCTAATGAGTTACATGACTCATGTCAAGAAACAATTTTGTCCAAATTTTGTGGATCACTTGTTTCACCTGCATTGCATTAACTTTTTCCAATTACCTCATTAACTCCCAGAGTGGGTTTTTTTTTAGATCTTATCTGAGCACTATTCATCTAAAACAACTATGACTCAGAAAATAACCATAATGCTGTCTTCTCATAAAGGACTGCAGAAAGCTGAAAATATGAGCAAAGAATTTACCCTTCAGTTGCTACATGGCATCTAGGAATAAATTCAGCTCTTTGCCTATTGACTTCCTTTTCAGAGCAAGTGACTAAGTAGTATTTAAGGAATGGACCAAAAGTGGGTGATAATTGATTCAACTTGACCCTTGATCTTGTTGCACAAAAGCTATTGTTGGAGATACAAGAGCACTAAGGGATGAAATTGCTACTTAGAGCTACCGCTAGAAGACAATGCTTTACACTAGTGTCAGCAACGAAGTTTTTCTTGCCTCTAAAGAGTAGCAACATGTAACTTCTGGTTTTTATCTGTTTCAGTTCTGTTACTTCAATTATTGTGTGTATTCATCACGAAAAATGAAAACTCCCAAATCTCCCAAATCTAACGTGGTTTGGTTTTGTTTTGTTTCTTTCCCTAGGCTCTGTCAATTGTTTAACCAGGTAGGGTGACACAAAATGAGAAAATACCAGAAAACAGGCAGGTGCTCAGACATGTCTTCTTTCCAGGAATCACATGATAACCAAACCAAAACCCAGCAGTGCATGCATATACTAGTGCAAGACTTAGAGGAAATAAGCAGAAGGAATAAGTCTTACTCAACTGACAGAAACCTCACCAAATAGCCCTGTTAAGCAGAAAAACTAGGATATATTACACATATGAAGACTAGTTGGAGCCTGATTAAGACCTACAGGGAAGAAGAGAGCAGTAAAAGGGAACACTGATAGTTAAGTTGTGAGAAGAGAAAGGCAGAGAAGAGTAAAATAAAGACAAAGGCTTGTTTTCAAGACCAATACCTTTAGTGAACTGCAGGGTTAGCATAGAAAGCAAGTGTGAAGAGGAAAGATATTCAAGATAGCTGAAGTACTACTGGGGACACAAGTGCAATTTATCACACTGTGAAAGTAATGTGCTGATTTTAGTAAGAGACAAAATTGGGGAAATCACAAGCACTCCAATGACCTAAAACACAGTAAGGAATGGTACAGAACATGGGAACTATACTAGATTGCAAAACATAATGAATAAAGTGAACTATGGAGAATAGGAAGGAGCAAACAAACAGAAAAGCCAGGACACAAAGTGAGATACAACAAGGTAGGTCCAGAAAGTTCTCTATAAAAACATTCTCTAATTTCATTAACAGTAGAAATGCATCAAGAAAATACTGCCCACTACTGCATACAGAAAAGAAGTTAGAAGCAAACAGTAAGACTGCTGGAGTAGTTAAAGCCATACTGTTCCAGCCTTCCTTAAAAGGATAATTTATCACAAGAAATATGTGGTCAGAAAGTAAGCTAAACAGACCTTTGATTTCCGTCACTCAGCACAGATCTTAGGCTCTTGCATACAGTTTTAATACACCAAATGGAGCACACGATCAGGAGAGTAGTATCAAAGTGTTACAATGCTATGCTTACTGAATAAATATCTTTATGATACTACAGTACTCTCTTCATTTTTCTTACAGAAGAAATGGCCACCATAACATAAGGATATTAAAAAAATCCTATTTGATCTTGAAGATGTGCTGTGTAGTAGGCACTGGCCCTAGCAGCCACAAGTTAAATACTGGCATGTTTGCTATTGTTATTGATTTTCCTTAATTACATTGATCCTAGAGGTTATGCTCTGTTATTGTTTAAGCTATAAATACTCATTACATCCACTAGGATCTTTACTTCAAGAAGAAAGAAGTAGTTGTATAATAACCAACCAACCAAACAAACAAAATATTATAACTTGAAGTCCTAGAAACAAATCATCAATAGGAGCCAGTTCTTACATGATAGCAATAAGAGTCTTTTCATCAGTGTTAAATACTAATTAAGCCTCCAGTCTTGGGAGCCTATGAACACACTTTCTGTAAGTGCCTTGACACCACAGCAGGCAAGAACAGGGACGTATTCTCCTTTTCTAGAACTCACCTTCTGACAAAAGGTTTACAAAACCCTTCATGTTTTTAAAAATTCTATCTTTAAGGTCTTGCTCTGCAAACAATATAATTAGGGTTAAAGGAACAGAGACATGAGCTAGTGTGAATTCTTTGTAGTTATCTTTCCATGAATTCTGTGAGCTCTCCCAGCACACAGATGTGGCTTTCTCTCAGGAATTCCCTTCTACATTGCCCACTCCTCCAGTGTGGCTGTAGATCACCTCCTGTTCTGCATCTGAAACAGCACAGCTTCAAAGGCTGTGACTAAATTCATTTAAACCACTATACTTTTTTACCAACTGCTATTAAACAAATTATTTCCCCCAGCCTCTATGATACAGAAAATCACCCATCCATTTTGTGTGTTCAGCAATGTATGTTTCTTCTTTAAATCACATAATGGCATGAATTATGAAAAAAATTACCTGATGTCATCAGTAACATGGGCAAAGCTATTTCACTTGTCATTATGTAGGAAACTGCTATTACATTAAACCAATTTTTGCAACTATTTTGTCCTCTTCTATTTTTTTTGATTAATTGACTACTCAAAAAATAATAATTGCCTTTGAACTGTTTTAATTGTCCCACTGAAAAAAAACCACGGGGTGAAAAGAATAAGATCTGGGTTGTGTCCGATGTGACTTTATTAGCACGTTGGAAGAACTTATACTATGAGAAAGTCTTGGTTTAAAATAACCTCTTATTTCTATTCCTCCTAGCAAAAACTTTTCTAGGCATTTTTTTCCTTACACTTCCTGTGTGTTTTGAAGAATAGGCATGCTACCAAGACCTTAAAAATCTTTACTACTTTATCCACCTTAAAATCATAGAATCAGTACAGTTGGAAAAGACCTCAAAGATGATCAAGTCCAACCTGCCACCCAAGACCTCATGACTACTAAACCATGCTGCGTCCAATCCCCTCTTGAACACCTCCAGGGATGGTGAATCCACCACCTCCCTGGGCAGCACATTCCAATGGCTAACAACTCTCTCTGTGAAGAACTTTATCCTCACCTCTTGTCACATAAGCTAGAATGTAACAACTAATAAGGTTGTGTTTATTACAGAAAAATTAAAAATATGTATCTGTCTACAGGAAGAAGCTTTCATGATACAAAATATTTATGGCATTGAGACTGAATGATTTTTCCAGGCCACATGCTTCATGGTCCCACTGTCCTTTTCATCTCCTTATTGCATGTTTTTCCTGTGTAACAGGACTTAAATGAAAAGGATGATGGTGTTTGAGCCGATTATAAAGCCTGCCTATCTCCACACAAGACACTGGTAAAAGGATATAGAAAGCAATACAAAGGCGTCTGTGATGATTCAGAGTGGTCATGTGAGAAATGCCAAGCTCAGCATACATTGTGGTAAGAAACAGCTGTGATCTGTTCCCATTTAATAGAACTACTTCTCTTGTTAGTAGAATAAATAAAGTTTGTATTTATTCTGAGGTTAGTTATATAAAAATCATTTAATGTGAGTGTCTGCTAGCAGAGTCTGAAGCTAGAGAAAGCCAGCCAATCCTGTTCATTTTCATAACAGATGGTATAAAATGGTGTTTAAGGCTCTGGTGGGAAAATCAAGAAAGATTTTACTCCTGGATTCCCCATGGTACTGTAGTGCAGCCTGTAAAACCAGCTCACCCTTCTGTGCCTCTGTTTACCTTTTCCCTTTTCTATATTTTAGAGGAGAGCTTGTCTCCCTGCATGCATTCATACAACATCTACATGAAAAGGCCCCAGTACCAGTGGGAGCACTAACCAGTGTCCCAGAAGCAGCAGTGCTATTAGTTTTATATCAGCTTCTTATTTACTCTATGAAAGCACCACGGTGTACACACAGTATTTACTAAGGCAGGCAGCCTGGTAAGGATTTTTCCTCTGGAGTGCTGTTTTGCTATATAATATGTAAGACCTTTAAGTTCACTGAAAGGTATATCTGAATTCCATGGCTAGTGAGGTATTTGGCAATAAATTCATGCAAAGTCAGGGCTGCTGAACTTAAACAGCTGACACTGGCTTCTGCAGGTGCAAAATCACAGATGGTTACATGTCATTACTGCCATAGAAGTGCTACTGAATTCACTAACATTTGCCAGGCTGTGCAGAATACTGTACACACAATATGCTATAGAATTCAGGCAGCCCTGGACACCATATATTCCAGATACCTCACTGTGTTCAGTGTAATTAGCAAATGTCTGAATGTGTAGGTCCTACATTAATGTCTGTATCTTTGTTCTTCAGATGTCACCTTGTCCTTTCAAAGAGGATTACAATTCACACTTGAGGGGACCTCATTTTATGCAAAACACGTGGCAAGGTCAAAACAGTCATTTATAAAGCTTTAGCCTCAAACATGGTCTTCCTGATACTATGTAGTTAGGGATGAAGGTCTGACCAGTCACCAATGCCAATTTTGTCCTTGGCTTCCCTCCTTCTGCCGCAGGAAACAGGTCTCAGGTTACCTCGGGCAGTTCAAACGCTGGGACAGAGCAGATTCGGTAATTTGAAACAAATTCTTTTGCAAGCGAATGGGCTGCAGTCCTTCCTATACCTTCCGCAGAAAATAACACTGAAAGTGATGAGACCTCACGTTTGTACAGTCAGCACACACCTTCTCATTGATTTAAGTTCTCATTTTTCTGTCTCATTTTAAGAGGAATTTTTTATATTGAAATTGCACTCAGGGTAATAACCAATTTGCAACTTTTTTTCCACATTCCTCCTGCTGCCAAATAGATTGTGTTCAGAAGTGTTTTAAAACTACATTTCTACTAATGTTATCTACTTGACAAATTGCCCATAATACGTGGGAAAACCAAACAAAGTTATAATAATCCAGACTTCACAGAACAAAAGTATCAGCAATGGCTCATTTTGTAGTTCACTTTGCTTCTACTCAGATACAGAGATCCTTAAAAGGGAACAGAGATGAAGGACAAAGAAACACTGAGAAGTCTCTCTGTTACTTAACAGAAGCTTTACAGATTGACCACTAAGTTGCAGGCATCCAGAGGGCAAAATCTGGTCTTTATGTATTTTGTGAGATAGAGCACACTTGCTGTAATGGGAGATTATATAAAGCAGTGAGAGGTTTTATTTTTTTGATTTCCAAAAGAGAGTGGAGAATAAGTAACTACAGGTTAAGAATTCTCCTTTGCTAACCTGTCTAAAATACAATAATTACATGACAGAGCAAAAGTGATACTGTGCCAACAGAAATCCATGGCAGCTAATCACATTGCTGTATGGTTGACCACGTACTTAGTGGTATAAACAAATTAATTCCCAAAAGATAGCTAATCCAGCTTTTCAAGCCCCCTAGTAACATTGTGGAAACTCTGCACTAATACCTAACAGCATGTACTTTATATCATTTGGTGGCAACTTTTCCATTAACTGACAACAAAAGACTGTTTTATTTGGATTTAGAAATTCCCAAAGCAAATTTCTGAAGGGCAAACTTATACAATGGCATTTAATTTGCAATGATTCCAGATCCCAACAGTATGTGAGCTCCTACCCAAGCTTGTTCTGTTTCCCTTAGCCAGAAATGTGATGGTTATAACAGCAGTCCAAATTAGGGGTATGTCTGCAATATAAAAATATTTTCAGCCCCTCAGATGAACGAAAATTCCCTCAGAATGGAAACACAGAGTCCAAAACAACCTTCATCACACATTTAGGTTAGACTGGCATCAGACTGAACGAAACGACATGTGGTTGTCTAATGATCCCTTGAAGCTGTTCTAATTAAAGTAAAACTCTTTTTTTCTAAAGAAATCCTATTGCTTTGTTTGTACAAAACCCCTCCACTGGTTCAATGGAGGAAAGAGCTGTCTCAGAATCACAGAATCACCAAGGTTGGAAGAGACCTCAAAGATCATCAAGTCCAACCTGTCACCACAGACCTCATGACTAAACCATGGCACCACTTTATCCACCTTAAAATCATAGAATCAGTACAGTTGGAAAAGACCTCAAAGATGATCAAGTCCAACCTGCCACCCAAGACCTCATGACTACTAAACCATGCTGCGTCCAATCCCCTCTTGAACACCTCCAGGGATGGGGACTCCACCACCTCCCTGGGCAGCACATTCCAATGGCTAACGACTCTCTCACTGAAGAACTTTCTCCACACCTCAAGCCTAAACTTTCCCTGGTGCAGCTTGAGACTGTGTCCTCTTGTTCTGGTGCTGGTTGCCTGGGAGAACAGACCAACCCCTTCCTGGTCACCAAACAACTTTCTCTATGTACTCCTGAGGAGCACCACAAAATAACTGTCCCACATCATATTCATATAATGATAAGAAATTATTTGTTATCACAGATTCAAATCATTAAAATGAAACAATTTCCTAAGACCTTCTCTCTTCCCTCCAAAATAAATATGTCAAATTTATCTCAGAAGCTACTTCGCCTAAGTGTCTTATTTTCCTTCCACATTATCTGGCAGCATTAGAATACCATTATGCTATGGCAATGGATGTTTAAGAACACTTTGATAGTGTTTAAATATTTTTTTTTTCTTTTTTAGTGCTGATGTATTGTACATTCCAAAATACCCTGGAGCAAAACATTTGTTTGGGTTTGGGAAAGGAAAAGTAGAAAATATATTTGCTATATTTATCTCACTGTCAAACCCAAATTTTAACTCAGGCTTCCAAGGTACGAAAAACAACAGAAACTGAAGCAAAAGCGTATACCTCCTCCTTTACTCTCTATATTGATATAGCCTTTGTGTCTCTAGCAGCATAACCCTTTCTTCTTCAAGTCATTTTTTTTTCTACACATGGTTGTATTAAGAAAAATATAATACCATGCTCTGAAGTCCTTAACTTTCCCTTGCATATCTTTATTTTTTGCAATTTCTGTTGTGGGACCATGTCTAACCTCCACGTTCTTTTACTATGAGAATGTATGAAATAATTAATATGTGAATAGTAAGTGATCACAGAATCAGAGAATCAACCAGGTTGGAAACGACCTCAGAAATCATCAAGTCCAACCTATTACCTAATATGTAGCCCCTCATGACAATTAAACCATGGTTTCAAGTGACACATCTAATCCTCTCTTGAATACCCCCAGGGATGGTGACTCCACCACCTCTCTGGGCAGCACATTCCAATGGCCAATCACTCTTTGTGGGAAGAACTCTCTTCTCACCTCAGAGCCTAAACCTCCTCCAGCAGCCTGAGACTGTGTCCTCTTGTTCTGGTGCTGGTTGCCTGGGAGAAGAGACCAACCCCCACCTGGCTACAACCTCCTCCATCAACCAGGATGGAAAAGACCTTCAAGATCGAGTCCAACCTATCACCCAACACCATCTAATCAACTAAACCATGGCACAAAGCACCCCATCCAATCTCTTCTTAAACACCTCCAGTGATGGTGACTCCACCACCTCGCTAGGCAGCCCATTCCAATGGCCAATCACTCTTTCTATGAAGAACTTCTTTCTAAACTCCAGCCTAAACTTCCCCTGGCACAGCATGAGACTGTGTCCTCTTGCTCTGTTGGTGGTTGCCTGGGAGAAGGGACCAATTCCCACCTGGCTACAACCTCCCTTCAGGGAGCTGTAGACAGCAAGAAGGTCTCCCCTGAGCCTCCTCTTCTGCAGGCTAAGCAATGCCAGCTCCCTCAGCCTCTCCTCATAGGGCTTGTGCTCAATAAATTACAAAAGGAGAGGACACCTGGATAAATAAGCATAATTGTGAAAGAAGTTCTGCTGACCCACCTATACTTCACTCTGCATGCTGGCAAAGACCAAAAGGATTTACACAGAGACTGAAAATAGGGGGAAAATAATGCTCTGGGAATCCAAATTAGAGCCATAACTCTTTAGAAGGTGATTAACAGTGACTGTTAAAAAGTGCCTCCTACTTCAGCAACTGTTTCTTGAAGACTGTCAGAGGGCTGACAAATATTGATCAAGAAAATTAGTGAATTTTTCAGACCCACAAGTGACCAAATAAACCAAGTAACTAAGTGAACTGGATAAAACTGTTGAAAATGTTTTAATAGAATATTTTTTCTGAAACAAGTTAGTATATTTCAGATTGATTATTTCAATTTTAATATCCATTTTAGTTTGAAAGACTAATAGGTATCAAAGCCTCAGATTACTTTGTTGCTCAACTTAGACGTTTAAGATAAATATGGGGGACGAATTAGTCTTTGGGGCAGCAGGATGGACTTAATTGCCCAGACACAGCAATTTAGTGTAAGTGCAGAAGCCTCCCACTGCCATTTTGGAAGAGTGATAGTATCCTGTAGGTCTTTTCTGTATTTGCTAGCCCAAAATGAATGCATCAGTTACTCAAGGGTATCTAAAAGAGGACTAGAAAACCTTGCTGAACAACTAAATCTTATCTCAAACAACACCAAGAAACTAGAGTTAAACAAGTGACAGAAAGATCAAGCAGAACGGCTTGATCTCAGAGATGTAATACATTATTTTTACTCTGCAAAACCAATAACCATGCTGGGAAAGTTATCTTGTTCAATTTCTAATGACTATAATGCTAGATCCAATAAGCAAATATTTTTCTCACACTTCTACCTCCATTTTTTTTTTCCTTACCTTTGATTATCTTTTACATTGTTTCTAACAGCACTGCTGCATGAGTAGTTCATTGCAAATACCCTCGAAGGGGAAAAGGCAAGTCATTCTGAAGAATAGTTGTTCTCCTTGGACTAACTTTAACTAGTGTAAACTAACTGACAGTATCTTTCAATTATCACCAGGTCAGAGGACGCACATAAGCAGTTACTATGGAGCTGCTCATGCATTGCAAATTAACACCTCTGTTTAAATATCAGTAATTTATTCACACACTCATTCTCTTAATCTCAGCCAGAGAATTGCATCAGACTGCAACAGCCAAAGAATGACAAAAATTAAGTACAAGCTATCCACATTCATATCACAGAATACATTTGGCTGGAAGAGACCTTCAAGATCATTCAGTCCACCCTTTGACCCAGCACTGAAGGGTCAACGGCCATAAGTTCCAGGTTGTGGTAGTTTTAGGCTATGCCTTTAAACTTTTGTTTACAGGTTTCAGGCAGAAAAGTAGAAAAATGCAAATAAATTACTATTGGGTGTAAAAGGAAAACTAAGGATAATTCCAAATTATTCCATTGGAAAGATATAAAATTGCTTGTACCAAAACATACTGGGGGCTTCTCTTCTCTTCTCTTCTTACTTTGCTCAGGAGAGATTAACCGGCTTCTGCTAGACCTGGGCTGCATTGTTCTGGTGAAGTTCTAACAGCTACTTACATGTTTTCTCTGCTCCTTTCTCCTTTTCGGACAGGGGGAGGGGAGGACTGAGGGACAGCTCTCCTGGTCTTTGACCAGGGAGGATTTTGTGTTGTTTGGTAATTGTAAATATCTGTAAATGTTGTAACTACTGTGTATTTTGCACATATTCATTGCATTCCATTGTAGATGGTACTTTTGCCTGTAAATACAGCTTCTGTTTGCTTCCAACTGAGCTCATCTGGCAAAGTTAACGTTGGGAGGGAAACTTCAATGCACCACACAGGTCCATATGCCACTTAAACACCTCCAGGGATGGTGATTCCACCACTACAGATAATTTACAATAGTTTTAAAGAGCATTTTGACATCCAAGGCCCAAGAATTTACAAAACAAAATTATACATGTCTGAAAAGATCATTAAGAATAAAATCCACCAGTATTTGAAACATATCATCATGACTCAACTTTCTATGCACACAATGCCTGTACAGAACATAGAATACAGAATGCAGAATCAACCAAGTTGGAAAAGACCTTCGAGATCATCGAGTCCAGCCTATCACCCAGCATCATCTAATCAACTAAACCATGGCACTAAGTGCCTCATCCAGGCTCTTCTTAAATGCTTCCAGTGACAGTGATTCTACCACCTCCCTAGACAGCACATTCCAATGGCCAACAGCTCTTCCTATGAAGAATTTCTTCCTAGCATTCAGCCTAAACCTCCCCTGGTGTAGCTTGGGACTGTGTCCTTTTGTTCTGTTGCTGGTTGCCTGGGAGAAAAGACCAACCGCCACCTGGACACAACCTCCCTTCAGGGAGTTGTAGATGGCAACAAGGTGTCCCCTGAGCCTCCTTTTCTTCAGGCTAAACAACCCCAGCTCCCTCAGCCTCTCCTCATAGGGCTTGTGCTCCAAACCCCTCCCCAGCTTTGTTGCCCTTCTCTGGACACGTTCTAGCAAGTCAATATCTTTCCTAAACTGAGGGGCCTAGAACTGGACACAGGACTCAAGGTGTGGCCTAACCAGTGCTGAGCACAGGGGCAGAATGACCTCCCTGCTCCTGCTGGCCACACTATTCCTGATCCAAGCCAGGATGCTGTTGGCCCTCTTGGCCACCTGGGCACACTGCTGGCTCATGTTCAGCCAGCTGTCAACCAGTACCCCCAGTACCTCCAGCCACTCTGACACCAGCCTCCAGCACTGCATGAGGTTGTTGTGGCCAATGTGCAGAACCCAGCACTTAGATGTGTTAAATCTCATTCCATTGGACCTGTTAGGGTATGGTGCTAACACCACAAGCTTTTATGCCCAAACCAATGCATATGAAGGGAAAGTAAAGTGGAACAAAGCCACTTTTTTTTTCTTTTTTTTTTTTTTATAAGACTTCTGTATTAAGTACTTGCATCTGCAAACTAGCAGCAGTGGCATTTTAACATATGCACTTTATTCTCCTCGCTGAATTCAGCCAGTGGCTCTTTAGCCGACAGACACCAGTATGAAGCCATGGCTTCATTCCCAGTATATTCATCTGTCTCAGAGAGGAAAGAAGAAAGTAACATTGGGATTATGCATGAAAACTAAGTCTGGAAACTTAGCTGGATTGACCAAGAAAGGAAAAATAGCCCAGACATATGGGACAGTGTAAGAAAAGGCACAGATTCTCCTGCAGGAGCATGGGACTGCCAGAACAGCTAAGCACAAACAGCCAGCTGAGAGCAAGAAACAAGTCTGAGAATGAAGGGCAAAGTGAGATGGGTAGGAGGAAGAAGACTCCTAACACTGAGTTGAAAATGAAGGGATTTGATGTGTTTTAAAAAGAATCAGATCTTAGATGCAAGAAAGAGGGTAGTAGAGAGAATCAGGCTAGAAAGACTAAGAGCATGCTTCATAGATTTCAAGGTTGTGCTCTGTCCTTCAAAGAAACCAGAGGCGTTTATAGTGCAAGATGCTAAAAGTAATTTCTAGACACTAACACAGCAATGCAGATCACATTAACATACAGCTTTGTAAGGAATGGTATATAAATTAGAACTATTTGCAGAGGACTGGAAATAATAAGCTCATATAGAATGATAAATGTGTGTTATTAATGTTCTGTTGTCTTAATTGCAAGGCTTTTGTTCTCTATTACAGAATGAGAATATTCCCTGCAAAACAATTATTCTCCTGATTGTTGGTTAGATTAGCATTTGCCACAGGGCTTTACGCTCCACAAAATATTTTTGCTTGCATAAAGAAACCACAAAAGGCAGGCAGATAGCAAACATCAAAGTCAAAGAAAACAGATCATGTTTGCTCTGTCTTTCTGCTTTTATTATAGAGCTGGTCATACATGGATGGGAGCACTTCCCACATAAGAAGTGAAGAGAGCTCACATGCTCTGTTCATCATTTGAAGTGTGGGTGACTTGTGTGCCATTCCAGCAAAAAAAAGGACATTTTAAGTAAACCAAATATTGAGGCATTTTATTTAAGCCTTTCCCTTAGTTTCTACCATCTTCTGACTAAACCTGAAATCTTATTTGTTAACACACTGCCTACTGATGGTGCAATATAAACATCATGGAAATGCAAATACAACTAAACAAGTGTTTCTTTAAGGATATTTATGACTCAGCAGGACACTGCTTTCCAATCACTATTATGAGTCAGAACTAAGTCTGAGAAATGGTTTTAGAAAGGACAAGATGTAGTCTTTCATCTGCAATGCAACAGTCATAGTCCTGACCATTCTCATAATTGAAAGATACCCAGTCTGGTTTTGCAATAGGAACACATCCCAGCCAAAATCCCAGTCTGGTACTTTCTGTCTACCTCAACTTGCCCCTGCAATTCCATTTAGCTGTGGAACACTGCCTGCTCTCTCCTGAAGAGAGGTGTGACTGTGTGTGGCAACGTGGCTGCTGTCTTGATTGGCATCCGTAAGCTGCTTTGAGATATTTTTGTGAAATGGACAACAGAAATAGAAAATTTCTACACAGAACTAGATCAGAACAAGCACAGAAGTCAAGGAGATACAGAGGCAGATGGAGAACACTCCATCAGAATATTTATACCAAGACAATAAATGCAAACGAAATCTTCCAGCTGAGGTTACAGTATGTGTGTGTATCATATTGCTGATCGAGGTTATCAATGGCGTTTATTCAATCAATATCAGCATGTCTAAGGTGATTGAAAAGGCCTTAGCCACACACTGTTTAGGGTAAAACCAGAGCTGATTACAGAGACACCCTCTTGATTTGGCAACTAAAATTTAAATGGACTGTTTTCAAGATATTGTTAGTAACATATACAATCCACCTGACAATGAAGGAAACGGGCAGTACCTTCTCCTGTGTTCTCCATTAGTCTTATAACCACACTCCTGGGACACAGCATGGGTCTAGTCTCACCCAAGCCACTATAAGCATTGGAAATATTTAGTGCATAACTAGACACAGCAGAAGGCAATAGAGGCACAAGCCTGGTAAGTCACCTACATATTTCTTCCCTGCTACACACTCCCAGGCTGTCAAATTGTGCAGCCTAAGAGACTGCAGTCCAACAAAGATGTTGACACAGACAGATATACCACAGGACAATAAAGCACAAAGATGCTCAGAAGTTGGCTCCGAGGTTATCAGTTGGATACTAAATGAGAGATATTTTATGAGAATCACATGGCATACAGTACACAATATACTTCAGAATTTGCTCAGGAAGCAGAACCACATGCATGTCGTACAGAGCAGGCATCCTATGAGAATAAACATTCTCTGATATTGTTTAAAAGATAAATTATTGTACAAGGCCCCGAGAATGCCCTCACAGAAAGAATCTGTTCAGACTGTGCAGTCATAGATGTGCATGCCATTTTAACAGAGGGAAAAAACAATCCTTCCACAACAGAGCTTACATTCTGACAGCAGTGTTGGCTACATCACTTGGGACTGTGTCTAAAAAAGCACTTGAAGGCATAAAATTGAAATCAGGAGAAATTTTGGTACAGAAACCCAGAGCTGTGATCATGAGTTGTGAACCTCATCTGCCACTTGTATCCTGTTCATTCAGCATTTTGTGGCTGTAAAGCTGACTAGAGACTAGCAAGTTCTGCTTTGGCACCTACACAGAATTGCCTGAGTTTTGACAGAGCTGAGCAGTTTGGCTCTTAACCCAGTCAGGCAAAAGGAGACTTGGCATTGCTGATGACAAAGGAAATAGTTTTTGGAGAATGAAATGCATTTTTTGCTTTGCTGAAATAGACTAAATCTAATAATTAGCAGAGATACAAAATGGCTTGACTATTGCATTTGGCTTTTCTATGCACGCAATGGTACCAGACATTGGCTCTTATGCTAAAGTAGCCCAGGATGACATTATGTCTGCATTACG
The DNA here is from genome assembly GCA_033816785.1 of Picus viridis. Lineage (NCBI taxonomy): Eukaryota > Metazoa > Chordata > Aves > Piciformes > Picidae > Picus > Picus viridis. The sequence continues at coordinate 34,429,565 of CM066588.1, forward strand.
ATGTACTTCTAGTCACTTCCTGGAACGCTTCAGAGCAGCACACGAAATCCAAGCAAGCGCTTGTGCAAACGTGTATTTTTGCAGATAGAGCAACTTAGAAAGGAAATCCAGAACTGTCAGTCACAAAGTACTCAAACGTCATCACTACTTTCTCACCTTTCAGGAGCTCACTGGAGACAGTTGCCTCCAGGTCCTACAGTGCTACATATCTGCAGTTTCTGTGGAAGTCCAGTATTGCTGGATGAGAATGCCTGACAATTTACTGAATTATAGCACAGGAGTTTTAGACTGAGTGGGAAAATCGACACTGGTTGTTTCCTCAGGCCACACCTTGAGTCCTGTGTCCAGTTCTGGGCCTCTCAGTTTAGGAAAGATGTTGAGTTGCTGGAACGTGTCCAGAGAAGGGCAACAAAGCTGGGGAGGGTTTTGGAGCACAGCCCTATGAGGAGAGGCTGAGGGAGCTGGGGTTGCTTAGCCTGAAGAAGAGGAGGCTCGGGGGAGACCTTCTTGCTGTCTACAACTACCTGAAGGGAGGTTGTAGCCAGGTGGGGTTGGTCTTTTCACCTGGGCAGCCAGCACCAACAGAACAAGAGGACACAGTCTCAAGCTGTGCTAGGAGAGGTTTAGGCTGCAGGTTAGGAAGTTCTTCATAGAAAGAGTGATTGGCCTTTGGAATGGACTGTCCAGAGAGGTGGTGGAGTCACCATCACTGGAGGTGTTTAGGAAGAGACTGGATGGGGTGCTTGGTGCCATGATTTAGTTGATTTGATAGTAGGTTGGACTCGATGATCTCAAAGGTCTTTTCCAACCTGCTCTATTCTATTCTATTCTATTCTTAAAGATTTGTCCACAGCTATTGACCACTATTTCTTGTTTGATTCTGATTTCTGTAGACAAATGTAAAAACAAAGAAGTGTAAAAACAAAGATGTATTTTTCATACATCACATCATCATTATCATCCATGGGCAGGTCTAGAAGCTGATACCTGGCAATCCTTTTGAAGTCAATGTCAAAATTCATTCACTTGAACAATGCAAAAGAGTTATTAAAAAGAAAAATCAAATCACATACCAACAAAGGTTATTTAAATTAAGTCTTCTTTTCTAGTTAGGATGAACACAATTCCATAAGAGTGTATATAGTAACACACACAAAAAAAAAGGGGCAGGGGGAAGTAATATAAAGCAGATCACAGACTCTATCTCAGGTCACAGAGGAATGCATCCAGAAAGGCCTTGAAAATCTCAAGAGAAGGAGACTCCACAACCTCTCTGTGCAGCCTGTTCCAGTGCCCTGTGACCCTTACAGTGAAGAAGTTCCCCCTTGTGTTGAGGTGGAATCTCCTGTGCTGCAGCTTACATCCCTTGCTCCTCGTCCTACCACAGGGAGCAAGTGAGCAGAGCCTGTCCCCTCCCTCCTGACCCCCAGCCCTCAGATATTTATAAACATTGATTAAATAGTATGATAGTTTCATAGTATCAGTCAGGGTTGGAAAGGACCACAACATCATCTAGTTCCAACCCCCCTGCCATGGGCAGGGACACCCTGCACTAGATCAGGGTGGCCAAAGCCTCATCCAGCCTGGTCTTAAACACCTCCAGGGATGGGGCCTCAACCACCTCCCTGGACAACCCATTCCAAATCCCCTTTAAGTCTTCTTTTTTCCAGACTAAAAAGTCCCAGGTCATAGAATCATAGAATCAATAAAGCTGGAAGAGACCTCAAAGATCATCAAGTCCAACATGTCACCCAAGACCTCATGACTACTAAACCATGGCACCAAGTGCCACATCCAATCCCCTCTTGAACACCTCCAGGGATGGCGACTCCACCACCTCCCTGGGCAGCACATTCCAACGGTCCCTCAGCCAAATACTGAAGTCTTTGAAAAGGCACACAAGTACCTTGAAGTAAATGAGTCCTCTTATCATGAAAAAAACCTTGCACATCATGCAGCATTGTTTCCTCTCAACCTCTGCCTCCTTGGAAATCCATCAAGTGCTCTGAGGGAGAGACATTAGGAAAAAGGGCTGAGAAGGTAGGTATGAAGAACACATTTTGAGCAGGAACTGTTATACTGCTTTCACCTTCAAGCTTTTTCACGTATACACCCTCACACTGCACAGAATGTTAAACAGTGCTGCGGATTAAATGTCATTCCTTGACTAACCACACTAACCACACTGGCTGAATAAAGCCAAGAAGAATTGCTCTCCTAAAAGCAGCAAAAGGGAAGGAGTAAATAAAAGTTCTACCAAGTCCAGGTAAGAAACTGAGGAGGCAGCAGGCTCATGGGATTTCTGCTTCACCTGCACATGGGGACATGCAAATTCCAAAGAGGGAACGGATTCCTCCCTCCCAAGTGCTTGGCTGCATACATACCAACAAACACAGTGTGGCTCTGCATATGGACATAAAATACAACATCTTCAAAGAGCTGCTTGAGAAACTACCAACATCTCAACCAAAGAGTTGCAGAAAAACTATGAATACTTTAGTATTCCAATATCTTTAAAGATGGGGTTAGGTAATAAACAGAACTTATCATTATTCACCTGTTGTTATTTCTCCTGTGCTCATTTCATCTCAGGGCTGGAAATGGTTTGGTTTTTTTTTTTTTTTTTTTTTTTCTTTTCTTCTTACCAATAATAGTGAAGAATACTAGAAAACAGAACATACAATTGTCCTCTCTAGAAAAAAAAAAAAGGGTGATTTAACTGATGGGCAAAGAAGGCTGTGGCAAATATAGAGGGTAGAAGCTATTTACTTGTATTACAGTCACATAATTCCGGAGCAGATGCATGATCTTCATCATCTCCTTTCTTTCTCACAGCAGACAGAAAACACACAGAGGTATATTTTTTTGATCAGCAAAGTGTTGCTTGGAAGGTACTCCCAGAGCTACATTCTTTAAAAAAAAAAAACAAAAAAAAACCCAACCAAAAAAACCCCAAACCAACAAACCCAAACATATGGCAGCAGAATGCAAGTACTTGTTTTCTCTTTAGTCATGATAAAACACTTATATAGACATTAAAGATGCAGAGGTAGGTGTCTAATGTATCAAATATGTAATGTGTGGGTTTATATTGTAATAGCTAAGACTTTCATCTTGTTAATGTAAAGATGAATGCACACTTTAAGTGGAAGAAGCAATCACAAGGCATGCATCACTAGGGCTATTTACTGTTTGTTATTGGCAGTCCAATACTTCCAAGTAAGTTTAGAAGGAATGCTTGGACAATGTGTCCAGAAGTTCTAAAGGTTGCCCTGGTATTACTTCCAGGCTCCAAGCAGAAGTGTGATGTCTGAAAATTCAGTGCACTGTTCTCAAAATTCTCTTTTCATGGAGCTGTGCTTCATGCCTTTCTCATGATACACACATGTATCCCATTTTCCAACCTCTCTCAAATCTGGCTCTTCCAACCCTTATCCCACTTTTGCTAGTCTCAAAAATACCTCTGCACACCAAATACTAGCAACCACCCTTCTTCCTTCCTTCACCCTTCTTCCTCCTTGTTTCTGTGTTGCCTCCAGGTAAATATTATTCACAGGATTATAGGAAGTGAAATAACTTGCTGAAAAGAGGCTAAAAGATAGAAGGGAAGGGGGAGGATATACAGCAACTGGGTGACATTTCCCTTAGTGCCTTCATTCTATCTATTACACATCACAAGGGAGCCCATGCAAATGACTGATTTATGGCAAAGCTATTAATCATGCTATGTAGCAAAGGCAGAGCTGCTGTCTCTTCCCAGTGTAGCTTTGCTACATTCCCACTATTTACGTCAAATGGTGTGAAAGTTGCTGGGACGCCCCCTGGTCTTTGTCTGCTTATCCTAGAGGCACTGCAGGCACTGAGGAGGCCAGGAGTAAGGCAATGGCCAGCTAATTTGTCACTTTGGACTCAGAGTACAAAATAAGCCAGGTAGAAGCAGTAAGAGAGACTACTGATGTGACTGATAAGCCTTGACACAGAAAGGGGGAAAGGCAGACTGCATTTTGCAGTAATAAGGATAAGAAGCTGCTGAAGAGACTGAAGAAGACACCACTGTATCAGCAACAGAGGAAACAACCATAGTAGCTGCATCTTAGTTGGAGGGCTTCATCTTGGCTGCAGTAAAACCTTTGGTCAAAATCTGTCACAGAAAACTAGGCACTTAAGAAACAGAAAAATATTCTATCATTTAGCTGCCAAAGTCAAGATTGTCTCTAACATACTTTAAATCCTTTGACTGATGTGCAGGACATCACCTTAAACTTTCAGAGATATTCATAACTTAAACTTGTCTCTTCCCATTCCCAGTCCTTATATCCAACAGCCACAGTTCAATAGAAGCAATGTGTCACTCATATTTCTGGGTTAGGGGTGCACTAGAAAGGAAACAATTCCTGCTCTTGCAGCTTGGGCTTCTTTCTTTCACAGCAACTCACACAGAAGAAATTCTGCTCAGCTTGTCATACCAATGGCACTCCCATCTTAATGTATGACAGTGAAGAGTGAAAATCACAGAATCACTGAATGCTGGGGGTTGGAAGGGAGCTCGAAAGATCATCAAGTCCACCTCCTTGCCAGAGCAGGATTACCTAGAGAAGGTTGCTCAGGAACACATCCAGGTGGGTTTTGAATGATTCTACAGAAGGAGATTCCACCACCTCTCTGGGCAGCCTGTTCCAGTGTTCTGTCACCCTCACAAATCCCCATTATTTCAGCCAATGTGAACCAAAAGGTGGTTTGAACATACATCATTACCTGTTGAATTAATGTTTATCTGTGCACATAGGCATGCACATACACGCATAAGCACATATATTTCTGTATTTCACCATCCCTAGCCTTTTCCTCTCCTACATTACCACACAAGCATCCCTGGAAAGAAAACCTTCTGTGTATTTTTATTGGCCTGTCAATCTGCTCTGCTGTTTTTGTTTGTTTGTTTTTTTCCTTCCATAACTGGAATGTCATGTAGCATGTCAGTCTTTCTGCCTTCCTTCTCACAGGAATTAAACACTCTGCACAACTGCAGGGAAAGCTACCAGGAGGAAAAAAACAAGGCAATTCTTTTCCAATGTTTAGATTTTAAAACAATGATTTTAGATCAAACACTCTGTATCTTAACAAATCATTAACAACTCTTTTTTGCAGTTAAGCCTTTACTGTGGTTTGCATGACCCTGTGTTTGCATGACTGGTTTGCATGTTTCTCTCCCTCTACTCCACTCTGGTGAGACCCTACCTGGAGTGCTGCATCCAGTTCTGGAGCCTCTATTACAGGAAGGATCTGGAGGTGCTGGAAGGTGTCCAGAGAAGGGCCATGAGGATGATCAGAGGGCTGGAGCTCCTCTCCTATGAGGACAGACTGAGGGAGCTGGGGCTGTTCAGTCTGGAGAAGAGAAGGCTCCCAGGAGACCTAATTGTGGCCTTCCAGTATCTTAAAAGAGCCTACAAGAAAGCTGGGGAGGGACTTTTTAGGGTGTCAGGTAATAACAAGACTGGGGTAATGGAACAAAACTAGAAATGGGTAGATTCAGATTGGATATTAGGAAGAAGTTCTTCACCATGAGGGTGGTGAGACACTGGAACAGGTTGCCCAGGGAGGTGGTGGAAGCCTCATCCCTGGAGGTTTTTAAGGCCAGGCTGGATGTGGCTCTGAGCAGCCTGCTCTAGTGTGAGGTGTCTCTGCCCATAGCAAGGAGATTAGAACTAGATGACCCTTGAGGTCCCTTTCAACCCTAACAATTCTATGATTCTATGATGTCATAGCAAGAACTACACCAAGGGCTGAATATCTAAAGCTATCAGTTGTTAGTCTCAAAAGATTTCTCTGTTTTGAGAGATGAGACATTGTTTTTAGTTCCCAAACAATAATCATCTTTTCTGGTTACTCACTGTACCAGGCCCCAGTAGCATGAGGAAACATCATCACTTCACTTCCACCTGCACATTAAGAAGAGCACTCCCTTTATAGCACTCTGCAATGTCTCAGAACATGCTGCCACATCTCACCATACTAAGAAAGCTCAGTGAAAGCTGAGATTCATCAGTGCCCTGAGCAAATCATCCAAAGGCAGACAGAGAATGTAGTGGACAATTAAAACAGTGGGCAGTTCTCATCAGCTCACCTTTGTACCTGCAAGAAAAGCCTGGCAGTCTTTAGAATACCTGAAAGCACTAACAACTTTGGCAGTATGTGGTATACAAGGAGCCATGCTACAAGGGAGGTTATGGGAACTGCAGGATGTTATGGACTCAAATAAATGTAATTCTGTGAAATGTGGATTGAAGTATTTGGAGAAGAAATCAGACCCTCTTCTCTCCATCTTTTTCAGCAGAACATTCCCAGCATTTTGGGGCTCCACAAAGAAAGAGATCAAATCCAACAAAGCTCAAATCTAACATCTCCCATTTTGTCTTCTCTATTAAAACACATATAGAGGGAAAGACCCATGGCCTCAACTAAAAAAGTAAAAATAAGAATACTTGAACCTGGGAATCAATAACCACAGCATCCATGAACAACCTTACAAGTGAGTCCTCAAACACTCTCTTTAAAACTGTCCTTTGAGGGTCTGGTGGCCACCAAAATGCAGCATGACATTCAGGAGGCAAGGTTTGTCAGTACCTGTTTCAACAAATCAGAAGTCAGTGCTTATAGTGCTGCTGATACAATGATACTCATTGGCCATTCAAAATTTCCCCCTTTCCTACCAATCTTTCATCCACTCCCCTTCCTCCTCTCCCCGCTCATCCTCAAAAGCATAGTGGCTAAACTGGATGAAAAAAGGCAGTAAGTAAAAAAGTTCCTACAAACTGGTAACTGACATGACTATTTGTCTTTAAGTGTGAGTGTTCATAGCTCTGTTTCAAAACCTATTCAAACATGGATAACCTTTGGTGGGGACAAATGAGGCTGCTGCCAGTTTTCACCAAGTTATAAAATTTTCAGCATCACAATAAATTGTGAGACAAGGAGGAGAGAAATTCAATTTAACAAGGAACTTGTAACTTTTCATTGAAGGAGTGCTCAATTGTGGGACAAGGAAGAAAGAGTGAGAGGTACAGTGTGCATCAATATCTTATCCCTTTCTTTCTGGGTTGTCCTTGGAGGCTTGTCCATAATTTACTTTCTCAGGGAAATTTAGCACAAGTGTAGCAATTTTTCCTTTCATCCTGCTGACAGACTAAGCTATCCTAAGGAAAAAAAAAAAAAAAGGAGGATAAAAAAGAAAGACCCATGGATATTATTTACACTGCAGATCATGTGTTATTTTTACCTTCAGATGTTCATTTCTTGATAGTAGTGCTTAACTGCACACACGCATGCACACACACACTGGGGCAGCATGATCAATGGTAGGGGTCAATGATCCCTTTTTGAAAGCAGTCCTACTGCAGGCTGAAATGAAACAAAGTCTAAAGTAATGAAATGTGACAGAGCCACATTCACTGCCATCCTCCAAATATGGAGAGACATACTTTTCTACATAAGGAGGTCCTAACTGGCAAGTCAGATCTGCTCATAAAATAAACAAGGCTACACATAGTAATGGATGACTTTCATTGGGAATTTGCCTTCTTCAATTAATTATAATATGATCTCAAAGTCTGCTGTCTGTGAGACTCTGAATGACTAACCATCAGGTTGCCTTGTAAGCAAATAGCCTGTCTCATTAGTTCACAATATTAATCAAACCTTTTATTCCCTCTTCGTATTTGCTGTATTGCCAGTGATATCATAGATACTTCAATTGGTTAAATCAAGAAATGATCTATAAACAATCACAATGCATTTAGTTTCACAATTGGCAATGCATATCATTATACTGGACAGGGCTGGTGACAGCTAGCAAACCTGCCTTTGTTCTATGAACACAGATCTCTGTGCAGTTGCTCTTCATTCAATATAAACAGACACAGAATTAACCAGGTTGGAAAAGACCTTTGAGATCATCGAGTCCAACCTATCACCCAACACCATCTAATCAATTAAACCATGGCAGTAAGTCACTCATCCAGGCTCTTTTTAAACACCTCCTGTGCTGGTGACTCCACCACCTCCCTGGACAGCACATTCCAATGGCCACTCTTTCTGTAAGGAATTTCTTCCTAACATCCAGCCTAAACCTCGCCTGGCACAGCTTGGAATTCTGTCCTCTTGTTCTGTCACAGGTTGCCTGGGAGAGGAGACCAACCCCCACCTGGCTACTACCTCCCTTCAGGTAGTTGTAGACGGCAACAAGTTCTCCCCTGATCCGCCAAAAGCTATAGCATTGCACTATAAAGTGGGACCGCTGAAACAATGGAAGCCACCAGACAAAGCACTGATGAGACTCAAAGGCTAGGAATAAGCTGAGCTCCACCACCTTAGGGGTTTTACCTGTGGCAAGCCTCAGATGCAAGCTAAAGGACATACATCCAGTGGATCTTGACACCTCTGGAGTTTACAGGAATAGGAAAACCATCGCAGAAGACATTGTGGGAATGTTCTTCTGAAAGCACACTGCACATATAAGGGCTTTATTCTTGGTTTGCTTTTGGCTTTCCCCATTTCAGAAACAAAGTTCTGTGTTCTGTCATGGATAAGATGGGCCTTTTTGTGTGTCACACTATTAGTCATTTATTCATCCTCTCCAGCCTTTCTGCCCTACCTTTCTTTTTCCTCACTTTGGTTTCTGGAGAATTAATTTCCTCCTCTATTAAATAATTTCATGAAGTCTTTGACTTACTCCAAAATGTCACTAGGATTTAAAAACTGGTGATTCCATAAAGAGCTTAATAAATATCATTCTCCAGAACTAGTAATTAATGAATTAACATGTAATGCAGATGCTTTTTGATAGAAATCCACAGAAAGAAGTATGACTCTAACATTATCCAATCTTTTAACTGAGGACCTGGAAGAAAAGGTGTTTGTAATATAGCTGTCATCTGTGGACAAGACAATCAACTGAAGAACCAATGATGATGAGGGGGAGGTTAATTATAGAAACTGGGTCACTGTTATTTGGGCCAGTTCAAACTCTGTGTGATTTTGAGATGAGGAAATATGAAATTATACATCTGTGAATAAAAACACAGACTACACTTACAGATCAAGAGCTGGCATAGCAATGGATAGGAACTACCTTTCTGCTAGAGAATAAAGGGGGGAAACGCCCAAATAAGTATGTGTAAGATGAAATGCAAACATCAAGATCTGTGAAAGATAACAAAAATTACTTAACAGATACTCCCATAAAAGGGATAGCAGGGAAAAGGCTAGTTCACTTCCTGAGGAAGGAGTGGAACATGATGGATGATGCCAAAATAGACTAATGAATATCTTCTTTGTCACCTCAGTCCTTATTATAAGGTCAACTGCAATCGTGAAGCTATCACAATTAATATTGCTGACAAAGGGCCAGACTTGAGCCTCAAACAGGGAAGGTACAATATTCAGTGTACTTAAGTAAGGTGGATGTTTTTTAATGGTCTGAGCCTAATGAACTTGATCTGACAGTACTTAAAGAGCTTCAAAAGAATTTCAAAGTCATTAGGGCTTACCTTTGAGAAATTAAAAAGGACAGTGGAGAAAGTGGGAGGCCAAAAAGAAGAAGTACAACGTCTATCTTTACAAAGGGTTATTAAAAAACAGAAATGAAAAAGAAAAAGAAAAAAGGGAAGCCTGACAACTGTAGACAAATCAGCTCATCTTCAATTCATGGGGAAATCCCAAAACAAATAGCCAAACTGTCTGTAAGTGCCTGGACGGTAACGAGGGTGTGTATAGCATCCAGCGTGGATTTGTCAAGAACAAGCATGTCAAACCAATCTAATTTTCGTTCCTGATAGGGTAACAGGACTTGTGGACAGAGGAAAAGCATTGGATGCCATGTGTATTTATGACCATTTTGGTATCCTTTCCCGCCTATAATCTTCAAAGAAAACCATGGAAGCATGACTCCAACAAAAATAGAACAAAACAGGTCCACCTCTGTCTCAGAAAATCATACTCAGGGAACGGTCAGCAATGTTCCAATCAACAGGAAAAGATATGTCAAAGTGAGAATCTGTACAAGACTCTCCTGGATCTGGTGGCATTTAGTGTTTAGATTAGTGACCTAGAAAATAGCATCACAAACTTGCTGTGCCAATATCCTCCTTGAAAGCATTACAAATAAACAAGAGAGAATGCTAGAATTCAGACAACCTTGGTGAATTTAAAGGTCTGGTTTGGAAGGCAGAGTGCTTGTTAAGTAGGCATAAATGCAAGGTACAATATTCAGCCAAGAATAACTAACTGCATGGTATGGACAACCACTGACTTGGATAGGATAGGATAGGATAGGATAGGATAGGATAGGATAGGATAGGATAGGATAGGATAGGATAGGAATAGAATAGAATAGAATAGAATAGAATAGAATAGAATAGAATAGAATAGAATAGAATAGAATAGAATAGAATAGAATAGAATAGAATAGACCTGACCAGGTTGGTAAAGATCTTTGAGATCATTGAGTCCAACCTATCATCCAACACTATCTAATCAACTAAACCATGGCACCAAGCACCCCACCCATTATCTTCTTAAACACCCCCAGTGACAGCAACTCCACTACTTCCCTGGGCAGCCATTACAGCCATTCTGCAGAAAATGAGAAGTTGTTGTGGATCACAGTTGGGATAAGCAGTCAACAATATACTGCTCCACAGAAGACAAATGTCCTACTGCAATGGATAAATGAGTCAGAGCTTGCAAGTCAGAGAAGAATCTGTCTACTCAGTACTGGTAAATCTGGAGCTGCATTATTTCACCCAATCTGAGGAACTGTACCTCCAAAACATGGTGATAATCCAGAAGAAATGCACAGTCCAGAAAATGCTGCTAAAAGAATTGGGTCTGCTAAAGAAGAAAAAAATAAATAAAAGGAATGCAAGGCATAAGTAAAAGGTTGCCAAAGAGAAAAAATTAGCCATGAAACTTCTGAACTGTTCTTTTTGTTGATGTTAGACATATGTGAATCACAGAGCATCCAGGGAGACTGGGAATAGGTTTCAGGGAAAAAGAAAAAACTGTCAAGTGCAAAACCCAGTGAAGTTTAGAGAAGAGATTGCCTGCAGAAGTTCAGGAATACTCCTGGAAAAAGCTATCAGAAACAACACATACATCTGTCCAGAATAAGTGTGGAATAGGGTGCAGAATAAATGTAGAAAGGGTGGTCAAGACTATTCTGAGGTACCCCCAGCTGCTGTGATTCCATGAGCCTCACTGAAGTGTGACAGTAAGAGATCCTTGCACATGCTGGTCAGGGAACTGTGTACAGAATTAAATACCTTGTATTTCCAATTCTGGCATTTGTGAAGTTGAATAAAGTGATGGAAATCTGGAAACTATATATTTTAAATGATGTTGAAAGATTGAAATAGATGCAGAACAGAATCAAGTACAATAAGGTCTTGCATTACCTCAACTTCCCCTTTCTGCCTCTGCCCCATCCAAAGAAATGGTTTCTTAATCTTGTAGTAAAGAATTAGCTTCCAGAGGAAAGCAAATAAATATATAACACAAGATTAACTCAACTCAAAAATTAGATTTATGTTTTTGACAGTGAGAGTAATCAGACACTGAAACAAATTACAAAAGGAAGCAGTAGATACTCTGTTTCCTGATGCCTTGAAATCAAGACTGGATGCCTTCCCAAAAGACAGGCTTCACACATACATAGGTTAAAAGTTCACCACAAGGCAATACAGGTTTAATTTAACAGTTTGTGATGTCCTAGAGGGCTGCCACAACTGTTCAAAAGTCCAGAAATTAATTTAAAGTGAGCCTGAACTTTTCCTCTGGACAGCAGGGCCTGTTACACACACAGACTGATACAATTATTGCAGCTGGAAAACACTGGCACTATCTCCACCACACACTGTCTTTTTATACACTGGGGACTCTTTCTCCATAGCTCTGTGAACTCAGAACTATCCCAGTAGGACAACAGGAAATGAAAAAAAACCCAACATATCAAATTAAAACATATTCCCTCCAAGCCTCCCAAATCTTATTCTGCTTAAAATAATAGAAGATTAAAAGTTCAGGAAATCTAAATGGGTAATTTGAAGACATATTTCTCCTGTTTAGAACTTTTAAGAGTCTACTACTGAATGTGTTATTTAGTCTGTAAAAGATCTGCCTGCTTTAAGAGCAAAAGGATTAATGGCTTCAAATTCCAGTGTGCTGACCTTTATTCAACATTAAAATGCTTATTTGAGCATTCTGCCATGGTACCAGTAAGCCTTTTTCTAATGAAAACTGTATGGGAAAGAAAGTTTAACTCCCATATGCCCACAAATAAAATTATTTTGTGTTAGGAGGTGTAGGGGATCTTTTACACACACACACACACAAAGTTAACATTGATGCAAAGAGCACCAAAACCACTGAGTACACATGGTATTACTCTGGTTACAGGTTGAATTTTAGAGTAATATTAATGAAGATTATGAAGAATAAAAATGGTTAATTAGAACAGAATAGACCAAACCAGGTTGGAAGAGACCTTTGAGACCAACCTGTCCAACCTATCATCCAACACCATCTAGTCAACTAAACCATGACACCAAGCACCCCATCCACTCTCCTCCTAAACACCTCCAGTGATGGTGACTCCACCACCTCCCTGGGCAGCACATTCCAATGTCCAATCACTCTTTCTACAAAGAACTTCTTCCTAATATCCAGCCTAAACCTCCCCTGGCACAGCTTGAGACTGTCCTTTTGTGCTGGTGCTGGTTGCCTGGGAGAAGAGACCAACCCCCAGCTGGCTACAACCTCCCTTGAGGTAGTTAAGAGCTCTTGTTCCCAGGTTGCTGCCCTGCATGACAGCTATGACAACAAACAATCTGAAGCCACGCAGAAAGAAAGAAGAATGCTAGTTATTTCTGAGATAAATTGCAAAATTCTGCTTCCAAATACTAAAAGCTTGATTAAAAAACCAAAGAAGTGGTTTGCATATCAGGATACATGGTTATCTAAGACAATAAATCTAAGCAGAGAGTTAGTGGCTGGGCAAGATTGATTCGGGGAGATGCTAAGTAGTAGAAAGCGTAAGTTGCAAACACTGTGGCTGACAGAGCAGAAAGGGATGGGGGTGAAGTCAAAGGCAGTAAAGGGTCTGAATGCTGTTGCAGACCTTCAGGGCACTTCCTGAGCCTAGACAAGGAAGTGTCTTTACAGAGACATGCAAAATGAGAACGCCTTGATCACCCTGGATCTGTACTACTCTGATATTGATTAAAATAAGAAATATGCAAAAACCAAGGCAAGGGAACATTTTTCTCAAGGCAGATTTGCATTTTTGACTTGTCAGGTGAGCAAGTTGCATGGTCAAATGCAATCCAAAAGATAAGCCATATAGAGGTGGCACATTCAAGAAATGAAGACTGAAGCTAAATCTCATCTAAGATATGGTGGTAACAGTCTTACCATAATCATAGTATCAGTCAGGGTTGGAAGGGACCACAAGGATCATCTAGTTCCAACCCCCCTGCCATGGGCAGGGACACCCTGCACCAGATCAGGCTGGCCATACATCTTTCCCTTGCACAAAAGTTTACAGGTCAGCCTTTTAAGTGTTGAACTGTGTGAACCTTAAGTGTTGAATTGTTAACTATCTTAGCATAAAGATAGTTTTCATAGCTATCTTGTTTGTTGAATAAAAATATTCAATTAGTTTGCTCAAAACCTAAACAGATAAAATAATTTCCCTAAAGGAAAAAGGTAATCAGTAGGTTACCTGAAGAGAGAGTATTACGCTATCACATTTTAAACTCTAACAATCATTTAGCTAAGAATTACAAAACATGTCAGAAATAAAGTTAGTCATGACAGAGTACACATAGGACAGGTGAGGAAGAGTGGAATCAACACTGCAGCAATCTGAAGATGGGAATAGTGGACAGGAAAATCAATTTTCTGCGTGAAAGATGGTCACATGCGAAATAGCATGAGCAAAAACCCTGCTGTATGAAGAGCAGGGATCACACCATTCTTTTTCTGCATCGCTGTCACCCACACTTCTTGTGCAGGTATTAACAGAACCACAGGAAAACAAAGCTTCCAAAGCATGCTAGTGTTTTTTCTGAACATAGCACAACTCCAAAACTGCAAATATAATTCAAAGGTCCTGACTTTCTAAGAAATCAAACTGCACTGTCCAACCACTGAGCACTGAATAACCTAAGGCATATAGTAAACCAGAGTGGAAAAAGTACAGATGGATTTATTACTGCTTCCTAACACTAAACTCCTAAGATTCAGTTACACAAAAAGGCATGCAAACAATTTATACCAGTACTTAAAAGTTACTTTGGAAGAGTTAAGGTAACATAAATCTGTCACTGCATGAGTTTCACGAAGAGGTGGTACAGAAGTTTATTCAGCCTAGAGGCAAGACAGGACATGCTCACAGGAAGGGGACAGAAAACAACATTCCAGAAAGTTTTTCTGAATAAAATAAAGTGCTTTTATCAGATAGTGAGGTTTAGGGAAATGTAAAGACATTCAGGGTTTTAGGTTGTTTGGGTTTGTGTTTTTTAATCTAACACCGATAAGGCACAAAAGCTTTATTTATGAAAATGCCATCAGCAGGCAACTGCAAAATTAATGAACTCTGAAGAAATATATATGGGCAGTTCAGAAGTGCTCAAAAGAAAAATAATGATATAGGAATCATTTTGGGTAGAATTTCCATTTTTACTAAATAATTATATATATATAGATATATTAAAAAAAAAATATAAATTCAGCACAGAAACAGCTCTGAAATACCAAAACATGATCTTAGCCTAGGTCTTCACTCACAGAGGATAGAACAGAATAGAACAGAACAGAACAGAGTAGAATAGAACAGAACAGAACAGAATAGAATAGAATAAACCAGGTTGAAAAAGACCTTTGAGATCAGTGAGTCCAACCTATCACCCAACACCATCTAATCAACTCAACCACGTCACAATGCATCCCATCCAGTCTCTTCCTAAACACCTTCAGTGATGGTGACTGCACCACCCTCCTGGGCAGCCCATTCCAATGGCCAATCACTCTTTCTATGAAGAACTTCTTCCTAACATCCAACCTAAACCATCTCCCCTGGCGCAGCTTGAGACTGTGTCCTCTTGTTCTGGTGCTGGCTGCCCGGGAGAAGATATGAACCCCCACCTGGCTACAACTTCCCTTCAGGTAGTTGTAGACAACAATAAGGTCTCCCCTGAGCCTCCTCTTCTCCAGGCCAAGCAATTCCAGCTCCCTCAGCCTCTCCTCATAGGGAGGCTGTATAACAATGAAACACAACTAGCTTCGACTGAACTCTGAATTTACACCGGTGAAAATGACAATACCATATATATCTTCACCTACTACAAAGAATTAGATGCTAGAAAAACTGGTGGATACCTCCAGTGTACCACATTACACCACAAGGGTTGTAGAGGCTGCTGCTAACCTATACATTAATTTACTCTTATTTCTGCTCTGAATGTAGCATCGCAAATACAAACATCATTGCATACCAAATCAAAATATCATTTGCCATAGTTCACTGTCCATCCTACTTATGCCATGCAATTAACAAAACAGTCTAAATTTAGCTCCAGAGCCTACATGCAGTATGTTGGACTTGCTAAATCAAATAGGTGAAGTGTTAAAGCATGTTCCTGCTTTTGCTGATTCTCAGCATAATTTTTTTCCTCCTATCAGTCGCCTGAATGCCAGCATGCTACAATCAACTTCCTGCTAGTTAGTTAAGATTCTTCCTTGCTTGCCTCTCTCCTCTAAATACAGACTCTCATGGGGCTATTGATCAGTGCCTAAAAAAAAAAAATAAATTAAAAAAGCATGGATAAAACCTCTTTTCCTTTCCTTTCTTTTGTTGTTATTGATATTTTTATGAAAGGTCCTTTCATGTCCCCCTCTACCAGGAAAGCATTACTTGATGGAAATAGAAGAATAATGAATCTAAAGCTGCTCAACACCAAACTACCTAGAAATGGAAAACATCCCCTAGAATGCAGCCTCCTGCATTTCAGCAAGGCAGCACACACGTGCTCCAATTACTTTCTCAGTTACAACATCGGTAACTCAGGAAATTCTGTTCCAGTCAACAGCACTTCCACAGACTGTGTGCAACTGGGAATAAGGGTAGGATCTGACCCACTTCTTTTTGGTCATGAAAAAAAAAAAAAAACAAAAACACAAACCCATGGATGATCAGTAGCAAATCAAAGTATTAACTCCAGAGAAGGGCAACAAAGCTGGGGAGGGGTTTGGAACACAAGCCCTATGAGGAAAGGCTGAGGGAGCTGGGGTTGCTTAGCCTGGAGAGGAGGAGACTGAGGGGTGACCTTATTGCTGTCTACAACTACCTTAAGGGACGTTGTAGACAGGCAGAGGTTGGTCTCTTCTCCCAGGCAAGCAGCACCAGAACAAGAGGACACAGTCTCAAGCTGTGCCAGGGGAGGTTTAGGCTGGAGGTTAGGAAGAAGTTCTTCATAGAAAGAGTGATTGCCCATTGGAATGTGCTGCCTGGGGAGGTGGTGGAGTCGCCGTCACTGGAGGTGTTCAAGAGGAGACTTGATAGGGAGCTTGGTTGCATAGTTCACTTGATTAGGTGGTGTTGGATGATAGGTTGGACACAATGATCTTGAAGGTCTCTTCCAACCTGGTCTGGTCTGGTCTGGTCTCTATTCTATTCTATTCTATTCTATTCTATTCTATTCTATTCTATTCTATTCTATTCTATTCTATCTCCAGATTTATAGCCTCGCACTGCTCCTTGAAGTCTCTACTCCCAGGCATTTTATGCTGTTATCAAGAGAGGTTAATTTTAGAAAAACTTTTGGAAAAAAAAAATAATCAAAATACATTTCCCACTTCTCTGGTCATCTCTCCAAGAGTACCAGTGGTAGCTGAAAACACAGCAATGTATATTTAGCCTGCAGTGTTATATAACCTGTCTGTTAACAAATGCAAGACACAAAGTAAAGCCGTGTAACCCAATTGAAACAGTTCGCACTGGAGGTTGATTTCCCTTGGGAACTGAAACATCAAGTAAGAAACTGAACCAGTTAAATATAACCTTTTCAAAGGGCAAAAGAATTCAAAGGTAATCAAGGATTTTTTTTTCCCTCAGAAGGGCATTTATAATTATATTCCACTTTTATTTATAACAACCCTTTTAATGTTGGTACTACAAAAGAACTCCACAGCAACCCTGCTTTGCTTTATATAACAGGATTCAATCTACACGTGGTTTTTATATGCAAAGCATCTTCTACACAAGCTATACACTGGCAAAAGCGCATTTCCCCGAAGACACAAGAAATATGTTTTCAAAGTGGTTCAGGAGGATTTAGCCACATGCCTTTCATTAGTATTGTGGCAGACTCAAGAAGAAATCCTTAACTTTTGCTCTGAGGAAATTATGGCAAATGACTACATATGATCCTACAGTGAGCTCAGGATCTGGTGTTTAACTTACTTTATTTTACATTTAGCATTCTGCTGTAATCCAATTCCTGAAGACAGAAACAGACCAATTTCTAAGCTGATCTTTTCAGCTTCCTTTCTACTGATTAAACAAGTATGAATTAAGAAGTAGAAATTATAGGAATGAGCTAAAAGCTCAAAGACTCAGAACTACGTTTCAAAACTCACCATCAGAGTGGCCAGGTGGTTTATGATCAAACTTTTAAGACCCTAGATTGTGTGCTTATGTCGTGTTTAGGTTGGGTTAGGAAAACACCAGTGGGAATTTCAGATAGGGATCAAGATGTGCACAATGAGAAGGAAATCTACAAGGAGGAAAACGAGATTTAGGTTGCCCAAGTCCTCTCACACAAGGTCTTCTGAATGCAGTAGACATTCATTCACACAGAAACCTGCCTCTGCATATGCTTCTGTCTTCTATACAACGAGCAGATACACAGCATCACACGGTAGCCTGTGGTCCTTGAATAACAAAAATAAGTAAATCTAATGGACAGAGTCTTGACACAGCCAGAGATGATCTCAAATTATGCTGTACAGGTTAAAAAAAGCAGGATTTCCCCAGGATATTGATTATTGATCTATCTCATTGCTCATGCTGCTCAAAAACTAGTAAACATTACTATACAAAAGCATCTGTACAAAACTGCACTATGAAATTGATTCCATAAAGATATAAAAGGTTGATTTAATCTAGAATTAATGAGAGAGAATCTGTTTGAATGTCATCAAGCATGCAGAATCCCCAATGTATATATCTGCCCAAATTCTCAGCAAAGAAATTCTGCACATATGCAAGTGGCAGACAGGAGGTGACAGGGTCATCTATTTCTTAACCACAACAGGCAACCTATTGATACACTAAGAAACCAGAATTAGGAGATGCTTTAGTCAAAATGCTGTAGGTTATTAATCACAGCTTTGGGGTTTCTGACAGGATGTTTTGATAAAATAAATCTATTTTAAGTGACTGTAATGAAATACTAACCCATTTTTGAAGGGCTTTTAAGATGTTTTTAAGAAGTTTCAGATCAAAGACTCAGTTAATGTAACCTCCATGCATTAAATATTTAGTACTTATTCAGTCACTTGAGCACTCAGGCATCTTGACATTGTAAAAGGGGGAGAGGGAAATTGAGTTTAAGTCAGTTTTGCACAGTGGAATTTTTCAGTTTTTATGTTAAAATCCCAGGCATGTAATTTTAATACAATGGGGTCTATTCTTTTACAACATTATATGCACCACCCATTAAAAGAATTCTTTATGTACCTGCATAGATGGGGGAACAAATCCTCTATAGAGCCATTTCAATAGAAACTGTTGTGCTCGGATTAACATCATCATTGAACATTATTCTGTCTCTGAACTCTTTGATGGACAAAACCAAACACAGACACTTCTCTTTCCAGAACAACTAGGCATTTGCAAGGTGCACAGAATTTTAACAGTGGCAAATAGAGCTAAACAAATGTTTTTTAAACATAGTTGTTTTTTGTGACTATAAATCATTTCCTCTTTCTAGCCTCACTGAATTCCAACAGGTACTAGTTACTGTTTCATTTGTTCCAAAGGACTTGCTTGGAGTTCATCAACACAGGTGAGAATGAAGAAAACAACCCTGGTTTTGGACTTATTAAAATAAATGACTTAAATTAATAAATGTCAAATTATTAGGGGCTGGACCTCCATTCTGAAAATACAACATTATAGATAAATTCTACAAATTCTTAACTACCATCTTCCTTGTAAAAATTCACTGAGTGTAGTAGGAACTAGCAGATGATTTCAAGTGGAATGAAGACACTCCTGAGTACAGTCCTTGGCTCACTTGTAGAGGATTATAGACATTAAAATATGAAAACTTGCCTTTGAAACCACTGCCATGAATTACCATTGACCCATGTCAGTATCTAGTCTCAAAACCAAGATAAGTGTTGCAGTATTTCAACTCTGTCTAATACAAATGTCATCAGATGCAAGTTCTTTGATATACATGATTGCTCTAAAGCTTTTGTTTTTCACAGACATTCATAATCTGTAAAGAAAAGGAATAGCCTTAGCTCCAGCATTAGCAATATATGGGGGGAGAAGGGAGGGAGGGGAAAGGAGCCAAACAGTTCTGCATATCCTTCATTCATCAAATTTTCCCAACATTTGCAGTGGGATTGAAGATGGTTCAGCCCTATATTAAAGTTCAAAAAGCTACAAATGACCTCTGAAGTAATGATAGCAATATATAATCTCCAATCTGATAAGTATCATCATTATGTGACCTTCTTTGTCACAAGCATCTTCTAAATGTTAGGCAAGCACAAAGGCTCTATGTCATCATCATGGGCTCATCGGTGACACTGAAAGACAAACAGCTACTGAAAACATCCACATGTATCTTAAGTTATCTAGATGACTTCATCTATTTTTCTCAAAGATTTATTATATCCAGTTTTTCCCTGTTTTCACTCCTGGCTATGGTTCTGGAGCTCTATACTTCCACTGCCATATTAAATTAAATGAACCCAAGGTGCAGGAAGGTGCACAGTGATTTTACAGGAAACAGGCATTTCTTTGTACATGACCTTAACATTTCTTATGCATGGTTGCCTCTGTATGGACACCACTGTAAGAAAATCCCAAACAGTAAGTTAAACACATGAATCCTTACCCTGATGAAGAAGAAACTATGCCAGAACTGCGCTGGCCAAAGAAATCCAAACAGAAGACAATCCTCACCATAAAAATGCATGTAAAATAAGCCATTAGGTCCTCCATTGATTTGCCCAAAGGATAGTCAGAACGTCTTCAAGGCAGAACACAATTAACCAGGTTGGAAAAGACCTTTGCCATCTAATCAACTAACCCACGGCACTAGGTGCCTCATCCAGGTTCTTTTTAAATGCCTCCAGTGATGGTGACTCCACCACCTCCCTGGGAAGCCCTTCCAGCAGCCAATCACTCTTTCTGTAAGAATTTCTTCCTAACATCCAGCCTAAACTTCCCTTGGCACAGCTTAAGGCTGTGTCCTCTTGTTCTGATGCTGGTTGCCTGAAGAAGAGACTAGCCCTCATCTGGCTACAACCTCCTTCCAGGTAGTTGTAGAGAGCAGTAAGGTCTCCCTGAGCCTCCTCTTCTCCAGGCTAAGCAACCCCAGCTCCCTCAGCTGCTCCTCATAGGGCTTGTGCTCCAAACCCCTCCCCAGCTTTGTTGCCCTTCTCTGGACACTGCTGAAGCAGTTCATGTATGTCTTTGTTTTGGCTGGTTTGGGGGTTTTTTGTTGTTTTGGGGGTTTGTGTGTTTGTTTGGTTTGGTTGGGTTTTGATTAGTTGGTTTTAGGTTTATTTGTTTTGGTTGGTTTGCTGGGGTTTGTTTTTTCGTTCATTTTGGTTTTATATTGTTAAGAGTGGAGACCTGTGTTGACATCACGTTAAAAGCTAATAAACCAAGGTGATGCCTGAAGAATTTAATTCTGTAAAAGTAGATGTCTTAAGCCTTTCTAGAATCCTAGAAGTGAATGACATTCCTCAGACTAGCTTAGGAAATGACACAGATCATTTAAGTATTTGGTTAATCCTGGAAAAAAAAAAAATTAGAAAACGTTTTTACACAACCTAGGAGAACCTTTGTTGTAATGAAACATAAGTCAGGAGAGGTCAGATACCAGAGCTCCTTGCATCACTGCCTCTGTAACAGACATTATACTCAGAAGGAAGGAACTTTGATGGAAAGAGAGTAATGAGCCTGGGAACAACACTTGAATGTAGGTGTCATGAGAAATGAAAGAAACAGTGGAGGTAGTTTTGATGACAGTGAGAAAAAAAAAAATTAAAAGGCCTTTGACAATTTTTATAGAAACCTGATGTAATATTCTGAAACAATGACAGCAGCATTGCCAGCTCTCTGGGGATGTAAAATTTTTTTTAAATAAATAAACAACTAGAAATGAGAGGAAAGGAGAGGTTTTACAGAATACAGAATTAACCAGGTTGGAAAAGACCTTCAAGATCATTGAGACCAACCTATCACCCAACACTATCTAATCAACTCAACCATGGCACCAAGTGCCTCATCCAGGCTCTTTTTAAACACCTCCAGTGGTGGTGACTCCGCTACCTCCCTGGGCAGCACATTCCAATGGCCAATCACTCTTTCTGGGAAGAACTTCCTAACCTCCAGCCTAAACTTCCCCTGGTGCAGCTTGAGACTGTGTCGTCTTGTTCTGGTGCTGGCTGCCTGGGAGAAGAGACCAACCCCCACCTGGCTACAACCTCCCTTCAGCTGGTTGTAGACAGCAATAAGGTCTCCCCTGAGCCTCCTCTTCTCCAGGCTAAGCAACCCCAGCTCCCTCAGCCTCTCCTCATAGGGCTTGTGCTCCAGACCCCTCCCCAGCTTTGTTGCCCTTCTCTGGACACATTCCAGCAAATCAACATCTATCCTAAATTGAGGGACCCAGAACTGGACACAAGACTCAAGGTGTGGCCTAACCAGTGCTGAGGACAGGGGCAGAATGACTTCCCTGCTCCTGCTGGCCACACTGTTCCTGATGCAGGCCAGGATGCCATTGGCCTTCTTGGCCACCTAGGCATACTGCTGGTTCATGTTCAGCCAGCTGTCAACCACTACCCCCATTTCACAGTATCACAGTATAACCAAGGTTGGAAGAGACCCCAAGGATCATCAAGTCCAACCTGTCCCAACAGACCTCACAACTAGACCATGGCACCAAGTGCCACGTCCAGTCTCCCCTTGAACACCTCCAGGGACGGTGACTCCACCACCTCCCTGGGCAGCACATTCCAATGACGAATGACTTGCTCAGTGAAGAACTTCTTCCTCACCTCGAGTCTAAACCTCCCCTGGCACAGCTTGAGACTGTGTCCCCTTGTTCTGGTGCTGCTTGCCTGGGAGAAGAGACCAACCCCCTCCTGTCCACAACCACCCTTCAGGTAGTTGTAGAGGGCAATGAGGTCACCCCTGATCCTTCTCTTCTCCAGGCTAAACAACCCCAGCTCCCTCAGCCTCTCCTCATAGGGCTTGTGTTCAAGGCCTCTCACCAGCCTTGTTGCCCTTCTCTGGACACGTTCAAGTGTCTCGATGACCTTCTTAAACTGAGGGGCCCAGAACTGGACACAGGACTCAAGGTGCGGCCTAACCAATTTCGTTTTCTGCCTGGCTGCTCTCCAGCCACTCTGACCCCAGCCTGTAGTACTGCATGGGGTTCTTGTGGCCACTGCTTAGGACCCGGCACTTAGACGTGTTAAGTCTCATGCCACTGAACTCTGTTCACCAAACTCAGAAATAAAAATTAGTTCAAATAGTATTGATTGGAAGACAATTACGTGAAAATTGGCACATATTTTTCCTTATAGGGAATGCCGTTCTAGTAGATCCTGGTTTATTCTTAGATAGTGTCTTTAAAGCTGTAATGAATATGCCCTCCTGAAGTCAGCATACATCCACGTCAAAAAATGAACACAGATGCAAAAGATTGGCATGAAAAAATGTTGTCCTCTGTTAGAATGAGAGAAAAAAATAAAAGTATAATGAAATTCCAAAAAAAAAGAAATCTTGGCTATATGTTACCTTTTAACTATTTTAGACCTTTGGCATTCAGGATCGTTCAAGTAGACAACATACAATCAGGTAACCCAACTGCGACATGGTGAAGGCGTTTTCCAGAGAGATTTATCTCAGACTGTCCTTGGAACAAAAGCTGTAGAATTTCATGTTCGTGTTGGCTGCAAATAAGGCTGCAGATGGGTATTCCCAGCATACAGGATATAGTATGAAGCTGCTGTAAGGAATCCTATCTGTGATCGTTGTTGAAATACATCTATCACTAGTGGTAAGTGTGGTCAGGGAGATCTGATGACATGTCGTCAGTTCCAGAGGCTTGCTATCATAGAACATTACTTTTATACAGTAGACTGTGATCATTGCCTTACAGTAATTATGGAGAATTTTTGAGTCAAAGAAAGAAAATGTTCAAAGTCTGAACACCTTTGTTAATTCTAGTAAATTTCCATGTAATAATTCCCAGGAAAACTCAATATTCTGGACTGTCTGTGCATATGAGCTCTCTATTCTGTTAGATACATCACTCTTGTTGATGTTTTCAAATAGCTTATATAGCACATGCTACTGTCAGAGTGCAGGCTATCCTACATCTTAGCACATGGAACCATTTCAGATCAATCAAAGAAGGTATAATTTGTGAGCTAGTTTATGGATGTTAATCATCACCAGTCCATGAATTTCGTTGTGATTCAGCATTATTGAAGGTAAAATTAATGATTTGTGATGATATGAAAGAAAAAAAAAAAATCTTATTTCTTGTATATAAGCACAAACAAACAAACCAACCCCAAAAAACACCCCCAATTAAACCCCCCAACAATAAAAAAAAACCCAAATCAATCAACAAGAACACAACCCCACCAACATAAGAAATGGTCACTGCCCTGAGTTACCTAGGAAAAGGCTTTATGGAGCAATTACTCTGTGGTTATCAGTTGCAAGAGAGAACATCCTTCCGTTCTATGTTTGCTGATAGAGACCTTTGAGATCATCATGTCCAACCCATCATCCAGCACCATCTAATCAACTAAAACCATGGCACCAAGCACCCCATCAAGTCTCCTCCTAAACACCTCCAGTGATGGTGACTCCACCACCTCCCCAGGCAGCAGTTTACTTGCTAGTACTTGCTGGTGGTTCACACTGACATTAGCAGTAGATAACAGGAGAGGTGGGGTTTTTTGAGGAGCTTTGTAACCCATTATTATTATTTTCTGATTTAGCTTTCTAATGAGTAGAGAGAAACTCATTTTGTAACAAATACACAGGCATTGTATTTCTGAAGGATGTCCAGCTAAAGAAGAGTTTGAACTTCTCTGTATTTCTCCAGGAAGATGAAACATCTGAAATTCCAGAGGCCACAGCTATTCTGCTTCATTATTGTCATAGCAACAAACGATCCTGAAGCATTGTATGCAACTTCCTCAGCCATTTGTAGTATAGCTCTAGATGCTAACTTGTTTTAGTAAATGGCCAGCATAAAGCAGTCTCTGTACTTTTTGCACTTTAATTGATGAACCACAAAACAAATGGTTACAGTTAATAAAATTACATTTTGCCATCTGTGTCCAGTAATGAGAAAATCCAAATTGTAGGAATGAAAAAGAATGAAGCTTCCTGCCAAACAGATCAATGCATCCCACCTCTTTGTCAGCATTAAATCAGATGTTAGCTCTTGCTGTGCATTTCTCTTATTGGTTGCCATGACTAATGGGAATTTCAGCCAAGATGGACATATAGGAATTCTGTTTGATCATGAAGAATATAATATATTTTTCTTTGTCTTTCTGTGAGCCTGTGTAGTATGAGCCTACAATGTTATTTGGTCTGAGTACATCCAAGCCTCACTTATGGGAGGACAATTTTGTTCAGCTCTGCAGTGTTATTTGCTGTTACAAAATCTTATCTATTTCTATAAAAGAAATCTAAAGGATATGTGCAGTTTTATTCCTAAAGCTCTGAAGGATTTCAAAATCAGCTGGAGCTGAAGGCAAATCTGGTGCTGCCACTGTATCTTGTAAGGATGATTACAACAGAAAAGTACACCTTTGATACACACAGTCTTTCTTTTCCTGAGTTCACATTCTGAGCAGTTTGTTCTCTTGAGAACGAGGATATATACCGTCTGGTTTCTTCATAAAGAAGTTACCACAATATGAAAAAACCCAACCAAACCAAACCAAACAACAACAAAAAACCCCAAACCACACCAAACACAACAACAACACAAAACCCTTTACAAGTTTTCTGGGATACTACAACATCATCAGTTCCTATAAGAGCAGATAGTCCTCTTCCAGTGGTTACCAAAACACTTTATGCCGATAACTCAATTGCCTGGAGAATGCTAAGGTTCTAGACCAATTCCTTAGGCTTTAGAGAGGAAGGCAGACTACAGGCAATATGGAAATTATGCATTTCCATTCACTGTAGATAAAGAAGCTATGATACTTGTGAACACCCTGTTGGGACTAGTAACATTATTCTTTTTCTACCCATTACCCATCAGATTTTAAAATATTCATCGTTTGGATTACTTGCTATGTCCAGGTGTAAGAAAAATCCCAGTGGGCCTCGTTGCATTGCCAAAATACCTCCTCTTTCTCCAACACAGTACCATCAACCTCTGGTTTAGTGTTCATCTTTTAATCTACAAAGATCAGTCATCTCTGACATTTCCATCAGACATAACACTTTGCTGGTCATTTTTCATTCTCAGGAGGCAAATAAGAAAAACAGATTTGAGTTCCTGAATCACATGTACTGTGCAAAAGAGCAGACTCTATTTCTAATTATTTTCTTGAACACTGTGGGCCATACTTTCAAAGAGTCCAGCAGTCACAAAGAGGGTCTGCTTTCCAAAGCATTAAACTTTTTTTGATGCGTAACTCTCAAAAGCTGAGCTTCAGTTATGTGCATCAGGACTTGCGGAAGAAGCTGTTTCCATTTTCAGCCTGTCGGAAGGGCAGGTGAAGAGGTTGTGCAACTGCCTGGAAAAGACAACTCATGTTCACTGTCCATGGTCCTGACAGAAGTTCCTCGCTCCTCGAGTGACACTCCCTATAACCTCACTCTGTTCAGCACAACTACCCTCAGAAAATGAAGACAAGCCTTTGTCACAGGCTTCTTTCACATGATCCAGGTTTCTGAAGTAGACTCCTTTCCTTAAAAAAACGGCATTACATTCAGAAGAAAGTAATGAACTTTAACTCAGTGACTCAGAGGGCTGGACAACCTCTCCTACAAAGATGGGGTGGGAGAGTTTGGGTTGTTCAGCCTGGAGAAGAGAAGGCTCTTGGGAGACCTCATAGCATCATTTCACTATCTGAAGGAGACCTACAGGAAAGTTGAGGAGGGACGGTTTAGAAAGGCATGTAACGATGGGATGAGGGACAATGGTTTTAAACTAAAATGTAGTGCAGCTTTAGGTTTGACAAAAGGAGAAAGTTCTTCACAAAAAAAAAAAAAAAAAAAAAAAAAAAAAAAAAAAGTACTGAAATATTGGGACAGGTTGCCCAGAGATGTGGTGGAGGTCCCATCCCTGGAAACATTCAAGGTCAGACTTGACGGAGTCCTGAGCAACCTGATCTAGTTCGAGATGTTAATGCTCACTGCAGGGAGGGTGGACAAGACAACCTTCGAGGGTTCATTCCAATCCAATGCATTCTGTGATTCTATAGTCTGCAGGCTATCAGAGCAAAACTTGAGTTTTCATCAGTGATAGGCAGAACACATTCCTTCATTCCATGCTGCAGAACAGTGCAGCATTCATAAATATGGAGCCAAGTACTTAATATTTTAATTCTAAGCAACTCAGATTTTTTTTTCAAGCCCTTTAACAATGTGCAGCTGTTACTAATAAAGTGAGAAGCTGATTAAAAGTATCATGATGGATATTAATGCATTATTATAATCCACCTTAATGCAGAAAATCTAAAAGGAAAAGAAGCATCTGTATCAGATATTCCTGAAGTCTGTAGATTTTGGAAAGCAACAGTCCTCTTAAAAATTAACTAATTAAGACTAAGTGCAAAATTGGGTGCAATTAATGGGAAATTAAAAATAAATGGGAGAAAAATTATTTCTGGAATAGAGTTTTCATTTGGGCATACTCATAAAGATTCCTGAAACATATGATGCCTCTGTTTTGTCTTCCTCTGTGTGACACATTTATTAGAACATCAGAATAAGGTAGTTCAGAAAACAAGCACTCCCTGCAGAAAGGCATGTCCACCATTGTAAGGAATTCTCAGGGAAAACATCTGACCGTGGGCCTAGGGCTGATTTCTTTGTTTTTCCTTGAAAATGTCACATAACTGAGACCTTTCCAATCTGTGTTAATTTCCTCAGATTGTTCTCTGCTGCCACAGTATGGTGCTCAGCTGCTGTTTGAAAACATGAAAAACAGGAACTTTATCAGAGAATGCAGTTCTTTATGTGTACCACTATGACTGGTTGCTAGGTAAGATCTCTTTTAAAGAGCATTAAAAAAGCTTTAAGGTGTGACTTATGTATCCTAAGAAGTTAAAATAAAAGTTTTCAGTTAAGGACCTACAGCTTTATGTTAACAAGTGCCTGTCTCCTCATGTCTTTTGCATGTTCTTTTGTCTTCAAAACAAGGATAAATTTAATTTTCAATATTTATGCATAATAACAGCACTTCAACAGAAGATAGAATTTTCCAGAAATACACCTATTTTTGTTTTAGTTGGAATAAAACTGAATGTAACATGATGTCTTCAAATCAGGATGGCACTAGCCTCCCTTACAGGTAAATTTCATGGCCTTCTTTACTGCAATACTACAATAAAAAAATACTTTCCTAACATTGCAGAAATGTAAGAACAATTAAACACCACACTGCACTCAGAAATGGATCCCAGGCTACATACAATATCTCCCATAAATATCACCCATGTCTCCTATCAACTTATTCTCTTGTTGTGAATACAATAATACAATACAATACACCAGGTTGAAAGAGACCTTCAAGATCATCGCGTCCAACCCATCAACCAATCCAACCCACCTAAACAACATAGACTAGATTAGAATAGTCCAGACCAGATTGGAAGAGACCTTCAAGAACATCAAGTCCAACCTATCATCCAACGCCATCTAATCAACAAAACCATGGCAGCAAGCATCCCATCCAGGCTCTTTTTAAACACCTCCAGTGGTGGTGACTCCACCACCTCCCTAGACAGCACATTCCAATGGCCAATCTCTCTTTCTGGGAACAACTTCTCCCTAACATCTAGCCTAAACCTCCCCTGGCGCAGCTTGAGACTGTGTCCTCTTGTTCTGGTGCTAGGTGCCTGGGAGAAGAGACCAACCCCCACCTGGCCACAACCTCCCTTCAGCTGGTTGTAGACAGCAATAAGATCTCCCCTGATCCTCCTCTTCTCCAGGCTAGGCAACCCCAGCTCCCTCAGCCTCTCCTCACAGGGCTTTTGCTCCAAACCCCTCACCAGCTTTGTTGCCCTACTCTGAACATGTTCCAGCAAGTCAACATCTTTCCTAAACTGAGGGGCCCAGAACTGGACACAGGACTCAAGGTGTGGCCTAACCAGTGCTGAGTACAAGGGGAGAATGACCTCCCTGCCCCTGCTGCCCACACTGTTCCTGATACAGGCCAGGATGCCATTGACCTCAGTTCACTTTTTTCCAAGCACATTTTCAAATACTTGGGGCTAACAGTAAAGATGTACTTGGCCACCCCAGGCCACTTGAACCTTGATCTGCATTATTTGCACCAAAACAATTTCTTCTTTTCTTCTTTCTTTCCTTTTTTTTTTTCCTTTTCCCCTCCTCATTCCTGTGTTATATAAAGATACAGCCCATGCTCTCTTCTGAGACATTAGCTGACATCTCTTTAGAGCAAGCTTTCAGCTTTCAAGGTTCAAGGCCAACAGAGATAAAGTCTTAATGAACATGTGCATGGCAAGGACAAAGAACTCCAGGATCAGCATGGATCTCCTAGGAAGAAGGCCTGAAGTACACACCTTACTTATAACCTACAAAAAGGATTTCTGAGTAACAGTGGGATTCACTTTACATATGTTCAGCACATTTACAGACAACTGCAACCTAAATCAGCTTCTCCA
Organism: Picus viridis; assembly: GCA_033816785.1. Taxonomy (NCBI): domain Eukaryota; kingdom Metazoa; phylum Chordata; class Aves; order Piciformes; family Picidae; genus Picus; species Picus viridis. The sequence goes on from CM066588.1 coordinate 34,458,767, forward strand.
AGTAGATGTGGACAAGCAATGAAAATATCCAAAAAGGAGATGACAGGCAAATAAATGCTCCTTAAAGCAAATTTGAGGCTTCTTTTTATCTGTTGAGCAATTTTGGTGTACTCTATTAGATATATACCATTGCAAAAGGGAAGGTGAATCTGAAGGGATGGTAGAGGAAGGCATGCATCAATCTCAAACCCTGCCTGAATGAGACAAAAATTTTTGTTTGTTTATTTTTGAATGTTTTGTTGCATTATTTTAAACTGGGAGTGAATGGCTTTGAGTCTTGGCCACAAGTCTTAAATAACTTGTACAGTGGAAATTTTATAATACTGGAAAGGTATCTGAAACCATAGATACCTCATTTTGAATGTGTTGTATTTTTACACTACAAGGAGCAAATGAAGATACTGGCCAAATCCAATGGCCACCAATGACTGGCCAGTAAATTCTTTCCATATCCTACAACCAGATCTCTAATTTAGCCCTTAGCTTCAGTGGTGTCAGTGTATTGTAGGTAAAGGTGAAATGTTAGACAAGCAAGCCCCTGGGAGCTTATTAAAACAAACTTTTAAACAGACCAGAAATACAAGTCAGCCAATAGCCAGATCCATTTACATTCACATAAGACTGAAAACATCATTACTCCTCTTTACTTTACAAGTTGATTTGTCTGGAAGCACTGAGTATCTAGGCTTAAAGTGTATTTTTTTTTTTTTTTCTTTTCTTTCTTTCCTGTGGTCATGTTGTTATTGTGGTAATACAAGATAATGGCAAAACATTAAGGCACCAGGCCTTGATCTTGCAAAGTGTTGATTGTTCTGACCTCTGAAAGCTTAAAGGCATTTTTATACATGTTTAACTTGATGCCATGAACTGTGCCTGTGACTTCAACAGGACTATTTAACATTCTTAAGTTTAAACCTATGCTTAAGTGTTCTGTTGGATTAGAGCCACAAAGCTCTGTTTGCACAAATCATGTGAACAAAATTTTGCCTGAGATATTTAGAGATTTCAATACATTCTATTTACATGGTATAGCTAGTATAAAGCTGAATCAATAAATAGTTCTTTCTTTGGTTAAATTAAAAAGCATAAATCCAAACCCTTTGGACTGAGCAGACTTTTTAAACAGTTATATAAACCTTCAGTTCCAAAGTCTCACCCCTACACCTAACATGGGTCAGGCTAAATGTCTTCTGGGTCTGTAGTCAAAGAAGAAAGATTAAAATACAACTCCAGCCCCACAGATGCATTACACAGTCACTGCTCAGCAGATCTAAATAGAAACCAACTCAAATACAGTCAAAAATCCCAGCAGAGTCAACGCAGTAAAGTGCTATGGGGCAAATGTAGCTAATAGCTCCATGTAGCACGATTTCCCCTACATGCAAGTGAATTCAGCATCCTATCAGTGGAGTGATTATTGCTTAATGCTGTGCTACAAGAGAGGGGGAGGTGGGTGGAAATTCTGTACATGAAAGAATGACTGCATTCTAGGTTTCCCCAGGTTTCTAAGGGCCATCCATATCTTCAAAAATATCTAGATAAAACAAAACAAAACAAACACCCAAATATAAAAAGCCATTAGTGTATACACAACATCTCAGATATGCTTTTTAGATGGAATGATATTAGTTGGTTGTACTGGTTTTTCCCAAGCACCAATCAAAAAATGGAGTTCTAGTGAGCCAAGACACTTCATATGGAAAATAAAATAGGTACCACCCGTCCCTAAAAGCAGCTGCCTCATCCCCTGTTGAACCAGCTGTGTGAAAAACAAACAAACAAAAATATCCAAAACCCAGTCTGTTTCCTATTGGGATTACAGCTGTCACAGAGCTTCACAACACTCAACGAAGCAGTATAAAGTGCTGAGGACAAGAATGAGTAAAATCTGCTTCTCATGTGAAGTTCACTATTGCCATGAAATAAAGACTCAGAACCTGAAATGCCCTCTTAGGTGCATTTAGGCCCTGAAATGCCTCTTAGGTGTTGGTTTAGGTATGTGAAATCAAATTACTAGATCATGAATGTTTCCTCTTCAGGTTGAAGTCTGGATAAAGCGTGTATTATGCCTTGAAGTCTGGATAAAGCATATATTATGCCAACTTCTCTGGGAATGCAGTTGTACATATTAGAGGATGGAGCAAAGAGGGAGCAGAAAAGACTTCAGGACAGAGAAGACAGGTCATAGACCAGGACATGAAATTACTTGAGATGACACTGAGATGGGAAAACTGGGTACACAAAAGAGAACGTGAGTACTTTGTCCAGTTCTGGTATTTAAAAGACCTAATAGCTATTTTGGATTTTCCTTCACAATTCAAAGAAATGAATGGGAAAGAACAAAGAAGAACAAGTAACATCAGAGCAGCAAACAAATATCACAATTTCATTCTTTTAGTTGGCTTAGGAAAAGTATAAACTGAATGGAGAGGAAAGACATGGTAAGATTTGAGGCAAAGAAAGGACAAGCCACGGGAAGGACAAGTGTGGAATAAAGGTGAGATGAAGAGCCTGACATAGAAATGGGAAAAGCCATGAAGCAAAAGACCAATTTGAACAGCTACAGAAAGTTCAGGGGAAAAACTTCAGACAGGTCACTGACTTTCCAAAAGTTTCCCTGTGTGGCTGTAGAATGAAAGGGTGCAGCTTTGGACCTACGCCTGTTTGTATAGGCTAACTGCCACATGTAATTCATTTACTGTCATGTCTTTCAAAAAGTTTTCTTCTTATAAAGTGGATCACAACATTTTCTTCTGCAGGTGATTTCTCAACTCAATGGATTCTTTATGCTCAAAGTTATTTTATTTTTTTTTTTCCCCCCCATGAATTTTTTTCCTAAGGGTTTTTAAACACACAAGGGTAGTTATAAAATGTGAGCTGTAAAATTGACAAAATTTTAAGCCTTCTTCCCATTTTGAAAGATTTTTTACTCACAGTTAAAAGAAACAATTCTTATGGAAATCTCATACAAATACTCATACAGAAATCCTTATAGAAATTAGTTTTCTATATAACATACAGTTGCTTCTGGGATTTGAGAAATAACCACCTCAGAATAGAATTAACCAGGTTGGAAAAGACCCTTGAGATCATCGAATCCGACCCATCACCCAACACCATCTTATCAACTAAACCATGGCACCAAGTGCCTTATCCAGTCTCCTTCCAAACACTTCCAGTGATGGTGACTCCACCACCTCCCTGGGCAGCACATTCCAATGGCCAATCTCTCTTTCTGGGAAGAACAACTTCCTCACCTCCAGCCTAAACCTCCTGTGGTGGAGTAGGAAGGTTCCCCCCCCACACACAAAAAGAATTCCACAGCTAACTCAGCCGGAGAAGCAGATGAAAGCTGTATTTTACAAGCAAATATGGAATGCAATGAATATGTACAAAAATATACAATATTTACAATATATACAGAAGTATACAGCAAAGTATGTAATACAGGAAACCTTTCCCCAACCCCCTCCCTGCGGCCAGGGGGTTCAGCCTTTCCCTCCCTTCTCCCTCCCTACCTCCCCTTTTTTCCAAAAGGGTTAGAGAGAAAGAGAAAGGAAGGTAATTAAAAGGGTGAAAACTTGTTAAAGCTCAAAGCGAATGCAAAAAGTTAGTTTTCTTATCTGGTTAGCAAGAATCGTAGAGAGAAACAAGCCAGCTCACAGTACAGGGGGAAGAAGAAGACGACTGACTGCCCCCCCCCCCCCGACTGAAAGACTAAACAAGAACCTTCAGCCGGGTTCCCCCGATGAAATTGGATTAGCATATCTCTTGTTTTCATTTATATACCAAAATATTCGGTCAGAGTGTTCAGAAAGTGTCCTTCTCTTAAAGGCACAGCCTAAACCGGTCACACCTCCCCTGGCACAGCTTAAGACTGTGTCCTCTTGTTCTGGTGCTGGTTGCCTGGAAGAAGAGACCAGCCCTCATCTGGCTACAACCACCTTCCAGGTAGCTGTAGAGAGCAAGAAGGTCTCCCTGAATCTCCTCTTCTCCAGGCTAAGCAGCCCCAGCTCCCTCAGCTGCTCCTCACAGGGCTGTGCTCCAAACCCCTCCCCAGCTTTGTTGCCCTTCTCTGGACACGTTCCAGCAAGTCAACATCTTTCCTAAACTGAGGAGCCCAGAGCTGGGGCTGGGCACAGTAACTCAAGGTGTGGCCTAACCAGTGCTGAGTACAGGGGCAGAATGACTTCCCTGCTCCTGCTGGCCACACTATTCCTGATACAGCTTATACATTTTGTAACCTTGCAAAATATTAACTGTAAAAGATTTTATTGAGTGTGCTTTTTTTCTAAAACTACACATTGCTGCCAACTTAAGCCAAAGCATTTCTTGTTTTTACCATGAACAGTTGTATATATCCTACAGACAGATGGCAACTTTCAACAGCAACATAGCTTCGCCTATATATCCCTGTCTACAATTCCCACAAGCCAGTTTATCTCCCAGAGCTTCCTTTAAATCCTAACAAAGAAATTTTCCTTAAAATCGATGGTATAGAGTAGTTCCCTGTTATTTGTCATGTTATTTATATAATTTCCCTGGTAGCACACTGTGCTATTTTATACTATAAATCATATTTTCTTTTGGAAAGAACTGTTGGTGGTGTTATTTTTAGGTCCAAATTTACTTCTGCTGATATCCAGCCCAGCTAAGAAAATAGCTGTAGAAACATTGAAAAGCTCACATAGAGTTTTGGGATAGCATCCCTGTTAGGAATGTTATAGGAACAGCAGTTACTACATGAGTAAACAGATGAGCCACTGCATACAGAGAACGTGCCCTGAACATATCTGTGTCCGGCCTTAACATTCTAGAGAAATGAGAAATGTGGGTTACTTCTGTTCTGCATTATTTTTGTGGCCTTTTTCAGACCTAGTAAATTGCCACAAATTGCAGTTAGATAACATTTCAACCTAGCTACGGTCAGATCTATTGGAAAGTAGAGTACCTGATAGCAACATTATTCCGAAGATATGATGCATCGCACTGAAGTCTGTGACTTCTATTGTTTTCAAAGATGAAGACTGTACTTCTCTTTTACAGGATTGTTATCATATAGCCTAACACTGGAGAAATGGGGAATTTAACCTCAGAAATATTGTCTATTTTCTTTCCTTCATGCTTTAAAACAATCATAAATGAGCAGTTAAAAATGGACCAGTGGATATCAGTAGAACTGATCAACTATTTTTACTTGGGTACCCAGTTCATTTAGATGGCAAATAAGGTATATTTGATCAATGAACCAGCCACTGTGACACCTGGTGTGCAGTTTCACAATCTTAGGACCTCCTTCTGATCATTCTGATACCAGCATAAATCAGCAGTAACTTACATAAATTAAAAACATACACCAAAGTGGGGTGGTGTCAGAATTGAGCACCTTGTGTTCCAATCTGTTTCACTCAGTATCTCATGTCTGACTTAAGAGATTGGCTCACTTACAGAGCTCTACATTAGACATATTGCCTTCTTGGTTTAAAATATGTATGTTTAATATTTAATTTAACAGAATTCCATATTCCAGTCTCTGTGTATGGCAGAAGTCCCTTTGAGGCTTGTGGTTTGTATGTGCAGCTGCAATTCTCCTTAAGTGTAATTTGGAAGCACCATTGCCTAATGGGGTGAAAGGAAGTATCTATTTCAAATTAATCTTGGTTCCCTTTTGACTGAGTAAAGAAAAAATCACCAAGCCAGTGGCAATTTGTAAAGTGGGCTGTAGCAGTTGAGTCAGGCTCACCAAAACTTTAATTTATTATGTGTGATAGTGGAATACTAGTAGCAGTACAGGTCTCATCAATTGTCCACACACTTCCAGTATGCAGTGAATTTAGACAACCAGCTTCAAGTGATGACACACTCAGAAATTCTGCCAACTCTGACACATTGGTTAGAATGCTCCACAGAACTGTTACTGCACGTGAAACTGCATAAGTGTCATAAAATAGGTACTGCACATGTGAATCAGGTGTATCTTTGTAGACATATGCAAAGTATTTTGTATGCTTGGTTGCATGGTTTAGTTGATTAGGTGGTGTTGGATGATAGGTTGGACATGATGATCTTGAAGGTCTCTTCCAACCTGGTCTATCCTATCCTATCCTATCCTATCCTATCCTATCCTATCCTATCCTATCCTATCCTATCCTATCCTATCCTATCCTATCCTATCCTACTCTATTCTATATTTCTATTATATTCTGCTGTACAACAGTGAATAACACATGCCAAGATGAGAGAGACACCAATAATATGCAAACACCTCATTTCACTATTTTAAAAGCAGCTCACAGAATTTGAACTGATGATCTGTTGGGACAAACCATTGAACATCTAGTTACCTAGGGCAAACAATGGCAGAATGTAAATGGCAGCTTAAATGACACCTGGGTGACCATCGTAGTTAGTTTGCAGAAGAGACTATTTTCAAGACCATTTGGCACATCTAGAATGTGGGATAGCTCTCTGAAGTAAAGAGTATAAGCGTTAAAAGGTCAGAAATGGAACAGCTAAGTTATCCATTCACACCGGCAATGGGAATCTTTGCCATTTGGCTCTGAATCACTTTGCCACTCTGCATCCTAATGACAATTACGTGTCCCACACTGATATTTCACTTTCAATTTTAATAGAATTAGTGAAAGTATTTAAGGAGTTAATGGAGGCATAGTACTTTCTTTAGAGAAAATATGAAATTAGACTAGAAATTAGATTGCCTTGAAAACATTACAAGCAGCAAAATGTGCACTCAGAAAGCCTTCAGGAGTAATCAGCTAAGCATGGTTTCTTGTGACTTTCATTTTACTTTCCATGACAAAGAAAAAATAAAAAGCCTCTAAGATCTGTGTTGAGATTCTGTTCTTTCCAAGAGGCACAGTTCAAAACTTCATAATCCAGGACGAGCCAAATTGTTTCAAACCATTCTCCATCCTCATGAACACAAACTGGTGCAGGGAGCTGTAAAATTCTCCTTGAATGAACCAGAGGCTATCAGCAGCTACATGGAAGATGAGCAGACATGCCACAGCCTTCCCCTAACACGCTACCCTGCTTCAGTCCTGTACCCAGCATGAGGACTTCAGACGTTGTCCTCAGATGGCGTTTTTAAGTTACCTTTCTCCATCTGCTACCAGGGGTATCGTCCCTTTGCCAGGATTAGAGCTTTTAAGGGCCTCTTTATGCCAATCTGATTCCTCTTATCTTACATAAGGGACTAGAGCAGGGACAGAGCTCGCTTTCTTAGCTCTAAATCTATCCTATATGGCACGCAATTCTCTAAAGTACAGCCAGCTTCTGCTTTGACGAAGCACTGTGCAGTGAAGACTGAAGGATCCTGTTTTTCACCATTTAAAGATGTATGATAGCAACAAAGCTCTATGTTAAAATATTTAACTTGCAGAGAACTTATGGAAATTGTCTATTCAAGCTCAGCAAAGACATTAAATTACCAAGCTGTTCTAGGACAGTTGTGTGTGGAGAAAAGCCAGAAACGCTCTGAGATTGTAACGTTACTTACAAAGACTACAGCACGAGCCTGATTCAGAAGCTTTTTATACAGATCAGCATGGTGAGCTGCAAAAAACGTTACCACACCAATTTCTGCAAAACATACAGTGTGTGTATGTGTAGATATAAAATCAGGACTTATACACAGCACATTTCCTGCCACATTTTGAATGGCATCTGTTTGTTTAGTTTGCTGAAATATGAAAAATAATATTTAACAACTACTGGTAACACAATGTTAACAAGATTCAAGAGTATAACTGTCAAAATGCTGGGGGGGGGTGGGAAGACAAATCCTTCTATCTCAGTGTTTTAATCAGTCAGATCAGGGTTTTGATGAATATGCAAATGTTACTGTTTATACACTATTTTCACAGTAAAAGGAAACAAATACAGTTTCATTACAGAATTAATGACAGCTCTGTCCTCTACGATTAATAATTAAAACCCTATACGCGTTAAGATGACAGTACTCTTTCCTCCCACCCTCTGAAGATTTGACTTTCCTATTTTTAATACCCCTTCCCCTTGTAATTGTTTATCTCCCTGATTGGAAGGATTAATAATTAATGCCAGTTCAGGAATATGTAAGCTTTAGAACAAGAACTGTACTTAATGGACAAAAGGGTTAAGACCACTGTCTTTTGTTAACTCTGTTTTTTCTCTTTCCCATGTGTTATTTTTTTCCTCTAAGTTCTACGAAACAACCTGCTATAATGCTGGAAGCCTTTTATTTATTCCATTGCAGGGTATACATATGATTTCATTCTGATTCTCACAATATATGTTAAAACCCCAGCTGCTGGGATCAGCAGCCTTCATAGGAATCACAGCTTTCTTTTTCTGACACAGACACTACCAGTTTAGACCAAACCAAATCTCACGAAAATGAAGAATGTGATACAAGTGCACTATAAATTCTGGGAAAACAAAAGCCAAAATAAAACAAAACAACTCCAAGATTTCAGCCATTAGTTTTTCAGTCTAATGATTTCTCAGTTGATATGGGATTGACTGAGTCATACTTTCCAAACCCTCAGATCAGACAACATTTCAGAGAAAGCCAAGTGAGCAGAAGTTCAGCCTTACCATTAATCCTCTGTCCTGCGCTAGAAGAACTATCTCATTTCATTTTCACGTGGCCATGAGGATCTGCACTGAGACCACTAAACCCCTTTTAATTTCAAATCACCCAAGAGGCATTTTTAAGGGTAAATAAAATAGGTATTTCAGAGCAGAAGTAGAAGTAGAATAGACCAGGTTGGAAAAGACCTCAGAGATCATCAAGTCCAACCTATCACCCAACACCATTTAATCAAGTAAACCATGGGACCAAGTGCCTCATTCAGTCTCTTAAACACCTCCAGTGATGGTTACTTCACCACTTCCCTGGGCAGCCCATTCCAATGGCCAATCACTCCTTCTGTGAAGAACTTCTTCCTAATACCCAGCCTAAACCTCCCCTGTGCATGTTTTGGATTATTTTACCAAGAAAAGCTACATTCTAGTTACAAAGATGCTTCCTTCGCAATATAAAACCTCATAGAAAGACAGATGAACAGATATTTCTCCACTAAATTATGTTTCTTTAATAAAGCTCTTTCAGTTTCATCTTTTCATGTCTTTAGAGGTGAACTGATCCTACATGGGAATTTAGCATTGCATTGCATATCACAAAGGAATTAAATTAGCATTTGTCTACTTTTCACTGTGCAGGGACCCTACCACACGTGTCATTGATAGCAGTAAAACAAATGTGTGTGTGTGTCTGTTAGCAAGGATGATGAATTATACTCTACAAGCATTTAAGGCTAGGTATTCATAGTGAAGCCTGCTAGTTGGCAAGCATGACTATTACTTACCACACTGAGTCCTAGCAACTCTCTGCAAAAGTAGTCCATGTTCCTCCTTTGTAGGTTGTCAAGATAGTGCTGAAGGCGAGTATAGGTGTAGGGGTAGCAATAAGCAAACTGGTAAGTGTCATCCTCCCGGTCAAAGCAAAACGCAAATGACATGACATAGTTCTTCTTGTGGTCTGGGCAACGATAGTAATACACATTTTTAGAGGGTATTCTTTGCCTGAAAAACAGAAGCAACATACATATGCATGTTGACATGAGAAATCTGGACAACGAGGCTATATGAGATTCAAATATCATAGAATCATAGAATCATAGAATCATAGAATCAGTCAGGGTTGGAAGGGACCACAAGGATCATCTAGTTCCAACCCCCTGCCATGGGCAGGGACACCCTACACTAGATCACGCTGGCCAGAGCCTCGTCCAGCCTGGTCTTAAACACCTCCAGGGACTGGGCCTCAACCACCTCCCTGGACAACCCATTCCAGGGCTTCACCACTCTCATGGTAAAGAACTTCTTCCTCACATCCAGCCTGAATCTCCCCATTTCCAGCTTCATTCCATTCCCCCTAGTCCTATCACTACCTGAGATCCTGAGAAGTCCCTCCCCAGCCTTCCTGTAGGCCCCCTTCAGATACTGGAAAGCCACAATGAGGTCACCTCGGAGCCTTCTCTTCTCCAGACTGAACAGCCCCAACTCCTTCAGTCTGTCCTCATAGGAGAGGTGCTCCAGCCCTCTGATCATCCTCGTGGCCCTTCTCTGGACACGCTCCAGCACGTCCACATCATATCTTCTAGAGCAAATGAATTACAACTCCTTGAGTAGCCCAGAAGCTAGTGAGCAGATCCCAGAGCCTGAGTTTTGCAGCATTCAAGCAGACGAGCTCCATGCCGGGAGCCCTTGCGTGGCACAGCTACTTTGCTGGTGCATCAGTCACCCAAGCTGGCAGTGTCATCCCAGAAGAGGAGAGCATTGCAAAACCAGAGAAACCCACTCTCCTGGAGTGAAAAGGATGCACAAACAGTTATGCTATCTTATACTCGACTATCAAGCTGGTACCATCTCATACCACTGCAAAGGCTTCAGCCAAACCTGGCTGGAGTGTGCTACATCCTTTGATACAGGTCTTATTCAGCAGTAGATGAGGCATAATTAAGGAATGACCGTGTAAAGTGACACTGACTGAGCTGTTACTGAAATTCAGGACATGTTTATATGTTCATTATTCTTAGGAGTTACAGGATACATCAACACCTAGCTGAAGAATGGAGGAAAAGGCAAATTCTTGAGGTGAAAAAAACCAACAACTTCAAAACCTAAACAAAAAACTTCAGGAATGGAAAATGGTCCTAAATTAGAAGGCAAAGGAGAAAAGCATATTTGGTCCTGTTCCAAATTGGATTGCTGCCCTCCTCAAGAGTTCTGGCTTATCTGACAAGATAAAAATGAATATACATGATGGTAAATAATTATAAGAGACGTTTATGCCATTGTTATCAAGCTGGTATCTGTTTAAGGAATAACAGATGTCTGCTTGCCATTTTCCACCCAACTTCAGTGATTCTCCACAGAAATAAGCAATATTTCAGGGGTGGATAAAATACTTGTTCTATGGACTACAGATGTTCAATATTTCTGTTTGCATCTTTTCTTCCATCATAGATTTACTAGCTTTATTTATATAGGAGATTCTCTAGTCATGCCATGCACTCGTAATTTGATATAACTAACTTCCCATTCATGTTTGGCAACAAAACGCTATGGTCCTGCAGACACTAACTGATTCAATTACACAACATTATAAACAGGTCTCATCTAATGATTGGAGCAGATCTCAGCTAAACTAGGATCATGGTGAGGGAAAACATAATAAGATTTACAGACATAGCAGTAGTAATGTGCCTCTGTAATAGTTCCGAGAAGCTGGTCTACTGCAGAGCATCAGTTATGGCCTTTCACTGCTAATATGAAATAGAGGACAAAACCCTCTCATTATGCAGAAGTACGTGTTTGCCAATTAGCAGCAGTTAAGGAGTCTGATCAGCAAGACTCAGGATTTACAAAGAAAAACAGAAAGGAATTGAGACGTTCTTGACAAAGTACAATAAAGAGCCAGTGATGCAATTAATTAGACTTGAAATAAGAATTTATGTCCCCCTTTTATTGCCCTGGTCCTTGAACATTCACAGATTCAAGAATTTCCTGTAGCATTTTTGGTTAAATAAGACACTTACGCTAAGATCTGAAAATTGTTTTTAAGCCACAAACACAAAGGGCAGGGGAAAAGAATAATAAAAAAAGGATTCTTTTAAATTTTTTTTTCCTTAAAAAAGTATCAGTAGGGGGAAAATGTCATCAGATGTATGCATTCAGTACCCTAACCTAATAGGTTTCTCCAGTATCTTAACACATTTCTATCATTCACCCTTACTCTGGAGTGCTATAGGACATCCCTCATTTGATCTCAAATCAAGCAGATGATATGGCAGTGGGTAAATGTATTCTAGCTCCCAGTCCTCAAACCGTAATGCAAGTTTAAACAGTATGTTGCTGAGCTGTTGAACTTTATTTGTTTCCAGATTAGCATGGGAGAAATAATAAAGGACAAGCATCGCTCTATGCTATAAAAATTTCATGTAAAATGAGACCAATAGGAGGAAATTCAGAATTTTAGAAAGGCTAATGCTAATTGAAATTCATCTGCTGGTAGTTAATGTTTAAATGACACATAGTTCTCCTTGGTTCAATAACTTTCTACTTTTAAGCAAGTTGAAGACAACTTTGTTAATGTATTAAAGGCACTTTTGATATTTCACTCCCTTTCCCCTTCATTATAGAAGCAAAGCATCTGTTTTATTATCCACTTTGACACATCACTTTATGGCTGCATTTGGCTATTATGGCTAATCTTGATGTCTAGGACATCTGGTATTGACATTTCACTATCTGGTGTCTGACACAACAGCAGAAACCATCCTCAGTTCCTGAGTTTAAATTCACTCTCTCAGGGCAGAGACTGCCCAAACTCTTAATGCAAACTGTATCTTCCAAAAATAATTATAATAGTACTCCCATCACTGCTAATCTATTTTTATCTCCCCTAGCACTTTGTCACTGCTAATCTATTTGTGAGTCACAGAGCGAAAGAGAGTTAGTGTTTAGATACCAACAACACATCTTTACACACAGGAGCCTAATCAGATGGAGATCTTATCACAGAATTAAAGAAGGAAGGGGGGGGAAGTAAAAAGGAGAAAGAAAGAAAAGAGGGACAGTGCTAGATATCACCAACTGCGTTTTTGATAACGAAAAGACATTGCTCAGTTCTTGAATTAACCTTTGTGTCCTAGACGCACTATTGTTTACTCTTTCCCTTTTTTGTTCTATGCCTTCTGGAAAAGGACACCCACACACTGTGGCAGCAGCTGCTCCTATTAATTTAAAGCTATTACAAAAATTAAAATTAAACCCAATTACTTTGGCTGGTTTATAGCAGGGGAACGGCTTAGTCTGATTGTTCCCTCTGGTTATGGACAAAAACAATATTCCTACCTACAGGCAGCTGCCAGTGGAATACTAATGCATCTAGGGCCTGGCAGGAACAGATTCAGAATGCAGAGCCTAACTGCATTTCTTCCTAGAGAAAAATATCTTATCATGGATCTGCAGAAATGCACCAACTTCTAGCACTGTAAGTCACAATGAAGCTGATTTGTAGTTAGAGTTAGGAAAGCAAAATTATGGTAGAAAGCTTAATGCTCAGATTTGTCATTTTGCATTTCCAGGCAGCTCGCACTAAGAAATGCACCCTGCTAATTGACACGCAACTGCCTGGATTTTGTCTCTTCAGAATGGTTATTTAAAGGAGAACCAGCCCAATTCTAAGCACAGCCACAATGCAAGGAACTGATTTCCAGTCTGTTTTTAGAAGTGTATTTACAGAAATGAAGCTCAGTATTGCACATCATTTTTTTAAATAAATTGAGACTGCCTAGTCTTAAACATAAATGCAAAATTCTTTCTGTCAAAGAAGGAAGCAAGCAAGGAAACAAATATTTTCTCTCTGTTTTGACTCTTCTAGTCCAGTGACAGTCAAAGGCTTGAGCCAGAGGATTTGAATGCCCTCTATCTGACAAAGCAGCGGTCCCAACCCAGCAGATTTGTTACTCCAAGTGTGAAAGTACATGTGCTTGTCTGTTCCTATATGTTTGCTACATAGCAGTCTGCAGTCAGGACATTTGCACTGGTTTGCTAGTATGCAATGAGATCAAATTTGTCAGTTAAAACCAAAAATAAATAATAAAATTTGGAGTCCTCATTCAGCCTCAAAAATCAGATAACTTGAGCCCCCAGGATTTTACTCTTGCTACTGCAACAGGCCATAAAGGGTATAATCAAGCTTTGAAAATTTTATCCCGACTATATTCCTATTTTGAATATCATTTTAATTTCAACTCTAATAAACTTAAAGGTAAATCTGTTCTGCCTTTGTATTTTTTCCCTTCCTCTCCAACTTTCTTTTTAAAATGGGGAGTTAATCAAGACTTTGGGGAACAAACACCAGGGGGTGGTGGGGGTACTTCTGTGTGGCATCTCTTCTTTACATTTTAAACACATAAGGGTGGTAATCCAATCCTTTTGTGGCACCACAACACAAATAACTGGAAAACACCAATCTTTGGAGCACTTTCCCCCCTTCATAACATGACCAAAGCAGGGAGGTCTTGCCCAGACAAATTCCCAATGACTTTAATGAGCAGCCTAAACAGTCTTTGACCCATTTTTAATATGGCACTCATGAAGTAATTATTCAGTTCCTTGCCTCTACAGGATTGGGTTAGACATATCACAGTCAGTGGACTTCAAAGTAGAATAATGATCTTTGGAGGAAAAACAAAAAGCTGCAGGTGCTGCAAAAGATCAATGGCCAAAAGAAAAATGAAGTGGTCTGACTTGTAGAGAAATGCTCAGGTGACTCTGCTGCAATGCAGTGTTAGCTGTGGTGATCATTTCCAATTGCCATTAATTAGCAGACAGAGAGATACAATTTAACAATTTCACAAATTTCCAAACTTGTGAATATAATTCAAAGGGCTGGGCCTGAGTCACAACCTCAAAGGAATTTATGTCTAAATTTTAAATACATTTGAAAACTTGATTCCAATTCAACATTGAAAGCCAAGCTTCAGGTATTTATTGATGCTACTCAAAATACTTGATAGATTTGTTACTTGTTCTGAGTGCTCATATTTTATTCCTAAAGCTGGATGGTCCAATTTATTAACTGCAAGAAATCAAACAAACTCTGGAGAAAATATAAAGACCAGTTCGGAGAAAATATAAAGACCAGGGACTGTAAACTGCTGGGAGGCAGCCATTTAATAATACAAAACAATACAATACAATACACCAAGTTGGAAGAGACCTTCAAGATCATCGCATCCAACCCATCAACCAATCCAACCCACCTAAACAACTAGATCATGGCACCAAGCACCCCATCAAGTCTCCTCCTGAACACCTCCAATGATGGTGACTCCACCACCTCCCTAGGCAGTCCATTCCAATGGGCAATCACTCTCTCTGTATAGAACTTCTTCCTAACATCCAGTCTAAACCTCCCCTGGCACAGCTTGAGACTGTGTCCTCTTGTTCTGGTGCTGGCTGCCTGGGAGAAGAGACCAACCTCCACCTGTCCACAACCTCCCTTCAGGTAGTTGTAGAGAGCAATAAGGTCACCCCTGAATCTCCTCTTCTCCAGGCTAAGCAACCCCAGCTCCCTCAGCCTCTCTTCATAGGGCTTGTGTTCCAAACCCCTCACCAACTTCATCGCCCTTCTCTGGACACGTTCCAGCATGACAACATCCTTCCTAAACTGAGGGGCCCAGAAATGGACACAGTACTCAAGGTGTGGCCTAAGCAGTGCAGTGTACATGGGGAGAATGACCTCCCTGCTCCTGCTGACCACACTGTTCCTGATGCAAGCCAGGATGCCATTGGTCCTCTTGGCTGTACTGACTTGTTTCTCTGTTAGTCTAAGCCATTATTTTTCTTCTTGCTTATTCTTGGTGACAAGTGGAGCTGACCGCCTTCAAAATTCCTATCTTACTTGTGGCAAAATAAGTTTGTAGGGTCTTTTCTTGCACATAATTTTATATTTGATTCACAGAGCATGGAGTGACAGTGAATATGTCAGATGGTGTTAAACATTTTTTTACAGATAACTGAATGGGGGTTGGCTCAGCTAACACAGTTTGAGACACTGCAAAATAAGCCCTGTTCATATTCTTGCTAATATGTATTAGAGTGTTCTCCAAATATTTTTCTAATCTTTAGCAGGCCATTGTGCACCTCAGGGTTTTCCACCTCCACCAACACACCTGCTTTCTTCTTAAGTATAAAAATAAAAATGTTGTGCAGTTCAATGACTTCCCTAAAATTCATCACACAGCTCTCATGGGTTAAAGTTAACTGAAATAATTAACCTCTATAAAGACTGCTGGAGAATTCAAATACTAGTGAACTGTACAAAGGTTGCTTGCAAGCTCTCTCTATTCTTTAAAACACCAAGGAGAAAACACTGAGTTGTTTCTATTTCTTT
The DNA here is from genome assembly GCA_033816785.1 of Picus viridis. NCBI lineage: Eukaryota > Metazoa > Chordata > Aves > Piciformes > Picidae > Picus > Picus viridis. The sequence continues at coordinate 34,474,740 of CM066588.1, forward strand.
CTCTAACATTTAATTCAATAATTAAGCAATGAGGAGGCATATTTAATTTTTGGAGAACTTCTGTATTGTAGATATTTGTAGTAAACATTGTAAAACTTCACCAGTACTGGGTACCAGCATTACTGCTGCAACAAAGCTGCTGAGAGGTTTGGAGCACAAGCCCTACAAGGAGCGGCTGAGGGAGCTGGGGCTGCTTAGCCTGGAGAAGAGAGGGCTCAGGGAAGACCTTATTGCCATCTACAACTACCTGGAAGGGAGGTTGCAGCCTGGTGGGGGTTAGTCTCTTCTCCCAGGCAACCACCAACAGAACAAGAGCACACAGTCTCAAGCTGTGCCAGGGGAGGTTTAGGCTGGATGTTAGGAAGAAATTCATCACAGAAAGAGAGATTGGCCATTGGGATGTGCTGCCCAGGGAGGTGGCGGAGTCACCATCACTGCAGGTGTTTAAGAAGAAACTTGATGGGGTACCTGGTGCCATAGTTTATTGGACTCGTTGATCTCAAAGGTCTTTTCCAACCTGGTTTATTCTTTTCTATTCTGGGATACTTTTTTCTTCTGAGACCTGCACATCAGATCAACCAGTCCCATTTGCCTGATACTAAGAGAATGAAAATATCCTGAAAACATATTACGGTATTTTTAGGACTTGAAAGCCCAACTTGGCATGAGGAAATGCTTTGAGATTTATTCCCCACATTTCCTAAGTGCTCAGATACATTCGTGAGAAACTTGCTAAGAAAGAGTTTTAACAAAACTGTATGTTCAGCATAGTGCAGTGCTGTAACACTGCAAGAAGGTAGGTTTACACTGGAAATAAAGAAAAAAAAATTCACAGAAAGAGTAGTCAGACATGGGAACAGTCCACACCGGACAGTGGTTGAATCACCAACCCTGGATGTGTCCAAAGGTCATTTAGGTATGGCACCTGGGGATATGGTTTAGGTGTGAACTTTGCAGAGTAGGGTTTATGGTTGGACTTGATGATCCCTAGAGTCTTTTCCAGCCTGAATGAATCTGTGATTCTGTGAACAAGGAAAATTCAGTGCTGAGGAGAAAACAGTAGTGGGAAATGTCCTATGTCTTGTTTTTGCAGAAAACCTTCGTAAGGTGGTCCTTGGTCACAGACCAGTCTTCTAGGTCCTGTGATAATGCAAATAATAAAAACATAATGAAATATAACCTAGAATCAGAGCTAACCAGTGAAAGCCATTATTCATAAAGTGATTGCTGAGGAAAGGGCAGATCTTGTGGGAATACAGTGAAGCAGTATGGAAGGGTCACAGTATCACAGTATCACAGTCACTGCTAGCAGATCGTGATTATGAGATATGAAACAATGCTGAAAACCTGTTCTTGGGTTCAGCAGGCAGAAGTGAAACCATCATCTTTAATTCACCAGAATATGCACAACATGAAGAAAGAGAGGGCTGCTAAAGTATGATCTGGCAAGAAATAATTTCTACAATGACTAAATTACTTTCAAAGTAGAAGCAGCCTCATATAAGGCCAGGCAACATTGCATCCCCCACCCAAAGGAGCTTTTATTTCAGGTTCTCCAACCTCAGTATGGTTTTGTGGGAGGAAGTTTCTTCAGTGTCATCCATCATTCATTCATCTACCTCCCCTAAACATAAAATTTGTCCACAGAGGTCCAGATTTGGCACAGTTCTTTCTTTTGACAAAACACTTAAAATGTCTTAGCAGAGCTGATAGCTGGTAGCACAATCCAAAATCTTTTGCCAGCAGCAGGAACAAGTGAGGTCTCCAGTGGACAAGCAGTTGATTTATCTTCTTTTCTCCTTCCTGCCTACCACTCTAACCAAAGCTATACTCCCTTCTCCATCTTTTGTTTATTCTGTCCAGTTGCTACAGCTTTCGCTGCAGTTGTTTTCCTCTAAAGAAGCTGTTCCAATACTGCAATTATTTGACAGAAACTCTCTTTTAAACTGCAGGGATAATGAATGGGGCTGATTTTTTCTGCTGTTGAAATATGATTTGCCTACTGACCACAGGTGTTTCAGCCATGTATTTCTTCAATAGCATTATGTCCATGCAGTGCTTATAAAGGAAAAAGAGCGAGCCCTCTCTTTCGATAAAAATGCTTCCACAAGACAATAATAAAGTTAGACCCTCATGTATTGTGATTCTCTGAAAACATCATGAATGTAAAAGAGGGATGAAGAAACCAGCATTTCTGTCCTGAAATCCATCTGCTTGGGGGGGGGTGGCTGGTGGTGATCAAAAATAACACAGGGTCCACAAAAATTCTTTAAACAAAATACTTAAATTGGCAAGCGAGAATTTGCGCTGAGAAACACGAGGTAAGGTAAAGAGAGAGAGAGAGAAGAAACAGCATCTCAGTACCTCCTACCACTGCAGCCCCGAAGTTTGTAACACACAGTAAAGAAAAACAAGGTTTTTCAGAAGTGATTGAGAAAGAGTTACCACAGATGCTGTTAAAGAAGTGGAGTGATTACCAAAAAAAAAAAAATCTTAAGTAAGCATGAATAAATTTGTACCAGGAAAAATGTGATGACAAGAAACACTCTGCCTCTGTATAGCAATCCATCACAAAGCAATGTCTGTTCCAGCTTTGATCTCTACCAGACTCTGGTCACAAAAAATCCCCAAGCCTACCAACAGCATTCCAAGATAGTTTGAATATACTGACATCAGAGAGAAAATAACCTTTAAAAATCAAAATAAAGCACATCCAAAAGAAGAAAACAAGACTGACATACTAGGTTAAAATTGTCCAGAAACAGAGTAATAGAATGACTCAGAATTTCTGATCTTTTGGAGCTTTCCCTTATCTACTACCTCTGAAATACAAACCAACCAACCCATACCCGAAGGAATAGTGTACTGGAGGAATTTTACAGTAAGTAATGGTCTATTCCTTTTCAGAATCTCTTCAAAACTTGCTTATTTCAGTCAGATTTTTCTCCAACAACCAGTGAAAAGGCATTCAAAAGGATTTCACTACTTCCACATTATTACAGCATTTTAGTGTCTTCATGTCCAAATACAACATTCTACTCCATTATTCTTTCTAGTCTCCACTGTAATCTGACATACAACCCAGATTATATTGACTGGAAAACACATACATCCAGGATGACACAGACTGCTAAACTGAGTCCCTGCAATGTTTGGAGCACATGTTGGCCTGGGAATGAGGGATCAAGCTCAATCCCAAACTCAAGTCCCTGAACCGCACTACCAGTAGACCACTGGGCCAGCTCTAGTAGCCTCTTAGCCTCAATTACCTAATTAGCCTTTTCTTCACTCTCCTCTTCTCCCTTTCCCATCTGTTCATCTATTCCCACCACTCCCTGTTCTTCTGCAAGAATAATTTTTAAAATCTATGTTAACTTCATTTAGGTTAGTCTCAGGTGACTTTGCCTCCATGCAAGAATAATTTATAAGTCTCATATGAGCCTCAACTTGAGGAAGTATTTCAGTAATAACTGAGTTCTGAAATCCATGTTTAAAATGTTGATGATTTCACATAGTTGACATTGTTAATTTATGTCATTTTGATGTGAAATTTAACTAACTACCAAAGGAAGGAGAATGGGTATGAAATAGATTTTTATCAATTGTAGCTTGGTTGATACCAAGCCATCCATACCAAGATCTGAAAAACTCTGCAAGCCTTAGCCTTCCCAATGTATATTATTCCTGATAAAGATCAAGAGCATCTTTGATAGATGATGTATGAACAGGATTAAGACAAAAGAAAACAGGAAATTGTCCTCATTGATCAGATTTTGTTAGCTGGGCAAACTTACCCATAATATTATGCTATATCCTATCATCTGTCTCCACGCAATGAAGGCTGAGTTCAGTAATTCATTTTTAATGTCCCATTTCTTACGCCTTCTAGCACCTGGTTCACTTTTTCTACCATAACAGCATCTCAAACGGCTTCTGTTATGGAAGTGCCAACAGCAATGTTCAGGTTTTTTCTGTTCAGTAAGAGGATAAGATTTTTCTGTGGGTTCTTCCACATATTAACTTACCATTTATCAGAACTGAACCTTCTTTATCCATCTGAGTAGCTTGTTTAGATCACTCTGAAGTTTCTAACACTGTACTGTGGTCTTAAATTACTTAAGTAATTACATAATTTATAAATGTTACCACCTAATCCTTCTCCTCACTCCCTAGATCATTAATAAATATATTTAGCATATGATCTGATAGGTAACTTTAAGAAATGCAGCTGCTAGCCTTTTAGTGTGATGAAAACTGACCACTTAGCCCTCTGCCTTTTTGTTTCCTTGTCAGTTTTTGATCTACGATGATACTTACCCTGTCACCATATGTGACTACTTAGCCTTTTCAGCAGCGTCTTGTGACAGACTTTGTCACAAGCTTTTAAAAAGTCTAAGTACATTATGTCTAGAAGCTTGCCTCATAAACCTAGTAGATGAAAATTAAAGGTGAAGAAACATTCCCAGGAATTCTCAAGGGAAAGCTGGACCTTAGCATCTGATGGAATCAGAGAGAGAGGCCAAAAAGACTAATGGGCAAGCCAGAAGAAATCTTATCCTTTGGCACATACTGCAATTACACTTTTGAAGGACAATTCTGTTACAAAGGGAGTTACTTCATCCTACATGGAAAAATGTAGAGAAGTCTAAATCATCTAATGGGAGTGGTGGGGGAGAGCACAACAGTCTGAAGAGCACACAGAGTCCTGGCTAGCAGAAACACTAAGAGTGGCTAGCAGGGAAACATAGGGTTGGAGAAGTGAAGAGCAACTAACAAAAAAGCATGGCATCAGGTTATCAGAGTCTTAGTTTGGCTTCATTACTTGCTTATCTCAAACGGTGAGTAAAAGCAGGTGACAACAAGGTGAGGGCCTTGCTAGATGGAAATACTATTGTTACAATTCCACCTCAGGGACTGGCTATTGTTACTCTGAGCATCCAGCTTCTCAGGTTTATCTTGAGTTAGTTAGTTGTTTATTTTACCACCTAATTCCTTCTAGTAAATGGGGAAACTCTGAGCACCAGCAAACTCAGCACTGGTATCTGGGAGAGGGATGATATTCAGCATGTTTGTACTGACTTAAAACCAAACCTGGCACTTGATGCTGTCAATCAAGACCAGGGGAGAAGAGTTATCTTATCTGTTCTCCTCTCCTTCCCACATGCTGTGACCAGGCATTGTCAGAGGCAGGATGTTGGGCTTGAGGAACTTTTGGCTCAATCCAGTATGTCCATTCCTATTTCTTTTTTTTATGGACACATCCACAGAGTTCTAAGCAATGTAGTGGGATATGATTTTTCTTTGCTGAGGCTGTTCTCATTAAAGTCTCTCACATCATGATCTTCCAGGTGTTTTATTATTCCCTTTTAAATTCCTGTTTCGACCATTTGCAATGTAGAGATGTAGTGCTTACTGGTCTAAATATAGGATAAACCCCAGATACTTGCCAACCCTCTGGAACAGAGCTCAGTTTTAATGAGAGTGCACATCTTTGTTAGCAGTTCAGCTAATTCATTCCTAAGCTTCTTCAGAATTCTTTTATATATAAATCATGTGGGGCTGATGATTTGCTGCTTTTTAACTAATCAATTTGCCCCATCTTCTCCATCTCCAGTAGTGCCTCATACTTATTCCCAGAAAAGAGCAGGTCTAAGAAAAGTATCTCCAAAATCTTGTTTACTATAATGACTGATTTATGATGTAGAACCATCTGATTTCTTTCCATGAAAGCACATAATTTTAAAACATGTACAAGAGGTGACAATGTGAGGGCAAATAATTTAAATTCAGCATTGCAGATCTGGTATTTTTCCCCCAAGCTACACATATTACACATACACAAATTTTATTCTGTGTTTTCCTCCAAGAGCTCCAACACATTCCCTCTTCCCACTTTCCTTTGTTAAAAAATTACTTTATAACATACTTCTATTCCTGATGGTGTCACAGAGTAACTACCTCCAAACATTCTTGCTTTTCTCCTGCTACAGAGAAGAGTCTGTACATTTCCCATTTATTCACCATACCAGCATCAGGCCTGTGGTTAGCGATAGCACTACTGCTAAACTTGCATTGTGCTGTGCCTTTTGTGTTCTTCATTTATCCCTTTCTGAGGCAGCACTCAGAGCTATCATATTAAACATAGAGAGGGGGCAGGGCAAAAAAAAAAAAAAAGCCAAGCCTGGAAGGAAAAGACTCAGTTTTCTTAGCTAAAAGGGGGACGACAAATCTGGCAAGCCCATTTCTTCAAAGATGAGAGTGAATGTATGTGTGCAGAAGGACTTCCATACTCCTGCTTTGTACACACCCTGGCGCCACAACTACAACGCTTGCTGATCTCAATCCCTCTCTCCACTCAGCCAAACTCCAAGAAGAAAACATGTAGATAGCCACCTAGGCATTAAACCTCTTATTTTAATGAAAGAAAAGTCTAAGGTTTTCTTGTTTCCTAAATTCTAGGCTATCCTGTTCACAGTGGTCTTTTTCTAGCTGACACTGGTTCAGAAATAACCTACACAGGCTTTCTTCCCCAGGTAATAGAAGTGAAACCAATGCAGAGGAGTTTGCCTCAGTCTACAGGGGAAATAAAACACAATTCCCTCCTTCTCTGTTTTCAGACATTCCTAGCTGCTGCCCCACAGAGTAGTATTGATTGAAAAAGAGACTGAGTATCCTGCCCTATCAGTCGCTTCTTATTTACTGTACACATGGAAACATTCAAGCAGAGGGGAAAAGTGAGGAACAGAGGGACCAGGCAGCCAGAAGCAGTTGTACACACATGGGATTTCTCATCCTAAACAAAGTTTAAAAAATGAGAAGCTGCAGTGGTTGATGCTGTAGAAGACAGGAGAAAATGAAAAATGGTATGTGTTGCACTAATCTTGTTTTTCCAAACTGTATGCGTGGTATCAGCCAGGCCACTCCAATTTTTCACAATAATAGTTGCAGCATCATTTTTCTTGATAGCCCTTAAAAACGTATATTCATTTTAGGAAAAGTCTGTGGGTTGGCTTCCCCCCCCTGCCTCTACCTGAACAGTCAGTATCACGAAATGGAGCAACTGCAATCCTTATGCATATTTTAAAGTACTGCCCCATTTCACCAAGCTGAGTTTGTTTAGACTACAAGAGCATTACCTCCTTTACCCTTTTCTGCAATGTAACTAGACGTGATGGTAAGGGGAAGGGAAAAGTAGGATACATTTTGTTAAATTACACAAAGTTTCATTTAGCCTTGAAAGGCTCTTCACATTCTCTAGCTGCTAAAGGTAATGACAAAGTTCTAGACACTTTCCTTTCTCTTCAGACTGTTATAAAACATAGTGAGAGAATGTAAACACTGCTCACAGGTCAGCAAGGAGGCTGATACCATTATGAGTGTATGGTATGAACTGGAAAGGCAATGCGACTCACAATACACAAGTCAGTGACCTCCAACGCAAAGCAGAACTGCAAATCCTTTCCACAAAAGTGTTCTCAGGAAATCCTTGCTCCTCACCCCTCAAAGATTGTCTGAGCCAAATCTTCAGCAAACTCTAGGAAGAGGGATGGAGATTTACAGCAGGCAGTTTGAGCTCCAAGTGATAGACATGCACCTGCAAAAACTATGCCTCTAATGATTTCCAGGCACACACTGCGAGGCTCTAGAGAGGTTACTCTTTAAAATCACTGTTCAAATGTTTGTATTTCTAGAGCCTAATCAATGAGATTATCTAAGCAGTTGTATCTAGTTGCTAGCAAAGGCCCCTAATCACATATTGCTAATACTGTGAAATAAGTGTGATGCTGCAAGATTTCAGATGAGGAAAAATGCACAGACAAAACCCTGAAAGAAAATCATAGGCCACAGTCACTAATGATAAAATTAAGAACTTGAAATACAGCAAAAAAATCCTGAGATGTTGGGACAGTCTTTTGTGTTTATCAATGTTTTCTGCACTGATAAGCACTAACAACTCTAAAATGTAAATTAAATATCAAGGAGGCTTCCGTGAAAACTCTATGTAAAACAAAACATTATCAATTCTATCAGCTCTGTCTTTCTGTTTTGCAAATGAGATGTGAGCAGGCAGCAGTAATGCTCTTCAGTTTATTTCAGGCTTTTACACTGCTTTTACCATCAGCACATTAGACCACTCTGCATATAAAACAATAACCTATAGAGAAGCCAGTATTTCTGTCATGACATCTTATTGTTATTGTACATGTTGCAGGAACTCATCTGTTTCACAGTTCTGAAGGTTTGTCCCAAACACTAGCTTCCATTTTAGACAAGTAAGGCTCTGTAGGAGTGACGCTCGTATTGAAGAGTCTGTACTGCAGTAAGGCTGAGGTATTGAAACAGAGGATCTAAAAATCTTCCAAATAGTGTCAAAAGCAATAATATTTATGTTTCATTTCAAGTAAGAGACAGCAACATACCAGATGTGTAAAGTCTTATAAGTTGTCTTCAAAACACTCTAATACTGTGCATTGCCAGGAGAATAAGGCTCAGAGGAGACATTATTGGTTGTAGCCAGGTGGGGTTTGGTCTCTTCTCCCAGGCAACCAGCACCAGAACAAGAGGACACAGTCTCAAGCTGCACCAGGGGAGGTTTAGGCTGGAGGTTAGGAAGAAGTTCTTCACAGAAAGAATGATTGGCCATTGTGAGGTGGTGGAGTCAACATCACTGGAGATGTTTAGGAGGAGACTTGATGGGGTGCTTGGTGCCATGGTTTAGTTGATTAGGTAGTGTTGGATGATAGGTTGAACTCAATCTCAAAGGTCTTTTCCAGCCTGGTTAATTATATTCTATTCTAACTGTGAATGCCAGGATGTTTGCAATATACTTGTAGGAAATCTTTGTAAGACTTGACATACAATTTATACATCTATCACATTGCATGCACACATGGTGAAAATGTAGACTGTAATACACTTAAATATTTAGAGTGTTTCAACAGGCCTCACAATTTCAAATGTGTTGTTTTTTTATGCTATATGCTGTATCATTGTCCCTCCGGTCTTTAAATAGGACAAGACTGTATGAGGGGTTATTTATACACATACCTGTGTGTATTAGCTATTATGGCCAGCATTATAAGTTTAGCCATGTAATATTAAAATAAGACAAAAGGTAAAGTATTTTCACTATTATAATAGGGGGAAATGCATGTACACACACACACACTTAATTAAAAAGATTCCATTGAGCTATTGCTTACCATACTGTTCAAGAACACTTTGAAATGTTTATAGAAGGCGTTGCATCAATCTCATTTTGCCCATAGTTGTACACTAGCTTAACCTTAAGTGTATGCACAGTCCTGCTCAATGTGAACCACAGTATTAAAATAGGATTCAGAAATTATTGTCAAGCATTAACAGAGAGGAAGGTAGATGCCATTTCCTATTTTATTAATGATTATAAAAATTCAAGCATATGGAAAAGGATATACTGAAAGGTCTTTAAAAAAGGAAGCTCACATACTACATTACTGAAACATATGAAAACAGAACAACAAAAAATATCTTCACACACTACTTATGTGCATTAAAAAAATATGCAGCTGTTTTATTTTAAGTCCCACACCTCTAAAAATGAAAATACAAAACCTCTTTAAATATATTTACCCAGATTAGAACTGGAGAAATGTATTATAAATCTTCTGTCTTATAGCATATTTAACTGGATGTGATCATGGTCCTTTCAGAATTTGTCTCAAAAACATTAAACTTGATGTTCATTATCCACCAGGGTCTAGCTTGTTAAACCATTTTCAGCAGATACACTGCATATTCCATACAGAGTAATGCTAGTGTTCATAATGTGAACCTGCAGTATTCCTGCTGTCCAGATCATTGGAGTCTCCCATCAAGGAGATGAGAGTGCCAACTTGGTGTTTGGCCCATGCTGACTGCAGGAAGTGGACAGATCTCACGGGAACTGAGTAAAAGGCCAAGCCACTCTCAGAACTCGAGCAAAGCAAATCTGAACACAATTTTAAATGGCAAATCAGTTTGTGCAGTTGCTGCTTTCAAACAGTTTCCAGGACTCCTTTATTACAGAATATAGAATTAACCAGGTTGGAAAAGACCTTAGAGATCATGAAGTCCAACCTAACACCCAGCATCATAAAATCAAATAAACCATGGCACCAAGTGTCTCATCCAGGCTCCTCCTAAACACCTCCAGTGACACTGACTCTACCACCTCCCTGGGTAGCACATTCCAATGGCCAACCACTCTTTCTGGGAAGAATTTCTTCCTCCCCTCCAGCCTAAACCTCCCCTGGCACAGCTTGAGACTGTGTCCTCTTGTTCTGCCACAGGTTGCCTGGGAGAAAAGACCAACCCTCACCTGGCTACAACCTCCCTTCAGGTAGTTGTAGACAGCAACAAGGTCTCCCCTGAGCCTCCTCTTCTCCAGGCTAAACAACCCCAGCTATCTCACTGACAGCCAGCACAAAACCTACCTATCACTGATATTATTTTAAAACTTATAGGATTAGCTTTAAAACTGACAATATAAACTGGTGCAGAGCACCCACACACACCATCCCCCCAAAACTATTGCTTTAAATTGAAATTATGGCCAATGGAAGGGAAAATAAATTACCTGAAGAATATCTAGGAATAGCACACAACAACAATAACCAGTGCATTTATTTCACAACTACCTGTCCAGTGCCTGACTTGCTGAAGGGTTTATTTTGCCAGATAAATGCACCATAACTCACCATTTACCCCCACAAACCCCACTGATCAGCTGAGAGCCATTACAGCCACACAGTATCCCAGAATTTGCACAGTTCTGTAGGACAAATCTGTAAACCCAACAATAAAGACCTAAAGAAAGGCTTATAAATGCAACATTTCATACCTCCTGAATGATGACACAAGATCTCTCCTCCCTGACAGCTGCCTGAGAGAGAACTAATGGAGCTGGCAAATTCAAGAGAGATAAGAAAGGCAGACTAACATTGCTAATAGAACAACAGATTGAGCTGGAAAAAGCAAACAAGTTCAGCCAGAATTGCTCACAGGCCTTACAGATTTCTGCTTTTCCCAACTCAACCAATTCAGTTTATAACATATATCACCTTTAATCCATATACACTTCATGACTGAGCATACTTGTTGCAGGTTAACTATGCCTCTGATTCTTTTTCAGTCTCTCCTAAGCAAACACTACTAAATGACTCATCTCACATCTCCATTTTTGCCCAGAGTCATGTCTCATGGCTTCCTCCAACTTCCTTCGTCAGCAAAAACTTGTCACAAACTTCCTTTTGGAACCCCTGGCCATCAGAGAAGCGCAATGATTTAGAGCAGCATCCGAAAAATCAGAAGTGTTTATGCACACAAACCTCACAATCAAAGTGAAGACCTTTATGTGCAGCTTAAAACTTGGCATATCCCTTAAGCTGTTAGGCCACATCCTTCAGTCATGGTTCACTTTGAGATTACTGCTCATTTGGATGTGAAGATTTTGAACTCTCATTTCCTCCTCTCAAGCTGCAAAGGAGCACTTGAAACGTCTCACAAAATGATCCATGCATTTCTTTTCCCCTTGAGGGTTTCAAGAGGGGATTGGACGTGGCACTTGGTGCCATGGTCTAGTAGGCATGAGGTCTTGGGTGACAGGTTGGACTTGATGATCCTTGAGGTCTTTTCCAGCCTTGCTAATTCTATGATTCTATGAAGGCAGAACATTACGGGACAGCCGTCTGATCAGCAAAACCTTGCATAAAACTTAATTATAGAATTGTTAAGGTTGGAAAGGACCTCAAGGATCATCTACTACCAACCCCCCTGCGATGGGCAGGCAGACCTCACACTAGAGCAGGTTGCCCAGAGCCACATCCAGCCTGGCCTTAAAAACCTCCAGGGATGGGGCTTCCACCACCTCTCTGGGCAACCTGTTCCAGTGCTTGTACTCATAGGGAGCAGTTACTGCCATACCTGGCTTCAGTATTTGCAGGCATTGCTAAGTAATACACTAAACCAACCTAAACAACCACTAGTTTACATAATAGCAGTAAAATTAAAGCCTTCTTTGCTATTTTCCACTGTGTCTGGCAGCCTTGCACCCTGAAAATACTCATACATTAGCATTTAAATATTTTTATTCCACCTCAGAGTGCGCTGCTGTCTCTATCAACACCTTGCTGCACCTCCCAAGCCTTTTAAGACCAGTTTCAGGCATGTAAAGAATAATGAAAAGTTCAGAAATTTATTTTGATTCCCTGCAATATGCTACCCAACAGTTTTCTGTTGTGTTATATGACCTTTCTGCCTAGCTAGTGTTTTGCTATTGATTTTAATTACTCAGTTTAATTTACTGCATGCCAACACAAAGCTGTTTACTCCTACTTGCCAAAATGTTGTCGTAGTCTCCCAGAGGAGGGCAAAATGAGAAAACTGTATATGTTTTACAGTTACATGCTATTCATTATAAAGAATTTAATAGATTCACTTCATAGAAATGTCACCACGCTCACATGTAGCCACTAAACACACAAAAACAACATACAGAAAGGAAAATGCTATGCCAGTCAGAGGAGAAGGAGAATATAAAAGCTTTCATTTTTTAAAAGCTTTGACTTGAAGCAGTTGAGATTTTCTGCTCTGCCATTCTTCTCAGAACAAGTGAGGGAGTTAGGACCATATGTTCCTCTTCTGCATTAAAACAAAAACCCCAAAACAGGAACAGAAACAAATGAGTCCCAGAACCACATAATGATTACAGATTCAGGTAAATTCTATGTTGCCCCCATAATTTTATCACATGATGAGAAAGAAGGAATGATAATTTCTGACTACTCTTCTCTGAGTTCCTCATCTTGCCTCACATCACAGAAATAAACCAAACAAACCCCTGTGTGAGAGGATCCTACAGATCTTAGCAGAACTTTCTTTCAAGGGAATTTACAATGCAAGTTGGAAGACAAAAAATGCTCCCGTCTCACAGCCAGATAGGGACAGCAGGGCTGGAGAAAGTCCTGACAAGTCTCTCCATAAGAGATGCTTCTTGTTATACTTCAGAAAAAAATTGTGTATAGGTGAGTGAAACTCCTTTTTTAACATTTGCTGCCCTGAGAAAAAGAAAAGGTAATTTCAAAGTCCTCGTACCAGCTCATGAGGCTTCTGCTAGACATGCCAAGTTACAGGAAAGAGGCAATTTTGTTCCCATATGCTTATTTGGAAACCTGCTTTCATTCTCTTCCTTTCTCTGATCCCTGGTCATGGAATCCTATTGTACTGGGAAGCTAGAGACCAAAGAAATTGCCCAAACTTTCTCCATTGAGTAATATGAATGGCTTTTGGTTTATTTTATCATTATCAGTTGAAAGTGTCCTGTATACTGACTAAGTTTCGTGGGTTTTAAACATTTGGTTATCTACTAGCTATTTGGTTATCTGTATTTTAAAAAATATAGATACTAGCTAGTTGGCTATCTGTATTAAAAAAAGGAGGGGGGGGGAAGGGAAGGGAAGGGAAGGGAAGGGGGAAGGGAAGGGAAGGGAAGGGAAGGGAAGGGAAGGGAAGGGAAGGGAAGGGGGAAGGGAAGGAAGGGAAGGGAAGGGAAGGGAAGGGAAGGGAAGGGAAGGGAAGGGGAAGGGAAGGGAAGGGAAGGAAGGGAAGGGAAAGGAAGGGAAGGGAAGGGAAGGGAAGGGAAGGGAAGGGAAGGAAGGGAAGGGAAGGGAAGGAAGGGAAGGGAAGGAAGGGAAGGGAAGGGAAGGGAAGGGAAGGGAAGGGAAGGAAGGGAAGGGAAGGGAAGGGAAGGGAAGGAAGGGGGAAGGGAAGGGAAGGGAAGGGGAAGGAAGGGAAGGGAAGGAAGGGAAGGGAAGGGAAGGGAAGGGAAGGGAAGGGAAGGGAAGGAAGGAAGGGAAGGGAAGGGAAGGGAAGGGAAGGGAAGGGAAGGGAAGGGGAAGGGAAGGGAAGGGAAGGGAAGGGAAGGGAAGGGAAAGGAAGGAAAGGAAAGGAAAGGAAAGGAAAGGAAAGGAAAGGAAAAAAGGAAAGGAAAGGAAAGGAAAGGAAAGGAAAGGAAAGGAAAGGAAAGGAAAGGAAAGGAAAGGAAAGGAAAGGAAAGGAAAGGAAAGGAAAGGAAAGGAAAGGAAAGGAAAGGAAAGGAAAGGAAAGGAAAGGAAAGGAAAGGAAAGGAAAGGAAAGGAAAGGAAAGGAAAGGAAAGGAAAGGAAAAGGAAAGGAAAGGAAAGGAAAGGAAAGGAAAGGAAAGGAAAGGAAAGGAAAGGAAAGGAAAGGAAAGGAAAGGAAAGGAAAGGAAAGGAAAGGAGAAAACCATCTGATGACAGCACTGCGTTCAAAAAGCTTTGCCAGCTCCACACAGAGTTGCAATGAAGCAGGAAAGCTCACCATTACTTTATCTCCCATTGTACTCGGTATAGCTGAAAATGTCTCTCTTCCTTGATCAGTACACACACAGAGTTAGGCACCTCTGAAGTGAGGGAGCAGAGAATGCCAACAACAGGAGAGATTTCATCTGCTTTGTTTCTGCAGTCACAGGACCATAGATAATTCCGTTTGGAAAGGATCTCAAAAGGTCGTCAAATGCAACTTTGTACTCAAATCAGGGTCAGCTATGAGCTCAGACTAGGTTGTTCAGAGCTTTAACCAGTCAGGTCTTGAAAAGCTCCAGGGATGGAGACTGCAGAGCCTCTTTAGGCAGACTTTCCCAACGCTTGACTGAATGGTTTAGTATTTTAACTACAAGGACAATAGACTTTGGTGCAAAGGGTTATCTCCTGCTTTGTAGGATTCACAGCCCAGCACAACTGAATGACATTAGAGATTTCTAACTTCAAGCAGAGTCTGGAAACTATTTCTTTCCTCAAGAATGCAGACACTGGAGACAGTAGCAATGCCTCTTGTTATGAATTCTATCAGTAGATATGTTTGCAGTTAGGACCCTCACCCAGCTTGAAGGAGACCTGTTAGAATTCTCAGCGTTGCCTAAGAGGTCTCCCTTCAGAGGACAGACTAGCCAGTTTGCTCTTGGATTGGTTTGCACAAGAAACATCTTTGTTCTCGTATACATGGTTCTATTTTACATGAAGTGATGACATTTATTGGATAAAATAGAATTCAGCAGTCCAGGGGAGATCACCTGCACAGGGAGACACTGGTGAGGTTCTGTCTCCAGCTACCTTATAAATACTTGGCTTTGGCAAAACCTCAGAGGCTGTCTGTGCTCTGACCACACCCATCAGATCAGGCACCACAACAGGTTGAAAAACACCCAGATTAGAGGTCTTATAAGGACCCATTGCCTGGGTCTTGCCTGCTGTGATTGAAGCATGCACAGACACATACAGTCCTACATCTTTAAGTATCCAGGAAATTCAGAAATCAAAATGCAGGTTCTTACAGACCACAAATATTCACAAACTTGTATAGCTAGACCACAGCTACAAAGGGACTTTGATGGCTCTACTCCTGTACGTGCTTTTCAAGAACTGGAATCAGAATCATAGAATTGTTAGGGTTGGAAGGGGCCTCAAGGATCATCTGGTGACAAACCCCCTGCCATGGGCAGGGACACCTCACACTAGAGCGGGTTGCCCAGAGCAACATCCAGCCTGGCCTTCAAAACCTCCAGGCATGAGGCTTCCATCACCTCCCTGGGCAGCCTGTTCCAGTGTCTCACCACCCTCATGGGGAAGAACTTCCTCCTAACATCCAGTCTGAGTCTACTCACTTCTGGTTTTGCTCCATTCCCCCTAGTCTTATCACTCCCTGACACCCTCAAAAGTCCCTCCCCAGCTTTCTTGTAGGCCCTCTGAAGATAATGGAAGGCCACAATTTAGGTCTCCTCAGACCTTCTCTTCTCCAGACTGAATAGCCCCAGCTCTCTCAGTCTGTCCTCATAGGAGAGGATCAGGAGAGAATCAGCCAGGATTCTCATCCATGTCCTTATGAAGATCCACCTTTAAGACCAGACAACTGGCAAAATGTTAACATACCAAATGGCAACAGTGCCAAAAACACAGAAGACTTTGAGAAAGCTCATTAACAGTCCCACATAGCTTGAATATATATAAAGCAAAAAGAATCCAATATTCAAAACCTTATTCCCAAATTCTCCAGGTGGCACTGTGCACAAAATTATACATCTAAACTTAATATCTAGTCTCCCAATATCCAGCATTACTAAAAAATGCCAAATCTGAAAACATTTACCAGCAGGTGTAATGCTTGCTGTCATTAGCAGCACTGATCTAAAGGAACTGCATGCCATAGTAAATCAGAGAGATTGCTCGTGGCAACAAGCATTATGCCCAGAAGTAAGGTTTTATAGTTACCAGCACAAGAAATGACATACTATGCCTTTTCTAAATGTATCAGTAATAAAATGTCAAACTATACTGTGAAAATTTGTGTAGATTCTGAAAACATATTTGGCTTTTCTTTTTTTTTTTCCCACGTGTCTGCTCCCTACAGATCCAATGAGGAAATGGAAGTCTGTTCTCCCAATACGGTAAGAAATAAATTAGACATACTGCATTGTTCCAAATCCATTTCCACCCTGGATTTTTTTCCTTCTTGATCACTGGTGAGTGATTTTTAAGTAGTATGCAGTCGTGAAGCCTACATTTCTAGATGCATGTAGGGTTTACAATCCTTTGCTGGAGCAGTGCTTCCAGTTACTACCATGATCATCAGCAGTTCTTTTGCTCAGCAATAAAGAACTAAATAAACCTGCAAAAATAACATTTTATTATCAGGAAAATAGCTTCAGTGAAACCTATGGGGTTTTTTTCAGAGACAAATATGTGCATTGTTCTTATTCTCTTTCCAAAGAATCTGTGGATCTAAATAAATAGGAAAATGACATTTTTCCGTTGCTCCAAAACTGAAAAGTGCCCTTTTTTTTTTTATAGCAACTGAAATAGCAAATCACGGAATGATCTTCTTTCAGTTAAAACAGCTCATTAGCCTACATCCCACCCCACACACATGGCACCCATACCAAAAAAAGAAAACATCTTCACACAAGGCTCTACACTCAATATAACGGCAGAGCATAGGCTCTTTCTTAATAGCCCACAAATATTTGCAGGGTGACTCACGCACATCAGCAACTGCATTCCTGAATGTGCCTTTTCGCACACCTGATCGTGCGGAAAAGACAGCACTGCACCAGCTGCAGTGGAACATGGGACTTGAGAAGATGTGTTTTCAGTCCCAGCTCAACTCACATGCTGCTTCATGACAATTTGAAAGCAACTGAATTTTTCCTGGTCTCGATGTCCTTTTAAATGGTAACGCTTACCTCGTTTATGATAACTTAAACCATATATATGGATCTGATTTACTGCATTTAAAATTGCAAGTTTGTCAAGCAGCTATTTCTGTTTTAAAAAGTATTCTTGGTTTCAAAAGGAGCAGGTGCTTCCTTTAGTTTTGTTTTTAAAAGGACAGCAGTCTTCTTTAAACATTCTGCAATTTACTCTGATGTAAATCTCGAGGTCACAGTCTTCTATGGTCCTTGCTCCTAAGGAGACTGATGAAAGTTGTCTTATACCAGCCTGACAATTCTTTACTAATCATGACTTTAAAGTTCTTAATGGGGCACAGACATAACAACCAAATATGATATGTCTTTTAAAATAAACCTTTTTTAAAAAATTATAACAAACACTAAAATGAAGATTTTTCCTTTGAAAAAATCATTACAACTTTGCCCCATTATTTCTTATGATAAGTCAAGCTTTACCCATAACCAGCTTGGTGACCTTTACAACTTCTGAGCCCAGAATTTCCATTTGAATAAGCAGAAAAATGGCCTCTCTCACAGTAATCCAAATTCTCTCTCCTTGTTAATAAGATTGCCCCTGGTGCAGCATTAGCTAATCCTTTCAAGAAGCCATCTAGCAGGAGCAGGAATTGGAAGTTCAAAGGTCACTCCAAACCTGATATCCCCAACATCATAATAAGCAATAACACAGAGATATTATTTTTCTTTCTTCTTTTTAAGGAGATGCATCATCCCCAGCTGCTGCCAAAATTAGTCTTTATGACCTTAGAGCATTTAAACAATTCTTATTTTATACAGAATCTAGTAGTTACTCTGCTAAAGAAACTTGACTCCTAGAATTCATACTCTTGGTTGTATAGTATTTGACAATATATTGGACTGCTCTGTTTAGTCCTCTTCCTTACTCATAATAATACCCTAGATAATTTAACATGGTATCACTTTTCTTATATGAAAGTGGACTTTCTGCCAAGATCTAGAATTCAGCTCTCTAGCTAGACCTACTCTTCTTTACTATTTAGAAGACATGGATCTGTTACTTTAACCAGAATGTGTGTCACTATATACAGATTCCTAGAGTACCTATATTAGAAGTGCAATTACATGGAACATACTGCTTAACTTGATTTAAACAGTTATGCACTACCTAGACAACACAGGTTTGCTTTTACAAACCTTCAAAATCAAAATAAGTCCAAGGTATATAAAAATTATATATATACACACATATATAAGTATATATTTAAAAGCATATAAACATTATTTTAAAAATATATATATATATGTTATATATTTTATTTATATATATATAAATACTGTGTTCACTAAGGATTGTCAGGCTTTCTCCCAAGAAATCAAAGACTTTTTTTAATACTAGGTATCCTTTGTAAAATGCTCAAATCCCTCAGACACAGAGAACTACAGAGCAAAATACTTCTTGGACACGAAAAAGGCTTATGTTCTGAGATTCTTGTTATGACTTATCCCTCTGGAGACTGTATAAAACAATGTCTTTGCCCACTGCAAAACCTTTTTTATATATTCTGTTCAGTCTGGTTTTGGAAAGAAAGAAAGAAAAAAGACCATTTCATCTCTAACAATCTGATTCAGGAGAAGGCATTTATCTACAGGTAAGATGCAAACTGGGCATATACATATGCTTGTGGTAATTTACTGTATGCTATCACATCACCTAAAAACACCTCTAGAAAGCAACTACCCTGTTTTCTGCTGTATTATCTCTAAAATAAAGCTGGTTTCTTACCAACACACATATGCACACTGCTCTTTGAAGTTGTTTTGCCAAGATGCTCTTGCGAGATTATACTTTGACATTCGTACTACAAAGTCCAATTTAGCTTAAAAAAAAAGAGAGGAAGCAGGAGTTTATCTTTTAAAAGGTACACCTATGTAAGAACATTTCTAACAGATTTTCTTTACAGAGTTATTTTTTCTCACTGACACTCATAATTTCACTTTTTTGAAGGCTACAGCTGCCTTGCTGATACAAAATAGCCTTATATTATACTACTTCCTTAAAGAAATAAAAAGGAAAAGGTATGGTATACCAAATTGCAGAGGTGAAGGAACCACTTATGTTAGTTTCCATTGCAATATCATAGCTTTCCTAATGGCAGCCTGCTGTGCAGTTTAAAAAAAATAAAAAAAAAATTAAAAAAAAAAAGAAAAAGAAGAAGAAGAAGAAGAAGCAGCAGCAGCAGCAGCTTGGTTAATTAGTTGCTGCTTTATTGCAGCATTACTGCTAAGTGCACTGAGATGCCTTCCCATAGGCAGGTGCCCATGGTTGTACAGCTCATTTAGCCTGGGTGAGTAATGTCAGTTCAGGAGGAGAGAAAGGCTTGTGTCTTCAAACTTTCAATCTGCCTCCATTATCTGTGATCAAGGTGGAACCACAGGGGAGTGGAATTACTGGCAGGTCTAGGACAAGTGAAGAGACAGTGAATCTATAAGACATATTAATCATCTTTCCCTTCTCTTTACTGGCGCCAGCCTGTGCCTCCGACTCCCCGGCGCCAGGCAAATGGATTCTCTGTCCCCACAGGTACAAGTGAGTGCCTTTCAGGGGCAAGTCATCAGAATAATAATTACTGACACTGCTGAGATCAGCCCTAACCAGTCCAAAAGGGAAGAGAAAGTGTTATGGGAGGAACATATTTCCTGAACTTTCGTATCAGTACTTGCGGCATTAAAATATTTTCAATTACATTAAGGACTTTCAAATTATATAATTCCAAATCTATGTTTCTGGATATTGTAGAACCATCACCAATGCAGTAAGAATATTTGAAATCTTTACAGTCTGTCTTTGAAACATCTTTTGGGTCTGTTGCTGAAGTGTGAATACTGGAAAGTGCATATTGCATCATTTATATTGCAACAAGTGTTAAAATTCTCTTGAATATTGAAAAGAGCATGATCCTTACTTGTGTAGCTTTGCTTAATTCTGAGACAGAGCACAGCACAGTTTTGCAGTTTTGGTGTAACTATTCCTAATTATGAATATGAAATAAGCAGTAGTATAAGGATTATTAGATACACTATGCAGCAATAGTCACATTCATGCATCTGCAAATACCTAAAACCAGACATACTTTTAAAGTATAGGCATAATTTAAAATCAACTAACACAACACAGTATTAGTCTGTATTTTATTACAACATCTAGCTTTTTCACTTCCTTTCGTCTTCAAAGCATTATCTATACACACAAACAAGAAAATGCAGCGTACCAAACTTCAATAAGACAATAAACGCCAGCAAAAAGCTAGTACTGCTTCAATTCAGTAATTGTGTTGATATCTACAGAGATAAGAATAAGAAAAAAGGCAATTTGCTATACTTTGCTACAGAGAATATCTTACATTACAGCATATTGAACACTACAGCATAGAACATGAAATATTTTCTTGTTTCTGATTACAATCCGTTCAACATCTGACTGTCAATGATACTGAGCTCAATATAAGAGTTACACAGCAAAATGTTCTATTACTTGCCAGAATTACGTGACCACACTGGCTCATTAACATATGCTGATTGATGAACCCTCCATGTAAACACAAATCTTGACTTCAAGAGTTTACATCACAAAGTACCTGACCTTGAGTTCAGCTTGGAGTTCGCCACACACCTGCAGCCATCTAAGCAATAATAATGCTAATATTTATGTATGCCATTTTGTTTTCAGTACCAAGGGAAAAAAAAAAAAAAAAAGAAAAAAAGCAAAAGAAACAGATAAAAAGCAAAAGAAACAGATTAAACCAGTAACATGTGTGCCTTTATTTTCAAATCAGCAAATTTTGAAGTTTACTGACAGACAGTACAGAGAAAGGGAATGACTGAAAAATGCGAAATCAAAATCAAAGCACGGCTTGCCTGGTGATCAGCTGCAGCAGCAGCCTCCAAGGCAGCCAATCAGCCTTCACTATTGATTTTCCCCCTGGTCTTAAGTGACTTTGGACACTGATCAATGTTTTAAAAGAGAAATATTAAATCTCCTAAAGAAAAATGCACATCTGACTAAAGAGCAGCAACGAAAGTAAGTTTGCCAAAAGATAAAAGGATATGCACATTTAATGGTATTCAGGCTCTCAGAACACATACAGCCAGCCTAAAAGCAAAATTAAGCTGTATCTTTTCTTGTGAGAAAGGCAGAATGATTTTTTTTCCCCCCCACAAGCTCTAAAAACTATTTAGAATTTTATCTGCCAGAATAAACAAACCCTGTGCCTGCAGTGATTACTGCTGTTATAGATATATAGAACCCCAAGCAGCTCAAAAATAGCAGTGAAGTCTGGTGTTAGACTTTCAAAATCAAAAGATGATTCTAAAAACGACAGTTTATAACTCTTTCATTATTTTCCCATTCCATTGTTTATTTTGTCCTATCCGTTCCTCTCTTTTTATTTTTTTCTTCTTCTAATGAAGACCAACAATTTTTCAGGAAATCTATCATTAATTTAATGAACTGTAGATCTTTTTTTCTCAACTCAGCCGTGTATAAAGGGGAACCCTGATACAGGAGAAAAGCCCAGCAAAGACCCTGTGGATAGATACAGTGTATTCAGATATCAGCTGGCATGACAGTGCCTAATCCTGAGTAACGTGCCCAAGAGCCAAGGGAATGCTGTTTCTCTCCGTTGTTCCAAACAACAGATGCTGTCAATTAACTTTAAGCAGCGTCCAAGAAAACCCTTTTGTTATATTTTGCAGTATTATGCAGAAAGTGTCACCCCTGGAAATGAGGGAACAAGCTGTTTTTCATTATCATTCAATTGTCCCAATCAATCTGACAATTACAAAGAGAAAAAGTCTTAATCACTAGACACATGTTAGTTGCTGCTAGTTTTTCCAGCTGCAAAGGAAAAAGAAAAGACGAAAAAGAAAAAGACAAAAAAGAACCACCACCCCCTCCAAACCACAGAAACAACAAGAAACAGGAAAAAAAAAATAAAATCAAAACCAGATTTCCTGCTTAGAGATGTAACCCAAAAAACCCATACCTGTATTAGGATAAAAGATAATTAAACACACAGTTGTTATGATAGGTATGGGAATAGCCATTGCAACAAATTTGTAATTAAAACAGCTTCTGCTGTAGATTTACTATGTCTTTTATATAAGAACCATTTGCTGTGTACAAAGAAACAGCCATCAGCATCTTATTCATTTGAATACAAGAAATGTTGTTCATTAAAGTTGTGACTAGTGAATTTCCATATAATTAAAGCACTGTATATATAAGCAATATAAGAGCTTTCTGGGAACTGGTGAGAGAATGGCTGCAAATACAGATGGTCAGATTTATTTATTTACTTGAAGGACTGCGGCTGCAGAAAGCAGCATCACCAGCCAGGATATAGGAAGGGCTAGACCTACCACTTTGGTGATTCTCAAGAGCCTCAAGATGCAGTAACCTCCACTGGATTGGAAAACTTTCATCTTAATCTGTACTTGTCTTCACTACTGAGGAGCATTCAGCATACTTTATACAAAGAGAATGCAAGCAGTGTCATACTATGTCTATGAGGAAGGACATCCACACTCAATTTCTGGTCAGTGAGTCTGAGTTGTTTGCTGAACTGCCCCAGCCTGATGCCTTCAGCTGGCCTGCTCATCCCACCAGTTTTCTTGACAAAACAAAGGATAGCTTGGTGCCCTGTTCATCAGGGGGCATAAAGTCCCTACATAATGCGTATCTGGACAGTAAACCAGAAAAGTGATTCAGCCTGCCATCAGGAGTTTGAAGGATTTAATCTACTTGGAATTCCTACAGAAGTAAATACTAATCCACAGCAAAACAAAACCAACCAAACAAAAAAAAAAAAAAAGGGGGAATCTTTTTTCAGTAGCCTTAAAATGTTCTCTTTCCTACCATCACCCAGAACAGAGAGAGCAGCAGGCAACAGCTTTTGGAACAGAACTGGCATAAAGAGTCACTCAGTGACACATGCACTAGATGGTGAGTGACACCCATTAGAATGGGTATTCCAGTAAATGCCAGATATGTGACACTGAAAGTATCTGTCTGATGCAAGTCTTTCAGTATACGCCAGTTATGTTTTGTCATCTCTTCTCAAACAGCTCCATCGTCGCTGAAAACACAGCGAGCATTCGGTATTCACAGCATTCACAACCACGCCGCTCTGGCTATCAGCATCTGGCTACTAAAGGAGTGCCACAGATGGAAATTATTCCAAAACTATTGGCAACCTTGTTGAATCCTGCTGCCTGCTGCCATTCTTGATGGAAACAAGGGTAAGAAAAAAGCATTAGTCTGCTGATATTCTCTGCCAAGAAGCTACACGTTGTGTTTTTGTACATTTATCAAAAAGACCCACTTTCAGTCACCTGGCTGCATAGGATCTTACAAAAAAGTTGATTTACTCCTACAGTAAGATTCCTGAGCCCTGTTGCAGTTTGGATAAAAGATTTGTGTGTGCTTACGGTCTGGAGGCCACAACGATAATTCTGGTACGTAAACCTAGATTCTGCTTTTTGTCCTCAGAAAAATCTGCCACTCACAATAATTCCCAACCATACAGGCACACATATAAAGATCAATGCACAAAAGACAGTCACAGTAAGTATTAAAAGAAAACACATATCCTACAGAAATCTATAAGACTTAGATGAGAAGAAAATGTTATACCTGAGGCATGAGGAAGAAAAAACAGGTAAGCTTTTTTTCATTAACAAAGGAACTCTCAGGTGCTGGATTTGGCAATCACACGTGCACACACACTTGAAGCTTTATACACTCACACCAACACATCTATGAAATTGCACTACTGGCCTGTAAGGCACTGAACACCAAGGTGGGGACAACCCAGAGGAAAACAATTAATTTTATTTCTAAGCTCTCTAGAAAGGAGGCTTGAGGTGATCATGAGCCTTCCAGAGGCCATCTGCTTGCAGTGTTCAGAAAGGCTTCTGTCTAGAGCTCCTCTGAAGTCAGGAGGAGATGAAAGTACAAGAGGCAGTTGGGTTCTGCGAGTTTTCGCAACAGGTGGCAACTTTGCAACTGGCTGTAAAACTACTCATTCTCCTTAGCAAACTCTTCAGACCACTGATCTGAACTCTTCATGAAGACAGTTCAAGTTTTACTGGAAGCATACCTGATAAGGTTTTTTGTCTCCTCTAAGCCCTTTCAAGGGGAATCTCCCCACCTGACTCATGATTAACCTGCAAGATTGGTAAAAGTCACTCTTGAGAGGGAATCACAGTTATTCTGGGTTTGCCCACCCATTGAGGCCATTTTTCTGCTGTAGAAAGCATTCCTTTTACAATACAATACAATACACCAGGTTGGAAGAGACCTTCAAGATCATCGCGTCCAACCCATCAAACAATCCAACCCACCCAACAACTAGACCATACAGCCAAGCACCCCATCAAGTCTTCTCCTGAACACCTCCAGTGAAGGTGATTCCACCACCTCCACGGGTAGCCGATTCCAATGGCCAATCACTCTCTCCGTGTAGAACTTCTTCCTAACATCCAGCCTAAACCTGCCCTGGCGCAGCCTGAGACTGTGTCCTCTTGTTCTGGTGCTGGCTGCCTGGGAGAAGAGGCCAACCTCTGCCTGGCTACAACCTCCCTTCAGGTAGTTGTAGAGAGCAATAAGGTCACCCCTCAGTCTCCTCTTCTCCAGGCTAAGCAACCCCAGCTCCCTCAGCCTTTCCTCATAGGGCTTGTGTTCCAAACCCCTCCCCAGCTTTGTTGCCCTTCTCTGGACACGTTCCAGCAAGTCAACATCCTTCCTAAACTGAGGGGCCCAGAGCTGGACACAGTTCTGTTTTATAACAAAGGGTTTATAACAAAGTTTTATAACAAAGGGTTTCATATACTAGCTGCAGTGGCAGACAGCATGGCAGACACCATTTTACATACTGAAAATCTAGTACCTTCAATAAATATGGAAAATGGCATTTTAATTTATATTTTTAAAAGACACATCTTTGTAACTTTGACAGAGACAATGCAGCTGTGGTGCTGCGAGTGTCAGTTCTGAGAAAGCACAGGAAAATCATCTACTTAGTCTTTTAACAGAACTTTTGATTTGATTTCTTGTTTGTCAAAAGCTGAGAAAGGAGAATGCTTCCTGATCCACTTCGCTTTGCAGAGGTAAACTGCCTGCGCCATAAAATGAAACCCTTTGGGAAGACAAAATCAGCATCGGCGTATCTCCTCTTGCATTTTATCTTAATAGTGGGAGGGAGAAAAAAAAATCAACACAGAACATTTCCTTGTAATTATATTTGATCTGCATATATGTCTGTTCAGCCTTTCAAGAGCACTCTTTTCTAAAAACTTTTGGGGTTATGTTTCTCCCTTTTTGAATGTTATTCTTCATTTTAACACGCAGAAGAATTTGCAGAAGAGGGAGAACACAATGCAGATAGCACTTAAATGGCCTTTTTAACAATTAGGAGGCACTCAACTAAGATGCCACGATTTTTATTTATAGTTAGACTGTAAGTGTGCTTATGTAAAAATCCAAGTTTGGAATGATTTAAGCTATTCAAAACAGATTTCATTCAGAAGAAAAAAAGGAGGAGAAGAAGAAGAAGTGTTCCTTCACCATGGAAGGAACACTTTGTTTTGACTTAGAATAAAACACTAAGGTTGTCTTAAAACAACAGTGGCTTTGAAATGTATCAAGGTTTAATTTCCAAAAGATGTAAGTATCTAAAAAGAAAATGTAAGTATTTTTAAAGTAAGCAACATGAATAAAATTATGCATGAAGCTCTACTTCTAAACAGTGCTGGGCAGCCTTACAAGGCAATAAAGACCAGCAGCCCTCTGAGAAGTCCTAACACTTTGCACTGTCAGAGGAAGAGATCACACATACTGCATATTGCAAGTGAACCTAGAGCAGTTTCAAAAGGAGGAATGGAGCCATTTGAAGATTATAAAGTGTGCAGAGGGGGAAAAGAACTTTTAAGGAAAGGACAGTTACTGGCAAGGCTGGGTCAGAGATCAAGGAATAGCTGCTGACTTTCCATAGGAACTCCCAGCAGTTTCAGGAAGTCAGTGATGGCAGTCAAACCTCACCCCCTGGGTTCAGCACAGATTTGTGCTATGTGCCAGCCGTCACAGGCAAGGACAGTGGGGTTAAATAAGGAGGAAGTTTTCCTCTGCATCTTTGGGCTACACATCCAGGGATAGTCACGCCAAAGAGCCAGAACAGCAGGAAGTAATTCCTTACCTCCCACCGCTGTTTCTTGGCCCTCACCAAAATTCCACTGCTGTAACTCAGGAAGAGATGCTGCCACAGTACCTCAGAAAAATATTAAACAAACAAACAACCACCACCACAACCTATCAGAAGCCAATTAAAATATAGGCCAAACGCTTAGGCAAAATTCCTGCAAACACAGGAAGAGAGTGCCAACATTTTGGAAAGTGGGTGTTTTTAATAAACTTGATGGGGAAGGACAGACTGCTGTAGGGAGTCAGAAACCTAGAGCAGCTTTCTGAAGATGAGAGGTTAAGATCCAGCCAGTGTATGATCTGAACCAGTATGGGAGGCCTAGGTTTTGTTATCAGGGTATAGACTAGAGAAAATAAGAAATAGAGTTTTGGAATTACTAGACAAAATGGTTATCAGAATGCAGAAATGCTCCTGTTAGTATTATTTTGTAAATTAATGTTACTTTGGCTACAAAGACAGTATGCACTTCAGGTGACCCTAATTGTTTGCTTAACCCACCAAATATGAACAGAGATTGAAATACACTTTAAAAACTCACACTTTATATGGTACCTTCAAGTAGGGATGAATCTGGGAGAAGCTTTAGAACATCTCTTAACAGTTATTCTGGATTCTACACAAAGATATTCCCTGGTGTTTTCAGCATCTTATATTTGATATTCTCCTCTTCTTGGCCCACTCCAAGGGAAATTGTACACTCTAAATCCATTTACCACAATGGATGTACCACAAGTCAAGACAAAATAAAGATGAAAATAAAGCAGGGCCCACCCTTTCTGTAGCTAATGGCACTAACCAGCTATCAATGGGTATCCTCAATGACAGTAATAGACCAAGCATTACTGAAGCATGCTGATTGTTGATTTATTTGCAAGATATTCATATGACAGTGAAGAACTGCTGTTAGAGAAAATGTCTATTCAGCAGGAGTATAATAACATGTAATAGGAGTACAACACACACTTTCAAGCCATTCTATCACGTCCATCTCTAGTCGACTCTGTGAGCTATTGTGGAGATGACCTTACTGGAAAGCAGGCAAAATAAAGGCTGCATCTCTGCCTCGGAAAGCTAATTAAAAAGCTACAGAAAAAAAAATTACCTGAGAATACATTTAGCTAATTCAGATCTCTGGCTGATAACACAGCAAGACAAATTGCAAAGATCTGATACAGGTTCTTGTGGTGGGTTTTAACTTCATCTTTTTATAAACTACATGAAGTATTTTCTTCCAAAATCAGATGGAGTATTTTTATTCTTAATAACTAAAAGTGTAATGTACTGTATTTTATGCTATTATAGAATTGTGTAAAGGTTATTTTGCTTCTAGTTCAATGCATATTTTCATATGCAAATGACACAAATTAATTTATCTCAAATAGTAGCAGAAATTCCAGCAGAAGAGTATTTTTAATATAAAACATCATCCCCTCAAGTCATATTATAGATAGAGAATTGCTTCTGTATTTATATTTTTTCATTAAAAATAAAATTATTAATTTCACAAGTTAATTTACTTTCCCCATCACAATGCCAAAATTGAAATTAAATATTCTAATGCTTAGAGATATTAAAGACTCATTTATTGAAAGCAGCTTATTGTTTTAGGAACATTTTCTTGATAAGTGAGTGTTGCTGCTATACTACCACAATATTTCCAATGATTTTATCAACCACAATGCACATTGTTGCTTGGCTTTTGTTTAAGCCTTATAGAACTTATATTTTTCTGCTCAAGAACATAAAAGAGACCTTGTGTTCAACTTTACTCCGAGTATTTTTCCAGTTTTGAATATTTGAACAGAACACTCCAATAAATGTTATGGAAAGGTCCAACTGGAGTGCAGTGATCGTCCCCTTAGCAAGCCTCAGTATGCTAGACTAGACTAGACTAGACCAGACTAGACCAGACCAGACCGGAAGACACCTTCAAGATCATCGCATCCAACCTATCAACCAATCCAACCCACCTAAACAACTAAACCATGGCACCAAGCACCCCATCAAGACTCCTCCTGAACACCTCCAATGATGGTGACCCCACCACCTCCCCAGGCAGCCCATTCCAATGGGCAATCACTCTCTCTGTATAGAACTTCTTCCTAACATGCAGCATAAACCTCCCCTGGCACAGCCTGAGACTGTGTCCTCTTGTTCTGGTGCTGGCTGCCTGGGAGAAGAGATCAACATCCACCTTGCTACAACCTCCCTTCAGGTAGTTGTAGAGAGCAATAAGGTCACCCCTCAGTCTCCTCTTCTCCAGGCTAAGCAACCCCAGCTCCCTCAGCCTCTCCTCGTAGGGCTTATGTTCCAAATCCCTCACCAACTTCGTTGCCTTTCCCTGGACATGCTACACACCATGTGCAAACTCACTGTTACTTGCATGTAGCTTTCTGTCAAATAACATGATCATAACCTTCAAGGGTGAATGTTGGTGAAACACAGTAACAAGTTATAAGAATAAGATGAAAAAAATCTTTTAGTATTTTCATAGCCTCATCTTTTCCTTCAAAAGGAGAAGAAGAAAAAGAAGGTTCTTCTTTTGTTTAATAATATGGCTTATTCTTCTATTGAAAAATGAACATTTTTTTCTTATGTTAGATTTATATGTTGTGCCTAAATAAGGTAAAAGAAGGTTCAAACTAGGCATCTCTTTGGAAAAATCTTATGTTGAAGGAACAAGAAATATATATAGCAGGACGATTATCCCATCAGTTAGATGAGAAGCTGTGTTTAGTCAGTGAGCCACTTGAAGGTTAATCAGAACTTCAACCAATCCCATCGACACAGATGCGATGAATATTTGATTCAGACTAATTAGTACACAAATCCAGACTTTCTGAAGGTATTTGGAATGGCTTAGACAGTGACCCGAAAAAAAAAAAATATAGATAGCAATACTCCACATTAATATGCTCCAAAAATTACTACAGTCCCACCTAGGTCACCTCCACAACCCCAGAAGACTTGCAGGTGTGAATAACAATAACCAGCAATAGTGGTAGATCTTGTTGCTTATCTTTCTTTTATCAGCGTTTCCCTGGAAACAGAGATTATGGATCTTATGGTTGTGGAGGAGAAAGACGTTCTGAGGGATTAGGATATGCATATACCAAAGATATAACTGTTTGTTTATTTCACATGTATCTGAAGGCCTGAAACAAGATAATTTAACTCAGTGTAGGAGAACACTTTCAGAAATATCATCCACACACCAAGACTGCAGAAAGCAATTCACTCCTGTAACAGAACAAAATGCAACACAGTCTAAGGCAGAAAGCAAGACCACCTGATACATCAATAGGTATCTCTCCAAGTACTTCTTCCAGTCTTCTGTAATGTAGACACATATGGTACTACAGTGTTTCATAGTAAGATAAGCAATAATTGAGTTATAAGCAAAAGAATTTGGAAAGCTATGATTTCTATACACTGGGCTGCCCAGGGAGGTGGTGGAGTCACCATCACTGGAGGTGTTTAGGTAGAGACTGGATGGGGTGCTTGGTGTCATGGTTTAGTTGATTAGATAGTGTTGGATGATAGGTTGGACTCAATGATCTTGAAGGTCTCTTCCAACCTGGTTAATTCTATTCTATTCTATTCTATTCTATTCTATTCTATTCTATTCTATTCTATTCTATTCTATTCTATTCTATTCTATTCTATTCTATTCTAAATCTTGCCGAACATGCATCTGCCCCACCACAAAGTATTGCAGACCTTGAAGTATCAAAGTTTAAAAGCCAAATCGACCAAGTCCTAAAGCTGGCCTCCAAGCAATGATGTTTAGAATTTAGAAATAGATTAATAAATTATTTTAAAAAGAGAAAGAATGCCCTGATTGGCCTTTCTTCTTTATAAGACAGAAGGCTGTACAAGGGAAGTACAAGGGGAACTCTTTGCTGGCCAGATGAGATTTCTTGTCGGTTTTTGACATTGCCTCTATACAGTCAGTAATAACTCTGTAAGAACAATTATTCACTAAGAAGGTTAATGACTTCACTTAGATTTCTGCTCAGTTTCAAAAGTTGAAAAGTTTCTGATAAAGATTTATAAATATACAGAAATCACACATTCTGAATCAGAAATCTCAAAAGGAAAACTAATGGTATCTTCTATTAAAATGGGATGA
This sequence comes from Picus viridis, assembly GCA_033816785.1. Classification (NCBI taxonomy): domain Eukaryota; kingdom Metazoa; phylum Chordata; class Aves; order Piciformes; family Picidae; genus Picus; species Picus viridis. The sequence continues at coordinate 34,505,370 of CM066588.1, forward strand.
CACAGAAAACCAAAACTTTACCTTGAGCAGTTACCAAATAGAGAGTATACCTGTCACCTCATGTTTTGCAGTCAGCAGTTTGGAGCAGTTTGGTTTTTCTCTGGTTTGACTCGGTTTAAAAAAATCCTGATGCTAGCTGAGGCAAAATGAATTGTGCTACAGATGGAAATTCAAATAGTTTTACTATCAACTGACAGGCAGAAACAAGAATATAAAAATAAATGGGAAAAGAGCCACTCGCTGAATAAAAGCACAAAGGGTGCCATTACACAGGGTGCTAAACGTCCTCCCTTTAATGAGGCTTGACCATTGCCTCGCACTTTCCATGGTCACTTGGATTCAACAGAGCTGGCAAATTGCAGACTTGAACTTGGATGATGGATTTCTAGACATCAACGAAAATGAATAATTAGAATACATCCCCCCCCCTTCAGATACCAAGAGATTTCTGTACACTCCCACCGGCACACAGAGACCTACAATTTACAATTTAAAACAAAACAAACAAAAAAAGAGAGAGAGAGAAGAAAAATCAAAAGAGAAAGACATAATTAAAAATAGCCTATACCCCTTGAACCATATCTGTTGTCAGTGTAAACCTGACCTCAAAAACAGGTGGAAAAATAGAGAAGAGAGGAGAGGAAATACACTGTCAGAAAGGTGGGGAACAGCTAAAAGAATCTCTCCTTAAATAGGCTTGGCCTACAGAGAAAACCAACGCGGAACATCACCTATGCCTATCCAGCAACTGACCACAAAAATCACACTGACAGTTTAAGTGTAGAGTTTTCTAAATAACCTTCCATCCTGTTACAAAGCCTTATAAACTTCAAGCCAATACCATGCCTAGATAAATGCTTTTATTTTCAATAGTACTTCTACACTAGCCTGGAGAAGAGGAGGCTCCAGGGAGACCATGTTGCTGTCTACAACTACCTGAAAGGAGTTTGTAGCCAGGTGGAGGTCAGTCTATTCCCCCAGACAACCTGTGACAGAACAAGAGGACACAGTCTCAAGCTGCAACAGGAGAAGTTTAGGCTGGATGTTAGGAAGAAATTCTTCACAGAAAGAGTGATTGGCCATTGGAATGGGCTGCCTGGGGAGGTGGTGGAGTCACCATCACTGGAGGTGTTTAGGAGGAGTTGATTAGATGGTGTTGGGTGATAGGTTGGACTCAATGATCTCGAAGGTCTTTTCCAGCCTGGTTAATTCTGTATTCTGTATGAATGCATTTGATTTAACAGAAGCCCTGTGAAGCCCAGCATTCATGGTTAACAAATGCATAAAATAAAATTGAAAAAATGTGAGGTAAATTCTGAAAGAAACATTTCATAGGTGTCTGACAGCTTTATGCAGAAAAAAAAAACTTATTGATAGATATTTCTTTATAAGATAATTAGATTTCTTTCTTAGTGCAAGGGAAGACAAAAGATATTTAGAAGCTAAATAGGCAAATCTTCTCTCTCATGTTTTCGTTACACATACTGGAAATATTACAAAAAGGCACATTTTTTAAACACACAAAAAAAATTTGTCTCTGAATGAGCCAATACTTCAAAATGATAATACATGACAAAATATATCAAAATAATTATAAAAGTGATTCAGAGAAAAATGACTGTACATATTTTAAGTTAAACAGCAAGCTGTTAGTCTAACCAAGAAAATATTCTGCTTCTCTTTCTTTCTTTCTTTCCTTTTTTAAATTTTTATTATTTGCTTAGATTTTTAAAGAAACACAAAATGGTTGAGGTTGGAAGGGACCTCAGGAGATGATCTAGTCTGAACCCCTTCTCAAGCAGGGTCAGTTAGTGCAGGTTGTTCAGGGAAGTGTCCAGTGTGGTTTAAATATCTCCAAGAATAGAGACCCCGAAACCTCTCTGGACAAACTATTTCAGTGTTTCACTGCCTTTACCATTAAATAAGCTTCTTCCTATGTGCAAGTGGAATTTGGACTTTACATTTATGTTCATTGTGCTCTCGTGGCCAGGAAGGGAAATACTATTCTGGGGTGGATTAGAAGGGGTGTGACCAGTGGGTCAAGAGAGGTTCCCCTCCACCTCTACTCTCCACTAGTGAGGCCACATTTGGAATATTGTGCCCAGTTCCGAGCCCCTCAGTTCGAGAAAGACAGTGAGCTGCTTGAAAGAGTCCAGCACAGAGCCATGGGGATGATTAGGGGAATGGAACATCTTCAGTATGAGGAGAGACTGAGGGATCTGAGGGCTCTTTAGCTTGAAGAAGAGACTGAGAGGTAACCTCTTCAATGCTTCTAAGTATGAAAAAGGGTGAGTCCCAAGAGGATGGAGCCAGGCTCTGCTCGGTGGTGCCCAATGACAGGACAAGGGGCAATGGGCAGAAGCTGAGGCATTGAGTTTCACAGATCTTTGAGAGGTTCACCAGGTTCCCCACCCCATCCAACAGCAAGCCTACATTTTCCCTGGCCTTCTTTCCACTGATGATACATCTATTGCAATTTCTCTTGCTGTCATTTATGTTCTTCACCAGATTCAGCCTCAGATGGACAGTGGTTTTCCTACCTCCATCCCTGAATGTTTGGAGAGTATCTCTGTACTATACCCAGGCCACCTGTCCCTGCTCCAAATTCTTGTATCTGATGGTGTTTCTTAGATAGGTGAAAATATACAAGACTACTGGAAGCTTTGAACAAAGAATTAAGGTCAGAGAAGACAACTGGAAAACATTACATGAGGGTTCAGCATGAAAATATGGACTCACGGCTCTCATATACAAGATAATAGCTTCCGCAAAGTTGTTCTAAGAACCATGTTGTAAGAAATCCACAGCTTTAATTACTGCTTTGCTTTTAAGAAAGAAAAAGGGGTAAAAAAGATGTTTTGAGATTATTTTTGGGTAGGCCAAGATTTTACTCTCAAATTTTATTTGTAAAGCAAAAAAATAGTGATCATAGACAGGAAAAAGAAGGTATGTTAACAAGCACCAGGGAGTTGATTAATACACAGCTGAAGACATAAGAAAGCCATGAATTTCCTGGCAAAGTATGTTAACAAGCAACAGGGAGCTGATACAGCTGAGGACAAAAAATTCCACGAATTTGTTGGCAAACCCATAGAAACTGCACGTGTTACTGTGGGACACTAAATGTGGAGTCCTGTGTGTTGCTGGGTCTCACCCCAGCAATTAAAATCTGTGTAAACTCAAGTCCTGTTCTGGGTTCAAGATTCATCAGTTTAAGGACCCTATTTTTATTATCTTTAGCACATTGTTTACGCTTCTCAGAATGAGTCTATTTCCTTTTAATTACAGTTTGGCAAACCATAGCTCCCAACTGTTTGTTCAAAGATGCTTTGAAAAATAAGCCTTTAGGTTGCAGAAGAAAATTATTGTGACTGCACACAGTTACTGACAAAAGCCAAACAAGAGCATGGATTTCTGAGTGACTCATCACACTTCTTTCTAGAATCTGAATGAATCTTCAAGGTGTAACACATTCACACACATTTAGTCTTCCAGATGGGCCAAATATCCAATGGCATGAATTGCAAAATAAAAACCAAACCCAAAACAAGGCTAAAGACACTGAGCAGATATATGCTTGTGAAAGAGCTGCTGCATTAAGACTGACCAAAGGCACATTTAAATTTGTATCCAGTAATGAAAAGAAACAGGTTCTGAGGATACATATAACATCATCGATACAAGTACTATGAAAAAAGTTGATTTGTAAAAACATTCAAGCTACTGACTTGTACTTCTCATGTACAATCCAGTTACACACACAGTGAATATGCAAAAATCAGGGAGGAGAAAATAGTATGATAATTACTAGTGAATAATGCAATTTGCAGAGGATAGGTAATTGCAAAGAAATAAGATTACAGTTTCATAAAGGTAGCACAAAACAGTTATCTAAGAGATCCTTAAGGTAACAATAAGGCTACAGAGACCCTAATGTGGGTCCTGGAAACAGTGTGCCTTAATCCAAGTATTCACCTTAAGCAAAATAAATCCCATTTTTCAGGAAGGCTAGAGGTTAGGGACACCACCACATGGAAGGAACTGTACTGTTTTCACTTCTGTAGCTAGCTGATATGTCCTGATGTGAGGATCTGTCCTTCACAGAGCCAAGACAGGCACTCTATAAACATACTGCTCTTCTAGTTTCACAAAATATTTGGCCTCCTCTCACATAATATTTGGAATAAAGACAGGACTGTATAAATGTCATGAATCTCAATTTTAGTTAAATTGACTACACTGATAGAGCCAGAAAAGTTTCTACACGTGGAGAACCATTCTGTGACATATTTCTAGTGAGGGCCCCATAGAAATATACTCCTCTTTGGAAGCTTTACCAATAAAATAGAAGAGAATATGATAATACCTGGAGAAATCATTGAACTTTGAGAAGAGAGATTTGAAGAAATCACTGGTACATATATTTTAATTTAAGATAAGTCATACTGGATTAGGTCAGTAGCCCATCTAGCTCAAAACTCTGTCTCTGGATTTGGCAAATACCACTTGTGTAGGACACAACTGTGGTTTTTAGTGTTAAAGGCAAGATCCTCACACCTAAGAAGAAAAAGTAAATCACACAGCAATTGTTTTACTCTAGAATAAGGAGATACTGAGCAGAACGAAGAAAAAAAAACACCTGTCATAATAAGATCTTCAAAGCACACACAAGGAAAGGCAAAAAACCCAAAACAACAGATCATAAGATGGATAAATTCAGGTCTTCACCACCAGGCAGAATAAAGTTTTGATAGACAGCTTTCAATAAAAGTTCAAATAATTAAAAGGCTCAGAAGATAATTGTATTTCATGTTTCTCACTGAAAGGGCATGTCTACAGTGCAGTCATTGCTGATAATGGAGAGCACATATATACACACATATTTGCTTTAACTTTTCAGGCTGGTAAATAGCATGGTCATACTGAGGCAATAGTAAAAGCTCAATAAGATATTCAACTTCAGGGGTGTGCCTAAGAGCTCACCCTGAACACCCACTATTAACCAAGCTCACCTGCCCACCCACACAGGTAGTTCCTCATGGCTTGCAATAGCTGCTGGTAAACACATCTATGAAAAATCAGTCTGTTTAGTGTACCAAAAAAGGTGGCTAGGAATTCTATTTCCATATTTAGAAGGCAGCATTCATAACTTCAACAGAATAAATGCTAGCAAAGACCTGAACTTGAAAACTGAAACTAAAGTAATTCAAACTAAGAACAGGGTGCACATTTTCAAACATGAAGATTATCTACCACCAAACCAGCCAACCAACCAACCAACCAAATCTTAAGAGATGCAGTTACTCCCCTTCTTTTACCTGGCATCAGTAAATCAAGACTTAATATTTTTTTTTCCTTGAAGACACACTAAAATGTAGACCAACATTTTGGGTCCACTGCAGACTTCATGAGAGTATTACTCCAAAAATCTGTTCTCTGTGAGGAGCAATACCAGATAACAGCAGTGGTACACGATGCTCTTAGCATGTAGGAGAGTAGCACTTTCTGCATTCTTATGAGTGAAGATACTGTTTTATTCCCCTGGTATTGTTCAGTCTTCCTAGGAGCAGCTATTCCTGCAAAGGAGGACAGGAAAGAGGCCCTTGGACTCTTCCTCACACACAGCCAGAGTAATTAACAAGGTGATCAGTATTGTGCACTGCACCACTCACCAAAGCTAAGCTCCATCCACCCAACTCAGAAAACTGTTGTAGGGAAGGAATATTTGGAGAGAGGCCAGACAGGGCTGATCTACACAAACCAGTATGTTTACATATGGGTTCTGTTTATTGGCTGTATCTTTCAAGCACAACCAAGAGGGAAAAAAGAGCCTCTTATCTTCTATTCATAATATATCTTCTTTAAAAATTATGAATTGTTTTAGCTGTAACTGTCAGCACGACGCTGACAATGCTTAGTTTCATTGATTTTATGATGGAATATTATCTGCTTTGCTGAAGGTTTTGCAGAGCTGTTTCTAATCCAGTGATAGATGTTGGCAAACTATCCTTAGGAATTGTAACATTCTGACATTTTTTGCAGCCTGAATATCATTAATAAAAAAACCCTCTGTAGCAAACTGTTTAGTGGAACAAGACTAGGGCTTGAGTCATTTCATTACAGTCTTTTACTAATAAATAGGAATTGGTTTGTAAGGACAGAAGAAGATATTATTTTGGCATTTAAAGTATTTTTGGAATGAGGGAAACATGTTTAGTTGATCAGATAGTGTTGGATGATAGGTTGGACTTGATAATCTCAAAGGTCTTCTCCAGCCTGGTTAATTCTATTCTATTCTATTCTTTGTATTCCAACAGTTAAGCATTGTCTTCAAGAGACTGATTTTATTACCTTGGGAATTAGCAGTTTTAGGTCCCATTTCCTGCCTCTCCTTTCTGTTCATCTATATTTACCCTTTTCCATCTCTCTTAAGATTCACTGAGTATTACCTATAGCTTGGAATAAAACATCACAGAATCACAGAATTTCAGGGGCTGGAAGTGACCTCAAAAGCTCATCTAAGTCCAACCCCCCTGCCAGAGCAGGATCATCTACACCAGATTACACAGGAATGCATCCAGGCGAGTTTTGAATACCTCCAGAGAGGGAGACTCCACAACCTCCCTGGGCAGCCTGTTCCAGGGCTCTGTCACCCTCACTGTGAAAAAAATGTTTCCTCATATTTACGTGAAACTTCCTATGCCTTAACTTCCACCATTGCCCCTTGTCCTGTCATTGGGCACCACCGAGCAGAGCCTGGCTCCATCCTCTTGGGACTCACCCTTTACATATTTATAAACATTGATGAGGTCACCTCTCAGTCTCTTCTTCTCTGAGCTAAAGAGCCCTCAGCTCCCTTAGTCTCTCAACTAGATGATCCTTGAGATCCCTTCCAACCCTAACAATTCTATGATTCCATGTTCCGTTCCCCTAATCATCCTCATGCCCTCAAGCAGCTCACTGTCTGTCTTGAACTGGACACAATATTCCAGGTGCAGCCTCACCAGTGGAGAGTAGAGGGGGAGGAGAACCTTTCTTGACCTACTGGTCACACCCTTTCTAATCCACCCCAGAATGGTATTGGCCTTCCTGGCCACATGCAAAAGTGAGAATTACTAAAACAAAATAAAACCAGGAATAGTAATTTTTACAGGGGGAAAAAAATGGAACAGGAAGCAATATTTTAGTACAGAGCTACAGTAGTTTGACAGCTTACTGAGACAAGCAAAACAATATAGCTGCTTGTTGGCTGGGCAGAACACTCAGGAGCACACTGAAAGAAACAAAGGCAGGGCTCAGGACAACAAAAGCAGCAAGATGTTGGATTCTGTCGTGCTAAGGATTGTTTTTCAAACCATCTCTCCTCAGGGGTGAAGGAGTTTAAGAAGTGACCCATACACGTGACAGGACCCTGTAAAGTACAATAGCTAGATACATGCTTTTTAATTAAAAACTATGATGAAACAGCAAAATATCTGCTGAAGAAAAAGGCTTTCCTATGATTCACGCTTTTAAAGTGTGTTTTTCAGTTAAAGGAGAGTCTTAATAATCCTCCTTGAAATGCTGTAAGTACTTTCTTTTCTCAGAGACAACTGTGGTTTCTATGTGGGAAAGGGCCTCGCGCTTTCACTGCATTTGAAAAGTAATCTCTCCTTTTTAACATCAGAAGACACAGAACACCATAGATATATTAAAAATAATAATAAGCGAGTATTTCCTCATATTGATTTTTAACTGTGATTTAAATAAGGTTCTATAAAGGCAGAGTTGCTGATGGCTCTGGGATTTGCAGTTACAGCAAACAGAAGCTGTACATGTGAAGTGTACACTAAGGCATACTGATGCATATAAACGAAAAGCAAGAAGAAAGCTAAAACCTTTTATATCAATGAGCAGCAAAGAAAGAACATTTGTATCTTGTGCTGAGTCCACCTTTCATGGCTTAAACAGAATAAAAATGTTATTCTGGAAGCAGACAGACAGATTTAAAATGACTGTGGGAATACCACATTCCTTAAATTCCTAGCTAAGAAAATTTCTGTGCTACCTTATTGGTTTTTCTCTTCGTTTCATAGCACATAACTGCTCTGGCTGAGAATTTTCCAACTTTTCAACTGATTAAAGGCATGTCTGTTAGCAAAGAGCAACTGAATAATGTGTTATTACTTTTAAACAATTTGGAAATTCCAGAGACATAAAAAGCCATCCTGCTTCAGCTTCATTTCCATACAAGTGCACAAAGCTAGCTGCCAATAAAAAGAAATTATCTGGGAAGCAATCAGAAAACTTCACAAACATTAAATAAAATGCCATAAGGTACTGTACCAGGAGTACCATACCATAAGGTATCATAAACACTGAGATATATTGTGTGTCAAACTGTGTTAGCAAATATGCTTTCCTAACACTCATCAAGGAGCAGAAAAAATCCCAGCTCTTATTCCCTATTCCTTAGAGAAGAAAGCATTCTATAAATAGATGTGCTAAAAAAAAAAAAAACCAAGCCAACAACCACAGAAAAACTGGTTTATTAGTGTTATCCCAACATTTTACCAAAATTACTCACAGTGCCTGATTCCCTAAATAGATGCAATGAAATTAATATTTACAGTTGTGTGAACTCTGATCTGGAGGGGAAAAAAGTTTAATGTTAGTTTGGAATTAAGGTTGAATACTAGCTTGATTCAAAGACAATTTTCTTAAACACTGCCTGTGTTTCAATACTCAGTATAAGCAATTTCCAAATCTCATGCTCTTCAACATCTTTATTGATGATCTGGATGAGGGCATTGAGTCCATCATCAGTAAGTTTGCAGATGACACCAAGCTGGGGGCAGCAGTTGATCTGCTGGAGGGCAGAGAGGCTTTGCAGAGGGACCTCAACAGGCTGGACAGATGGGCAGAATCCAACGGCATGAGATTTAACACAGCCAAGTGCCGGGTTCTGCACATTGGCCACAGCAACCCCATGCAGTGCTACAGGCTGGGGTCAGAGTGGCTGGAGAGTGGCCAGGCAGAGAGGGACCTGGGGGTACTGGTTGATGAGATAGCTAATTCAATTTCATTGGTGGGAACATGAGCCCGGGGGAGTCAGTCTGCAGTGCCCAGGCAGCCAAGAAGGCCAATGGCATCCTGGCCTGTATCAGGAACTGTATATATTGTAAATATTGAGTTTTTGGCCAGCAGGAGCAGCTGGGAGGTCATTCTGCCCCTGTGCCCAGGCACACTGGCACTGGCCTGTTAGACAGGAGCAGGGACACCTTGAGTACTGTGTGTCCAGTTCTGGGCCACTCAGTTTAGGAAGGATGTTGACTTGCTGGAACATGTCCAGAGAAGGGCAACAAAGTTGGTGAGGGGTTTGGAACACAATCCCTATGAGAACAGACTGAGGGAGCTGGGGTTGTTAAGCCTGGAGAAGAGGAGGCTCAGGGGTGACCTTGTTGCTCTCTACAACTACCTTAAGGGAATTTGTAGACAGGCAGAGGTTGGTCCAGCTGGCTGCAACCAGCACCAGAGCAAGAGGACACAGTCTCAAGCTGTGCCAAGGGAGGTTCAGACTGGATGTCAGGAAGAAATTCTTCACAGACAGAGTGATTGACCACTGGAATGGGCTGCCCAGGGAGGTGGTGGAGTCACCATCATTGGAAGCATTCAGGAGAAGACTTGATAGGGTGCTTGGTTGCATGGTTTAGTTGATTAGGTGGGTTGGATGATAGGTTGGATGCAATGATCTTGAAGGTCTCTTCCAACCTGGTCTATTCTATTCTATTCCATTCTAATTTTCTCTGTACATCAGCTAACAATATGGGAGTCTTATTGGTAACTTACTCCGAGTTTGAGCTTCATTTGTTGAGATGTCCGAGACTGATGATGAAGTTACACAAATGAAAGTTTAAACTGAGCTGGGGATGTCAGAATGAGAGAGAGAAAGAAGTGAGAAATCGGTGTTAGTTCTAAAGCCCCACATGTCATTATGATAGTACCAGTATGGTATGCTTACACAACACATGATGGGACCTTACCCATCCTGACATGGGTACCCCTAGCCCTACTTTTAAAAGGGCGTGATTTGATGTCTACATGCCAAACCCTCGAATGGGAAGAAGCTGGATGCACTATTAGCACCTTCAAATACTGAACGAGGACGCACCCAGATTTGGGTAAACTATTCTGTATCAGTATGAACCTACAACCCCTCCAGCACTAAATATATCCCCATGTATACCTCCTCAACAATGTTTCAGATTTTGATATCTATAAAAATTAAAGCAATGTAAACATATGAAATGCACATCACAAGTAGTAGCAGGCCCACAACTCTGTTCTACAGGACACCACTTCTTCCACTCGGAATTTCAAACAATTGTGTAAGAAAAATATCAGAAGACTGAAGTAACATCATAACCATGGCCAGCTCCGTGGACCTTAGCTGCAAAATAAGGACTCACATGTGAAGGCAAATATGTTGGACTCTTGCCAGCAGATGAGACTTGATATGTATCACAGAACTCCTGATGCAGCTTCAATATGATATTTAGGAACAGATCCTGACTTTTAGTAGAATACATCCCTAAGAAAGAGGCAAGGCACCTGAGCTGCAAAATTTGGGCCAGCATGTCCTCAGTTTCCACTGACCTGTAAAATGCCAAATAGTCTTTGATTTAGAATGTCATTTCTCAATACCTTTGGTCAAAAGCAGCTGCCTCAAGAGGAGTGATGCTAAAGTGACATCCTGCTTCATAAAACAACTTGCTAGCATCTTCATTAAGCAATTGTATCTGAATACTTAACAGCAATTGTAAAGTTTCCGTTGGATTTTTAGGATTCTGTTCAAAGTGAAGTTATTTAGCTTCTTTCATGTTGGTGGATCCCTGACAGCTTATATAAATACTCCAAAGGATACAAAAGACTTAAAAGTAACTTTCAGGCATTGATTGAAATGGAACGGCAGTGAGTTAAAAATGAACTTCTGTGTGAAAGGTTTGAATCTTCTGACATACATTTCCTTGCATTTGCAGGTAGGTTAATACTGCAATTGAATAACTGCATTAAAAGAAATTAAATTAAAGATATGAACACTTCCATTAAATTTTTTGGTGTCTTTCAGTCATAACAATCTAACAAGGCTACCTTTTTTTCAATCACATCTCATTGCTAAATGAAAATAGTCTTTTACACATCCTTAAATGGTGATCAACAAAATGGTAGAGTCAGCATCAGAATACAGCGGTGCTGAAATTTGCCATACTTGTTGACAGCCACCATTACCAGACATCCTCTTGATGTGCCAGGGCAAGTTTAGACTTGAGGTGAGGATAAAGTTCTTTGCAGAAAGAGTTATTGGCCATTGGAATGTGCTGCCAAGGGATGTGGTGGAGTCACCATCCTTGGAGGCATTCAAAAAAGGATTGGACGTGACACTTGAAGCCATGGTTTAGTTAGTCATGAGATGTTGGGTGATAGGTTGGACTTGGTGATCTCTGAGCTCTTTTCCAACCTCATTGATTCTATGGTTCTACGATTTCTGCATGTTTATTTCTCCCATAAGATTTTTATTTACTCCCACAACCATTTTCAACAAAAAGGGAAGCTGAAGGGGGAAATGGAATTTTTGAAGCAGAAATATAGCTTCAAAAATAAACTTCTCTAAACAAAACATCAGATTTATGTCCGTGATTAAATCCCAAAGATGAAACATTGCATCAGCATATTTCTTTGTTAAACCAAAGGGGCATCTTGAGACTATCCTTGTGTTTTACTTCTGCCTGGCTAGACCCTGGGATCAGCAAAATATGCTACTAGCATAACCTTGACCACTGCCTCAAACATTCAACAGGGAGCTGGTTTTTACATAGCATTTTCCCCAAAGTTATCTATGTCAGTTTTCCAACTTTGACGTGTGTAGACTTTTAAATGCAGAAATGATTTGCAAATAAATCCACTGCTACTTTGCTGTAGAATAGCACATTTTTACAATTTTCTTTATAGAAATGAAAATCAGCGAAACCAGAGAAGGGCCACGAGGATGAGCAGAGGGCTGGAGCACCTCTCCTGTGAGGACAGACTGAAGGAGCTGGGGCTGTTCAGTCTGGAGAAGAGAAGGCTCATTGTGGCCTTCCAGTATCTGAAGGGGGCCCACAAGAAAGCTGGGGAGGGACTGCTCAGGATCTCAGGTAGTGATAGGACTAGGGGGAATGGAATGAAGCTGGAGGTGGGGAGATTTGGGCTGGAGGTGAGAAGGAAGTTCTTCACCATGAGAGTGGTGAAGCCCTGGAATGGGTTATCCAGGGAGGTGGTTGAGGCCCCGTCCCTGGAGGTGTTTAAGACCAGGCTGGATGAGGCTCTGGCCAGCCTGGTCTAGTGTAGGGTGTCCCTGCCCACGGCAGGGGGGTTGGAACTAGATGACCCTTGTGGTCCCTTCCAACCCTGACTGATGCTATGATACTATGCTTGGGGGGTGGGAGAGAAAAAAATTAGGAGGAGCAAGAGAATAAGACAAAAACGGGAATCACAGTGTTTATGTTCAAATACAGGTTAGAATGGAAGGTATGTAACAGAGATTACATTTCAGTCCATTCCAGGGTCAGAACAATGTTGCTTATTGAAGATGTATTCCCATACACACACCCCCCAACAACCAACCCACCCACTCACAAACAAACATACAAAAAAAAAAAAGTGAAAAAAGCCCAGTGTAATATAACAATAATACGGGGGAAATATTATAAATTCCCTTCTGAAGAGAGGATCTATGAATCATTGAGGAATAAAAGGCATGCAGTTTGACAGAAATACAAGCACCATAATCATCTCTAGGACAAATTATGAAACTGAAATGCTACACTTCCCACCACATCCATGCATGACACAAAATCTTTCAGAACTTTTTTCCAGAGGAAATGAAGTAGGGGTGAGGAACCACCAAACATACAAGAGAAGCTGATTGCTCAATGAATAGAAAACACACTGAAACATAAGTTACAGTCTCACCAGATGAATACCTATCTAAACAGATCCTCTCCAGGGAAACAGCACAACACATTCCCAAAAGCACCAAAAGCCTGTCAAAGGGTGCTCCAACATGCCATAGAACAGGCTCTGGTTCAAGGTCCTAGTTGTGATAGAGCCAACAAAGTATTTGGGACAGTGTCTTTCCTATCTTCAAGAACCAGTCTCTGGGAGATTGTTTTTCTCACCAGAAATCCATCCTGAAGCTAGGAAACTATGAGCCTGTGAAACCTTGCAGAAATATTTGCTGAAAAAAGTCCAGGTTTAGAAAACCTCTCTCTCCCAATTTCACTTCATGAAGAAGTTCCAAGATAGTTCTTCTCTCTTCAAGACATGCTCCATTCAGATAGGAACGGAGTGTAATGCTGCACAAACAGACAGAAATATCAGATGCCAAGGCCTATTTTTGGATATGAAAATATAAGAAGAAGGAGACATCATAAAGCCAAAGAAAAGCTTGTCCTCACTTGGAAGGACAAATAATTCTCATTTTCTTGTTTTGCTTTGTTGACATGCATGTTTCTTCCTATTAGACTTATATATTAAATCAGTAGGAACTGGCAACTGAGAGAATTTTGATTCCAGCAAAGTTAGTTTGTAAAATGACCCTTTAGAAATTAAACCCTTCCTCCACACCTTTTGCTAACAGTAATGGAGCATGCAGGGCTAACAGCATAACAAGCTGAATATAAGCTCTCACAGATATTAAAAGAAGATGCCAAGAAATTGGCTTGTCTGAATTCAGATTCTCATTTGGCAATGTTCTGAAGGCAGAACTAATTAAAGGTTACAGTTGGCTCTGTTGCATTACCCAGCTACTAGAGACTATGATTGTTCTAGGCCCGAGCAAGTGTGCAACTTCTAAAAAAAACCCAACAAATAACTCCACAACATAGAGAATTAAACAATTCTCTATTTGAGACAGTGAGTTTGACACCCATTCAAAAAAAAAAAAAGAAGAACGAAAACCAAACACAAACAAACAAAAACAACAGAAAAGGTAACTGGAAGAACAGCAGCATAACAGCTTGAAAACTTGCTAGTTCAATTCCCATCACAATACATAGTGGGAAGCTGACACCACTACCAAATGTAGAAGTTGCATAGAGAAAAATGGTTTCTAATTTGAGAGATACAGAATACCTTTCCATCTTCTTTTGTTTCTGAACAATTAATGCAGCACTGTTTCAGCACATTCTGGAGTTGGGCATCTAACACCAGCTTTAACCACCAAGACTGAAATGAGACTACGCTTAAGCATGAAGTTTCACCTTCTGCTCAGTGAAGTATAGGACTGAACATTACTGTGGAGTGTCAAACATGTTCAATTAATTTCTTTGTCCGAGTGTATCTCAACTCGAATTTCTGCCTCTCAGGGAGGTCATTCTTGGGCAAGTTGCTCTCATTCCCTGCCGCAATGAGCGCTAAGAACTTCTAAGTGAAGCACAAAGGACCTGGTGCATGAAGCTCGGATCTAGACCATTTATGCATCTGAAGCCCACCAGAATGTTGACCAACTCTCTAGTCAACCAAATTTTCTGGACTACTTAAGAATTAAATCAACAGAAACTATTAGGTAACTCTGATTTCTGGAATTTTGTATTATGTCCTGATCTTAACCTCCATGATCAACACGACCAGCACCAGAACAAGAGGACACAGACTCAAGCTGCACCAGGGGAAGTTTAGGTTAGAAGTGAAGAGAAAGTTCTTCCCAGAGAGAGTCATTCGCCATTGGAATGTGCTGCCCAGGGAGGTGGTGGAGTCACCATCCCTGGAGGTGTTCAAGAGGGAATTGGACGTGGCACTTGGTGCCATGGTTTAGTCATGAGGTCTGTGGTGACAGGTTGGACTTGTTGATCTTTGAGGTCTCTTCCAACCTTGGTGATTCCGTGTGATCTGATTTTAGCATACAACTACCTGAACCTTTCTAAAGTGTTCCAGAGACACTGGGAAAGTCACATTTGGCCAGATCTGTATTCTTTGCTGCTGCTGCCCCACTTTTCTGTCACAGTGTAATCACTGGATTACTCACTCTGCGAGTAGGAGGCACTGGATTCAAAGTTCTGAACAGTCTGAGGGAACCAAATCTGTATTTTCCATGTCCTAGGAGAATGACTAACTCCCTGCCTCCAGGCTGATGACTGTGAGTTTTCAGACTCCCCGCAACATTTTACAAGAAATGTTTACAAGAAACTTTTGGGGGTTTTTTTTGTGTGCAAGAAATCTTCACTGGATAAAAAGAAATATTGTGGGTCAGCTGATCTCTCTGATATTATTAAAGTATTTGATTGCAAAGTGGAATTATGTTGAAAACAGATTACTTTCTTGGGACTCCAAAGATCCCTGAAGTGGAAAAAAAGACAAAAATAATTGAAGAGGAAGAAAACCATCTCAACTCCCTTATTTTCAAATAAGGCCTTTAATCTGAGGTGTTAGGGAATAAGAGGGAGAGAAACTAGGTTTTACTGTAGGGTTGGACCAGATTTTGTTGTGCGATTGGCACAGACTGGTGTAGTGTGTTCACGCACGTACATCAAAAAGGGTTGAGTCGGTCAGTGGAAATTTAGGTACTGAATGGGATTACTGCCTCTGCTGTTACCAGGAAGTTTCCAGGACCACACCTACAAATACCATCCTAAAACCTCAATCTGGGGAGACCTAAACCTAGCCAGGTCCTCACCACCTCGCTGTAGTTTCCCCAAGGTCAGCCTCAAGTTTCATGTTGATCAGCTACACCCAAGTGAACTAAAAAAAAACATAGCAAATGCCTGGTTTCTATTTGCAGTTCATGCTGAGACAGCTGTTTGATTTTGCTGCCTTACAATAAAACTTTCAGAGTTGTTTTGTTTGCTTAAAGACAAAAGGCTTATTTATATACAGATTTGATATCTGTAACTGATAACTTGCAATTCCAGAGGACAGCTATGTTTAGAAATTCAACTGTGTAAATAAAGTGTTTTAAACAACTCTGCTTACAGAAAAATCAGTGGGCTTATTATGTTCCAGCTGGATATCTTTCACCTGAAGTTGGGCAATGTACATTATCAGCAAAACTCTCAGCTGAATTTTGGCTGCATATTTGCTACGAACAACAAAGATGAAGAGGCAGAAAGAGCTGCTACGTTTTCAAAAGGAGGTGGAATCTGCAGAATCTGCCTGCAACAATCTACATTTTCCAGTTCTTTATGTCACATGTTGTATTTTGCGCCGGTAGCAAGGAAGTACAAGTGTGAAACAGAAGAAAGCTACAAACATCTGCTGCCTCTTTATCAAAAAGTCAGTGTTCTGTCACCCCAATGTTTTAAGACACTTTAGATTAAAATAGGAGATTCTCAAATAACATGCGTCGGTCAGGCTGACCACTTCACAAGAACTCCATATTGAAACTGAGTCATCCAACAGAACTGAAACATACACAAACACAGAAACCACAGTATATTAAATATAAAGAGAAAGGTTATGATCTAAACCAGTGCAAACTTCAAAATTCATGGTTAATCATGATACACCATATGTCCTCCACCACCTAGCCACAACGGGGTGTCCTTTAATTACTCTGCTAATGTGCTCTTTGTGTCTAAGTGCTGGAGGACATATGGTACATTTCACTTGTAACCATGAATTTCCTGTCTTTAATGCTTTCTGTCAAGATTCAAATGTCCTTTTAAATGTATACATGTGTATACACTTGAATTCATATGCTGGTATTGTCACCTATTTGAATCCATGTACCAGTCTGTACCTCACAGTGCAATGTATTTATACCCCATTTCAGGAGCAAATGGATAAAAGATTGAAATCTATTATATTTTATTGCACAGACATATTAAAAACAAACAAAAACACATCACCACCTACTTAATGACCTGGAAGAGGGACAGACAGGCAGCTAAATCACCAGTTACAGAAAAATGACTTCTGGTTCCAAATTTTATGTCAGAGCTTACACAAAGGAATACTAAGTGAATCAATGGTACTTCTGCTTTTTCCTTTAGGATTGTATCAGAAAGATACTTTGTAACTTATTGCTATATGCTGCTGTCCATTAATGGACAATATTTTTAATCTATTTTTTCATTTCAGGTTAAAAAGTAAGAAGGTTCTGTCAGCCTCTTCAATTTTTCTGCAAGTGACAGTTCAGATAGAAGCCGATGAATGAAAATGCCATTCTGATGTGCCTAATATATTGTAGGCAGCAATCACATCTTTGGGATAAACAAGGTGCAACACGGGCTTCAGTCTTCCTGCTAAAGATGGTATTCCTCATTTTAAAAGGTGTCAGTGTCTAGACAAAGAGGATGACATCTTTTAAAGTGCCTTTGGAAATTAGACAGCGATTCAATGCACCCTGGACTCAGATGGTGGTGATGTGCCTGATGTATGTACAGTCAAGACAATTAAGTTACATTAATCACATTCTGAGTCAATTACAGTTCCAAAGAGATTTGGGATTTGCCTTATGTAGGAAGAAGGCTCATTTTATGTTCCAGTTACAATAAAGAATTTCTCAAGCATCTCCTGTGTTAAGGGGTTTAAACCAGAGACAGCTATCATGCCAGCCCTGAATCCTACAGAATTTTCTCCAGTTCCCCCTACATTTTAATATAAATTGCAGCCCACGAAGACATCAAGTACTGCTGCTCACTCTGAACAGATCAAGATCAAATATTGTGCTACAAAACATAAGCTTAAACTACAGCATGCCATTTTAAAGGTTAGGAAACTTAGAAACTGTTCAGTTTTACACTAAGTAGTCAGCTAAAAAGCCAGAAATGAAGCTCTCTGACGGGTCAAGTTTACCTTTTCAAGCTCTATGCTGTCTGCTGCTCCTTTTAATAATGCTGCATTCTGGTGCTTGTCTTTGATCTGCAAACAAATATGAAGTGCAGTTCCTCAACTGGAGAAATATTATGTACAAACTGGGATTCCAGCATTTGGCTATTCTCGCTCTGTATGTCACAAATAAGCCCCTGATCTAAGCTAGTTTCTGAAAAGGATGAAAACAAAAAAATCTCAGAATTAATCATAGGAAGAGAACCATCACACTCAAAGACATAACCAGCTTCCCCTCTATAGATGGCTAATACACTGACATTTTTATACTACCATGAATGCTTATGAGAACTACTACCCTCTGTTGTTGCTTTTTCTCAGAATATGAGCCCCATATTGAGACGAAGGAGCGAAAGAATGATGACAGAAGGAGATTAGGTTATTGGGGATTACGTGGGCAAATTCCACATATTCTTACAGAAAATGAAAACTCTCCATAGCCACTTATGATTCAGTTTGCCTGAAACTATGCCAACTGAATTATAGCTGTTTGGTACCAATCTGCTGAGATTCACAGGATAAAGCAAAATGTTTACAGGATAATGCAGCTCACTGCACAAGATGGCTAACAGCACATTCAGCTAAAGATTCACAGCTGAAAAAAGTTACAAAGTGCTGTAAACAATTTTCTGTGGAATAGCTTTTAAAACACTGCCCAAGTCAGATAAAACCACTAGAGATTATGAAAAATTGTCAGAGGTTGAAAGTGTACACTTTTAGTAACCCTCCAACTAGCCAGTATCTTTCTTCAATTGTATTCAAACCCCTCTCTGTTTATGTGGACAATGAGCTCTGTTTTCATATGTGCAGCTTTAGAAGATGGTCAGAGCACAGTACAAGGCCAGCCTGTGAGGTCAAGCTAATTACAACTGTCTCTTGTTAAAGTTTGTAAACTGGAGAAAGGCAAATAATCTGAATTCTTATGTTGCACAATAAAATCCCATCTGAAGTGGGAAAAGAGAATAAAAGGTGGAGGATTAGTTAAGCTCAAAGTACAACCAATCAAAGTCTCTGTGTGTTTGTTTTTTTTTTTTTGCACTGGGACAGTGAGTCAAATTTCTTCAGGAAAAACAAAACTCAAGGGGAAAAATTCACCCATACTCTTTATTTAACAAAAATTAAAAGCTTTGGCTTAGAAAGATGACACTAACCTTGAAAAAAACACTATTTTTAGTAATGATTACCTAAGACAGAACTACCCACCACTGAAAATCCCTGTTTAAAAATGATAGAAAGTTGTACGTTTCACAGGTTTTCCTGGTATATACCCATCGATAACTGAGTTCTCAAATATAGTGAAGTGACCACACATATTAAAGCACACTCTAAGAGTTACACATAGAGATCAACCAAATGAACCACATTTCCTTAAAGGAGGCCTAGAAAATCAAATTAGACAAAGTATTTCAGTGTTGGGTTCCTCATTTAAGTCAATGTAATGATCAAAGCTACATTTGTTTACCTTGACTGTCTCTGTTGAACAAACGCCCTATCAAAATTATCAGCGTTAGCTGGTGACATGATTGTTACATAAAATGGAATGGAATGGAATGGAATGGAATGGAATGGAATGGAATGGAATGGAATGGAATGGAATGGAATGGAATGGAATGGAATGGAATGGAATGGACCAGACCAGACCAGACCAGGTTGGAAGAGACCTTCAAGATCATCGTGTCCATCCTATCATCCAACACCACCTAATCAACTAAACCATGCAACCAAGCACCAAAACCATGCAACCAAGCATCATTTCTGCAAAGGCACACAGTTAATGGGTTTGGGGGATGAACTCCAACTTCCAGTAAGGGGCTTCCTCTACCACAGGAGAAATCCATACTGACTGAAATTTAAAGAAGTGCTTCTATCTTGTACTTTGTCTCCTTGTAGGAAACAGCATTTCTCAAGCTATCAACTCTTCATTGTTTGTAACTGCTGAACTCATATTACAACTAAAAGACGACTCAAACCAGAGGCATGTGCATAGATGCAGATTGCATTTCAACTTTGTAAATTTACTGTTTGTGAGATTTTTTATTTTTTTTTTAATGGCTGTGTTGGCAAAGCACACACAAAATTATTTGAACAAGTTTCATATTTTCCCATCTTTGGTAAAATAAAGGCTGTTAAACAGGACAGAAAAGCACCTTTTCCTTCAACATGCTTCAGTGGTTTAGACTTGACTTGATATCAAAGAATACATTGCATCATCTACTGGACATCATTCAGAAGAAATTAACTAAGCACAGACCTCTGGTCACAGCTGTGTAGACAGAAACAAGCAAAATTTATGTAGGCAGGAGGATACCTTCAATTATCAGTCTATTTACAACAGAAGTTCGGATGGCCTATTACAGTGGGAAAAAAATGTGCTTTTCAGTATTAAAGCATTAAGTTAGTAGCTTCAGCTCCATCTCCCACCTCTCACTCCTTTCTTTCTCTTATCTTCTTTTAGGTTGGTGGGGTTTGGGGTTTGGAGAGTTTGTGGGGATTTTAACTTTTCATTAACTGCTAAACATGAGAAGAAATTTTTTAATCTCTTTTGTCCAGGAAAAAAAAAGAAAAGAAAAAGATAGAAGTTCCCTCATGGTTGATTTTCATCCAGTTTCTTCATGGAAGAACTATCAAAGAAAGTTCCAATGTATATTACTTTTCATTTCAGAAAGATTTCAGCAGTCCCTAAACCTCCAACGGTATCTGCTTGACAACCTAATCTCTTTGTAGTGGTAACTAAATTAAACCAAACTGTCTTCAATGAAAGCTCTCAAGAGTAACTCAAGGATATTCAGCACACATGATCTATAAAAATACAGTAACCAATCTTTAAAAACACCATTTAAGGCAGAATGCTTAAAGACCACAGTCTTCACAGGACATTTTATTTAATATTTACTTTCATGTAGTCTCATCTTTAAATTGTCTTCAAAGCTGCTTATTTGAAGTTTAACTTCCAATATTACTTCACTGGCAAAAAAAAAAAAAAAAAAAAACAAACCCAAAACAACCACCTCTTTTTGAGCATAAAAACCAACTAGGAAATACCAAACTGTATTTCCATACCATCAGGGTAATACCCAGAAACTTGGATCTATACAAGCATTTCAATGAGATTACTTTTCTTAATGTATGCACTCCAATTTCCACAAGCCCATTCAAATGCTGAAGTACCCAGGCATTTTCCAGCCTGGGGCCTCTATATCCCTCTAGATTACTTGCAGCCTTACATAGCTAAAATGACAGACAACATATTTTACAGTCCACATCCAGCTGTAAGATGCATCTTTTACAGAAACTACCTGACCTCAGCCAGGCACAAAAAAAAACAACCCAGCCCAAAACAAAACAACAAAACTTCATCTGAGGACTGAATTATTCGAAAGCAGAATAAACTCTTGACAACATCATTAAAAGCAGGATGATCTTGCATCTTTCCAGTATCACAGTTCAACAAAAGCACACCATATCTTGTTCCACGAGCCACCTGTGAAATATTCAATAGACTATATGGACTATACCAAGGAACCACTAACCCTCTGTGCTCCTTCTCCCCCCATGAGCTGCATTTCCTCAGAGTGGTGAAACACATTTAACAAACCAGGCACAAGCACAGCGGCTTTCTCATCACTGGAACAGAACCACAGAAGAGAAAGTTCTTCCCAGAAAGAGTAATTGGCCATTGGAATGTGCTGCCCAGGGAGGTGGTGGAGTCACTGTCCCTGGAGGTGTTCAAGAAAGATTTGGATGTGGCACTTGGAGCCATGGTTTAGTTAGTCATGAAGTGTTAGTTAATAGGTTGGACTTGATGATCTCTGAGGTCTTTTCATTGATTCTATGAAACCTACTGCCATACAGCTGAATGGGAAAAGAAGCTATTCAATCCTACTTAACATACCACTAACTTTGTGAAAGAAGGAAAGAAAGAGATTGTTATTCCTACAAATTGAAACTGAGAAAGGAACAGGTGTGATATAAATTTTGCTTTGACTGCATACCTCACCTAACAAGCTTTTATATTTGGTGAAACTTCAAATGCCTGATAATGGGAGCACTATGCAGATCTGGTCAGGACAAAATGCAGTGCTGCAGGCTGGAGTCAGAGTGGCTGGAGAGCAGCCAGGCAGAGAGGGAGCTGGGGATACTGGTTGACAGCTGCCTGAACATGAGCCAGCAGTGTGGCCAGGTGGCCAGGAAGGCCAATGGCATCCCTGCCTGCATTAGCAATAGTGTGGCCAGCAGGAGCAGGGAAGTCATTGTGCCCCTGTGCTCAGCACTGGTTAGGCCACACCTTGAGGTTCTGGGCTCCTCAGTTTAAGAAGGACATTGAGACACTTCAATGTGTCCAGAGAAGGGCAACAAAGCTGGGGAGGGGTTTGGAGCACAGCCCTGTGAGGAGAGGCTGAGGGAGCTGGAGTTGCTTAGCCTGGAGGAGGCTCAGGGGAGACCTTAATGCCACCTCTAACTCCATGAAGGGAGGTTGTAGACAGGTGGGGGTTGGTCTCTTCTCCCAGGCAACCAGTGACAGAAAGAGAACAGTCTCAAGCTGAGCAAGGGAGGTTTAAGCTGGATATTAGGAAGAAATTCTTCACAGAAAGAGTGATTGACTCCTGGAATGTGCTGCCCAGGGAGGTGGTGGAGTCACCATCACTGGAAGTGTTTAAAAAGAGCCTGGATGAGGCACCTGGTACCATGGTTTAGTTGATTAGATGGTGTTGGGTGATGGGTCTTTTCCAACCTGGTTAATTCTGTATTCTTTATTTGACCACAACAACCACATACTTCACAATCCACCAACCTATCATTCAGATACTGACACTTTCATTTAGTTAATAGTTAAGACCATAAAGTTTATTCTTAAATATGATAAACAGTGACATCCATACTGGGAATCCCTAAACCAACAGATATCAATTCCAAAGTCTGAAAAATGTCAAACAATCACCGTTGTGATTTTCTCACTCCAAGTTGTCTAAAGCCAGAAAGATAAACCCATTACAGATTTTGAATAACTATTTCACCACAAAGAAATGAAACTTCCTGACTGAAAATCAAATTCCTTGCTACTGGCTGTACATGTAGCTTTAAAGTAACAGTTCAGAAAGCTGAATTTAGAAATTACTTACCTATATTATTAATGGTTAATAGGGTGACACAGTCTCAGGACCAACTTGGAATGGGCTGCCCAGGGAGGTGGTGGCGTCACCATCCCTGCAGGTGTTCAAGAGGGGACTGGATGCGGCACTTAGTGCCATGGTTTAGTAGTCATGAGGTCTTGGGTGACATGTGGGACTTGATGATCTTTGAGGTCTTTTTCAACCTTATTGATTCTATGAACTTAACACTATGTACAACGGTGGAGATTAATACTGTTGGAAGCAACATTAGATATTGCTGCCTCTGCATTATTCCTTGGGGTTTGAGTTGTGGTGTTTTTAATTATCATACTGGAAAATTACAAATAAAACCTTTTAGACATTTCTTTTACAAGTCATCAGAGACATGGGCAGAGTGGGCTACATTATGAGTAGAATGAGTTCCACTCATCTCTGTAACACTGCATGTTTGTCCAGATGGGGGAAGGAAACGAGGGGAACAGAGAATTTTATTTTCCTATTTGTAGGAAAATAATTCAAAAAAATAGAAAGCAGAAACACACACAACCCATCCATAGCTTGTTGTTCTGCAACAACTGGCACAGCTCAAGGCGTAAGAGTTAGGTGGATGCAGTACCCTGAACTTTCAAACCCTGTTCCAGTGTGAAAGTGACAGATATTTAATGAAACAGCATTTTAAGAGCATGAAGTGAAAAGTCCATATTGGGTGTTACTAATGCACTGAGTCTTTCATGTAACCGATAGAAAGCAGTAACTGTTAAGTGGTATCAATCAAATATGATTTGATGCTGATCCTTTCACCAGTGTTTATGTGTTAGTTGCTCTCTCTGTGCTATGCTATTCACATTTGGGGAACATATAGCCAATGTCTGTCAGCCTGAGGTTCTCTCTGAACTGTAATCATCTGAAGTCACGTGCAGACATTGCAGCACTTAAAATACCTTTTTCTCACTCATCAACGCTTTGTATTACAGTGTCAGAGTTAGACTGGATATTGTACAAAGGATCCTGACTACCCACATTGGTTAAGGAGATGTCAGAGTCATTTTGTGGCAATGAAAAGAAAATGCTATTTACAGATGAAATAATAACTGCACATATATTTATTATACTTTTGAGTCAGTTCTTGTCCTTCTCCTTCAAGAACAAACAAAAACTTTTCTCTTGGAGAGCAATACCAATACTGAATGCAACAACAAAAGGGTATTAAAGACCTGTCTTAATATTCCATCCAGACTTTACACAATAAATCACTCAAAAGGACAGAAAATACTGTTATATTTGTTTCCATGTTAGAAGGAGCCCCATGGCACAACTTTTATTTTAAAGAAATACTGCAAAAGTTAAATAATTAAGAAAAATCTTCAAGCCTTAGTAATTGTAAGGGTCCCAAAATCCCTTTGTGTTTCATGTTGAGATGCACAGAGAGTTGTTCATATTTAATTGAAAAATGTATTAATGTTACACTTTCAAAGGATCAAAAATAAAGGGAGTTTCCTGCAAAATTAAACCAGGCCTTCGCTGTTTCCTGTTGTGCAGAAGAAAGATCTATTTTTCATGTAACAAACTCTAGAAAAGGACCTAAAGAGGGCAATTTCTTCATTCTTCAGGGAAGCTGGTGGGAAGTAAAATGGTGAATAATTAGTTTTGGAAGATTTTCTTTTAAAATATACTTAAAACTTTGGGAAAGGTTAATGTTCCCACACGGCTGCATTCGAACACAAACTTTATTTGAATGGTGTTTGCACTAATTTTAGAGCTTACTGATTTGAATTTACAAATACCAAAGCCTGCTTCTTTGAAATCCTTAAAAAGGTTTACACTTCCTTTTTCATGTTTTGTAACACTTGCTTATTGTAAGACTGCATATTCTTTTAATGTTAATCATTTTTCCTTCTTGACAGATTATGGATATGCATATAGCCTCAAGAGGAGCCCTTGATTATATGTATAAAAGCATATATGCAAACTAAAATGTAAAAAATAAAATAAATAAATGAACTCAAAATCCTATTTCTGAAAATTCATCTTCCCAGGCAGATATTTGCAACTAAAGAGAACCCAAGAACAGCCAATTTGAAAGACCTGTTGAGAAGAATCACAGTCAAACACTTCAATTTTTTCCCCCTTAATTTTCTTTGTTTCTTTTCCTTTCTTTTCTCCCTCCACCCGCTTTTTAGAATTTTTCTCTTTTCCTTTAAATCCAGTTTCTTACACAATGAGTGGCCTGTTCAAAACCATAACTTCATAATAATCAGTCATTGGTCGTACTAGAATAGAGTAGATCAGGTTGGAAGAGATCTTCAAGATCATCACATCCAACCCATCATCCAACACCACCTAATCAACTAAACCATGCAACCAAGCACCCCATCAAGTCTCCTCCTAAATACCTCCAATGATGGTGGCTCTACCACTTCCTTGGGCAGCCCATTCCAATACGCAATCACTCTCTCTGTGAAGAATTTCTTCCTAACATCCAGTCTGAACCTCCCCTGGTGCGGCTTGAGACTGTGTCCTCTTGTTCTGGTGCTGCTTGCGTGGCAGAAGAGACCAACCCCCTCCTAGCTACAACCTCCCTTCAGGTAGTTGTAGAGAGCAACAAGGTCTGCCCTGAGCCTCCTCTTCTCCAGGCTAAGCAACCCCAGCTCCCCCAGCCTCTCCTCATAGGGCTTGTGTTCCAAACCCCTCCCCAGCTTTGTTGCCCTTCTCTGGACACATTCCAGCAAGTCAACATCCTTCCTAAACTGAGGGGCCCAGAACTGGACACAGGACTCAAGAGTGGCCTAACCAGTACAGTGTACAGGGGCAGAATGACCTCCCTGCTCCTGCTGGCCACACTGTTCCTGATGCAGGCCAGGATGCCATTGGCCTTCTTGGCTGCCTGGGCACACTGCAGGCTCATGTTCAGCCTACCATCAACCAGTACCCCCAGGTCCCTCTCTGCCTGGCCGCTCTCCAGCCACTCTGACCCCAGCCTGTAGCACTGCATGGGGTTGCTGTGGCCAATGTGCAGAACCCGGCACTTGGATGTGTTAAATCTCATGCTGTTGGATTCTGCCCATCTGTCCAGCCTGTCGAGGTCCCTCTGCAAAGCCTCTTTTGTTACAAAATACACTCAATAAGACAGTTGTAATTGGGAAAAATCATGCTTACCAAACTATGCTTTCATTTTGGTCTCCAATTACCTGAAACTTTTAAAGGGTTAGCCAGTCAGACACCTTAGATCAATAGTGGTAGATTGAGCAATCGACACCTCTTAGCACCATAAATTAAATGATTACACATCTATAATTTTTCCTTTATGATGTAAACAAACTTCTGGCAACAGGACATTGCCACAGGATCAATGTTTCTTGCCTAGAAAATAAATTCTTCACTTTTGCAGCAGCAGGAGATTATTATTGTGCAACAGCTACCTATGTCATTTTCCTAAGTATAGCAGCCATTAGTGGTGCTGTTATGAGGAAGAATTGCTGAGTTCCTTTTACAACACACTTTCTACCATAGCATACTTTTACTGCTTCAGAAGGGGCAGGTGCTGTTGCTTTAAGGTGTTGTTGCTTTATGAAAACAAAATACAACCATACACACAGGCTAGGAAGTCTACCCAGATGCAAAGGACAGACACTGCTTTAAACCCTACATTGGAGCTGGTCAACAGCAAGAGTGAGGTCAAACCTATTTGTTGCACAGAGGCATCCACACCTTGATGGTAGAAGTCTTCTGTGACTCTTCACACATCTGACATACACACAAGCAGCAGGATGTTGCAGGAGCTGCTGTACGTGATCCTGTCTACAACCTACACATGAACTTCTATCCATGCAGTCATGTTCTTTTTAAAGCTGTGCCAGCATACTTGGCTAAACATTTAAGGAAAGCATATAGTGCACCTTGAGTGTATGGTAACAATAAAGTACATGTTCTGACACCTGTGCTACCCATCCATAGACGGGTTCTTTTACCCATATGTCCAGCCCTACTAACTAGTTATTTTCCCATCCATTCCTTATTCAGAAGTTACCCCTGCAGTGGAGATACATCTGGTCAACATTTCACCTATTTCCCAATATATAGGTAAGTTCTGATTTTCTCCATTGCTTGCTGTGAGTAAACTACAAACAGGATGATGCCACCAGTGCCCAACATAATTTCAGAATCCCACCTAAGGATGACAATTTTTATTTCAGGCATATATTTATGTCTTGAAATTTTAGATCATCAATGATGACTGCTCCCAGTCGTCCTTCAATACAGCAATGATAACTGAGTTGTTAATACCATAATACCAAATAAAAAACATGAAAGTAATCCAGGTAACTCCAGATTCCAGTTACTTCCTTCTGGTGACTGACATGTTCTCCACAAGCTAAAGTTAGTGTTAATTTTAATTCTTCCTGGTAAGCAGAAAACAGGCCCGTTTTCCAGATATGGACTCTGAAACTTTGAGTTTACATGATGATGTTCTCCCTTCTCTGTGTAACTCCTTGTACAGACAGTTTTAACAGGAAGTCTTGGCTTCAGCCATGCCCAGGAAAATCCTTCTTACTGTATGGACTCAAGCTTTACAAGGTCCAACCTCCCAGGCCATTCCCTGCAGTAGCATATGGCTTCTATTGCTTCTGCTATATCTAAACAAGGGCATATATCATTGCTGCTCACTGAGCCTGCGAGAAGTGGATAACACAACCATTAGTTTCAGCAGGATAACTATACCACAAGCTACTATTGGCATTGCAATCTCTCTGATACAAAGAGAAAATCATGAGACTTCATACCTCAAGTCACTGTTTTGCAAACAGAAGTAATAACAGGCTTTTTGTTTAGCTGCATTTCATATCTGGCAAATGCACATTGCCTTCCTAACATCAGATTCCTAAATGCGTCATCAACTTGGAAAAGCTGATGACTGAAAAAATAAGTCACTGTCTCCCTTGTACTCATACATTGTGCTACAGCCTTTATTTACATGATTATATATTTTAGGATATGGATAGAGTTTGTTTACATGACAGCCACAGCATGATCTGCTAGTGAAGCAGGCCAGCCTAAGCACACTCTATCTCTAGCCAAACCACTACTAACTAGTTCCTGAATTAACCATGATAGAAGGATACAAGATCAGAGCTGCTGCTGTTACTTTAATGTAAAGCTCTCTAGAAAGCAGATACACCATGCATGGTAAAATGTTACCTTAGACCTGATGAAATTAGGAATTTAACCTTTACTGTGGGCCAAAATGAGAAAAATCTCACAAACATCTCTAGTATTTTCCATGGCCCATTCAGACAACAGTATGGAAGATACTATTGGGAAGAACAGCTGAAAACTAAAACTCCCAAATCATAAACCAGATGAAATAACAGTTTGATGCAAGAAAACCACTTTTTTTTTTTTTTTTTTTTTTTTTTTTTAACTAGGAGACTGTAGATGAGAACCCCCAACAGGTTATACGTTATACATGGCCTTTGTCATATCTAGTTAAATAGACACTGTGCAAAACTATCACTATTGTAGCCATTTTAAAGGTATTAAAATCATTCATCCTTTCCACTCATATCTATATTTAAATGTATTCCACATGCAACTTACAACAGAAAATTAAAGAATCCAGGAGATCACCATTTATCAAGTTTTTCATTTAGAAACACCAGACAAATCATATAGATCTGCAATTCACAAGTCTCTGGCCCTTTTTAGATGTGAAAATTCATAGGAACACTTGAGAATAAAGTCCAAATACCTCCACATTTCTCTATAGGTTAAGAAGTACTTTAACATGATAACAACAATCCAATCCAATCCAATCCACCAGGTTGAAAGAGAGCTTCAAGATCATCCATCCAACCCATCAACCAATCCAACCCACCTAAACAACTACACCATGCAACCCAATAGAATACTAGCTTGCCAAGCATATAATTTAAACAAAATTTCCAAGAACATATTCATGTAGATATTTCCCTCCCTGATCAATAAAATTGGAGTCATAAGTTCTTTGTGCTTTATGTGAATTAACTGGTAGGGGTGTGTTTTTTTTCAGGCAGATTATGGCAATTTGGATGTTATGCTCCAGAAAAAGGAGTCATGTTACAATTAGATTACCAGACTAAGGGTAACAAAATATTTTGATCACATCTCATCCAGCAAGTATATCAGATCTCATCCTTAACAAAATTGGCAAGTCAAAGCTCCAGCAGAATCACATTACACTACTCAGGGATATTAGAGAGGCAGCTTCCATTACAGATTTCTGCTGTCACCTAATGAGGCGGTAGGTATGGAGCATAGCTGCCTTTCTCAGAACACCCACTTTTGCCTTTGGCTCCTCAAAATGAGGCTGTGTAACAGGAGAGTGGGCCCTTGGGATCATGAACAATTTCCAGAGTTCAGCTGAGACCTCCTGTTTTTCTGGTAATGGAGGAGTCAGATTAAGCAGGAATGAACTTCAGAGAAGATTTTTAAAGAGGGTGGCATCATGGAGAGAGATGCACCTTTCAATTCATTCCCAAGTAAAGTAAGGTGCCTCCATTACTAAGAACTCATTAGGTTAGATACTGCTTACAAGCAGGAGATATTGGAGGTGACAAATGATGAGCATGACACACATGATTGGGAACATCTGATGTGACTGAGGCTGTGCTGCCTTACTCCCAACTAAAATATAGTCAGAAAAGATTTTTACTGGGAGCCTTTTCTAGTTCTTCATAGTAAAAATAAATTCCATGCTGAAGAAAGGAATCAAAAGCTGTATTAACCTTGAAGTAGCTATGTCATCTGAAGCAGCTGACAGATTGGCTCACTGGATTACACACACACACACACACACTCACTCATATCCCCCAAAAAAGATTTTGTAACAGTTATAGATGTCCTAAAGCAAGACTTTCATTTTCTAATGACTCATGCAGGAGCTGCGTTCTCAGAAATTAAGTGTAGTTTAAGTGATACGGCTATTTTGGCAAAGTGGGGTATAAGCTAAGATGAAACATCCAAAGGAATGATCCTATTATGGCCTGGCAGCTGGGTAATTGCAAGAAAAGAAACAAGTCATTTATACATCTGAGTCATCATCTACTGAGCTACATTATTTGAATGTGAAAGCTGTGAGAGTTTTCATTAATGAACATGTGGGAGAAACATTCCTAATGTTAGACCATAAAGATAGGTAAGGCAAAAATTGGCTGTATAAAAAAACAAATTCTCTGTAAGAACATTAAATAACCAGAAATGAAATTTTGGCATGAAATACAGAGCTGGAATGGGAAAGAAGAGTTTCAAAGATGATTGGAAAGTTGGTTCAGGTAGTGTATATGCCCCTGTCCAGTTCATCTCTGTAAGCATGCTGAAAGAATAAAGGGCTGTAACTAAGGGAAGGGATGGGAAGGGATGGGAAGGGATGGGAAGGGATGGGAAGGGATGGGAAGGGATGGGAAGGGATGGGAAGGGATGGGAAGGGATGGGAAGGGATGGGAAGGGATGGGAAGGGATGGGAAGGGATGGGAAGGGATGGGAAGGGATGGACCAGACCAGGCTGGAAAAGACCTTTGAGATCGAGTCCAACCTATCATCCAACAATATCTAATCAACTGAACCATGGCACCAAGCTCCCCATCCAGTTTCTTCCTAAACACCTCCAGTGATGGTGATTCCACCACCTCTCTGGGCAGCACATTCCAATGGCAAATCACTCTTTCTATGAAGAACTTCTTCCTAATATCCAGCCTAAACCTCCCCTGGCACAGCTTGAGACTGTGTCCTCTTGTTCTGGTGCTGGCCACAAATACCATGACTAAGATACTTCAGTGGACACTTTTACCCATTAGACAAAAACAAAACCAACCCTTTGTGTGCCACAAGTAAGAGTTCTGATTGCTCCATTAAAGCTAGACAATTATTGTACAGGATGTTTGGCTGTCAAGCCATTCTGGTCTCACCGGTATCTGAAGTCTGCATCGAATGCTAGAGGTGTGGAATTCCCCAAATCATTCACTTGGGGTAGCTATCAAAGAAGTGCAAGCACAGGCCAGATGCTTGCTGCTTGGCATATTTAAGTACTTTGCTAAATTGAGCCTGCATAACAGAAGACACAGACACTTTCTGATCCAGCTCTGTACAATAGAACACACAAATATATTGAAATCACATTGGAATTCAAATGCATGTTTATGAAGTTAACCACATTCCTACAAGTTTTGCTGAATAGAGACTTCAAGGAAAGATTTTGAGAAGCCAAATTTGGTCATAGTTGTGACTATAAGAGATGTCAACAGTTATCTCATTCTCTTATCTCTTGCTGTAGCATGTGTCTGACTTTTACCTTTGTTAACGACAGAAAAACAGTTGGCATCGGTGCCAAAGCTGGAGCAGCATCAATGACAATCAGTGAAAAAGCAATGCATATTTGGCACCAGATGTCACAAGGTTCAACACTACCCGAGTTAAGGACTAAAACTATGCATTTCTTGTGTACAGTCAACTATTTTGAAGCAGATGAGGTAACGCATGGTCTCCTGGAAATTGCACATCATTCAATTCAAATGCTGCAGCGAATTTTGAGGATCACTATGCTGGTGCTAGGCCTTACAGTGATATTCTGTCCTGGGGACTAGGCATGCTGTGATTCCTGCCCCAAACCACGCTACAAACCCCACAACTAAGTTGACCCTATTCAGACCTGCTACAAGAAAATAAATTAATATGTGAGATATGGCTCAATCGTAACAGAAAATTAACCACATGGCATAAGCCAAACCATTAAAACTAGAGTACAGAAGGAGGAGATGGGGAAAGGTGTCTCCCCACAGTTGACCGATTTGCTCATGATCAGGGTTTCTCCCAGCTGACCTGCTTCACCTTGAAGCACTCAACATTTCTGGCTGTGTCATTCATTTCTCACTTAGAGACACGCTATTCTCCAATAAAAATAAAAACCCCAGGCTCTATGCATTCATGTCTCATCACTCAAATTCCAAATCATCTTTATCACTTTGTGATAAATAACATATCTCTGTGCATCCACAGACCAGTTACCGGCAGGTATGAATTTGAGCGGGTATCATTACAGCTAGGTGATAACACCACCCTTAATTTTTCATCTTATTTTCAACAATTCCATTCATCTAGCCCTTTTCTCAGCAGCCTATTTCATACTGTAGCTGAAGTCCTTAAACACACATTTCAGTCTTAGAGGAAAGATGTAGTAATTGTACTATGTCTAAGCATGTTTTGAGACAAGTGACACTGGGCAAGCAGTTTTAATTGCCTTGAGTTGGTGAGAATCAGATATAGCCAAACACTGTCACAGTGTAAATGAAAGTGCAATGGGTATCTGAGATAAACAGAAGCACAAACAACTCAGCTGCAAATGAGCAAAATCTGTTCATGAGGCAGACTTATGAAATAATTGAGCACTTCTGTGCATTATATTTTTGCTTGGACTATTAGCAATCAGTTGCATCATCCATTATCAGGACTTACAAACCTGATTTCACATGTACTGTGGCAAAAATACAAAAGGCCATCTAAACGAGATTCCACCTCTCTCTCTCTCAGATTGCTCCAGCTTGTTCCAGAGCTCCCTTCCTGTATTTCATCCCCGCTGGCAATCCTTAGCTTTGACAAGAGTTTTAGATTCATTAGTAACAATACTACTTATCCATAGTGGTAACCACAGTGATGAATTCTGGGCTCCACACGACCACTCCTGTATTGCTGCTGCTGTAGTGCTCCATAATTGGCCTGGCTGCAGGGGGGACCATGGCTTCCCTCTCAAATGATTTTCCTATAAAGTCTCAGCTCTGGCTAATCACTCCTGACAAATAACTTCCAGCACTCCAAGGTTCTTATTTCCCATTCTTAGCAGGAATTGGAAAATATACATTTCTGCCTGTTAACATACTAAGCAGCATTCCAAGCATAGGTCACCAATTCAAACACAGGTCTCTCAGGCAGCTTCTGTTCCTGCCATAGTTCCCCTTGCTGGCATCCCCCTCAAACATTTCCTGTAACCATAGTATTCTGAAACAGTTGTGGCTCCCAGCTACCCTCTGCTCTAACAACTAATCTAAGCCCAAGGAGATGATTAATCTCAAAGTTAACCCTTTCATTGGTTCAATCTTATAAAAATGTCAGTTTGATAACGATATAGTAGCTCTCTAGCAAGTCTATTGCCAGGATGAAACGGTCTTCCATGGCACCAGTGAGTTTAGCCTATGATTCAGTGAAGCATAGATCCATAGCTTCATATTAAGGAATTCCACTGTGAAGAAGATTGTTCATTTATTACTAAATTACCTTTATAGTGTAATAATTTATCATCTCCCTACTGACAACAGATCCAAATATTCAAATTATTCATAGAGTGAGCATTCTTTTAATAATATTCTTCTGATATAGCTTGGTATTATATGTCCTCCATTACCATTGCATTGGACTAGAATAGAATAAACCAGGTTGGAAGAGACCTTCGAGACCATCACATCCAACCTACCATCCAACCCACCTGATCAACTAAACCATGCAACTAAGCACCTTATCAAGTCTCCACCACCCTATCAAGTCCTATCAAGACTGTTTGCTGAAGAACTAATCCTAAAAGATCTTTTTGTCATAGCATGCTAAACTTCATGGATTTGCAGTTTAGGAATACTGAAGATTAACCACGAAATGAGCACCAGACCTAGAAGTGTTAGTTGCCATCTGAGGTCAAGTTCAGAATCTCTTACGTAGAAGTCTTAAACCCACAGAAAAACCACTCATACTTCAGTGAGCACTACGTCCAACATCACAGCTCTTCCAAACTGAGCAGGTCACTGGGTGCTCAAATTTCTGGAATGGATGGGCACATGAGTACTACACAGCATCATATTCTTGGATACGCACATGTCTCATCTGCTCAAAAAGAAGACATTCCCTTCACACTGGGATGCATGTCCATTGAAGAAGGACCCCCATCACAGAGTCTGACACGCATACGCAGTCCTGACGTATAAGACATTCATATAAAATATGACTGGAGATGCTGACATTTCAGTCCCAAGAGATGACTTGCAGCCACTTAAGGAATCACCGAGGAGCCTCAAGGAAAGCGGGTAACAGAGAGCAAGAGAGCCTGATTGTTTTAATGACAAAGAAGGTGGGCAACCTTGACTTAAACTACATTCAATAAAAATGTATTGCAGTAAAGACCTGATAAGTTGAGAAAATGAAGAGAGCATAGCTGCAATTCATTGCTTATTCATCATTTTTATCAGTCCTCTCATTTTAAATGTGGAAGTTATTACACAGTTTGAACCAAACTGCTTAATAAAGCCATACATCAACTGCAGTGTCCAAGACAGCCACCTACTCAGTTAAAATTCTGGCATCAATACATTAAATAATTATTTCCTTATGTACAGATGTATATATGTACTTTTTTCAGCTTTGATACTTTGGATATAAATGATTTTCAACTGCTTCTTGTAACTACAGGATACAATCAAAAGGTGGCAGCAGAATTGTCAAGTATTCCTCTCTACACACAGTTTTTATTTGCTTCAGTTTAAAAGCATAACCAGTTTCCTTGCCATCCCTAATAAAAGAACCATTCTCAAACCTTATTACGACCTCAGATCATTTAATCACTTTCTGTTAACTTTTGTACACATGGAAACACATGTTCATATACATGCAGTGCTGTATTTCAGAATATGCACTACAAGAAAGGTACTTCAATTTGATTGTGTTTATACCTTCAGTTTTCCTGGGAGCAGCCTGCTACACAGTCACCACCACTAGCTAATTTCAACAACTTAACCTGACAGAATATCTTACAGCAATTTCATGTCGCACCATGACACGTGTACAATCATTAGCATCACAGAGTGCTACAACATAAAAAGGAGCGCAGGAATAAATCCCTAATTTTTTTTTCCAGATGTTCTTGCTTTTGACTACACATACATAACTAGTAGACTGTTTATGTTGCAGTCAACAAAAAGTTAGCATTTAAAGAGAAAAGTTTAGCACACAAATTCATGCATCGATAAAACATCGCATGAGGTGCTTTGTCTGCTACGGTCATTCTCTGCGTGTGACCAATAATGGAAGCTGGCAAAACTCCAGTAGCTGTGTTTAAGGGTCTGCAATTTCACACAGATGCCCAGTAACGTTCTGGAGAGCACATGTGCCACACACACGACATGGGAAACCATGGACAATCACAATGAGCGGAAGAATAAAAGGCATGGCAAAACAGCACCAAGTTTGCAAAATTAAGTACTTGAATGCTTGAATTTTAACCTTTCCTCTTTTCTGCAAATTGAAAATAATGGATGCTGCTTATTTTCTTCATGGGATTCAAGTAACATTGAGAAAACAGAAGGCAAGACACAGCACTGATGAGCACTTTCTTCTATCACAATACACGGCCTCCTGAATTACTGCATACTGCACAGAAGGCACAATCAGCAAATTTGTGCATGGGTTCTCCAACAACAATCATTTCTGTCCTGCCCCCATACCTCACCAGCATTACATTCAGTTAAGCTTCACTGCACTCTATGATGGTAAACCAGAGCTACTTCTCCTGACTAGAGAAGTGCTATCTCCCTACCTGGTAAGTCTTCCCTACACTAGTAAAGCCAGATCTTCTTTGAATCTACATCTCCAAAGCAGGAGAAACCACTGTTCCAAATTAATCCTTTGGCATGCCCAGCAAGGGTGGTGGAGGACACTCCCTGATCTAAATATAGCTGTGGCAATTGTTCCTCCAGGGGTAGGAAAGGAGAAATGCGACACAGCAGCACTGTCCAAGACATGTAGAGAAAGTAAAAACACCAGCTTTTCAAAACACATAAGTAGATTGAGCCTAAGCCAGTTTTCTGTCAAGATGAAAAAAGACAAGCCTTTATGTGTTTTGTGATGACTCTTTAAGTCCTTACACCAAAACCCAAAAGTACTGGGACACTAACTAGATCAGTAACATTCATTAATGTGTCTCAAATAAAAAGCCCTATTTCAAGGGAAACATAATAGAATTTAGGTTGATGTTTTCCATGCTTAAAAGCTGTAGCATTACTACAAAGGATACAAAACCTAATACATTGCCCAACTTCACTTGCAGTTAACGGTGTTGCAATTTGACGCGTCATCCTGGGTGGGTTTTTTCACCTCTTACTGAGCCTACAGCTAACACTGAAAATGCTTTTACACGGTAAATTAAAAGCAACACTGGAAGCTGTATCAAACTTAGGAATGAAGTCCTTTATGATTAAATGATACACGTGAAAAAAGACCTTACGTCACACTGGTGCTGCCGGAACAGAACTCCCAAAATTGCTGAACAATGACACGTCCAACCTTTCCATTTAGGAATGATAATTTTCTAAGTCATTTATGACCCTACATTTCTCAAGCAAGAAAAACAACAACAAAGAGTTAATTGCAAACCACAGCAGAACAAAGTACTAAGCTCATGACAAAGAAAACATTAATACTAATATGTTGTAGTTTAAAAATGAAGTACAAAAGTGGTTAAAATTGTAATGCAGCTTGAGTATCTTGTACTCTTTCACTAATAATTTTAGGGTTGCAACAGTCATAGCCAAGCACCTGAGTTCCTGGTAATCACTGGCATAAATGGTCCCATCTAGACACAAAGCACTTGCATACAGCACACATCCCCATCACCTGGGGCTTTTACTACTGGCAGCCATTCATATTCATCATTATCCCACTGCTACTGTGATCCTTTGCACACAGTTATCTCCATAGGACCTACTGTAATTGAGATAAAGAACACAAAATAGCATCAGAACAGGAAAATACCATTTGGCCCAAGGTACTCACTTCCCAAACATCTATCTCAACATATAGACTGACAAAGCAGACTCCTTTTCTAATTGAAGCACACATTTCTGTAGGAACACATGTACACACCAACACAACTCATGCCACAAAGCACGTGTAAAACATAACTCATGCCACAGTGAAGTCTGTTAGCAGCACAAATGAGGTTTTTCTCAAAGGCTTCTGACTCTGAGGTAGAAGAGACTGTCTGTAAAACAATTCTATTAAAATAATTCAGTAGGCCAACTTCAGCCCCTTTTACCCACAGGGTACTGTAATTCCACTGAAATTAACAGAAGTGCTTTGCATTATTATTTTGCATGAGTGCCAAGGGCAGCAAAATTTTGCTTGGTACATCACTTAAAATGTCTTTAAATCACCATACAATAGAAATAGCTCCCTGCAAACTATTCACTCAACAATTAAATTCTATATATGACTGTATATTTTGTGCTTTTATCCATATGCAGTGTATATTGATTTGCAGAATATGAAAAAAAGCAGCAATGCATAGTGAATGTCCTGGTAGGAATTGAAAGCAAACAAGATATTCAGATGACCTCCCCTTATTTTAATAGGCAAAATTAGAATGTGTAGATCAGGGAGAAGTTGTCCATTCAAATGAGAAATGCACAAAACACAGAGCTGAAGTGGCAATCCTAAGCCAGTTATTTCAGTGTCTGCAAGGAAGGATGAGGGGACAGCCACAAATCTGATTCACCACAAGGAGCAGGATCTGGTTTTGTAGAGCTGTGGTGACTAAGAAAAAAATATGTACCCGAGACTGGACAGATAACACATAGCTGGTGATACAAACCAGAACAGTGTCAGTATTTCTGCTGGTAGACTCAGATACCACTCAGCATGTAGATCCATATTACAGCCTCAAAAGGATTGATTGGCATTTATGGTAATCAAATATTTTAAATCTAATAGACTTTATTATATACTGAAAATAACAAGCCATTTTTCTCTCATTCCTTGTTTATTCTGTAATGCAACATCTGTGATAACGTTTTTGGTTATCTGATGCATCCACAAACCACAGTCTCTAGGAACACAAAAAATTAAAAGTCAAAATAAATAAGTAAATGGATTAAATTAACAAACAATACCATGAACTAAAGAACAATAGGAAAATCATCCAAGGAAAATCATCTACTCTGCACAGTGCCCAGATTTTGGCAGGTCACCAAAAAGTGAGAAGCATACAAGTTTTACCCAAAATTCTTGATCTTCTCAGACACCTATATCTAGTGCTGTCTTCGGGTAGCCCAGCGTCTACCCCAGTCACTGCACCTGGCTCCAGCTTTCAGAGCAACTAAGTCAAATAGAAACACAAGATCCAGAGACTTCAGTGGAATTTGCCTCACCTTAACATAGCAGCAGGGAAACATCTCAATTGATTTCCATCCTTCCAATGATACAGGAAGAAAGCCCTAGCTTCAAGCACACCAATATCCTACAATATTGCCCAAAGGCAGCAGTCCCCACTACTGCTCTCCTATCAAACCGCACTGATTTTAATATAGGCTAGAGTTCAGCATCTCTAACACACCCATGAACCTCCTAGGCTGTGTTATACTAACTTCCACTCAACAGAAGCATGGCTAAAAGGCTGAGGGAAGTGATTCTCCCACTCTGCTCTTGTGAGACCCCACCTGGAGTACCGTGTCCAGCTCTGCAGCCCCCAAGAGAAGAACATGAACCTGTTAAAGCATGTCCAGAGGAGGGCCATGAAGATCATCAGAGGGTTGAAGCACCTCTCCTATTAACCCAGACTGAGAGAGCTGGAGTTCTTCAGCCTGAAGGAGAGAAGGCACTGGCAAGACCTTACATCAGCCTTCCAATATTTGAAGAGGGCCTACAGGACAGCTGTAAAGAGGATTTTTACAAAGGCATGCAGTGATAGGATGAGTGGTAGTGGCTTCAAACTGGGAGATGCTTGATTTAGATTAGACATTAGGAAGAAATTCTTCCCCACAAGAGTGGTGAGGTACTGGAACAGGCTGCCCAGCGAAGCTGTGGAGGCGTCAGTTTTGAAAGTGCTCAAACTCAGGCTGGATAGGGCCTTGAACAACCTTGCTCTCGTAGGAGGTGTCCCTGCTTATTGCAGAGGGGTTGGAGCTAGGCAATCTTTAAGGACCCTTCAAACCCAAACCATTCTGTTATTCTACAAACTTGTGAGCCTAATCTTACGCAACCAACAAAGAAAAGAATACACAATCTATGTCTCTAAAATTTTACAGAGTTTGCTCAAGACTGAAACGAAAACCTCAGTCTAACCTGCAGCAGGTCCTGGCCTGCTGCACTCTACACAAGCTGCAGGCTCCAAATCTCTCTCAAAAGCGAGTCTTAAACAGAACAGAATGTAAACCCCAGCATGGGGTGAAAATCTGTAATTAAAGATCACTGTCAGTTTAGCATTTCCCATGAGGAATTCCAGAAAGCTGAAGTCTCAACATTTTGAGAGGTATCAGAAACAATTTAATTAGTTGAAAACTGGTTATTCTTGATATAATGACCACTCTAACTGTTCCTGAAGTACCCAAGGAAACCAAAATTTAAGAGCATTCTACAGGACTTACCTGTTCAGAGACTGATATGCTCTATGAAGTGGAGGATGACATAGACATGGTGTAAGCTAAAAGGCTATCAGGAAGGATTACAAAAGGACATACAGTCCTAATGTTTCATAAAATAATTAAACACCCAGAAACAGTTATCATGGCAATTACTATATATGCATGATTGATGGAGAGTTTTCCAGGTTTCTAAATTATACTCTAAATGACCATGCCATGGCAATTCAGAAAAAATGACTGGTCTTTTTCCAATTAAGGTCCAAAAAGAATGAACTGGGGACAAAAAAGCCCCACAACCCAATCAGTTCTTTAAATAGATAATGAAGGACACGGGAATTATTCAGGGTTTTAATGAGACTTACTGCAAAAAGCAACAACAATAATCCCGAGGCAAAAACCTCACCAATTAGGAGGCTTTTTATCTTGCATCATGTTTAACTTAGAAACCTTTGCATCCCTGCAGTCTACAAGAAAAAAAAATAAAATTTAAAATTCTTTACATAGCAGGTTTCAAAGATTGCCTAACAATCAATATTTGGGAAGAGCTACATGAGGAAATTTCCCTAGTGATTTAGCAATGACTCTGATTCCCCAAGGTCTATGTTCCTGACACTGCTGCAAATGTAGTGCAAGCAATGAAAAATGGAAGCTGCACGTACCGTGCTTTTCCCACTGCCTTTACTCAAGTCCTAACTCGCTCTTGCATATACTGTAATTTAACCTGTGGAGATCCCAGAGGGTGCTGTATAAACACTGTGTGAAAACTTCACCCGATCATTAAAACAGTATAGCATATTTTGCAGATTATTGAATGTTTTCTAGCAGATTGCTCAGCTGAACCTTCTTGAATCAAGTAAGGCTTTACCTGATTGGTAAATTAAGTTTTCCTATTAGGCAAATTACCAGAGTACACTGGCATCTAAAATGAGCCAGGAGCTGAGCAACGAAAGCCATATATGCCAAATTCCTACATGTTTTCTGACAGACCATAATCTCTCCCTTAGCATGTCCCTTAAGGTGCCATAAGGTGCCACTTATAAAATACACCACTAATGGTTATAAGTGTGG
This sequence comes from Picus viridis, assembly GCA_033816785.1. Classification (NCBI taxonomy): domain Eukaryota; kingdom Metazoa; phylum Chordata; class Aves; order Piciformes; family Picidae; genus Picus; species Picus viridis. Next base: position 34,545,814 of record CM066588.1, read on the forward strand.
AGCTGGGCAGCTGCTGAAGTTACCCTTTGAAGAAAAGCTTGATCTTTGGGTAAAGACCAAAGACTCGCTCTCACAAACGCTCAGCTGAAATCTGGCACACCTTCAGGTCCGATACCCACCACTCAAATTGTTAGCAGGTATTAGCTGTCACATTACATTAGCCCCTCATCATGCTATCTTGCCTCATGCCAGCATATAATGTGATTTAATGGAACATGACATATGTGATCTGACATGATGTGATGTGACAGCTACTATTTAAAGGGGAACACACCTATTTTCAAATCAGATATCCATTATCAATTAAAGCTGCTCTGGTGATGGTCAGACATTTATATGTCAAGCCCAAGCAAAACTAACCGGCATGTGTTGCCTGCGCTACTGAACTGATGAGCTGGGAATCTGCCAGCTACCCAAATTATCCCTGGGTAATTTGACAGATCTGTAATATAAGCTCTGTGTATCAGTTGCATGTCATATTTGCTCAGTACTACTGAAGGCATGTTTTTGCCATTTTTCTTCTTCATCCATCATAATTAAAATCACCTAAAACGCTGATTACCAAGCTGTAACTTCAGTTCTGTTATCATCAGCTGCTGTGCTTGGTACATGAAAGAAGAAGAGGACAAAGAATTTTATTCTGTAGCTGCAGTGAACAAACTGCTGTGAGCATTGCAAAAATGGTCATTTAACTGACCAGATACAATGTGGAACTAATAGGAAAGTTACTAAGAGCAGCATATAGCGTGAGTAATAAAACCTTTTCGAATCCTCTTCCGCACAATGATTTTTCTCCCTCAGTAGAGAAAAGACATTAAGTGCTTTATGCTTGAAACCCAAAAAGATTTGCATAGGTGCAATGAGAGTGTCATAAATCTGTTGCAGGAAACAGGCTGTGTAATAAATGCATAATTCAAAAGGAGAGAGATCGTAGATGAGTTTAGCATGTAAGTGAAATTCAGACACTGTAGTGCAGCAGCTTTACAATGCATAAAGAATGCATATTATCCTTATGCAGATTAAAGTATTGATTCTTCATCATTCTATAGTTTAGCCATTAATATTCATGCAAGCCCTCTGGGCTGGTCACCTTGCAAGAATGCACAGAGCAGTGGAGGATCAGCCCTGTTTCATGTCTGCGCTTCAGCACTGGAGAGAGCTCTGCGCACCACAGCAACATGGCTTCCTGCGAGTGATGCCTGCAGTTGCTGCTCAGTTGACTGTTTCTGATGATCTTGCTGCTGCTGCAAAAAGGGGTAAAGCTGCTGCCTCTAGATTTCCCGATGCAAAAATTGCACTTCAAGGCCGGATGGCAGCTTGAAGGTCACACACACTGACGCTTCACATGCCAGAGACAGGAAGCCTAATTTTAGCCCACAAGAAACTAGAGTGCTGATTAGAAAAAAAATGAGATTCTATAATGCTTCAAAAGCTTTACAGGGGAAAATTATTCTTAGCACAAGATATCCCATCGTACCTATGGGATGCAATGCTTCAAGGATGTTGAAAGAAAAGGTTTCCATAATAAGTGGTGGAAGTGAATGAAAAGTAATTACACAATTGTCTAAAAGAGTGAATCTTGAAAGAAACTGTGGATATAATAGGATTATATAGTGATTCTTTACCTTATGATCATCCAGCCTCCTAGAATAATAAGGAAATAAGTAGCAAGCTATGGATTAAAGACAGGGAAAATACTTATAGCTTTATTTCCTGGCATAGCAGTTTCTACAAAAATCTGCAGCACGAAAATGTGTGACTATACTACCTTCAGCTTCACAAAATACACCCAGAGCTACTATGATGGCTCCCACATGGGGCTGTCTTAAAGGAAAGCCTGGTCTCACCTAACTTGTCAGGCACGAGCAGACAGGCTGCATGGTGTCTGCTCAGGATGTTCTGTGAAGTGCCAGAGGTTGTTTCATGAATTGGAGCCTGGTGCCTTAAGAAAAGGAAGTTATTTTGTTAGAAGAGGTTGTTCAGTAGGCAACCCATTCATTCATGATAACACATATTTCCCTTTCTCCCCTTTTTGGTCCATGTCATTCTTGCAGAATATGTTGCACTGGCTTTCAGGGGAAAACAACCCTTTCCCCATACTCTGAAAACTGCTTAAGGGAACTTAGTAGCTAGAAGAGACAAGCAGATAAAGGATCGTGACCAACTCCTTACCACTGCTGAATCATACTGGGAATCCCCAGCTTGGCAAGCTCCTTAAAGAGCTCAGCAGAGGTTTCGTGGCTGCATGGCCAACTCTGCATTCACACACTGGCTACATACAGTATACCACTGACACGCTGCACGTGATGTGAACTCAAGAGCAATGTTTTACTTCCCATATACTTTGTTTTAATACTAAAATGGCTTTGGGAAAGCTTTTTTTTTTTTTTTCTTCCCCCCTCATATTTCTTTTGAATTTTCATTTTGCTGTTTAGTTACACATATTGCTTAGCATCCGGATAGCCTTCAGAGTGAATAATTTTCAGTTCTCAAATAATTATAAGAATCATTTCTGAACTTCACATAACAAAACAAGCACAACCAATTCATACAATACGCCACAAAGATTATTACCAACATTTCCCCACTCCACTTTTTGCCTGTGTCAAAGAAAAATGTCAAGATGTGGGTGTAGTCTTGGGAGCATTTTTCATAGAATCATAGAACCCATAAGGTTGGAAAAGACCTCAATGATCATCAAGTCCAACCTGTCACCCAAGACCTCATGACTACTAAACCATGGCACCAAGTGCCACGTCCGATCCCTCTTGAACACCTCCAGGGACGGTGACTCCACCACCTCCCTGGGCAGCACATTCCAATGGCTAACAACTCTCTCTGTGAAGAATTTTCTCCTCACCTCCAGCCTAAACGTCACATTTTTGAGCATATTGTTTCTTAAGCTTTGTAATAGAAAAATACAAATAAACATGCCATGAAAGGAAGCAATAGAGTTTCAATAAACTTGTCCTATAGGCACCTGGCCCACCAGATAAGATGAAACCTGTCTGCTGATGTGAGCCTTTTGATGTATGCTCGACATCTTGACATAAATTGCAGAATTTGTGTTCATTAATCTATAGTACATTTCTATGACTTCTTTTACATGATAGTTTTTAACTAAAAAGTTGCTCCATCTAAATATTCCTTTACTTCATTTTACATGGAGTTCTTGAAAACATATGGCAAACAAGCATAGTAGAACTGCAAAGAGAAATCAGTGTTGATTTGTTTGGGGGTTATATTGCCATATTTTGCACCTTCAGGCATAGTTTTAATTTGATTATAATGATATCTTTACCACTAGGGAGTTTCTGTTCCTTATCCACATTTTAAAAGTTCACATCAAGGTCAGAAATGTCATTTCGGACTCAGAAATCACATTCCAAGTCTGAAGTGCTCCTTTTGCTTGTTTTTCAGCATATAGAGTATGCAATTCCTCAAATTCAGCTAAATTTGGAAAGTGTTTGAAAACATTAAGAAAAGCAGTACAGCATGAGATCAAACCCCCTTCTAGTACAGTGTTCTGTCTCCAGCAGTGGCCATAAATGCTTCAAGAGGGAAAAGTATTACAACAGGACAAGTATGAATTGTATTTCCCCTAATATTCACCCACGCTTCACTTATTTTCAGCGTAGGGACTTCCTGAACCAGGTATGATATCTACCTGTTTAGCTAAACTTCAGTGAATTTCTCCTCTATGAACTTGCCCAGTATCCCCTTAGACCAATACAGTATTTTAGCATCCACTCTTTTGGCAAGATCAACTACCCACAACATGAAATACATGTCTTTTTATTTGTTTTGAATCAAGCTCCTCTTACCTTTATTTGATTTCCCCTGGCTCTTGGACAAGATACTGTGAAGAGAATGTGAACAACTGAGTCTTATCTGCACTCTATATGATTTTATAAACTGCTATCACAGCCTCCATCAGTCCTCTCTTTTCCAGACTGAAAGATCCTCATTTATTTAATCATTCCTAATACAGAAACTCTTCCATGCTTTACTTATCTTTTTAGACCTCTTCTGCAGCCCTTTTCAGTTCTATTACAGCCTCCTGGAGACTGGTAGTGGGGCTGGAGGGGCAGCAAAAGCTTTTTATTGTCTAAGTGCAGGCAGATCACATAATACTGTAATAATGGTCTCCATTTTGTTATTTTTCCTTTCCTGATTTTTCTGATGTTTGATTTGCCTTCTAACCATTATCAAACACTGACAGCCTGACATGCTGTAACAGGAATACCTTACTCCAGAATGTTCAGGACAAGATCAGAAGAAATCATCATAGGTCTCTGAAATCAGAATATTTTTTTTTTGATGTGCATCACCTGACAATTCAGCTATATGGAATTTATCTGCTATTTTATTGTGAAGTCGCTCACTGCATCTGTTTTTCACTCATCAGGCAAAACAAGGCAGATTACCTGTGCCTAGCAGCATCCTCTAGGCACATTTTTGAAAGTGGGCTCAGTTTGTCCCATCAGCTCTGGATGATAGAAATTGCTTTTGCATGTGTTAAGGCGTTTGTCCCATCTGTCCACAGGTCCCAACAAGGATTCATTACAGCTTACTCCATAAAAGTAATATCCTTAAGGAGGCTCCACTGTGCTACATCCTCATTTCTGACACGTTTATATACATCTAAGTAAAGCTGCTCAGAAAAATCCCACACTTGCTTCTAGCCGAGTACTGAAATGAAGACACTTTGCAGAAGGAATGTATTTGCTCAGATTCCTGCCATCTTCACATGATATTTTTTCTTCAGGTTCACAGATATTAAAGATGTACCTTATTTCATAAATTACATAATTAGGAGGATATCTAAAACCAAAGCCATAAAGCTGTCAATAGAGAAAGACTTCAGGATTATTTCAGCAGAGCAGTAACTTATTCATATGCTCATACTGGTAACTATTTCTTCAGAGGGAAAAGATTACTATCCATATATACACCTTTCAATTCCCTAATGGATTCTTTCATTGCTGTATACAGAATTTTGCACTTGAATAATCAGCTGCTTGATGGCTTCCCATAAAACAATTAAATTAACAATGCAAACATGGTTTAGATTCCCACAATAAGAGCACGGGTGGGAAAAAAACCCACCTACACAAACAAACGAACAAACCCCCCAACAAACAAAACCAAACAAAAACCAGCCAGAAAAAGAACCCACAGAAAAAATATCACAAATTCCAATTTTTCTAGAGCATGTTTCAATTCAAAACTGCCTAGCTGTTTATTGCATTTATAGCACAAAAAGCTTCATCTATATTGGACTTTCAGAGCACCTGTTTTCAGAGAAGCATCTATTTTCTGTTAGTATTTAAAAATAGTCAAATGGATCTATTTTTATGGCTGAGAACCACAAGCTGAAAAACCCACACCTATAAGCTTTCAGATGAGTCTCATAGAGAACTTTTCTCCTAGGTCTGCCATGCATTTCTTGCAATTCTAATTCACACAGTGATCTTTACTCCCACTGATCTGAAAGGGTAACTCGAACAACGAAGGGTTGCAGTATCAGCCTACTGCAGTTCAGATTTCAGGTCCCCCTCCCGAAAAAAAAAAAAAGAGGAAATAAATCTAAAAAGGCAAAACAAAAAAAAATTGGCAGCATCAGTATTAAGTATCTCTTCTTAAACCAGAAAAGAAAGAATATGCTTCAGCTACCCTTAGACGACACAAATCAGTAATGGCAAAGATCATGTAATTGTTCTTTTAGTACAGGAAAGAATCTGAATAGTTTTGGAACAGAAGAATTCCTTTGTGATTTTCCTTCTTTTTTTTAAAGAAAACAAAAGATAACCATTTTAACCCACAGATTAAAGTGCCTTTCTCCTTCCATTATAATAAATCCTACACCAGATTAGAAGACAGAATCATATCTCTGTCTCCATTATGACATGAAATAAAACAGGTTTTATACTATATTGACAGAAATCTTCATCTCCAGGGGCCTGCATTTGCTCTTACTGAAGTTAATGCAAAAAAATCTAATTGGTTTCGATGACAGCAGGATATAGTCTGAAGATCCATTCATGGGCCTTTCTGGAGGAAACACAGAAAACATCTGTGACCATTATCCTCTCTCTCTCTCTGACCATTTATTCCTTCTTTTGGTTTTGCACCATATTTCAAGATTTTTAATAGCTCAATATTATTCCTGGTGCTAGAAAGCAACTGCCACGTGAGAAATGCATTTCTTGGGCACATATGAACAACATCAAACCGCCAGCTCTCAGAGACTAGTAGCTGGATAGGGTATTGCTCTATTCCACAGTACCACAGGATGTTAGGGGTTGGAAGAGACCTCCAGAGATCATGTAATCTAATCCCCTGGCCAGAGTAGGACCATAGAATCTAGTGCAGGTTGCACAGGAACACATCCAGATGGGTCTTGAAAGTCTCCAGAGAAGGAGACTCCACAACCTCTCTGAGCAGCCTGCTTCAACGCTCTGTGACCCTCACAGTGAAGAATTTCCTCCTCATGTTGAGGTGGAACCTCCTGTGTTGTAGTTTATATTCATTGCCCCTTGTTCTTTCACAGGGTGCAACCAAAAAGAGCCTGTCCCCACTCTCTCCACACTCAGCCCTCAGATATTTATTGTTTATTAAACACCCCCTCAGACTTCTCCTCTCCAGTCTAAAAAGCCCCAGGTCTCTCAGCCTCTCCTCATAAGGCAGTGCTCCAGTCCCTTCATCATTCTCGTAGCCCTCCATTGAACTCTCTCAAGTAGATCCCTGTCCCTCTTGAACTGGGGAGCCCAAAACTGGATGCAGTACTCCAGGTAAGGTCTCACCAGGGCAGAGTAGAAGGAAAGGAGAACCTCTCTTGATCTGCTGGACACACTCCTCTTAATGCACCCCAAGATACCATTGGCCTTCTTGACTACACAGGCACATTGCTGGCCCATGGATATCTTGTTATCCACCATGACTCCCAGGTCCTTCTCCACAGGGCTGCTCTCCAGAAGATCACCTCCAAACCTGTACTAGTGCAGTTTATTATTCCTTCCCAGATGCAGGACCTCTGCACTTATCCTTGTTGAATCTCGTTAGGTTCCACTTTGCCCAGCTTTCCAGGCTGTCCAAGTCTAGCTGAACAGCCACACAGACTTCAGTGTATCAGCTAAGCCTCCCAGTTTGGTGTCATCAGCAAACTTGCTGAGCAGAGACTCTGTCCCCTCAACAATGTCATTGATAAAGATGTTGAACAGGGCTGGACCCAGTAATGATCTGTGGGGAATTCCCTAGTTACAGCTCTCCAGCTGGACTTGGCACCATTGACCACCACTCTTTGGACTCTATTTTGTAACGAGTTCCAAATCCATCTCACTGTCTGTTCTTCTATCATACACTTCCTGAGCTTGTTCGCAAGGATGTTATGCGAGACAGCGTCAAAAGCCTTACTAAGGTCAAAGCACACTACATCCACTGGTCTCCCTGCAACTACCCATTCAGTTACAAAATCACAGAATGCTATCACATTAGTCAAGTATGATTTTCCCCTTGGTAAATCCATGCTGACTACTCCTGATCATCATCTTCTCTTCCAAGAGCCTAAAAATGATCTCCAGAATGAGCCACTCCATCATTTTTTTCCAGGGATGGAGGAGAAGCTCACTGGTTTCCTGGAACCTCTTTCTTTCCCTTTTGAAGATTTCTATTTTGGATATTACTCATTTTCTGGAAAGATGCTCAGAACTGCACGTGGGTTTTGCATGACAAATAAAGCTCATTTTTTGTACATGAGCCTGAAGATGCAAAATATTAGATGAACTGGGTTAGATTTTCACAGAAGAAAGTAGTGAAAGATAAACTCTCAAGATCAGTCATAGTCCCAGTATACTGAATCTACTCTGTTGCAGCATTCTCTGTTACCCCATCACAAAAATAATTCTGTTTATCTCCAACTTCTCAACTAGGTACTTATGAATGACTGTATGGTCATGTCCACTTCCACTGAAAGTACACGAGAGAGAGTATTTCCCACTGTATTTCTAAAACTTAGATTTTTACAACATCAAGGTCAAATTGTTGGTGCTTGCCTTTGACTGAAGCTGCAGACACCTAGGAAATCTCCTATTCTCAAAAAGCCAATTCTAAATAGCCTCTACAATTCTGTGAAAATTTCTAAGGCATATGAAAAGCAAGTTTGATTCCTTGTTGGAGGTGTTCAGGAGGAGACTTGATGGGGTGCTTGGTGCCATGGTTTAGTTGTTTAGGTGGGTTGGACTGGTTGATAGGTTGGACGTGATGATCTTGAAGGTCCCTTCCAACCTGGTCTAGTCTATTCCTATTAACATTCAGATGTATGGAAGTTTAAAGGAAAGAAGAATCTAAGATGGCCTGTGTGCTGAAGTCTCCTTATTCTGAAAATGAGTACCACAGGCCAGGACAAAGCTGGAGCAAGGATTAGAGTGTGCACATGACATGGAAACAAGAGTGGGAGAAGCAGGGAAAAGGTAAAACCGTTTTCATCACGAGTAATGTCATTAGAAATATCCCGCTCCTATTTTAATTACTTCCTCTAGAGCTGATTTTCATTGTTGCTGTAGTTTCAATATACACGAAACAAAGCAGAAAGTGTGACCAAAAATTGTATGAAGTAACTTAGTGAAAAAAATTTTAAAAGGAAAGAACCATGGCCCATGGTCAGACAGGAATGGGAAAGCTCAGCCTGTGTTCGCAAAGAGAATGACAGAAAAGGTCAGAATTCACACTGCTCACATTAATACTGAAAATCCACATCTTCAGAAACAGGGCGGGGGAACTACTGACATTAATTCACTGTTTGGTAGTTTCCACATCCTCAAATCTTCTCAGCAATCAAATCAAATGGAATGAAGCTGGAGGTAGGGAGATTCAGGCTAGATGTGAGGAGGAAGTTCTTCATCATGAGAGTGGTGAAGCCCTGAAGCGGGTTATCCAGGGAAGTGGTTGAGGCACCATCCCTGGAAGTGTTTAAGACCAGGCTGGATGAGGCTCCGGCCAGCCTGATCTAGTGTAGGGTGTCTCTGCCCATGGCAGGGAGGTTGGAACTAGGTGATCCTTGTGGTCCCTTCTAACCCTGACTGATACTACTACTACTATGCTAAGATGCCCCTGCTTACTGCAGCTGGGGGGTTGGACTAGATGGCATTTGAGGTCCCTTCCAACCCAGACCATTCTATGACTATAAATTTCTGTGACTAAACCTAAAACTAGTACAAGGAGACTATCTCAAGTATCTTTCTGAAAGAAGCTGACTGCACAAAAGGATTTTCTGATTACTTTGTTCACTCAGACCAAGAACCTCCACACTGCTCAAAAAAAGCACTTTCATTAGTAAAGCCCAGTTGCAATCTAGTCACATACTAATAACACACAGCTCACTTCTCAGGCGCATTATTTACATTATGGATTTATTATTGTCTTCTGTTATGTTGACACCAAATAATCTTTCATCTCCCTCTATGCTAAAGGAGTGCAAGCGTCCTTTGCTCAGTAAATAATTCAAAGACACATAAATATTGTAAGAACAATAAGCAGTATATTTTGGAGCAGCGGAAGAGAAGCGAAATTAGTTATTTGTAGCAGAGATCCTGATTGCAGCAGCATAATTGTTTTTCAGTTTTCATTATCCCACGGTGAACCAAATTTCTCCCTTTACTTTCAGACACTGAATATTTAGTTTCTTCTGCAATAGTAATTTTTTATGACAAAACACAGGAGCACTCAAGCATGAACTTCCAATGCTTGCAAAATTCCTGTGATAAACAAAAAGAAATTTGCTTATAATAATTTGTTTGTCCTGCATACATCTTTTTTAAGTATGGTATAATAATCTTCTTTCATAAATATTGTGTTTATGGGTTTGTAGACACAATTTCACAGAATACCTGAATATAATTAACTACTGAGAAACTTTCAGTCAAAAGGAATGTCTTTTCTTTATCACACTGCAATAACAAAGAAGAAAATTCCTTATTCTTTTTATATTCACATAGAAACTGCAGTTGAAATGATAAATCGAAACTGACTTACAGTCAAAAGTAATAGAAGTTTAGAAAGCTGAATAATGTGCAGACACAGCAAAAAATTCATTTGGGAATCACTTATTGCTAGTTATTTTTCCATGATCTGAGGCTGGCCCTCAGATCTGCAATGCAGATCGCCAAAATCTGGAATAGAACAGACTACAAGGCCTGGCAGGAGCTCTACATTAATATTGTCAGTCCATTCACACGTCATCTTCTTTCCCCTAAAAGATTAGCACAATATCAGGCACCCCCTTCTCTTCCCAGTGCAGGATGGGCCTGCCCTAAAACATGTGAAAGAAGCAAATCTTGAGCCTCTGTGCAGTAGTGAACTCAAGGCACAGTTGCTACAAAGAACAAAAAGTTTCATAAAAAGATATAAAGCTGTAGACTGCTTTGGTTCATTGCTTACAGCACAAACAATAACCTGTCTCTGAGCAGCCAACCCCCGTCACTCCCTTTCTCTCTCAGTATAAGGTTATTCCATAATGGAGCATTTGGCTGCAGTTCTTCAACATGACTTTGACAGCTGCAAACCTCAGTGCTACACACAAGTGGTTAAACCCCTAGAAATCGACAACTTCAGTTTAAACTGTGCTTCTAAAACTCAAACGCAGAAGTCAGAGAAAAATCTCATCACACATTTTCTATTAAGATGTTTGCAAATAAACTTCCATTAAATTTCTTTTTTCTTTGGCTGTCATTTATGCACATACTAAAAAAAAAAAAAAAAAAAAAAAGAAGAAAAAACAAGCATGTCCCATGCTTCAGTCAATATAAGTGGGGATCTCATCCAACCCCTTCATCAAACTACACCACATAATAAATACAAGATCTGGAATTCAGAGAACCTTTGTCAGATGAAGCAGAAACATTTTGAGCAGGTGAGATCGCCAGGAGTGTGGAAGCTAGGGATCAACTTAACTTGACTTCTCTCACAAACTGACTCCTTTGGAAATATGTGTCCATTTAAAATCAGAAGATTTTTTAACTTTTGGGTCAAGTCCCTTTCTCTTTGTCCTGTTGTGTCTTTTCTTGCCTTTCTCCTGAATATAGCTTGTTAGCCTTTGGTTTTTTCCCCTCTTCCTGTTTGTTTCAGAAGCTGAGGGTTATACAAAAAACTCTCTGAAGAAGTAGTTTAGTAGATGCCCTTGTGACCTTGAAAAAGATCAAGTATAAACTTGGCATAAAACTTCTAAATGGCAGCAGCAACAGAAATTGGAAATATCCCAATAAAAGGGGCAGAGAAAATAAACCTCGGAAATATCATAAATAAAACTGATGCATTTGCCTACTTCCAAACATAAAAAGCAACTATTTCAGCACTGCAACTACTTTTTCAAACATATTTATAACCCTGCAAGAAAGCAGATTGTGAACTGGTGAACGGATTCATCAGCTGGTAAAAGAAATTAAATCACCAATGTGAGCATTTATCTAATTATCTAATGCACATTTTCCCATAGGCGTTTTACCATACTTCAATTTCATATCCAGAACAAAGCATCACAAAATACCAGCATTCTTCCAGCTCTACACATCTAAGGCAAAACAGCTCTTTTCCCCTCACACCACATCTTTTCAGGCCTTTGGTAGCTTCAAAAACATCTGGAAAGGATTTTACCTAGAAGGCTTTTAGATTTTGACCAAGTTTCCAACTTAATTCTTTCTCCCGAATAATGGAGGCTCAAGGTGAGGAGAAAGTTCTTCACTGAAAGAGACATTAGCCATTGGAATGGGCTGCCCAGGGAGGTGGTGGAGTCACCATCCCTGGAAGTGTTCAAGAGGGGATTGGACGTGGCACTTGATGCCATGGTTTAGTCATGAGGTCTGTGGTGACATGTTGGACTTGTTGATCTTTGAAATCTCTTCCAACCTTGGTGATTCTGTGATCTCTACATCATCATTTTGGAATGCATGCAATGCTTCAGATGAGTTTTATTGTGACGAGAGTAACAGATGAGGGCCATTATATGCATCACAGGGAAATATCTGGGGAAAAGAAGTTGCTGTGAGAACTTTGAGAAATCATCGGTACAACCATGGGTTTTGTTTAGATTATTTTATGAGGAAAAAACCCACGATAACAAGACATCCTAATTGACTGCATCCCATGGACTTTAAAAGTGTCAGAGCAATTTAGCCTTTAAAGCACTACATAAAATATTTTATCACATCTCTGCCTCAGTAACTTTAATAAACTACACAGCCTTCAGGGACCAGGCTCCTTATAAATTAACTGCCTTCAACTTGCTGCACAAGGGTCTTTATCTCTTGTCAGCTTAATTATGTGTTTAATTTTATTTTTAACATTTTTCAAAATGACCCACACGAAGAGAAGCCTAAATTGTTTAATTAAACAAATGAATATGGCTGTATCTGGCACGATCAAAGCACTAATTTGTCATACTAATGTTTTACACAGAGCTGATAGTTCCATTGTAGTGCTAATACACTAGTTCGGTCTGAAGTTTATCAGCTCACCTTTCCAGCAATAATTTAAAGTTTAACTTTGTCCACCACCCTCTTACAACTAATTGGCTGTAGCTTCTCCCCAGTGTCTCAACAGAAGCTAGACTCTAATAAGTTATTAAGCAATTACTAATGCATTATTGCTTATGCATGTGTTTTCCAAATTCTACACTCTACTGCAGAAGGACTCAAATGAGTATCTGGGTAGCAGAGCACAGCTGGACAAGCCTTCTCTTCTGCAGCAGTATTTCTATTCCAAATATGAGACTAAGCTATAAAAGCAGCAGGTGTTACAGATCTACAGCAAAACCTAGAAAGAAAACCTTATCCAAGGCTTGAGGTGCTCAAGAACAGTGTCACCACCTGCTAGTACCTAGCATGAAACACAGTGTCCACAATGGACTCAGAAGGATGGGGAGAGGCCCAAGCCCAGGAGCCAGGCTCTTGAATTCCAAGCTGCACAGCATTAGTCTCCTTTACCATGTTCTTTCCTGTGATCCCCAAACAAATCCTTTCTCACAGAACTCATCAAGAGGAAAAGGACCACAGCTGCAGCACTCACACTCAGGGTGTGCAAGACTTTCTTCCAAATCCAACCTGCCTAACAACATCTCAATCTACACTTCAAAGTACATTAGTCACTACAGATATGGGGTAATGTAAGAGGGAGAAGAGACTCCTTTTCGTTGATTTGGTTGTGTGAAGAGTGAGGAAACAAAAGGGAAAGTTTCTCCTCACTAATTCTCAGGACAGTGCTCATCTTCAAAGGGAGTCTGTATCCCACTACATGCTTCCAGAGACTCTTTTGCATTTTACACTGACATGTCATTAAATCGGAACAAAATGGTTGGAAACCAGGCCATTCTACTGCTCTGTGCCAACACAGAGTAACAATTAAAGCATTTACTTCATGGCAAAATAGTGAGAAGCTCTGATAGGTGTGAAGATTATTCTCCCTTCTCTTCCAAAATAACTGTAAATCAGAGACCTTCTCCAGGAATAAAACCTTGAATCCATTTGGATAAAAATGGGAACTGAAGCCAGATTGTCCACACGCAGGGGAAATGCTCTAAGCACTAAACTGCTGCTTAGCAGCAGGATGGGAGGAAGGACAAGAGCAGCACGGCAGTTTTGGGGTTGGAAACAAAGTTATTGATTCCTCAAATTTGGTATAGCTTCTGATATGCAAGGTTACAATGGAAGGATAACTTATTTCTGGGGCACTGAGTTAGTTATTAAGCCCTTAAACTTTAGCTGGATTTAAGTTACCATCCTCCCTTGCTTTTCAGAGAGAGTAAGGAAGTAAGAAAGGGAGCTAAAATAACTTTGAGACGAGACCCAAGATCAAGAAAGAACTTTGGTGGCTTAGACCTGGTGTGAAGGCACAGCAGTGACGGCACCCTATGGATGGGCCTGTCTTTCTAGAAGTTCTTTCTTTGTGGGTCTTCATAGCTCCACTTTACTCTTAGCATCAAGCCTTTTGCATCATAGAAGTATCAACTAGTTTGGGGTTGTTTTTCAGGCAATATTGGAATTTTTTTGCATGGGCTTACTCATGACTTGTGCACACCAGGACTGGAAATCATGGTATGGTACATTTTCCTGCTTTAATATTATCATCTTATTTCCTCCTTGCAGGAAACACCTTAGGAGCAGTAGTCATATAACAAGGTAATGGAAATCAGCTGTTTCACATATACTGAAATTCACAACAACCTTGCTTCACCACAGAAGGTGAATGTCTGGTAATACAAGGAAGCAATAAACACAAGCTGTTTTCCTGCTTGGCCATACAATCTGTCTGGTCAACAGGCTCACCACTTCAAGAAAGCAGAGCAGTGAGAGTGGCTAGCGGTGACAAAAGCCTTTGTGTCACAGAAATGCCAACTATCACTATGGCTAATTTGTTCCAGGGCTTTTTCTAAATATGGATTGAAAACTCATGTGAGTGGAAGTCAAATGCATAGTTTTTGAAACCTTCACTGCCAGGATGACACTGGGCAGTAGATGGGAACAGTGCCTAGTGACACAAGTTTGATTGATGATGGCTGCGCTACGCATATGATATGCACAGTGACTTCAGAAAGTGATAGAATGCACCTGGAAAAGTCTGCTTTGAAGGTCAATGCTGACAGAACTTTTATATACATGAGAAGATGCCAGTGGAAGAGTAATAACTTTTAAGTAAGCTACAGGAAGGAAAAAGCTGAAAAGTACAATTGCAAGATCTTGTCGAATTTATGGCTTGCTTGGTTAATATGTCTGGCTGGCTGACTGATAGTTCCATTGTGGTAATAATACAACAGTTTAAAGTGAAGTTCAACTGCCCATCTTTCTAGACAAAATGTGGAACTTCCACTTTGCTTTACAGTGCCCCTCAGACCAACAACAAATGACCGTCAGTCTTCCCAAATGCATTGCAGATGTTAATAAGTTACGAGGTGTTTTTTTTTGCCACATGCATCCAGGCATATCAGTTAGCCCTTTTGGTTTTAAGAATATCATTTGTTCCTCTGCTTTTCTCTTCATTTAAAACCATTGTGGTTTACTCATTACTCTCCACAGAAATGAGTTATGTTATCAATGAAGTACGATGACGTTAAAGCAGAAACAGAGAATAAACATTTTATAAGATTAATATATCAAAATCTTGCTTCATTAGAACAGCTACATATTGCAGGGGCAGAAGCACTGAAAACTAATGGACTGAACCATCAAATGAGAGAAAATATTTGATTTTAAAAGGTGCTATGCTAGTTTCTCACTAGCTGCAAAACTAGCCGAAATAAAGGTATGACTGACAGCACCTTCTCTTCAAGCTTATTGAATCCATACCAAGACTAGTTTTCAGTTTTTGAAATCATGAAGAAGTTAATTTAAGCCAAAACTTCCCCAAATGAATGTTCTGACTCTGAGATACTCTTCTGAATGTTGTACAACTTCTGACCTGACTGCAAACATAAAAATCACAATTTATCTCTGTACAAGTTGGGTAAAACCTCAGCTAAACTCCCCAAAGAATCGTGTTCTCATTTGTGGCAGAGTCATGGTCTTTTCCTCTTACAGTCAGTTACTGATATGAAAAAATGAGTCAGAAGCTTTTCCTCCCATGCTCCTAATTTCTCTCATCTGTCATGACGAGAAGCACTATAGAGGAGGAAGTCTTTTGAAGGTAGAAGACAAGAGCTACATCTAAGAAACTAAAGAAGGGAAACAGACCAACTGGCCAAAAAGCAGTTTAAAGACAGGAGATTATCACTAATGGCCTGTTAACTCCACCATGACACAGCAGAATTGGGTTTGCAGGTGTGTACCTTAGCAATTTCAGCCCCTGCAAATTCAGCCACCCTAAAGATGGATAATCACATACCCCACCATCGCTATCTCAGATGAGGCGTGCTCTGATCTGCCATATACAAATCAGAAGCCTGGTGCTAGACCTGTACACAACAGGGTGTCCAGATCAAGGATACCCCACATCCTTAACCACATCACCACAACCATTGCATTTTTATAAATTGATGTGTAGTTATATTTTTAGATATATACACACACATATATACAGTCCATTAGATTTAATAACTATTCTATACCTATCTGGTGGGGGCAAAGCAATCCTCACCTACTGCAGCTGGTTTAAAATGGCATGTTATAACTTGCATTTGCTTTTATAAATCAGAAGAATCATATTCCCAATCCACCTGCTAAGAACATCATTATTTCTGGTGACATGGTGCACTGCTTTAAGTGAAAGTGAAAGAATGGATTTCTTATACAATACTTAAAAGCTTTCAGTAGCTAAGTGTGTCATGTAAAGTCATCAGATATTTTACTTAAATTGAGAACTCCATTCTAGGTCAGTACCAGTTAAATGCCTGTTTTATTTCTTCTATGCCATTCTCACTTGCTGAAAGCTTGGGCAACAGCACACCTTAGGTTAATCCTAACATTTTAATTAGTCTAGAGCTGACAGCTATTTGTACTTCCAGTAATAAATTTTAGAGTCATTGGAAAGTAGATTAGTCTGTAATTTAGGAAAGCCTGCTTATGTGTTGCACTTCTGTGTGAAAGACAGACATGCTTGTGAGATTAAGCTCTAGCCTGGCAGAGAACCTGTTTTTCCTAGCACATATTTGCTTCTGATGGCATAAATCATGTTTAAATCCTGGCTTACCTAGCCTGCTGTTGGCAAGTAGGTAGCATAAGACACAAACTGATTTTCAGATAGAATACTCAGAGAAGTGGTCCCATCTTTGGAGATACTGGCTGGCTGATGAATTGATTTGTCCTTCCTCAGGTTTGTTTGGGTTTTTGTCATACACGTGCTGCTCTGATACAACTGCTTATGAAGGTCACTGCGCTTGCAAAAACAAATTCAGCTGGCTTCCTCACCTTTCACACTTCTGGCTGGTCTCCTTCTCTGTACATATTTCTAGATCTGTATTACCAATGCTCTTGTTTATCTCAGGTTACAGTATATCATTTATGGCAGAAAGAAAACTAGCGTGCTCACAGATAAGGTCTTACTGGAAGGGCTGGAATCTGTTTGTTTGTTTTTCTTCTGGTTCTTCAAGTAGAGAAAGTGACCCTGGCAGTTTGACAGGGTCAAGGCAGATTTAGCCAGTGACATAAAATTATGCATTAGTCATCATTGTTCAATATATACTCCAGGGAGTGAAAGAGAAATGAAAACCTGTTCCAGAGTACATAAATATTTTTCCTTTGTGACTTTAGACACTATACAAACACCTGATTTTTTTTTTCAGATGTCTTGCAGTATTGTAAAGCTCTAATATTGAACTTTACAAATTCATTCACTGCTGTACCATCAGATTTGAACCTCACATGGGCTTCCTCAAATAAAATATGAATGTTCTTGCTGTTACAGATGCTGGAAATGACTAGATAATGCATTTCACAGCCATGCCAATGGTTATTTTCTTTCACTCATCATCTTTTGTTCATTGCCAGTTATTTCAGTTGGCAGATGTGGTTTCACAATCCTCTATAATTGCATCTGCTAGCATTGCATAGCTGAAAGTTCCTCCCAAGAGCATCTTTAGATATTTCTTATGTCCACCGCAGGTCTGTTTCCCATTAGTTATTTCCTTATAGAATAATTTCTTCAGTAAATGCCTCTTATCCAACTGTGGAAGGCAATCTCCTTATCTGTCTGTGATAGGAAATGGTACCACACACTCACTTTGCAGCTTCTGGCTAGCCTGGCACAAAACCAAAGTGACTGTGCTCCTCAATAAGACCAAAACTATCCCCAATGCAGATGTTTCTATATTTCTCTTTTTATAATATTCATCCACATTCCTGCAGGGGTTGATTAGAGAGGAATCTATGGAGGATTTTCCTTCCAAAGGGCCAAAAGGAGTAGAATAATGTATAATAATGCCAGATTGGATCAGGTTAGTGGCCAATAAATGCATATCTAGCTATAAATTCATATAGAATAGAATAGACCAGGTTGGAAAAGACCTTTGAGATCGAGTCCAACCCTTCATCCAACACGATCTAATCAACTAAACCATGGCACCAAGCACCCCTTCAAGTCTCTTCCTAAACACCTCTAGTGATGGTGACTCCACCACTGCCCTGGGCAGCCCATTCCAATGGCCAATCACTCTTTCTATGAAGAGCTTCTTCCTCACCTCCAGCCTAAACCTCCCCTGGCACAGCTTGAGACTGTGTCCTCTTGTTCTGGTGCATGTTGCCTGGGAGAAGACACCAACCCCTACCTAGCTACAACCTCCCTTCAGGTAGCTGTCTCTCCTGAGCCTCCTCTTCTCCAAGCTAAGCAACCCCAACTCCCTCAGCCTCTCTTCATAGGGCTTGTGCTCCAAACCCCTCCCCAGCTTTGTTGCCCTCCTCTGGACATGTTCCAGCAACTCAGAATCTTTCCTAAACTGAGGGGCCCAGAACTGGACACAGGACTCAAGGTGTGGCCTAACTAGTGCTGAGTACAGGGCACAATGTCTTCCCTGCTCCTGCTGGCCACACTCTTCCTGATACAGGCCAGGATGCCCTTGGCATTCTTAGCCACCTGGGCACACTGTTGGCTCATGTTCAGCCTACTGTCAACCAGTACCCCGAGGTCCCTTTCTGCCTGGCTGCTCTCCAGCCGCTCTGACCCCAGCCTGTAGCACTGCCTGGGGTTGTTGTGGCCAATGTGTAGAACCCGGCACTTGGATGTGTTAAAGTATTTTAAGAAATTCTCCAGGTATTTTGGCAGTGAGTCCAAACAAGCAATGTGTTATAGGCGGTACAACAGACCTAGCACCTCATTCAAAATAAATTTTCCACAAGATGTAGGCATTTTCACTCAAATATTTTATTTTACTCTGACCTTCTAAATAATCAAAGACTATCTAATCAACATTTAACATTTTCTCCACCACTTTGTCAAGGTGTTTGCATTCCACTTCAGGCAGTCAGTTGTATTAATGACAAAGTTCAGTCTGTGTTGCTAGAAATATTTTGAACCCCCATGGATATATACACACAGCAGGTGAGAATAAATAATTACTGCAAATATAGTGAAAAACCTCCTAAAATTAAGCCTTTGCTGAAAGCTAACTTCATTTCTCAGCTATGTTAGAACCATCACAAAAACTAATCTACAGCTAATAGCCTCAACTATTCATTCACTTAAATGTTAGTAAAGACGGGTATAAAAGTGTAAAACAAATGTGAAGACCCTTTTAAAATTGAAACTTAAAAAACACACTCCTGAAACTTCAGTTTTTGAATATATAACTAGAACCAGAAGAAAGGACTTTTCTTTGTACCTTTTCTCTTTTTTTTACTTGTTTATACTTGAATTGGTACCTATTTGTTAAATAAATAATGTGATCTGGATTCTAGTCTGTTTTGTACTGCTAACATATGCTGTGATCACCTTTGCAGGAGAAACACTCATCCACCCCATCCCTTTTTTGTATTCACGCTGTGTTATTTTCCACTTCACTTTCCTTCCCTCAACTTCTTACGATCTGACAACTCTAAACAATTTCTAATCTCTCTAAGGAAGAGGTGAGGTAGGATGATATTTAGAATCATTTAGGGAAACTTCAGATTTGCTCACAGCATTCCACTCTGCTTCTTGCATCACATGGTTAAAACAATAGTCTTAATTACAGAACTACATTCAGAAGAGTTTTCAGTACGTTTCCCCTCTTCATTCACCACTGTACCCAGTGGGCTGAGGAAAGATTGTCCCCAGTCAGTACTTACTAGATTCTCTGTTTGCTGTAGGACTCCTTTTCACATTCCCAGAATACTATTTACTTGCATGATATACATGATACTATCATTTACTTACATGATATTCCCAGAGCATTCACTTGGCTCTAGTGAGACCTCACTGGAGTACTGTGTACAGGTCTGCAGCCCTCAATATAGGAAGGACATGGACCTGATGAAGCGGGTCCAGAGGAGGGCCATGAGAATGATCAGAGGGTTGGAGCACCTATGCTACACAGAGGTAAGGGAACTGGTGTTGTTCTACCTGGAGAAGAGGGTTCTCCAGGGAGACCTAATAGCAGTCTTCCAATACCTGAAGTGGATCTACAAAAAGGGTGGAGAGAGCCTGTTTGCAAAGGCCTGCAGTGACAGGATGAAGGGCAATGGCTTTAAGGTGGAGAAGATCAGATTTAGATTGGATGTTAGGAAGAAATTCTTTACTATGAAGGTGGTGGAACACTGGAACAGGTGGTCCAGGGAGGTGCTTAGGGCCCTTTCCCTGATGATATTCAAGGTGAGGCTTAATGAGGCCCTGGGCAGCCTGGTCTAGTTGGGGATGTCCCTGCTGACTGTGGAGAGGTTGGACTAGATGACTTTTGGAGGTCCCTTCTGGCCTGGACCATTCTGCAGGTTTAGTTCCTAAATCACAGAAACACTGAACTTCTCATTAAAAGTTTGTAAAGTGTATTTTGATTCCTTTCTAAATTAGAAACAAACAAAACCCACCAAACACACACAAATAAAACAAGAGACAACAAAGAAAACCAGCAAAGCGAACCTGCACAGAATCTGCCCAAGATAAATGTGACTAGAGTTAGATCTAGGAAAATATTTTTCTATTCTTAATGGCACTTAATATTTTCCTTGAGCAATGTAAAATATACTCATTATTCCTTGCAAGGTAGACATTAAAATGAAAGCACTATTAAATTCAACAGACAATGACCAAATTTATAAGGCTTTGCAAATGTTAGTTTAAAGATAACTTCTCTTGAAAAAGCTAGTAGATTCTTTTGTATATATATGTGCAGGAAAATGTTCTTTTAAAAAATTCCTATTTTTCACAAAATAATTTTGGCAAGAAACTTGAAGTCAGTCTAGCAAGAAACCTTCCTTGTGATTTACATCCCTTCATTCAAGCAATGACGTGTAACTACATCATAATGACTTCTTATGACTATTTCATAACAAAACTAGTTGCCCACTCCAGGGAAGCAGCTGTACTGAGCTCTACAGCAGCAGAGGGTAATGGGATGTCTCCTGTCAAGCAAATGGAAAGGATAGCTGGCTTACTAACAGTGCCCAGTCTGGAAAATACAGATGTACATCCACATTTGGAAAAGCTACCCAGCAGTAATATTACAACAGAGAGGAGGAGTACAACCCAGTTCTCAATCCCCTACTCAATTGGAGCTGTCAAGTGGCCCCCTGTACTTTGCTGAAGTATAACTCTCAAGAATGTTCAACAGTTGGCTGCTGTCAAGTATTTTGCTGAAATCTAAAGGCCTTAAGCAAGAAAGACTAATAGGATATGTATGGAAATCATGCAAAGTATTGCTCAGGATGTGACAAATCATATGATAGGAATAGCTTCAAAGCCCAGCAGCATGTGCCAATCTGTGCCCTGATTACTGATTTACATTGAGAAACATTTCAGAGAGAAGCTTGACTCTAGACAGGATTGGAAGTGAAATGTCTTGTGTGAGAGGTACATTTATATCCATAAGTGGCTCTTCAGAGACTTCTGAGAATTCCCAGAGGGACCTCCCTCTAATGATTTAACAAAGTGATCAAGGATCAAGGCACCTAGAATTCATGAACAGCATGACACTGCCTCCTTTCATGTCTGACATCCTAAGGACAAAGAAACTATGAAAGGTTCACAGCCGTAACAAAACTGAGAGTTGTTAAAATACAGCACTGTAGTGGTAATGATGGCAGTTACAAAGGAATTAGTCTGAACTCAGCAAAACTTTTCATAAAACAAATTATTTTGGAAAAAACCACTCTCTAACACCCTTCAGCATAAATCAATGGTATTTTTCACACATCAACTTCTATTATGACTCCACTAATGTAGCATCATATTAGTTGAACAACTATTGTTTGATACTGAGATCAGTGAGACAGCTTTTACATCAATTCCTGTACTAGGTGTGGCTTACTATGAAGATCCTGTAATTTTTTGCTAGAACATTTCCAACTGCTAAAGAACTCTCTATTCATTCATAAAATGTCTGAGCCATATAAAGAAAATGTGAACAGATACATCTAAAAAGAAACTAATAGGAAAGGAAATCACTAGGAAAACAACACTGATAATCTATCAGCTTCTTGTTAAGAAGCAAAGACAGACATAAAAAGGAGGAAGTAAAGCAGATGGGGATGCTGAAGTCCCTATCTTTCCATAAGAAAAATTCTTCCCAGAGATTGGCATCTGAGGCCAGCAGATGCCAGGTTTGCCTAATGAGAGTTTACAGCAGCTAACAACACTGTGACAGGTTGAAGGGCAATAGAAATAAGACTGATTCCTGAGCACAATCCACAGCAATAAAATGCACATCTATATGGGAATGCTGTTACCAGAGCAGATAAGACCATTATGATCTATTCTATCATATTAACTTTAAAAGATGGAAAAAGAAGTATCTTTTAAAAGTTTAAGTACCAGACAGTTGTTTACTGCTCCCATATACTGCAATTTAGGTCTGTTAGCCTTCCAGTATTTGTGCAAATTAATCAAGCACATTTTTTTCTGTTATATATGAAATTGAATCCTAAGCTCCTTTCCCATATCCCTATTACTTAACCGTTATGACAATCACGTTTGCTGACTTCAGTATGAAGTTTGGCCAAACTCTGTTTAGAGTCTTTCCCTTTTACCTTAGAAGGCAGCTATGCTCATTTGTCCAGTTCAACTCCTTTGGTTGTTGAGCAGGTAAGAATATATTTCACCAGGTCAGGATATATTTCCTTGAGGAACAGGAGTTCTGTGAGCATTTGTTCCATTAGTGGATCCACTCACATAAGAACAAGAAATACCAATTAAAGGTGCACTGAGCAAAACATGGCTTGTTTGCAATATAGGGTTAATGTAGGGTTAATGTAGCTTGATGTAAATCAACCAATGTATATGGAAAGCACTGACAGTGACCTCTTCTAGAGCACCTCAGGATTTTGTACTGAGGTTGTAAGATGCAAGAGGCAATTACTAAGGAAGGACACCAATAAATGTGAACTAAAATGCGTGGCCTCTCTGCCACTACAGGTGTTTTTTGCGATGGTATTTGAAACGTTGCCTTAAGGGAAACCTGATCACCTCATATATATTTCATAAAATCTTAGAAAGCAAGCATTGAATAATTGTTGGGAGGGGGAGGGAAAGGGAAAGGGAAAGGGAAAGGGAAAGGGAAAGGGAAAGGGAAAGGGAAAGGGAAAGGGAAAGGGAAAGGGAAAGGGAAAGGGAAAGGGAAAGGGGAAAGGGAAAGGGAAAGGGAAAGGGAAAGGGAAAGGAAAGGGAAAGGGAAAGGGAAAGGGAAAGGGAAAGGGAAAGGGAAAGGGAAAGGGAAAGGGGGAAGCAAATAAAGTTTGCTTAAGTTTGATAAAATGGAATAAGGGAATGGGAATCAGGTAGCCATTACAAAATTAGACCTTGACTCAATATATTATAAAATGTGTATTTTTTTAATATATTTATGCAATTTTTTTGTGACAAAGATGAGGCACTTCTGAACTGATAAAGAGTCTAGCCTCTGATATTTTATTCCTATTTTAATAATTCTGCTGTTTGTGTTTTCTCCTAAGAGAAGGTGATAACTGGGGTTGCCAGCAAGACAAGAAACACTTCAAACTATTTCCATCCAGATTTGCACTTTGGCATTTAAACATGGTGTTTAGTTAAAAGTCCTTGTTGTGCCCAGGTGACAGACAGGGCTTAAGATCATGCTTTTGTCCTTTTATCCTTTGTAGAACCTTGCACCATTTCCAAACTAGGAGTTTCTAACTTCTCAAAGGACAAAATGCAAATCTCTATGAAAATAGAGGAAGAACACTACTTGTCCCTAGCAGCTTTATGTAAGAACCTGTATATCATCTTGACTGCAGCTATAATTTAGATGTCTTCCATTCTCTTCCCATTTTATTCTATCACTGTTTTTTTTTTTTCTCCTAAAATAAATAGAAATTGCTTGCAAAATTTACAGATCTGATAAAAATATTGTTTGGTAGGCACTGTAAGAGCAGGCTTGTTTTCAATGTTTTGCCAACTGCTTGGTAGATTATAAACAAACCCATAATGTCAAACACTGCAAGCAATTCTCAGTGAAAACTTGGTAACCTCTGTCTAAAATTTGATTACTGTATTTGGTACATTGATTTAGCAATGAAAGTAATAACACAAACATAATTTTAAACTTCCTTGCAGGAGTGTTGTAGAGGTACATTTAAGTTCATGTTTGTGTAGTTTTCCCTGTCTGCTTTAAATTATAAAATACATTATTTAAGGAGAGTGGTAACAGCTCTAATTGCAAATAAAAGCAGGGTGTATCTTTGAAAAGTGCCCCTGTGAGACATTACAACTAAACCCTGTACTATAGGAACAGCACATAAAACCTGATAGATTATAGAGAAAAGCCCAGTGACAGTTTTCATGGTCTGTTCACTCAATATTGCATTTCTGAAGAAAGCATTCTTAGTTAAATTTGCTCAGCAAGGAACAGAAATGCTTACTGTTATTTATGTGCATCTCAAAGCTCCTATTAGAAACTAAGGCCCCA
This sequence comes from Picus viridis, assembly GCA_033816785.1. Lineage (NCBI taxonomy): Eukaryota > Metazoa > Chordata > Aves > Piciformes > Picidae > Picus > Picus viridis. The sequence goes on from CM066588.1 coordinate 34,570,337, forward strand.
CTGTGCAAGGTGCTGTACAAATAAAACACAAGACTTGCACAGCCACAAAGGATTATGTGAGTACCACAGATATGCTCTGATTGCATTTGTATTGCAATCTTTATTTAAACACTTTTCAGTTCTGACACTTCCTGTCAGCTACCAGCTAGTTCTAATGGCCTGCTCAATTCACCATTTGTACCATAGAAGCTCACACTGACACGCAGTGTTTGACCCCATTAACGCTGCACTTGTTCTGGAGGAAGTAGTGGGGGTGGTCTCCTATTTAGTTCTGACAAAAATCCATAAATGCTGCAAACAATGTATTTTCTTCCCTACCCTTCAGCAAGAGATTCTAGAGAACACAGTCATGAGATTCAATGCTGCAAAAGCTAGCTGATTTTGGTTTTATTAGTATTAAAATGAGCAATAACAACATGAAGAATGAGACTAGACTTCGTTTATCATGCAGACGCTGCTGCCTGATAGAGAACCTGCTTTTAGCTTTCATTCTTCTTTTTTTTGGTCTGATGTATACAAAAATCCAAGACAAAGTTTTAGCCTAATAAATGCCTTTTTTCATTCTTAAAGCTTTAAACTCAAACCTTCAGAATGTATGATGAAGCATGCAACATTCTGAATATATCTCCCAACTAGTGTGACTGGTGACTTTGGCTTCCGTCTTAGCTGTCTCTCACTTACAAAGCACAAAAATATAATTAGTATATCACTCAGCACTCAATGGTACATTCTTTATGTTCATGTAATTTATCTCCAATTTGTCAAAGCTCCTGTCAAATTGACTATCGCTGCATGGTGCTTTATTCTAGGTTTGTCCATTGATATGAAAGTCTTGAAGCCAGGCAGATGGTTTTGTGAAGTAAAGATTGTTTAGCCTCAAGCAAGAACCTTATAGATTAAAAGAAAGGTTAATTCAAAAATAATTCAAGGTAAAGATAAAAATTTGACAGATGTGTGCAGTTCTTTCACCAATCTCTTTTTCCATCATGTCACTATAGTATTTATGTATTCTAGATTGTACCTATGTGAAAGTGTACAAAATTTATCAAGGGAGTGAGGATCTGAAATTAATTTCTAATCAGCAAAGAATATCCTGGCAATATAGCTAGGCTAAATTCCCTTAGCCCACGGGCCAGGAATAACCTCAGCAGCTCTGCTTTCAAAGTCCTATGAGCAGATATTGTCGAGACTTTGTGGTATAGATTATCTGGTTTGGCAGTATCACATTTCCCTTATGTGGAATGTCAGTGTAGGCTTGTGAAATGATCTTTAAAAAGCAAATTAATTTTTAGAAAACTGCTATCTTCTAATGGAATGTAATCAAGATATTGCCTGTAACACTGCAGTGCCTCCTGGTTTCAAGAGTGTAATGAACAGAACAATGTCCTTAGTATCTGCTTGGTTTATGTTCACAGGATCACAGGATTTTAGGGGTTGGAAGGGACCCAAAAAGATTGTCGAGTCCAACACCCCTGCCAGAGCAGGACCATAGAAGCTAGCTCAGGTCACAGAGGAATGCATCCAGGCAGGCCTTAAAAGTCTCCAGAGGAGACCCCACATCCTCTCTGGGGAGCCTGTTCCAGTGGCCTGTGACCCTTGCAGTAAAGAAGTTTCCCCCATGTGTTGAGGTGGAGTATGCAATTACAAAAAGACTTGCAAGGCGTCTTGTGCCTGACTTTTTGGGGGATAACAGAAAACAGATTTGTAACAAATCAAACTATTATTCTAAATTTGCCCTACCAGCTGTGTCCCACGAAGCAATATAAACATGCACGACTTAAAAGCATTTCTTAAACCAGGGGGTTTTTGAGTGGTTTTTTGTGTGTGTGTGTGTGTTTGGTTTTGGGGTTTTTTTAACTAAAATAAGCTGCAATGAGAAGTCACAAATAAGCTTCACAGAGTTTGAAGGCTTAATTCAAATAAATATCTGGCAGTTAATTATAGGACCATCACACAAGAAGAAACTTTATGTTGATGTATGATAAACATTACTGAGATAACTGCATCTTGGATGCCCAAGAAAGAAAAAAATCCCTCTACTTCCTGTGGTTATACAGCTTGTAAATGTCTTCAGCACAGCCTTTTCCATGGTGTTTTGGCATTATTTTGGAAGTGTTTGATATGTCTATAGTTCTAATTTAGAATTGTCTCAAACCAACCAACACTTCAAAACAAGATAAATTGTGACATATGTTCTTTGTGATTATGCCTCAATTTAACTACAACAGTTTTAACACAGCAAAAGCAAAGTTTTTTGATAATGCTTTTTGCAGTTCTGTCAGGTTTCATACTGTTTTGCCTCAGGAAAAGGAGACAACTTGTACCACATCTTTTACGCTACAAACAGTTAAGCCCTAGGTTTTCAGGAGTCCTGAGCAGGGACTTAGCAATGCCTACAAGGTTTAGCCACTGCCTGTGTTGTCACAGCAGCTCGTGTGTAAAAACTGCAGCTGAGGTAAGACTGTGTTTGCCCAACAAGGTTTTTGTGTTGGCATCCAGTCCCCGCTAGGTTGCAGAAAGCAGGGGTTAAAAAGAGACAGAAAACTTGCTTTGGATTTTGCTCAAGTCACTGAGCTCTAAGATCTTACACCTAAAACTCGAGCACACCTATTAAGAAACATACCCAAAGAACATAGCCTTTAGATTCGTAGATGATGAGTTTACTCAGTTTCACCACCTTAGCTCTGCAAGCCGCGTATCTAATGCTGAACAAAGCAATAACTAAATACCTTTGCAAATCAGAGCCTCAGAACTGAAACAAGCACAAGACCGCTGCCTTGTTAAACCTGTGAAGGATTTGCAAGCCCCCATCCTTTCTCTTTCCCTTCCTTTCTGACCACAAAAATTATTCTTCTTCAGAGTAAACAGAAGTTGCCCCACTTGTCTCAGTTTCATATCACTGTCATGCAGTTGCTAGGTGGCTTCTCCTAGTGCAGATCTTGAGAATAGGTCCTACCATTCTGTGCCAGAACATTTTTGAGCTCCAGTGTTTTCAGAGGTCGTTTCTGCAGTCAGGCATACCTAATGGTAGCTATTCTGGACCAGTCAACATCTGTTCCAGTACTTCTGCCTCATTTTTAGCACTCGCTCATCCTGTCCACCATTCCTATTTTCTTCTTCTGTCATTTTATACAATATTTTCTCAATTTCACTTTTACAAATATTGCTCTGATTGAGATTACAAGCGAACATATGCAACTGGCAAGGTCACTAAGCTGCGATGTTTCATTGAGTTTACCGAGGTTAATGCTCAAGGTTTAACGCAACAGAGCCATGACTTCTGTAGCTTTAAGAAAGCTGTCCATGCTAACCTTAGTTTTCCCTTTCAGCATGACTTCTAATTTGATCAAACCCTGTAAGTATCTAGTGTGAAACAGATGGTGTGTGTTTGGGAAAGTTTAAAAAGGGAGCATAATATACTCCCTTTGGCGGGCGACTCTGAAATGCATCTGTTCTCTCTGCAGCGACGCTCTTCTCCCTACTGCAGGCAGGCGCTGTGAAAGCCTCCTCATGCAGCTCTCTGTGTGCCGGCTGAATCACACAGCTCACAGGACTTTCAAGTCCCAGGTCCCTTTTGAACTAACAAATACTAATCAAGGTGGTATTTTTTGATAAAGGACAAACATTGACAAAATCAGGATAGTTTTGTTCGTGACCTCAGGACTGAGGTCTAGAAGCATTTGAGATACTCTGCGTGAAGAGCAGCAAGGAAAACATCAGGTTTTTAGAGTTGTGCAGCCCACACAGCAGTGCCAGTACCTGGGCAGACCCTGAACAGCAAAGCAGGGCAAGAAGCAGGTAGATGTAGCCCCTCTGGGAGTTACTAGCTCCCACTTTGTGACTTCCAAATTGTGATTTCAGCAAGATCAGAACTCGAATCACCACCTCTGGAGATGTTTAAAAGATGCACAGACTTGGTAGAGTTGGATAAGGGTTGGACTCTATAATCTTAAGGGTCTTTTGCAATCAAAATGATTCTGTGATTCTAAGGAGCTAAACAGAGACACTACTCAGACTGAGGGACAAACCACAATGAGTGCCTCCAAGTACATTTCACTTGTCTCTTTGGAAGCAAGAAGCAATACAGCTGACCATTCCACCTTTAAAACACTGAAGTCCCCATACAAAATGTTAAGAAAATTATTACTATTTCTTATTTCAAGAAGGTGACTATGAACTTGCTTTGGAGTCCAAGACGGGGATCAGATGGCTCAGTGGGTTAAATCAACATGCACAGTGGCATTGATTTGATTCCCTTTCTATCATTAAATCATACAGACATGGCTTTGAAACTTCATCCCACTCACACAGCATCAGTATAACCGTGGATCAGAGCTTGGCTTAGGCTGCAGACAGAAACACAGAAACATTTTTTGGGCCAACTCAAGAGGATGAATATGTGCATAATGAGTAAGCTTTAATAGCCAGGGAACTGTAAGAACATCTCATCAATAATCACCTTTCCCTTTGAATACTGATGAGTCACAAATGATACTTTTTGATTATCCAGACCTAGAGTTTCCTGCAGAGACCCTGGCTTTATAGAGAGACTGTGGCTATGATTTCAACTTCACTACCTGAGAACAACACATGGATCAGGAAATGAAGTCCAAAGCAGACTAAGACGCTAGCAAACGAAAAGTTAGTGGAGCACTCTTCACCCAAAATGCTGTTCATCCTGTGCAACACAACATACAGGGACTATGTGTTAATTGTGTAAGGAAATAATTATTGGACCCAGGATGTTTTATTCCCAGTATCTTGGGATTTGTTTTTATTAATGATTGTCCATGGGGCAAACAAGACAGATTGATGCATCTATCAGCTAAGCAACTTCATATATTGCCAATGAAAACTTCATATTCACCTAAGTGTTTTGGGCTTCTCAGTATAATACGCCTTTAAAAAGTGAATCATGATATTCTGGGAGATTAAGAATATATGATTGTATTTTTGAACTCTGATAGTTCTAGTAACTTATTTTGATATCTGACATTTCACATTGGCTCTTTTCATCTCTTACATTCCAACAAAAGGTAGAGGAACTGAAAGTCAAATCTCAGCAGCACTTCGGAGAAGTAATAATCTTGTGAAATGACCTCTTTGTTACAGTGTTGCACAAATGCCATTTTTCAAAAATCACTTTTTAAGGTCATATAAAAATTTCATTGAAGTTAAAGTGCTTTGAGATTGCCACATTAAGACCAGACAACCAAACAGTCAATGAAAAAATTATCTGACACTGAAGAGACCACAAACATTAACAGACACGGAGGAAAGCGCCACTGTGAAAATTCAGTTTTAATTTTCCTCTTCAATATGTAGGATAAAGGGTTAGCCACGAGATGCACAGCTGCTAGTCAGGCACAGAACTTATAAACCAGCCTTCACAGAAAGCAGTTGCTTGCTCTACAAATATGGTTTCATTAGTCTGAAGGACTAATCATTCTATAGTATCACCTTTTTTAAAGCTTAAAGCAATTAAAAAGTAAGAGGACATTCGGGAAAACAGCATTCTGCACTGCATACTGTAACCCCCAGTCTCACTTGGTACAAATACTTAAACAGGAAAAAAAAAATAAACTTTATTATTGGAAGGCAAATAAAGCTCTGCTTCTCTCAAACTGTCAAGTCCCAAAGGTTTTGTATTCTAAAGTCTTTCCTCTAAAAGACTTTTCCGATTTATTTTCAAAATAGAAATCAGCAGGACTAAGAGGCCCCCATGGAATGAAAGTGGGGGAATGATCTTCCCCTCCTCCCTACTCGAATTTGTTTAGCTACACAATTGTAAAACATTTGGCCACAACTGGGAGGAATCCACATAGCTAACATCTTTCTGTCCGTGACCCTGTGGTCAGTACAAAACAAGACAAAATTAATTCAATACTTTTAGCCAACTCTATTCAAATAGAGAATGACAGGATTCTGTCAAATGAGAATATAGAATCACATAGATGAATCAACGAGAGTTAAGTCGATTCTTCAGTCATCTACACTAGCACCAGAATAACTGCTTACCTTTGACAGCACAAAGTCTAGACAAAGAGAGGACTGACCATTTACAGCTGTGTTACCTGAACAAGGTCCCCTGAGGGCGAGAGATCCACTAACAGCCTATGTGTCATCTGATAACTAATATCATTGTCCCACTCCTCACACAGTGCTTAGTACACAGGCAGGAAAGCAGAGAGGTTTCCATACTATCAGTAGCAGCCGCAGGGCATGTATTGAGCAGTAAGCAAGGGCCTAAAAACTAAATCATCCCTCAAGTAAAGAATTTATTAAGGTTTTAACTTCTTGCTCAAATAATTTTTAATCTAGTTGATGCAATCACAGACTTGGAAAATGTACTGCAATCCGCAACAACCAAAACTCAGCATGCCCTTTCATTAGACACATTTGAATTGATAGATGTTCTTGCACCTACTCAGTGGTCTCGATTTGGTTTCATTAGGATTACTGATGCCAGAAGTGCCAAGTGTGATCACTTATTTGTAAGTACAAAACAATGACTGTCACCTCCATGTGAAGCTAAGAACAAACCACAACTATATTTTCTGATTAAACGTCATATGCAACCCTGATAATAAAGATCTAGGTAACATAAAAATCACAATAATATACTGCTGAGACTCTATCATTAAGAAACTACTTTTGCCTAAAATGAGGCATATAAACACTACTGTTCTGATTCATATTGTGATGGAATTGATAAAGCTTTGACATTTTACTAGAGCTACTTTCAAACATTTATTGTTTGCCTGCCATAAAAGAATACTAGTGAAAGTGACTGAATCATCTAATGCA